>CAWUFW010003177.1:1200000-1906648 GCA_963921515.1 Calotriton arnoldi | reverse complement strand
GGTCGGAGGAATACTTGCAATTCGTCTAACCACTGGCAATCACTCATGTAGCATTCAAATCCATCGTACTTTTGTGTGTTTAATATACTGCCCTAAGTGGCAAGGGTATGCCCAGACATGGGTCCCATGTTCCCTGCGTCAGAGAGGACCTGCTCTGAAGTTTGGGTTCAACTGTTCCTATTGGAGCAGAGTGAGGACTGATTTGCAAATGGCTGGGTCCAAACTGAGGTGGCACGTTGCCAAAAGAACGATGGGCAGGATTACTACCCCGAGCGATTGCCGGTGGTTAGACAAATTGCATGCATTTATCTCATCGCCTTTTGTGTGTTTGAGCA
This sequence comes from Calotriton arnoldi, assembly GCA_963921515.1. Taxonomy (NCBI): domain Eukaryota; kingdom Metazoa; phylum Chordata; class Amphibia; order Caudata; family Salamandridae; genus Calotriton; species Calotriton arnoldi. The sequence continues at coordinate 1,906,313 of CAWUFW010003177.1, read as the reverse complement.
GTACAGACCCTCCATAGTAAGCCACACTATGGTTGCCCAACACCATGAATTAATCATATAATCACCCAATTCTGACAAGCAAGGGATTGGAAACGAAAGAAGACTGAACAATGGTATCTTGTAAAGACTATTCTGCTAACTGTGCGGGTGGGGACTATCTAGAGCAGAATCCGCATGCAAGGTCAATAGAGAGAGAGCACATACATAACTGCAATGAACACATCTCCTTGCCTGGCAAAAATTTGTAGTTATATTGGCTCTTTGTTTTCATTTAGTTCTGTCCACTTCACCCTACTTTCCACCCACCTTTCTTATTTTCTATCTTGAAATTTCCATTTGTGGGTTAGTCGTTGCCCCTAGCACTTTATTGGCTATTTTCTCCTTGATGTTTGTCTGCTGCTGTTTGAGAGTCTAATGTTCCTTGAGGTCCCGGGGTCCAATACTGGTATACTGGTTGATGTGTGTTCTCATAACCACCCTCCTTGCCCTGCATTAGGATAAGCCACCCATCCCTGTTGTGGGTAAATCCTCACCACACAATTATTAACTGCCATTACATAACAACACATAAATCTCCATAGAACATTCTATGGCACTACCACCAGCATAATAATATTTCGATATATATGAAATTGGGGTGCATTTGAATAAAAGAGTAAAGAAACGCCTTACAAATTTAGAAATGGACAGTAATCGGCAGCAATTTTATTCACCACAGCGGAAAAAGAACATAGACCCACACAAGATAGTTGATTACCAGAGTAAGGAAAACTTTGGAAACTGGAAGAATAGCACAAGTGCTACTATACTCACCGTTTGGAAAGACAATAAAACAAATATTTCTAAAACACACACTGATTTTACATAATGACGGGATCATTTCAGAAGAATATAAGTGGAAATCTATGTTTGCCTATCTAAGAGTGGGTAATTTGACAAGTATAAGAAAGCACACAGACATTTAAAAAAAAAAAAAAAGGTCACTGATAACAAGAAGTACAAACCAGCAAGAAAGGGACTTTCCCCTGTTTACATTGGGTTCACTGTCACTATGTTATAAAATCAGATAAAATATTACATCTGCTTTTGAGTAAATAGAAATCACTCACATCTTATGCTCGTTGAGAAAGTAGAAATTGTAATGAGAGCAAACATGACCATGTGTTGTGTTGTACATTGGGAAGACCGGTAGACAGGTGAAACAACCTTAGCGCGAACACCAAAGCCAGGCCAGGAATAACAAGCATTTTCAATGCAATAGGTCTCGCATTTACGCAAGTTTGAGCTATTGACATTGCAAATGACTGCCTTTTATTTTTGTTTTCGTTTTTAAAACATAAATAAAAGGCATTGTCATTTACAATGCCAATAGTTTAAACTCGCGTAAATGTGAGACCTATTGCATTGCAAATGCTTGTTTTGGGGTCTGGCTTGACAGCACTAGAGTAGGTCTTTGGCACTGCCCACATGTTGGAGCCAGGAGCACATATTTTGATTGGGCAAAAATTGTGTGCTTCCATAAAAAAAAAAATTGCTGCTTCAGTGTGGGGTTTATTTTGTTACAAGCCAATGGATTGGGTTTAATGTGGAACATTATCTGTAGTATAAACCACAAGAGAATCATTAGATTATGTGAAAAGGCATCTGGTTCTGTCCCTAGTGTATGGATCTGTCGATTCATTTAATGAGCCTCTTTAAGACCAAACCAACTTCTTTCCACCCTCTTGGATGAACACTTTAGTAGTCGACTGATGTAACCCGCAGATAATGTTTTTCTTCGTATAAGCAACTGGCAGACTTTGTTATATTACACCGTCTTTGGTGATATTCTGTGTTATCGTTTTAGCTGAGCACTAGTACTTTTTTCACATTGAGCATAAAACAGCTTTTATTTATTACCATGCTTAAGAAACTCAACAACTAATAAGCTATTTCCGAATTCTCATTGCTGCATGAAGAGCAGCATCTGCATTTCCACATGTTTATCTGTTTTTGTAAATTGGTGAATTACAATATTCTTCTGATGGATGCACTGGTCCCAGTAACGAATTGACGAAATCAGTTTATAATGCTGAATTTCATTCTAGTTTGCGTGTGCAATTTGCTTTTATACCGTCGGAAGTCCTGAAATGCATATCATGAAATATGCTCTTGGTTATACCATATTGTGTTGAAGTATGTAATATTGTTCTGGGCATAGAGTACTACTGCAAACCAAATGTAATGTTAAGGAACATAAAGATATGATTGAATTTATAAACCATAAATTTTATTTTTTGCCTAGCATGCAAGCAACCATGGTGGTGTCTAGCCAAGACCTAAAAATATAATGTATTTAAAAATTAATTCAAAATAAATACAAGGACTGCCAGCTTTGTCTGTTCAGGTGTTACATTTTGCTTCCACTCATCCTTTTTCCTTATAACCTGTGCACACCTGTGCACAGCCGACAGCCCCATAGCTCCCCAAGAATGACTATATATATATATATATATATATATATATATATATATATATATACACACACACACAAAAAAAGTATTGACAAAGGCTGACAGCTGTCGCTTGACCTATTGGCTTTGCTACTGCTCGTTTCTCATATTCACTTGTAGTAGATGAGGTGCTATTCTCACAAGAGGTGATTCACTGTTTCCATGAAAATGAGATGGGACCAGGGCCGGCTTTTGGTATAGACGAGCAGCCGCTGTTTTTAGCACCTTATGAACCCCTTTCCTTGCCCTCCCAGTTACCTGTCACCCCCTGCTGCCACACACCCACCCCCAACTTGGCACCAGCCGGTGATTCAGGTAAGGGGGAGAAGGGAGATGTTTGTGTACAAAGACAGATCATTGAGGTAGCCAGCCAGGGACTATGGAAAGACCCCTGCTGCCTCGTTTTGTTGACCAGCAGCAGGGTGGCACATTTCTTCCCACCCAGGGCGCCGTCTGGCCCTGGATGGACAATAGCCCGGACAAAGCCTCTTCTGTCCTGCGAGCCTCTCTAGGTGGGACGCCTTCCCTGGTATGGTTCCCCTCCTGATGGTCGTCTCTTCTAAGTTTCCCCTGGCTGGCAGGTGGCGGGGTTCCCGAGAGTGTCTCTTTTTTGTTGTGTTTTTTTGGTTGTTTTTTTTGTAGTTTTATATAGCTCGAGCTCTACATGAGCGCTGTTTACATTACACAAGGTCACATTCATTTTCCTTTTAATTTTTGGCTGGGGAGATTAAGTGATTTGTCCAGAATCACAGGATGCTGAGAGGACGACGAAGCTCTAACCTGGTTTCCCAGTTCCACAGTAGGCAGCACTGACTGTGCCCATTCCCTTGAGACAGGACCCCCCGAAGGAGCAGCACTTTTTGAGCTCCCCTTAGAGCTGTGTCAGGCTGAGATTTGTATAGGGCATCGCAACCAGTCCCTTCCCACTCACAGCTGTGTCAGTGCTGGCCGGAAGTGCGCCGTGACATCGGAACGCACTCTTTGTTGTGCGTTCAGGGGGGGCGTCGGGTGTTAATTAGACTTCCTGCCCGGGTGGTGAGGCCCACTCGGTGGTCTTCAGCTCGGAGCGATGTTTCAGGTTATGAGAGCTTGAAAAAGCTGCTTTTAATGCATTTTAGTTTTTGCCTTTAAAAAACAAAATCCCCTGCGCCCTGCAGTCCTATAGAGCACACCCCTGACGATTTCGAGGGTAGTAGACGAGCAGCCCTCCCTGCCACCGCTCCTGTTACCTCGGATAGACCAGCAGAATAGATGGGAGAGAGAAGGAAAAAACAATGAAAAAAACTATTTATGGAACTCGGAATCTATCAGATCTCTGGGGTGAGGGGGCTGTGGTACCGATGTTGTTTAACCGGCCCGCCCGTGCCACCAGAGGCCCTGATTGACGGCCCATTGTGACCGGGTTGGGCTAGTCTGACGGGACTGCATGTGGGCCGGTTTAATGATCTGCTGGGCCGGGCTGCCCTGTTGATTTCCCTGATATTACCACAAACATTGCTTTAAGCAAGAACAAATGCATAGCCGTTCATAGCTCGCAAAAGACCTATACTGTGAGTCTGTACAAACCTATGCAGCGAGTCTGTGCAAGTTAGAACTGCCCCATCTGCAAACGAAGGCCACTGTTTTCTGTCAGGGCCTATTTACTGCCCACCGCGCATGGGGATCTATTATTCCTACCTCCGGCTCGGCTAAAACAGTGTCTGGTCTGCAGAAACCGAAATCGTAGGGGGTACCCCCAAACCCCATCGCAGATCCGGGTTAAAAAGCACAGCAGGGGTAGGAGAAAGCATGCTCAGTAATGGAAGCCCCGGGGCAGCAGCGGTCACATGTGTATTGCGTTACCCTGTTAGCGCGCACAGCCCACAATGCACCTCTGAGAGCCCCTGGGGCGGGACACGCCCTTGCTGCGTAACCAGTGCCGTGAGGAGAAACCGTGTCAAATGTGGGGGGTTTCGGTAGAGGCCCTGCGATGGAAGCAGGACTGGATGAAAGGCGGGGATTTTTCCTCTGTATGGCGGGGGTTGGGGTTGCAGGAGGAGTCCAGGGCCGTTCAGCAGGTCTGCTATTACTAAATTGCAAAGTTGGCCCCTAAATAATGTATGCAGCGCGCACCTGGCTCCTCAGAAAGGTATTGTTTTCACATCCCTTTTCGAACGAAGCGTGTCGTATCTCCCCGTCAGACTACGGTGCGTTGTGTGGGCCAGAATTTAAAGGGAAACCAACGTCGTTTTCTGCCAGACAGCTTGAAGGTGGGTTAACTTGCAAACTCAGCGTGCACTCCGATGGTCTGAAGTTCTGTTTATGTGCAGGCACACGTGGTGTTTAAAAAGATAAAATGAAGCATCATGCCTGCCCGTGCAAAGGCTAAAAGGCCCTGGCTCGTCCATCCGACTGTATAATCAACCCCAGCCGAAAACCAGCCGAACGCGGGAATCGAAACTAGTGGTGCGCGCGCACCACAGAGGAGCTGGGGGAGGGAGCGCGGCAGCGAGGCGAACGCGCGCTGCTGCGCGTTCTGGCCACCGTCGGGAATGGGAGGAGCAAAGGCGGGACATGCGCCCGCCTTTGCCCAATCGCGTGCCGTTTTTTAAAAACGCACGCTCCAGCTAATGTGGGCTTCTGAAAACAAAACCACACGCACGAGCGTGTGGGTCGTTTTCAGAAGCCCTTTCTAAAGGTCTCGCGCTGCGCGAGCAGGGCTGCGCACTGCAACGCTAGGCGCGAGACCTAAAAGGGGGGCTCTTTATAGTGAGACACATTAAGTAGGAGAATTACCATCTTTTCAAATTTTGAAGGTTACAAGAACGAAGGAGTAGACGTGTAAGTATAATGAATAGACAGGAAAAATGTATTTTGAGAAGTGAAATATAGTTGATAGATAAACTAAATATGGTTGACACTCAAATATTAAATGAAAAAAGGTGATATTACCTGTTTCTTATAAGTTCAAATTGATATCTTACAAAAACCACAATAGAGACTAAAACACAGAGGAGATGATTTTGACTGAAGCAATAAAGACTGAAAACAGATTTGCACTTTAGAATAAGGTGGATACAGAAACACTGGAAGGTATCGAGGCAACAAAATAAAAGAGTAATAAGAAATCGTATTTGAAATGGTAGTTCAGCATCTGAGGGCAGGCAGAAGAACATCAGAGGACTAAGTAACCAAAACTGAAGTTCCATACATTAAATGGGGTAAAGGTTGTTGATTTTATAGATAAATTAGCAAGCAATAAAATATTTAAAGATTTTGTTGTATTTTCGTCCTTATAAATGTGAAACAATTGACCTTGGTGAAGAGATACATTCTAGAAATGCACTGCACTAGAAGAGAGAATGCAGCAAGAAAGAAACCAAGGAATATCTGTGAATGAATAAATAGAAAAGAGCACAATGGTGAATTGATCGTTCACTTTTAAAAAAGTGCTGTCCCGACTGGTGGAGAATTATCCACCGGCAAACACCAGAAGCCTAACCCTCACCCCCTTAAAGGTGATCATGCTGATTTCAGAAATTGTGCCCAACTTTCAGATGTCATTTTATTACACCGATGCAGTAGTTCACACTGCGATAAGTCCCTCCAAACCATATCCTAGAGATGATAGGCATTATGTGTTGAAGGTCAACCCTTCACAAGCTGTCAACAGGCTAGCCCCACCATCTCAACATCCTTAGGACCTTCTCCTCTTCCAGGGTTCTGCTGGCTGTGTCTGGACGACCCCCTCACATATGTTAAACTTCAGGCAAACTGTCTGGAACTTCCCTCTGTTCTTGCGCCTTCACCCTATAAAGTCACAAGCATCCTTCTCAAAGAGACTTGTCATACTCTCAAAGTTTCATTCAACCAAGCACCCACTACCCCCCACCAAGAGCTGCTGCTAAGATCCTGAGCTTTCCAGCTGCATAACATAATCTTCTCCGAAGCAGGCAGTGGCATCTTCCGTTCATATTCTGCCTTAGATTCAGCTTCTTCTCTCCAACCAGATGTTCATTTAACAATGTTCGCTTAACTTGCCCAGAATTGTTTGCTGGCTGCAGAATGGCCTGTCTGCATGTCCTCCACGCTACATTTTAGCTCCTTGTCTCATACTGGGATTAGCTAACATCGGGATCCGTTTCCTCTCAGTTCTCATATGGAACAGCACAAACTTTAACCATCACGTAATGACATGATAAAAGGGTTGGTGCTCTTTACTCAGGAGTGACTCTTCCAAGTTGGTAAACTATGGGTTATGTAGGATGACAAGTTACGTGGGGTGCCAAATTCATGGAAAGATACCATATTTGAAAAAATAAGAAATGTAAAAAAATGGGATTATCAGGGTCAGAGCAGGGAGGTGGACAGTTGGGCATTGGGCGATGGGCCGGTGCCTCAGGGTCATCTGTGGGCTGTTTTTTTAGGGCCTCTGTAAACTGGCACACCGAAACGTGCTATCTTCCCCGGGCCCAGCCAGGCCACTGTAAAGTGTTGCCAGTGTCAGGGGCAACACCCTGCAATGCTGTCAAACTGAGGCTGGAGGTCAGGTGTTGTTCTGGACCTTGGGGCATTCTTACCTCATCCGCCTGCATCGTGTGGCCAGTCCGACACAGAAGCAGTGTCATTCCCCTGCTGGGCCATCACTTTCAGGCCATGGCGGGTGTCTGGAGGTTGGGAGTATGCAGGGGCCTCACAGAGAAGGCCATCCTCACCTAAGCCACCCTGGAGTAGCAGCATCAGCTCTGAGCTTTTCTTGAACCCTTACCCTGTCAGGTTATACCCTGAGGCTATAGTGGGCAGGGGAGGGGGTGAGTAAGAGAAGTGGTCTCGCTAGGGGCCAGGGGTTGTCACCTCGGTCCCAGTGTTTTTTAGGCCTTGATAAAGGAGTGGGAGGAGTACTTCATGGGCCTCACGGTGAGGTCACCTTTTCCAGAGGAAAAAAATACATAGGATGTAGTGTTATGGTCTCAGAGCTGCTGACGTTGGAACTGGTGAGGTACGTTCGAGTTCTGGTGTCAGCTCAACATCCAGTGATTCTGGGCAAATCACTTAATCTACCTAAAATAAAAGTGAATTTGATTTTGTGCAATGTAGCTGATGCGCATGGTAATTGCTCCAATGTCTTCGGACCGATTTCACGCTTTACAAAGCTACAAAAAAACATATTAACCATTTGGGAATGTGGGCCACCTCTTTTTGGGAGTGCCCGGGCCTAATTGTGAACCCAATCCGATCCTGGGGGCTAGCGACTTCATGGTTTGCCTGGTGCACCAATGGATAGTAGCCAGGCCAGGACTTTCCCTAGCTTTATGCAGTATAAGCACCGCAATCATAGTTGAGCCTGGTGTGAGGCACAGGCAGCCAAGGACTTCGTAACTTGGGATAGATTGCAAGGGTGATGCTTCAATGGGTGTAGTATGTACTTGCATGTTGTGCGTGATGGTAGAAAGATTGACGTTGGAAGTGCAAGGCTGAGCTGCAAAAAAACAACAACAAAAACTCTCTTATATTTGTGGTGAATAATATCAAATGGTATATGATAAGAATTCCACTTTGCTTCCAAACTTTCTTGCCATTAATACCTATCATTTAAACTTATCACACTGCAAAAATGGTGCATAATTGATTTCCCTAATTTTGAAGTAGGTTCAAAACTCCATTCTTGATCGACGCTCCACTTGCAACAAATTCAACCTGTACAGTGTCAAGAGGCCTCCTTTATCCATGGCTGGTCTCCATCAGAGGTGTAATGGTTATATTAATGCCTTTTGTATATAGCGCTTCACAATGCACATTTGCCATTATAAGTGCTTTAAATAACAGGCATTACTTCTGCCCAGTATATTGGCACTCAAATTACCGACCTCAGAAGAATGTAAGTGTGACTTGGCCTTGGCAAGATTCACACTCTTGGCCTCGAGATCACCGTATTTTTTTTTCCTTTTTGTTTTACCAGCATGCATTCAAGTTACTGAGTCATCTTTCAGGTACAAATACAGATGGCGCAGAGGGCGGGGGCGGAGGAGACTCTGCAGGTCTGCACGCGCCCAGTGGCTCAATCCTGACCCGGTGCTGCAGAAGCCTGACTGTCCAAGGGAAAAAAACACTGCACACTTCACTGCCAGTATACTTCATCACTGGTGAAGGCCTCAGCCGGCATGCTGTCAATCAAAGTGGTTTCACTCCATTCTCAAACTCTTTTGTGGCTTTTACTAGTTTATTTGATCTGCCGAATTGAATATATGACAAATCTAGAGCGGCCTGATTTACAGGCGTTTTGCAGCAGCTCAATTAATGTACAATGCAGCAGCACAAGATGAAAAATGTAATCTGCAGAAAACCTTTTAGCTCGGCATAACTGCTGCTAAGTGGCAGGATTCACATCTTGCAAACTTTCAGCAGAACAAGCGCCATTTGCATATAATCTATTAACCGGGGCCGCGGCAAGCGAGCTTCCGGTGAATTGTTTACACGCAAGCACTTATTGTGAGGCAGTCAAGGGGTGAGAAGTCGAGAGAGTTGAGAAATTACCCCAGCTTCTATCTTTAAACATAAGGGGACGTTGAAACATTAAAGGGAACCCGTTTCTAAAGCATTTCTTGTCTGCTTTACTGTTTTTTTCGTGGTCAGGACAGCCTCGCATATCTTGTAGCACTGTCAGTGCTTAATTTGAGCCGGTGGTTGCGGGTGGGGCCCACCGGCACTCATTTTATAAGACCGGATCTTATTATCCCTCATCAGTCATTTCCTGAGAGCAAGAGAGGGAAAAACACACAGGTCCGGATTCACAAAGGTAAAATAGCACTTTTTTGTAAGTTTGCAGAATTCACAAACTCCTCACAAACTTCTATTTAATAGTACGTTTACAACTGCGGATGCTCCGCAGTCGCGGCGGGGAACCCCATGCATAAAAAAATAGGCATGTTATATATTTTTATGTGTGGAGTTCTCTGGCCAACTGCGGAATCTCGGCAGTCGTAAACTTACTATTAAATCTGAATTTCTGAATCCCAAAACAAACGTAAACTTACAAAAAAGTGTAACTTTACCTTTGTGAATCAGGCCCACAAAGAGGAACAAGCATTGGCATAGTCAATAGGTCACGCCTTTAGGACCGTATAATTGTTTAGTTATGCAGCACATACATACATGTGTGTCCAATCGCAGAGGGACACACACTTCCGTAGGCCAACACTGAGGAGTGTAGAATTGGTGAGAAAAGGCGCCAAGAGTGACTGGTACCCAGTGTATTACAAGAGTGTTTGCTGCAAGATGATGATGATGCAAGAGGAATTGTGCTGGGCAGGAGAAGGTCCCTATAAAAAGTCCCCATTAATATATTTGGCTTGTTTAATTGAAAAACAACAATATCAAGAACCTTGCCTTCCCTTGGGATCCTCATAGCCTCCGGCAGATGTTGCTAGGCATCTTAGGCATCTGTAATTAATAAAAAACAAAAGTTTAATTGTAATTGTATTTATATAGTGCTTACTACCCCTGACGAGGCGTCGAAATGCTTTTCGGCAAGTAGCATGCTACTCCAGAACCAAAAAAGGATTAGTGGTGAATTAGTATAGGGAAGTATGAATTAATTTGAGCGGTGGACATGTGAGTCTGTTCGTTGGATTGAAAAGGATAATGGAGAGATAGAAGAGGGAAGAGTCTAGAAAGAGTAGACGAGCTGAAATAGAATAGTACTGGTAGGACCCAACATGCCAGAGGGAAGATGGGAGGCAGGAGTCCTGACTGGAAGCCGTTGAAGAAGGTGCCACACAAACAGATAATCCCCCTCAGTGCTTTCCGCTTAATCCTTTTAAAAGCTAAAACATTGAAATCGGACCCACTAATTTACCCAAGCCTAATCTTCACATCTGTTAAAGAAATAACAGCCACAGCGAGTACTTTGCCTGACAAGTGGTCACATCTAGCCAATCCCACAAAGTGCTAAACCAAACTCAGGTTTACTCTGTCAAGAGCAAAAGCAGAATGAACTTGGAACAATCTATCAAGAATGGCACCCCAGTTTTAAGCAAAAACCAAGTTCCAAATCGCTTTGGTTTTAAAAGAGCCTTTCTTTAAGTCAATTACATCATACTCTTTTGCCACACTCTTTGACAAACCAAAATGAGCTCTCTATGATTCACTGAAATCTGTCACTAGTCTTATATTTTTGGATTCATCAAGCACCGCATCAGGACCAGAGTGGAGTTGAAGCGCCAAAAATCAATTACAAAAAACTGATGAAGACCGGGCAGTTAACAGTGAAATCACCACGTTTAATGCCTCCACCCAAGTCAAGATGCTCATGAAGTTCTGTCACGTGCTGGGAATGTGCATTCCATAAGGGAGCTGTCCCAGTAGAGATGGCTAAGCCTCTGTTGTAAGATCCGTGGGACAGAGGCAGTGCCAGCGTTGTATGAATGTACACAGAGCATCTTGATTTCTAAAAAAATTGAGTTATTCAATGTCGTATGTTAATAAAAAAATAATCTTCTGAGTTCTATCCGTATGATTTAACCCTAAGGCAGTTCCTGAGTAGGCGCCCCCCGCGCCTAGGTGAGGGGCGCCCTTAGTCGCGCCACGAAATCGAGCTTCCCCTGGGGGGCTGGTCGTGGAGGGATCTTATCTCTGGTGACGTGCACCACACGTTCGGAAACCGAAACTTACCATTATATAAGGCGGCGTCCCTGGGGTTTCATCCTCTTTGTCTCCTTGGACCCCAGGGAAGCCGCAGGAACGTTGGAAAACGGCGTGGCGCGTGACACGGTGGGTTAAGGAGGCCTGGCGTAGCAATTGTACTCATTGAAGTGCTAGCTCAGCTCACTAATACTGTGGTATTTGGATCGGATGGTTATAGGTTCGATTCCAATCGGCATACTTAAAAAAAAAAAAAATAGGATAACTTTCAGTTGTTTAACTAGGTATTATTTATTTATTTTATTTATATTGCGGCAGCCGCGCGGGGCAGGTCTGTATGTCACAGGGGGCGTGGGCAGAGTCAAAGCGTCAGTGTCGCCCCTGTGCTAAGGCCCTCATGAAGGAAACTGTTGCGGCTTGCACTGTGATCTGCATAGCCTCGAGGGCTGGGCGCTGGTCTTCATGTTTTTCCAGGCAGAGTTTCGAGGCAGGGCAGGGTTCGGATCCCTCCGCTGCCACAGCGGTATCTTTAAAAAAAAATGTATTTCTAATGCGGTGCGCATTTGCCTGCTTCGGCGCAGCCCGCACTAACATATTTTAATGTAAGCAGCTGTGGGGCGGGCCCGTAGATAGGGACTTGGCCGAAGTGGAGCAGGGTTTGTGGCTCCGGTGTCGTAGCCTCAGGATGCATTCTATTACGTAGTGGGCAGCAGCGGCGGGAAGCTGTCTAGTATAGCATGGATGCCCGAGATGCGGGGGGCCCGCCTAGTCTGGAAAGGGGCGGGGCTCCTGACATGAGGTTTTGTATGCACAGCAGTTGGGGGTCGCGGCGGGACGCATGCTCGCCATGCAGTCTGCCCAAGGTGCAGGGGCCCGCCCGGCTGTAGAAAGGGGCGGGGCTCCGGCTGCCTGTGGACGCGGCCTCATATTTAGATGCTTTTCATGTGGCGCAATGGTACGCTTTGGTTGCCGGTCTTGTTGCCCCCTGGATGTAAAAATGTCAGCCCATTGTGGCGGGCTTCTTTGCCCCCCTTGCTCTATTTATGTGGGTAGCGGGGGTACTTCTGGCATGCCGCTGTCGCCTACTTAGATAGAAATGACTGTCTTTTCACTTCCTATGGCAGCAAGGTCAGTGGCACAGTGGTTAGGCCTGTGACTGCGGTGTCTGCAATTAGGGGGTTCGATTCCGGCCGTCCACAGGAGGGAGGGTGATATCTATTTATAATAATAATGCTGAGAATTGCGCAATTTTGACTCCCCCCAAAAAAAAAAAAATCCTGATTGTTGGGTTGGATGGGTGGTTCTCTCAAGGTGTCAAGTGGGACCTTTTATGTGTTAAAGGGTTGTCTCTTGGTGTATAACATATTGTTTCTTTTTGATTAGTAGGTTCAAAGTATGGCACCAAAGCGCGCACACGCAAATCCTGGAAAGCCTGCGTCCCAGGAGGATTTCCAGGCACTGAACGAACTTTGGAAGGCGGCAAAGCGGCACGGCATGGAGGCGGCACTACAGAAGTTAGCAGGCGAACCTGACCAACAGCCAGAAGTGGGGGCACCAAAGCGGCAGCGGAAGGTCCCGGCTCGTTATAGGGAGGGGCAACAGGTCAAGCCCTGCGCGCAGACCACAGCAGTAGCCGCAGTAGGGGGTGAGTCACTTCCTCAAAGCATGGCTTCTCCCAGCTCGGACCAGGCGGCGCAGGGGCCCATACTTAACATGAGTGTGGGCGCAGGGGGGCAGAGCATAATGGTGATCTCGACAACAGTGGCGGCAGTAGCGTCACCGCAGGTGGGGAGCGCCAGTGGTAACACAAGCGGCAGGGAGCGCCACAGTACACCAGACCCCGGTAGTAGCGGGGGGTGCCGGTGCCAGGCATATCTACAGGTGTACAAGGGGGGTTACACGCGGCAGGGAGCGTGACTGCCTACCAAGCGCCAGTAATACTGGGAGGGGCACCGGGGTCTGCTTTGTTATCCTTACCCGGACAACTGTCGGTCACGGGAGCGCAAGGAGGGGTGGCAGCGCAGGTGTGGGTGCACCCTGGGGGGGCACTGGCTCTGCCTTCTACCACTCTGACAACAGCGGCGGCGAGCGTGGTTCAATCTCCGCCCGTAGTGACCCCATTGATATTTGGGTCGTCGTCCCTGGCCCCTCCTTCAGCAATTGCATGGCACGTTCCAGCCGAGACGCGAGAGAGGATTCACAAAGGGGAATTTGTGAACGTCTTTGACTTGATAAATGCAGGGGTGGTCCCTAGTAGGCCGAGAGCTAGTAAGGAGAGTGAGTTAAAGCCTAAGACGGTGTGGGTAGAGTGGTCCTTGAGGAACTGGGTGACGGGATTCGCCATTTACGCGGCGATTCTCACGGAGAAGACACCATCGTTGGCCCGCAATTATTTGGGTACATGTCCCTCATACATGGGGCGGCATCTGAGTTTCAAGGGTCAGCTTGGATGCAATACAACATTAAGTTTAGGCAGATGAAAGCAGTAAGGCCAGAAATAGCATGGGACCAGAGGGAGATCAATATTTGGCATGCAGAGTTCCATATGTCACAAGCGCCGGGGAGGTCTGCTCAGTCCTTTCGGTTCGACAAAAGTGTGGGAGACAAGAAAGTGGCCTGCTGGAACTACAACAGGAAAGAGTGTAGCAAAGGGGCGACATGTAGGTTTAAACACCTTTGCGCTTTCTGTGGGGGCAAGGACATCCAGAGTTCAAATGTTTCAAGAAGCTTGGCAAACACAGAGAGCAAACAACCCCTAAGAGTCGACTGCCCAATTAATGGTGCGAAGCTCCCCTCCCCAATTCGCCTACATGTGCTCACACATCTCCTCAGCCGATATACAAACAGCAGGGATGTACACATGCTGTATTATGGTTTCAAGGACGGCTTCCGCATTCCTTCCCTCGTACCCCCCACATCAGTCCCTCCAAATAATCAATTGTCAGTTTTGCAGCACCATGAGGTGGTCCGGGAAAAAATCATGAGGGAGGTGCATGCGGGGAGAGTAGCGGGTCCTTTTAATTCCCCCCATGTGCTTCATTGGTATGTTCGCCTCTCGGTTTGGTTCCCAAGAAGGAGCCAGGCAAATTCCGCTTGATTCACAACCTCTCTTATCCCACTGGGTTATCTGTCAATGATGGGTTGGAGCCCACTCTCTGCGCAGTGCGTTACACCACCTTTGACGATGCCATTGCAAAACTACAGAGATTAGGCAGGGGGGCCCTGATGGCAAAGTCTGACATTGAGTCGGCCTTCCGCCTTTTACCCGTACACCCAGAGGACACTCGCTTGTTAGGTTTCACTTTTGAAGGTCAATACTTCCTGGACTTATGCATGCCCATGGGGTGTTCCATTGCGTGTTCTGTGTTTGAGACGTTCAGCAGATTCCGTGAGTGGGCCGTGAGGGACTTGGTGCCATCGGAGGACATGGTGCATTACCTAGATGATTTCCTGTTCATGGGTCCCCCTGGTGACCGGGCATGTGGGAGGGCCCTGCAGGGTTTCCGACAGTTGGCTCAGGCATTGGGGGTCCCGTTGGCTGAAGACAAAACGGAAGGCCCCACCACCTGTTTGTGCTTCCTGGGTATTGAGATTGATTCCACGGCTGGGCAGTGTAGGTTGCCGCAGGCAAAAGTGAGGGCATTCAGAGATGCGGTGACCACCTGCTTAGCGGCCAAAAAGGTTACTCTTCATCAACTGCAAGTTATAGTGGGGCAATTGAACTTTGCTTTACGAGTGATTCCAATGGGGAGAGTCTTTTAAAAAAACATAGCGCGAGCTATGTCAGGCCTTCGGGCAAGGTACCACCATACCAGATTGTCTGCAGAAGTCAGAGAGGACTTGGAGACGTGGAAGGGGTTCTTAGATAATTTTAATGGTACTCTGTTATGGCAGCAACCAGCCCAGAGCAACAAGGAGATAGCCCTTTACACAGACGCGGCGGGTGGCATTGGTTTTGGCGCAGTGTTGGGCTCTAGATGGTGCATGCAGCATTGGCCTGGGGAGTGGATTACGTCTGGGCTCACACGCAACGTTACCTTTCTAGAATTGTTTCCCATTATTGTCGCCCTGCACATCTGAGGTGCGTCAATTGCAAACACCAGAATAATATTTTGGTCAGACAGTATGTCTGCGGTTATGGCCATAAATAATCAGAGTGCGAGATGCAGTTGGGTGCTGCGGTTGCTGAAGTGTCTTATTCGCCTGTGTCTGTTGCATAACGTGCATGTTTCTGCCAAGCATGTACCGGGTGTTGATAATGCAGTGGCTGACGCTTTGTCTCGATCTAAGTTGGCAGAGTTCAGGGCACGGTGGCCGCAAGCGGACGAGGTGATGGCGGAGTTCCAAGAGGAGTTGTGGAGGCTTGGTGCCCCATTGCCACAGACCTAATTGCAGCGGTGCTGGCACCCAAGACAAAACGTATGTACGAGAAAGCTTGGGGGGTGTACAGCGCATCGTTCAAATCAGTCACCGACGTAGACAGGTTCTCCCCGGAAGGTGTGCTAGGTTTCCTAGAGTGGCAGAAGGATGGGGGAAATCGCTGTCATTAGTGCGCCAGCAATAGTCCGCCATTGCTTTCTTTGCTGGGTTGCAGGGAGTCAAGGATCCTACCAAATATTTTAGGGTACGGAAAGCCATCAGGAGTTGGGAGCGCATGGTACCTGGCGTACCAGACAGTAGGCGTCCTATAGATATGGAGAGCCTGGGGAGGCTTTTGGGAGCCCTACACCAGGTGTGCCATTCCCGCTATGAAACAGAGCTATTCACTCTTGCCTACGTGCTGGCCTTCTTTGGGGCCCTGCGCATTTCCGAGTTGGTGCCATTGTCAGGTATGGGTGCAGGGGGGCTCGGTGTGGCGGATGTCCACTTGGAAGTCAGGGCGATCCAGCTCAGGATCAGTAGGTCGAAAACAGACCCGTTAGGGAAAGGGACATGGGTTAAATTGTACGCAGCGCACAATACCGCTTTATGTCCAGTGGTATTGGAAAAGGAGTACCTCAGGGGGCGCCCAATGGTGGCCTCAACCAGGTTTCTATGAAACAAGGATGGGACGCCACTGACGCAATACCAATTCACTAAAGTGTGTAGGCGGGCATTAGCCAGCCTATGTGAGGATTCTGCTCAGTTTAGTTCCCATTCATTCCGTATAGGGGCAGCAACCACAGCAGAGGCAATTGGTCTGCCATCAGAAGTAATTAAGAGGGTAGGTCGATGGCGATCGGCATGCTTTGAGCGGTACGTGCGGCCCAATCTCGTGTAGTCGGTGGAGAATGCCCAGGGGCGCAACAATATTGGTGATAACAGCAATTCTTTCTTTCTTACAGTTGATGCCTGTGGCGGGGTGCACATTTGTTGGTGTGGGCATTCCTTGATTTGCAGAGCAGCAATTCCGCGGGTCCAGTATGGAGGAAGCGCAAAAGGCTGCTGGGTTTTTACACCATTGGTTTGGGGGAGAGGGTCTGAAGTTGCAGGATCTATTTGGTCACTTTGCACAAGCTTTTCAATCTGGAGCATTTCCCCGCCCTGACATTTTGGTCATCCACGCTGGTGGGAATGATATGGTGCCCCTGGGCAGGCGAGGGGTGCGAGAGGCTTTGTTTGTAGTCATGTCTAAGTTGCAACAACACTTTCCAAAAGCAGCAATATTGTGGTCGGAAGTGATACCGCGGATGGCCTGGGCGGGTGGGGCTCCGGTATAAGCTATGAACCAATCGGTGAAGAAACTGAACCATTCGATCAAAAGCATACTAGCAAAGTCCACCATGGGTACAATTAGGCACAATTTGTTACACCCCAGGAGGAGAAAGTTGTTCCTTAAGGATGGGGAGCATCTGTCTCCCGAAGGGGTGGCGATCTTTATCCAAACTATACTGGGAGCTATTGTGGTGCTCAGTCAGCGTCGGGGGGGAGGGCGAGTGCGCCAGGGAGCTTCTCACCCTGTGGTGGAGCGCTGACAGATAACAGCAAAGGGGGCATGCGCAGCTACGGAGGTTCAGTGACTGGGTAGACCCCAGGAGGGGGTAGAATGGAACTGTGCAGAGGAGAGGCGGGGAGGGGACTGACCTGCTGGTGGTCCTGGACTCTACTGCTGAGGGTAGGCGGAGAGGGGACTGACCTGTTGGTGGTCCTGGACTCTTCTGCCCTAACCCGCAACGTATGGACTGTGTACAATTTTGGTGAGGATGCCTGGGTTCAGGTACCTCGGAGGGCCGTTGCGCTATGCGGTGCCCTGTTTATCAAGTAATGCAAATGTTTGCTGTAGCGCGTTGGGGCCTGCTGGCACAATGGGCGCAGCTGAGTGGGTCGGCCGAGTCGGCCAAGAATTGAAGTACATATGTACGGCAAAGCTGAAGACAGTTGTAATGTTTGCCTAATTTCCTTTCTGCCTTTGACATGTCGATGGCGCAAAAATCCGTTGCTGTGTATAATGATATATACCCAAGTAGAATACTTTACTCTCCTAGTGGTTGTGGAGATTTATATGTTTTGATGTGAATAAAAGTCAACGCCTTGGACAACATAACTGGTTTCCGGATATTCTTGGGCTGCCCCAATGGGCACTGAAAGGCATTAGAAGTGAGGGGAGTGAGTGTTACGTTGTGCGCGTACTATGTGAATGGTCAGAATCTTGTGCAGTTGCCTACTTTGACACACGGTGACATTAAGCATTTACCTGGAAGTTCTCAATGCAGTGTTGTACGAAAACACTAAAGCTCAGGCACTGCACAGCTGATTCCCCAGGGAGCTTCAGCAATCCCTTAGGTCCTAGGCGCAATTGCAACAAAAGACGGACATTGGCAGAACTCATAAAGACAGGAAGTTCCAGGAAAAAAACTAGTTTTGCCATTGTTTTTTGCCGATATTGTTCAGCATCAGCAGAAAAAAAGTAAAAGTGCAATGATGTGTATGCATGCACATGTTATTATAAGCTGGGGAGGTGGTGCCTAGGCTCGACCTAAAAAAGCAATGTCCACTGGCTATATAGTTTGATGTTTTACAAGTTATTAGTGTTTTGTAATTTGGTAAACATCTAAGATTTCGCTGCAACTGTACAGTAAAGCAGCATTGGTTTGTATTGGCTTGTGTTATGGATTATGTACTATGGAAACAGGCTTTAACATCTTCCCTGAAAAAAAAATGCAAAGTGCTTCGCCTGACACTAAGATGGCCGCCACGCAGTGTAAAGCTTCACTTGTACACAGGAGCATTCTCTTGTTCGAGTAATGTGAGCCTAGAATCTTACAAAGTGAAAGTGACAATGGCAATGAGGAGGACAGCTGTGCTTAAACCTGAAAGCTCATAAAATGCTATCGCTTATTTATCACACAAGTATACTCCAGAGGATGCAGCGTTATTTAAACATAAAAGCTGCCAACTTTGGAATTGGGGAACTAGGTTGGAGACTCTGGGTCGGTTCAACATCCTGTTATTCAGAGTCAATCACTTTAATATTTGTGTGCCTAAAAATGAACGTGACCTTGTGTAATGTTACTGGTGCTCACGTAAAGTGCTGCAATGCTTTTAGGTCAAGTTTATGCTATGTAAAACACCCAAAGAAATCGAGATATGTGAATTTTATGGATGAAAATGCTTCAATACTCAATGATTTAGTTTAGATGTAGATAACACTTGCAAAAGGCATTCTTAAGCAAATGGCTGGAATGTGTTAAAGGCAACCAGACTGTTGGAGATGGGCTAACTATTGAGTTCAGAATGTGGGAAAAGTGGACGCTCTGCGCTTGTTAGTTGGACGTGGCACCACTCAAATATGGCTGCCATGCAAAGGCCATCTTCCATAGTCCTCTCTCCATTATGAACATCTCGCCCTCGCTCGGCGTGCTCAGCAGCAATAATTGTTCAACACTGGTTGTTGCTGTGGTGTTTAGAGGTGAGAGAAGAGGGTCGTAGGTTATGGCAAGCATGGGATGCAGGTAGCTCCGGCCAGCGTTTGTGTCCAAAGAGTTGCTTCAGCTACTTGGCAGCTGGATACAAGAGACTCCACTCGACATTCGGAGTTCTTTGAGGGTTCTTTCACGCTACCTCTGCTCCTCGCTTAGAAGCCTGCCTAATGATTGAGCTCGAGCAATGCAAATCTGGCTTTAAGTGACCTCATTGATGTATGCTTAAAGCAGCTTCCTCTCGGTGCAGATGCTGGCTTTGTTGTCGATAGCGTACATCCTCATCGGAGAGTCCCTCTACCTCCTTGGCTGAACATGCACCCACCGAAACACGAGCAGGAAACAAACGAAAAAATAGTCCCACAAACGAAAGATAAACAACCAAAGCGTAAAGATAAAGTACTTGGTCCCTGCTCCATGGGAGGAAACGAAAGACAAAAAGGAGGGACAAAGAGGCAGGACTGACCACTAGCAAGCAAGAATATTTAAAGGACACTGAAACAAACAAATGGAAAACAGCGGGATGGCTTTAAGCCCACAAGAGATGTGTATACTAAAGTATATACAACAGGTCTCAAGCTCAACCTAATAAAGTATATACAATAGGTCTCGAGTTAGACCTAAAAACGAAGGAAGAGATAGACTGAAAACCTGTCTTAAAAGTACAAAGCAGGAAGCCACAAGAGTGAGATAAAGGTACATGCAGTGTCTGGCATTGAATTAAAGATGCCCTGGGTGGTTGGGCTATGCAGCCTTGGTATTCAGTGCGCTGACATTTAATAGCTGCAGAGTGCTTTTGAGCAGTGTTTTGGACGCCGGTACTCATTATTTTACAAATTAAGCACAGTGTACTGTCCACCTTAAATTTACTTCATGGTGCGGTTCGAAAGAGCAAAAGACACATACGGAAAAATAGGAGGCAGGAAATAGCCCAATCAACTTGCAGTGTCAACATGGACTGCATACAAAATTGCCTGGATATAAATTTATCTGATAACCTTATTATCCATGATTTTACTAAATTATCAGAGGCAGTAAATAAGGCTTTATCCAGTAAAAGAAGTACAAGTAAGGCACTGGTGGGGCGCTGGTTTGATCACGCATGCTCTCAATCGCTAAAAACCGTACATGAAGCCTTGAAAGAAGTCCCTAGAGATCAAGAGAGGATAAAATCATTCCATAAGGCGTATAAAGAATGTAGGAAGCAGAGGGAAAAAGTCCTGAAGGAAGAGGCCTGGGAACAACTAGAAAGGGCAGCCCTAACTAACAATAGCAGGGACTTCTGGAGGGTGGTAAACAACCCCCACTTTAAGGATGCCAGTGATCCAACTTTGGAATCCCATGTGGGAGAGGCTGCCTGGGTGGCTCATTTCGAGACAATCTTTGGGTCAGGGGTAACTCAGACGGCGGAGTATTCTCTAGCACCCTCAGCACATACTGACCCACTTGTATTCACCCTTGAGGAAGTAACAAAAGGGATGGAAAGGTGTAGCAGGGAGAAGGCCCCAGGCCCAGACGGGGTCCCAATTGACCTTTTTCTTGAAGACCGTGGGGCATATTAGCAAGACCGGCGATAAAATTATCGCCGTTTTAGCGGCAGGAAACTGCCGCTAAAACGGCGATAATGGGCTTGCTAATATGCGTTATAGAATTCCAATAGAAGCCCAGGTTAGATGTGCAGGACATCTAACCTGGGCTTCTATTGAAATCCATAACGCATATTAGCAAGCCCATTATCGCCGCTTTAGCGGCAGTTTCCTGCCGCTAAAACGGCGATAATTTTATCGCCGGTCTTGCTAATATGCCCCCATGTTCTCTGGGCACCCTACTGCAGAATGTGTTTAAAGCCATAGCTAAGGATGGGCCCTTGGTATCATGGAGTACAAGTGTCATTGTCCCGATTTTCAAAAAGGGAGTAAGAAGCAACCCAGGTAACTACAGGCCCATATCCCTGTTAGATAGCACCTCAAAATTAATGGGTCGGCTATTATTACATCGGCTGGAAGAATGGGCTAATGACAAAAACTTGATTCCAGCCCAATATGGATTTCAACGGGGAAGGGGCACAATTGACCAGTGCTTGAATTTAAGCCCTATATTTGAAAAATATACCAGGGCTAAAGGGGAAACAATATACATGGCCTTCATGGATCTGTCAGCCGCATTTGATTGTGTAAATCACAGCAGGCTATGGGAGATAATGGAGGCCATGGAGGTTGATCCCCCAATACTTATGTTCATCAGACAACTCTACTCCCAGACCACCGCTTTGGTGCAGTATGGTAAGGACGGGGCTTGTACCCATTCTTTTAAGATCCTACGAGGGGTTAGGCAAGGGTGCGTTCTCGCCCCTTTCCTATTTTCCCTATATACGAATGGGGTAGAAGCAGCACTGGCGGGTACAGCTCTGGCCCTCCCAAAATTCGGGTCACTATCACTGCCTCTGCTTGCATATGCAGACGATACTGTCCTAGTGGCCAGAACGGGGAGGGCGTTGCAACATATGCTAAAGGCATATACTTCATTCATGACTTCCCTCGATTTAAGGGTGAATGAATCGAAATCATTTATCTTAATAGCAACTCCCGCAGGGAGAGGTAAAACGCCATCCTTTTACTTAGGGGCCCGCAAATTAGAGATAGTAGATTCTTTCCCCTACTTGGGAGTCTTGTTTGATAAGCATCATACTTGGGCTCCTATGATCAAAAACAGGGCACTAGCAATGGAGAGAAGTATGGCAGCCATTACCAGATTTGCCCAAAAATTGGGATCTAAGCCCATAAGAGCTATAAAGAGCATTTATAAGGCAAAGACAGTATCTTTAACCACCTATGGAGCAGGGGTGTGGGGTATCTCTAATACCGACCATGTGCAGATTACCGAGGATACATTTCTGAAACGGCTAATTGCCCTGCCGGTATCATGCTCCAACTTTAACTGCCATGCGAAACTTGACTTTCCGTATATCAGTGATCGGATAAAATTTGCCCCTCTAGCGTTATGGCACTCAATTTGGAGTAAGAATAGACTCCCCCTAACACATCACATTATAAGAGACTGTCTTGAGTTGGATAATGTGCACAAAGTAAGATGGCTGGAGTATGTAAGATCAACCCTGAGCACCTTGGGCATGGAGAATCTGTACAAAAATCCAAGCAACTGCCTCCAAACATCAAAGAAGTTTTTAAAAGGACTTTTCTTATCTAATCGGGCACATGAGCGCATACAGATAAACAAAGCCAACTCATTGGTTAGGATGTATATGAGCCTCCAACCTTTCTTAGAGAGCAATTACAACTACTTGGAGGGAATTCCAAACCTACATCACAGATTCATTCTAGTGAGATTCCGTATGAATCTGTTTCCTTTGTTGGTGGGGTACCCAGCGGGGAAATATAAGCTCTGTGACCTGTCTGTTTGCCCATGTGATGGAATTTCAGAACAATCAGATCTCCATATTATTTTATTCTGCGAACTGTACAAAGAGGAACGAGTGAGATACCTATTACCGGTTCTGAAACAGTGTAACTTTAGGCAATGTAGAGTGGCCCTCAGTTTTCTTAAAAACTTGGCAATCCTTTTATTAGCTACGTAGTAGCTAACTTCCTCTGGGCCTGCACAAAGAAAAGGAAGTTTTTTAACTAATCTTAAAACCTGGAGATGCATTTGTAGTTTATGACATTTTATTGTAATATTTGATGAATTTTATGCCTTGTTATTAATGTTTGTGCTTTTATGGTCTTTATTTTTACTTAAGATCGAATAAAGCTTTATGATTGATTGTCAACATTAATCAATGAAACAATATTGGTGGAGTGTTTTAGAGCCCCATAGCTTATATGTGTTGGTGGTTTCAGGTGGTGGGCACAGGGACTCATTTTTCCAGACAGGTTCCAGGTTTTCATCATCAGCATTTGACCCAGTGAAAGAGAGAACCAAGCATTGGCAAGGCAAATAAGTCTGGTGTTGGTTGCTTTTTTTTTGGCTTTGCTAATGTTTGTGAATAACTGCATATGGGGAGTACTTTTTGTGTGTAAGTGGATATTATGCTATAGCAGAATGCTTTCATTCACAGAGGGTAAGCCAATGGCTGAAGTGGGCTGACCCTGTGCCTCATGCTGTATATCATAACATGTAAAGTACACATTCACCCAAGTCTTGGAACTCTTGGCACCGAAATAAAAGATGTTTATTGTTACCTAACACATAGGTACTAATTTTATTGACCTCAGAAGGATGAAAGGGTGAGTTGACACACTGGATTCAAATCTGTGACCAGGAGGTCAAACACAAAACCATGGAGTGAAGCATTAAACCACTGAGCCACAGACCCAGCTGTATTCTGTGGTGAGTGGAACAAAAGAGTAAATTACACACGAACAAACTAATGGATGACTAGCAATAACTGAAAGTGCCTATAAGTAAGTATAGTATGTACATTTGTTTTTAAATCAAAGGACTTGTCTAACAGAATACCTAAATAAGGCAGTAAAGGGAGAAAGAAAGTGGAAGGTAAAGATCAGAAACAGTGACAAATATAGAAAGCAGTGATGAAAAAGAACATACAAGATTGAGAAAACAGACAGGAAGTGTGGAGTGGTGGACAAAAGAGGCATTGACAGGCTTGGTATTCGGCAACACAGCATTGGGCAACTCATACATCGGGCTTCTAGGGAAAGCTTTGGGCCTCCCCAGTTATTATTATTATTGTTTTTTTTTCTTTTTTTACAATTTAAGCAGTGGGCACCCTGACAATCTCAGAGAGAGCGTACGAGTGTGACACCAAGTAGACAGAAGGCATTCTTTGAATAAAGTGTTGCAGACGGGGTCGTGCACCTGAATTGAACAGCACATTGCAGTTGCATACTGAGGATGGCCATATGCCTACATAACAAGCATTTGCAATGCAATAGGTCTCGCATTTACGCAAGTTTAAGCTATTGGCATTGTAAATGACAATGCATTTTATTTATGTTTCAAAACCAAAACATAAATAAAAGGCATTGTCATTTACAATGCCAATAGCTCAAACTAATGTAAATGCGAGACCTGTTGCATTGCAAATTAATTGTTTGGTTTGTGTGCCTCAGTAAATTCCTTACTTTTCATTGGTAAATCGTGGCCATTTGTCCCTCCCTTTTGGTGTGTGTTCCATCCCATGGCGACTGACCATGTCACAGGTTTTTTTGCTTCTCGCCTTTTAGGATAACTGGCCAACAATTTTTTCCGATTGCCTGGGCTTGTGTGTTTGGAATGTTGTTTGTTTACTTTCGGAGGCAAACGCGTGCAGCTGATGTTTTCAACCACACATGTTTTTTAACTTCAGAAACACACTTGTTACTTGACTTCGCCTTTGGGACCTTATAAGTGTTTAACCATGCAACAGTTAATGTTGTTGCACCAAGGATATTGTGCTGCATAACTAAATACTTATAAGGTCCCAAAAGCGAGACCTATTGGCTATGCCAATGCTTGTTTCTAGAAGAGTTACACACACAATTTTCTTTGCTTTCTCATTGACTCTTCTTATAATTCTCAAAACTGTTTATATTTACTGCTCGAATTTTATGGCCGTCGTGTTTGTGCGAGATTGTTAATAAACATAACCTTTAACTCATGGCGGGTAGTAGTGTCTTGTCATTGGTTAAGTTGAGTTGGATGGCGGCGTGGAACAGACGGGGGTCTCGGGTCACTGTGCCCCATTGTCCTGGGACATGAAGGGGCCCATTGACCTTGCTTGCACTAGGGTACATGACAACCTCGCCACCCCGCTGATGTACAAGACGGTGTCACACCTGACACTGGCCGTTTGTACTCCTCTAAGATTGGATAAAATGTGTACCGTTTATTCGGTTTGCTGCTATGAAACAGCAAAAGTGGTGGCAATTTCTTTAGAAAAAAAAAACAAGCTATTGTTAAAATGTCTATCAAGCAAATAAATATTTCACAGAAGTCAAACTACGTCTGGACAAATGCCTCTAGGAAGCCAAACTTCTGTTACCTCTTCACAGAGTGAATTTTACAAGCCTTTTCGCCCGGTGCTGTTGCCACGCCTCCGACAGGGCATGTTTGAATCACTCTATAGAAGCCACATGCGTTGGCGCTGGACGAGCATGACGCGAAAAGCAGAAGGAAGTGGGGTGCTGCTGGAAGTGGAGCTGTGGACTGGAGGTGGGCAAGAGGGGTTGTGGGGCAGGGCGATGTGCGGCTGAAACTGCACCCGTGGGTCTGGCCGAGGTGCTCATGAAAGTGGAGCTGTGGACTGGGAAGAGAGGGAGGCGCTGCTGGTAGTGGAGCTGTGGACTGGGAAGAGGGGGAGGTGCTGCTGGTAGTGGAGCTGTGGACTGGGGAGAGGGGGAGGCGCTGCTGGTAGTGGAGCTGTGGAATGGGAGGAGATCGAGTTGCTTGCTGCTGAAGCTGGAGCTGGGGGTCAGGGTGTGGTGCTGCTGAAACTGGAGCTGTGTATCGTACGGAGGTGCTGCTGAAACTGGAGCGGTGTATCGGAAGGAGGGTGCGGCGTTACTGAGACTGGACCTGTGGATTGTAAGGAGGATTGTAAGGAGGTCAAAGTGCTCCTGAGACTGGAGCTGTGGCTCTGAGGTACGTGAGGTGCTGCTGAAACTGGAGCTGAGGGTCAGGGTGGGGTGCTGATGGCCAGGGTCCGGACCAGGTTGAGACACTGTTGGGACAAGAGTGAGGAGCTGTTGCGGCTGGAGGTGTGGTTGGGAGGAGGGGCGTGCTGCTGTGGCTCAGTAGGGTGGCGAGGTGCTGCTGAAACTGGAGCTGTGGTTTGGGGAAGCTGCTGCTAAAATTGGAGAGCTGTGGGTCGGTGCTGAACAGGAGCAATGTTTCCAGATGAGGGCGAGGTGCTGCTGAATCTGCAGCTGTGGCCTGGGGGTCGATGAGGTGCTACCAAATTTAGAGCTGTAGCTTGGTGGAACTGCAGCTGTGGGTCGGGGTGAGGGCAAAATGCTTCTGAACGAGGAGCTGTGTGCTGGGAAGAGGGCAAGGTGCTTCTGAAACTGGCGCTGCGGACTGGAAGTGGCTGAGGTGCTGCTGAAACTGGAGCTGTGGGCTGGGAGAGGACGGGGTGCTGCTGAAGTGGAGCTGTGGGCTGGAAGAGGACGGGGTGCTGCTGAAGTGGAGCTGTGGGTTAGCAAGAGAATGGGGTGCCGCTGAAAGTTGAGATGTGAGCTGGTAAGAGGACGGGGTGCTGCTGAAAGAAGAGCTGTGACTGGGAAGAGGATGAGGTGCTGCAGAGAGCTGTGGCAGTGAAGAGGACGGGGTGCTGCTGAGAGCTGTGGCTGTGAAGAGAGCGAGGTGCTGCTGAGAGCGGAGCTGTGGCTGTGAAGAGGACGAGGTGCTGCTGAGAGCAGTGGCTGTGAAGAGGACGGGGTGCTGCTGAGAGCTGTGGCTGTGAAGAGGACGGGGTGCTGCTGAGAGCTGTGGCTGTGAAGAGAGCGAGGTGCTGCTGAAAGCGGAGCTGTGGCTGTGAAGAGGACGGGGTGCTGCTGAGAGCTGTGGCTGTGAAGAGGACGGGGTGCTGCTGAGAGCTGTGGCTGTGAAGAGAGCGAGGTGCTGCTGAAAGCGGAGCTGTGGTTGAGAAGAGGACTAGGTGCTGCTGAGAGCTGTGGCTGTGAAGAGGTGCTGCTGAGAGCTGTGGCTGTGAAGAGGACGAGGTGCTGCTAAGAGCTGTGGCCCGGAGCGCCTGCAGGCAGTCATTGGAGGCGGGGAGCTGGCTGTCAGTCAGGTGAGGGGTGCGCTCAGTGTCACAGCGGAGCCTGGGGGCTGTGCCGGGCGGGAAAGGGCACGTCGCTGAGGCTGGTGAGCCGGCTGCACCCTGGCCGAGCTGTGTCAGTCGAGCCCGGCAGACGGCAGGAGGCAGAGTCCTAGGCCGGGCAGCGAGTGCCAACCTCAGGAGCCTGCGTCCGGGCACAGGGCGAGGTAAGCACCGGTCCCTCTCTGCGGAAGACCCGAAAACAGGCAAATGTGTTACTTTTTGTTGCGGGAGAGACTTCCCGAGGCTGCTGAGGGTCTCTTAGTGCCCGGACCACATGCGTTACTGCCCCCGAAGCTGCCGAGGGGTTCTTAGTGTCCGGACCACATGTGTTACTGCTTCTAGGGGAAGAGACCCCCCGAGGCGTGCCCGGGGGCTCTCAGGGTATGAACCACATGTAATGCTGTTTGTTGAGGGAGCGACCCCATGAGACGTGTCTGGGAGCTCTCGGGCTCTGAACAACCTGAGTTACTGCTTCTTTTTGTGGGGGGGGGAGGGTAGACTCCCGTGTCGTGCCCGGGGCTGTCAGGGTCTGAAACACACGTGTTCCAGCTTGTCGGGGGAGAGACTGCCAGAGGCGTGAGCTGTCAGTGGTTGACTCGAGGCTCAGACATTAAAGTTTAACTCCAGCAACATCCTCATAGTCACCCACGTTTTCTCCAACCGCACAATTCGCGGCTGCGGCTGCAGACTGAAAGAAGGCATGCCTGGAGCTCTCGGGGTCAGGCCCTGAGACTCAGAAAATCGGTTTATTATATCCGTACAGTTGGCAATTCATTCAGGGACACTCACATTTCTTCCTAACCCCCCGGGCACTGTACTTCATTTGTCACTGAGGCTCATTTTTGTTAGCGAATTCGTGGGGATTTGTAAGTATGGCACATATAGATTGTCGTTAACTGTATGTTTTGGGGTTGGCCGCTAGTATTATTGCGGGTGTCATTCCTCGAATCCACGAGCACGCACTGCAGCCGCGAATACCTTATCAAAACCTACACTCCGCTATTAGAAGTCTCATGGGTGGTAAACATGAAAATCCAGTAAAACTTCAAAGATTTATGAACGGTACAACCTTGCACGTTCACTTCAGCTCCTCGTGAGGGGTCGTGAATCCCGTGCATTCGTGAATCCTGTGCATACCTTGCACGTTCACTTCAGCGCCTCGTCAGGGGTCGTGAATCCCGTGCATACCTTGCACTTTCACTTAAGCGCCTCGTCAGGGGTCGTGAATCCCGTGCATACCTTGCACGTTCACTTAATCCCCGTGCATACCTTGCACGTTCGCTTCAATGCCTTGTCAGCGGCAGTGAATACCGTAAACACCTCAGCACGTTCACTTCAGACCCTCGTTAGGGGTCGTACATAAGGTATTGCAAATATAAACACATACAGCAGTCTTTGCAGTGTCTACAGTAACAAGCGCGTAATAGACACCAAAAGGCCATGGGAGGAGCATTGCTCCTCCCATGGCCTATTGGTGTCTATTACGCGCACCAAGCGCGTAATAGACACCAATAGGCCATGGGGGGAGCAATGCGCCCGCCTTTGGCCAATTGAGTGCAGTCTTTTATAAAAAGACGCACGAAAAGGCCAATGGGGTAGCACAAAAGGAATCGCACACGCACGAGCGTGTGCGATTCCTAGGTCAGTGCTGAATCCCTGTTTTTCACCTACTAAATGTCTCGCGCTGCGCGAGCACCGCTACGCAGTGCAACGCTAGGCGCGAGACCTAAAAACATGGAATTATTAGTACTTAGAGCAGCAGCAACCAGAGGCCATTTTACAGAATATAGCGCATCTGGCGCACCTGTCAAAAGGTGTGCACTGCCCAAACAAAGAGAGTGCACCGTATTATATTAAATATGCTGCCCCAGGGCAGCTACGAAGTCATGCTGCCTTGGGGGCAGCGCATTCAAGTGAAATACAGAGAGGCTTTGAAGCAGCCGCTCCGTGTTTCACTGTGCAGGTGATAACCCGCCTGCACTTTTAAGGGGGAATTAGAGATCCCCTTGCAGGTTGGTGCAGTGAGTGATTGCACCCGCTTGCAAGGAGATGTCAGGAGGGTTCATAGGACTCACTTTCCCTTCCACCAGAGGGCTGCTATCAGAGGGCTCACTGACAGCGCTCCACCTTTTAATTGGCGCACTTTCAGTACGCCTCCTGACAGATTATTTACCACTGCGCCCACATCTATAATATGGTGCGGGCTCCGAGCCAAAGAGATTCCCTCATTTGCATGGGGCCACTGGTGCTATATGTGAGTAAGCGACCCTTTCTGTAATACCAAAGTGCCCCGGGGCACTTTCCATAACACAGCCCTAGGTAGGCAAAGGAACAACCAAATAAGTGAAAACGGGCTAGTTGGATATGCCTTTCTATTGCCAAAAGATAGGAAATACCATATCCTACTGCAGAATTATCAACGTTCCTTGTTGCCCTCCAACATAGTGTTAGTGTTGAAGAAAAGGAAGAAAACCAGCTATCAGAATGTCCTACATCACTGCTTAGTGTATGCTATCCCTAAGGATGCTTGTTCATAACAATTAAGAAAATTTACGGATGGAAAAGGTCTCCTGCATAGCCCTTGAGAGCGGGCATCCCTACCTCAAGTTGCCCATAAGGAGGTTGTCCTTTAATTTTCACCTCAGCACACAGAACAATAGTGCATGTGTGTTGGAGGTTATTTGTGACACAGAATGAGACCCAGATAAGTGCCATGTGTTCTGGAGGGCCACATCAAATGTGCCCTCTTTTTTTTTTAGCATGACTAATGTCAGCTCTCCAGGCTGTAGAAGACTGATAGTATTGGCAGCAACTGATAGATTTGAGTGGCCAGACAGGCAATTTTCATTTTCGCCTACCAGGGCACACATCTATTGGCCTCATCCATGTTTTATATTGATATTTCAGTCCCCTGTAACCGAGTCCTTCACTCCATAAGTGTAGGACAAGGATGACACTCCTGTGTGCAGTATACGTGTAAAGTAGAATATGCGTTGAGCAAGAGTGAAGCCTGTTACTATGAAACCCAGGAATCCATTTTGATTTCCTGAACCAAAGTAGTACATGAGGTGGATATTGGAAAGAGCCCAGACAGCAATGTGAATTGCTGTGCTTATCTGAAGTATTCCTTTGGTCTTTTGTAGTGAACCAGACTCCAGTGTATGGAGGAGAGGAGACATAAGGGCCTTCTGAAGTGTAGGGAAATTCACATGCACTACCCTGTTCCATTGTTTCTAGAAGTGATACCCTCATCTGTGCCTTTGTTTTAGTTCTCCACTGGCAGGAAACTCCCAAATCCACAATTATGTTGGACACTGTAAGACAAATACTGTGGCTGGACCAGTCTGGGAGGAATATGCAAAAAAGTCAGTAACTGCTGAAACCAATCCCCAAATGGACTTGTGGAATACCCAAACTCTGTCTGCAAACTTAAAATAAGTATGGGGCAGAAACTACTTCTCGGAGTACCAAGTTTCTCTACCAGAATCCAGGGTCCCATGGTCCTATGGCACTGGCAACTGAAAAACACTTTTTAGCCTCAGGGTTGGGGTGTTAAGTGCTAACTTCCCAACTTCTCTTGCCAGGGTTGGGGATAAAAACCTACATAGTTTGACCCCCTGATTGCCTTGGGCCTGCCTTGTGTGAATTTGTGAATTTTGCACCTGGTGTAGAAGTGTAAAGTCCTCGATCTCCTCCCCATCTCCTGGGAAGTTTAACTGAAGCACTCTAGTTACAGCAACCTGATATCCTGTCAAACATGGATTGGGCATCAGGATGCAGGGACCTTTGGGGGGGCAGGGGCAGCTCCTCCGGAGCGTTGCCCTACAGCCCGTGCCAGCAGACAATAAATAAAATGATAATAACGCAATGTTATTATCATTTTATTTATGCTATCTGAGCCCAATACAAAAATATAGGGTGGGGCGGGGTCAAGCAAGTCAGAGGAGAAAAGTGCACTTGTAAGTGCACATGTGTGTTTGGCCGGCCGTCCGTCCGAGGCCAACCAAACACACATGTGCACTTATGTTTCTCCAACCTGGCTGTGTTACACAGCCGGGCTGGAGAAACAGTCCAGGCTCCAATGCACCGTCTGAGCAGCAAATGAGGCCGCTCAGACCAATCCTGACGCTGCTCTTGTGTGAAAGCAGCACCTGGATTGGGTGCGGAGCCTGTGCCCTGAGGGCCCATCACCTTCTGGCTGTAAGCTGCCGAGAGGAACAGCGCTGCAGGCGTCAGCGGGAGCGTAGCAGCAGGTAAGTCTTTTTTTTTAATTATTCTTTTTTTTCTCCACCCCTCCCCAACCCACCGCCCTCTCCACCCGTGGCCGCCCTACCACTTTAGTTAGGCGGCGGCCACCACTGGGGGTGGGGGAGTTTGCCCCAGGTGGCACAAGTTTTGGGGGCGGTGGAACCCCCCACTCTTACCTGCAGCCGTCGCGGGCGGCAAACCCAGGGACCGTCACCACCCCCCATCCCAGCCCCGCTCTCACCTACGGCCATCACAGGGTGGCAAACGCCCAGACCACCACGGACGTCAAAAGGTGTAGCTACGCCACTGTTGGCAAACGAAGATTGAGTTCATTGGGGCCGAAAAAGGTAGATGGGTGCTGTTTCTGACTCTGTAGGGCATCACAAAAGGTCTTGTTGCAGAACAGGTGATCACAGGTACTTTTTAATTATTATTTTATGTTTTGCATTTTTTGCTTGGAAAAAAACTAACAGGTTTGGACCCGGGCCGGGAAGGCAGAGCCGGACCCAGTAGGGGCCCGGGTGGAACGCCGGCCGGCGGCGGGGGGACCCTCCCCCTTTCCCCGCCCTCGCCACATGTAAATGCCCGGCTAAGCCGGGGAGGGGCCAGGATTGGCCCACAAGGACAAGGAAGGCTCCCCCCAATCAGGGGCGAGCAGGTAAGCCAAAGGGGGGTTAAGAAGGGGGCCAACGGCCCTTTGAAACCACAAGTCACCCCCCGTTGGCGAGGAGATAGGAGAAAAGTCCCCCCCCTCCTGTCCGCCCCCCGCTTGCTACCGCCAACTGCGCGCTTTCCCTTACAATCACCACTGACCACTTCTTTGGTGCCTGAAAAGGTCGCAGTTTATTTTCAATAACAAAAAATTTTTGTTACATACAATTTTACATTTCAACGTCCATGGTCATAAGCCCTCTATGTCCTTGCTTAGCTCTCCTCAATTTCTTTTTGATCTGGACTTCCAGCCTCCCCGACTTTCTGGGAGAGGAGGGAGGGGCCCCTTTTCGGGGGTTCACGTCGCGGGTCTAGGCTTCAACTTGCTACCGATTTGGAGGGTGTCCGTTGGGACCTGCCCGGGCTGCAAGTGCCGTCCCGCTCGCCCTGGGCCTTTTGGTGGGCCCTCCCTTCTCCCGGGGGTCCCTGCCGTTTGGCATCCCAAGGACCTTGCCTGAGCGTTTACTCTCTCTTTCCTGAGGCTGAGTCCCTACCATCTTCTCCCTCTGTACCCCTGCCGTAAGGCATCCCAAGGGTCCTGCGGGAGTGTCGCCTCTATTCTTTCTCTGGCGGCACGCCGCCCCTGGCTCCCTCAGTACCCCTGCCGTGAGGCATCCCAAGGCCACTGTGAGAGCCTCCCGTCTATCCTCTAGTTATCTTGAGTCCTACTAGCTTCCTTGTGTTTGATCCGCTACCCTTTCCCTGTTACGGCTGCGACGCCCGTATTCCTAGGTGTGGGTGGGTTTGTTTCTTTTCTCCTATCTCCTCGCCAACGGGGGGGGTGACTTGTGGTTTCAAAGGGCCGTTGGCCCCCTTCTTAACCCCCCCTTCGGCTTACCTGCTCGCCCCCTGATTGGGGGGGAGCCTTCCTTGTCCTTGTGGGCCAATCCTGGCCCCCTCCCCGGCTTAGCCGGGCATTTACATGTGGCAAGGGCGGGGAAAGGGGGAGGGTCCCCCCGCCGCCGGCCGGCGTTCCACCCGGGCCCCTACTGGGTCCGGCTCTGCCTTCCCGGCCCGGGTCCAAACCCCTTCCAGGCGGCGAGTCCCCCCCTCCTGTCCGCCCCCGCTTGCTACCGCCAACTGCGCGCTTTCCCTTACAATCACCACTGACCACTTCTTTGGTGCCTGAAAAGGTCGCAGTTTATTTTCAATAACAAAAAATTTTTGTTACATACAATTTTACATTTCAACGTCCATGGTCATAAGCCCTCTATGTCCTTGCTTAGCTCTCCTCAATTTCTTTTTGATCTGGACTTCCAGCCTCCCTGACTTTCTGGGAGAGGAGGGAGGGGCCCCTTTTCGGGGGTTCACGTCGCGGGTCTAGGCTTCAACTTGCTACCGATTTGGAGGGTGTCCGTTGGGACCTGCCCGGGCTGCAAGTGCCGTCCCGCTCGCCCTGGGCCTTTTGGTGGGCCCTCCCTTCTCCCGGGGGTCCCTGCCGTTTGGCATCCCAAGGACCTTGCCTGAGCGTTTACTCTCTCTTTCCTGAGGCTGAGTCCCTACCATCTTCTCCCTCTGTACCCCTGCCGTAAGGCATCCCAAGGGTCCTGCGGGAGTGTCGCCTCTATTCTTTCTCTGGCGGCACGCCGCCCCCTGGCTCCCTCAGTACCCCTGCCGTGAGGCATCCCAAGGCCACTGTGAGAGCCTCCCGTCTATCCTCTAGTGATCTTGAGTCCTACTAGCTTCCTTGTGTTTGATCCGCCACGCTCCCTCCGGTTCCCCCGATCGGAGGGTGCTCCCCTAATTGCCGCTGCCCTTCCTCATGTCCTAGTTGCAACCCCTTTGTTCCAGTACCCCCACGATGTTCAGTAGGAACATGTCCATTCCCACCCCCGTGAGGTGTATCCCGTCTTCCAGGTGATACCCGGGGGACCTTAGGTTTATGAACCCGTGTCGCACGAACCCCCATCCCTGGGCCTTGCATATTCTGGCCATGGTAATATTCAGCTTTCTTCTGGATTTTTCGACTGCTTCCGGCCTCACCGCCCCGCGCCAGGCCCCCGTGCTATGATTTGAGAAAATATCAGGTCCGCTGGGCGGATCAGGCGTGCCAGCGCCGCAAGACTGCTCTGCATGTTCTCTAGCAGCGCTCGTCTTCCCAATGCTGCCAGGTCGTTCCCGCCCAGGTGGATCACCACCGCGTCCGGTGTGCCACCGTGCTCCAGTGCTGCCCGCGCCGAGGGTAGCAATTGCTCCCATTTCATCCCTGCACGTCCCCACCACTCGATGGTGGTGTCCCGCAACCATACGCCTCCGAATTTGCGTCTGGTTGCCGCCCACTGTTGCGCCCGCGTTACGTATGAATGTCCCATTATCCACACCGTCTTCCGCGCCGTTCCTGGACCTGTATGGGGCGGGAGAGATTGGGCTCAGTAAACCGTGGGGCGTATGTAATGCCTGTATGCGCTGGATGCCCATCACCCTATCTCCTTGATCAGCCCTTCCCCCAGTCCTAGCCCCGCCGCTGTCGTGGCTGCGCCTATTCTGAAGGAGTGTGAGCCGTATTCCCGTGCGGGGAGGCCTATTTTCTCTAGTACCTTTCTCATCACCGCTATGAATTGAAAGCGGCTGAGGAAGGACCCGTCCCTGTGCCTGAAAAGCGGCCCCTGGCTCAGCTCCCTCCCTCCTAGGTGCTCCTTTAGTAAGCACACTGCGCAGGTGTTTGCATCCGTTGTGCAGAGAATTCTGGTCCTCCTACCCTTGCCTGCTTGGTCCGTCTTGGACCGTCTTAGCATTATGTTCATGTGGCCTTCCTCTATCGCCACGTCCCTTCTGTGTATGCATTCTGTGCCTGGGTCGCTTCTTGATGGGGCTACTAGCTCGCTGACCCTGTAAGCCCCAAAAAATGCTACTGCGAATGCTGCTCGGAAAAGCTCTCCCTCCTGTTTTGAGGGGCACACCTCTGCTGTTGCCTCCAGCATCCTGTTTAGTATTTTGACATGGATGGGGCGCCTCTTATCTTTGTTTGGCTGTTGCAACCGCCCCATCCCTTCATTGCCATTCTGCTTTTGAAAGACCTGGTAGGATCTGCCTGTCCCTCCATTTTTGAGTAGTATGCCACTGCATTGAGGTGCGATTGGGCCCATGTTTTCGTCCTACCTGCCATAAAGGCCCACTCGATGAACCCGAGGACCTCCCCTTGTGAGGCCCACTTGTTCCCTTCCAACCCCGTCCTGCTCCTGAATGTTGCCCAGCACTTACTGTAGTGGTTTCTTGTTTTTGGCGCCAATGCGTTGCTCAACAGCGTCTCCAACCCTGTTCCACCCATGCCCATGCTTCCTCTGGCATTTCGGTCATCCGTCTTTCGGCTGCTGGGGCGAGGTCCCTGAATTTTTTCCACTGAAATCGAGAAATGGCATCCGCCACTGAGTTTTCAGTTCCTGGGATGTGTCGTGCCCTAATCGCCATGTTGCCCTGCAGCTGGTATCCCACTAGTCTACGCAGCAGTGTGCCCACTGCTGGGCATTTTGCCGCCCCTGTGTTTATTGCCTGTACTACCGCGTGGTTGTCTGACCACAGTGTAATTTGCCTGTTCGCTAGCCGCTGGGCCCAGATGTGGAAGGCCACCACTATGGGGAATAGTTCCAGCAGCGCTATGTTTTTTGTCAACCCTATGCGTTGCCATTCCTCTGGCCATTTTCCCGCTGTCCAAGAGGTCCCTAGTATTGCCCCGAACCCGAGTCCCCCTGCTGAGTCGGTGTAGAGCTCTAGCTCATGTGCTTGTACCCAGGGTTCTCGCCATATCAGGGTGCCATTAAACTCTGCCAGAAAACTGTCCCACTGTGCCAGGTCCTCCCTCACCCCGTGTGTGATGCGGATCCTGTGGTGCTTTTGCGTCATGCCCCTGGTTAACCAGGCTAGTCTCCTGGCGAACGTGCGCCCCGCGGGGATTACCCGCGTGGCGAAATTTAGTTTACCTAGTAGCTGCTGCACCTCCTTCAGCATAGCTTTCCTCTGTTGTTGCATTAGCTTAATGCCTGCACGCAAGTCGGCCACTTTTTCTGGTGGCAGCCTGCATGTGCCGGCCACCGAGTCCAACTCGATTCCCAGAAAGGACAGTCTCGTGGTTGGGCCTTCTGTTTTTTCTTGTGCCAGGGGGATGCCCAGTTCCTGCGCCAGTTGCACGAATTTGTCTAGGAGTGCGCCGCATTCCTTCGTGCCTGCTTTCCCGATGAACAGGAAATCATCCAGATAGTGTACCCGCCCTCCTTTCGGGGCCCTTGTACCCAGCTCCCATTCTAGGAAGCTGCTGAAGGCCTCAAAATGTGCGCATGATATTGAGCACCCCATGGGTAGGCATTTGTCATGGTAATATTGCCCGTCCAATTTAAACCCCAACAGATGGTAGCTGTCCGGGTAGACCGGCAGTAGCCTGAAGGCTGATTCTATGTCCGATTTTGCCATCAGGGCCCCCTTTCCTTCCTGCCTAATTAAGTCCACTGCGTCGTCCACCGATGCGTACGCCACTGTGCACTCGCTGTGTTCCAGCCAGTCGTTAACTGATTCCCCTTCTGGGTGGGAGAGGTGATGGATCAGTCGGAATTTTCCTGGCTCTTTTTTGGGGACTACCCCCAGCGGGGAGACCACCATGTCTTTCAGCGGGGGGGGTGGGAAATGGCCCGGCCACCCGCCCTAGTTGTACTTCCTTTTTCACCTTTTCCCTCGCCACCCCGGGGTTGTCCCTTACCGACTTCAGGTTTGGGCTTTCCCGCGCTCCCCTTGGCCCTTTGTAGGGTATGGGGAAACCCTGCGTGAAGCCGTCTGCCAGTAACTGTTTGTCATTTGTTTTGCGGTACCCTTGTAGTAGTTGTAGTAGTCTGCCTGGCCTGATAGGGGTGGGTAGCGCCTGCCCTCCGCCCCCGTCCCCCTTGCCCCGGTTCCGCGGGGGCTGTATCTTATTTTTTGGTGCCTGTCTTCTCTTTGTTGGCCCCCGGCCCTGCGTTGCGTCTGCAGCGAATGCTGGGATGGTTGCCCCCGCATGACCCACAAGTGTGCTTAAATCTGCATGATGCTCCCCATTTACACTCGTCTTTGTCGAATTTCCAACATGCTTTATTTGACTTTTGTCCTGCCTGGTTTTTTCCCTTGAAGTCTTTCCCTTGGCTTTCGAACTTGCCCTTACTCCCGTACTGACGAAAAGTGTACTCTTTCACACCAACCCCTTCTCTGGCTGCTACCATGTGTTTTGAGAAGCCCTCCATGTCTTGGCAATCCCATTCTATTACTGGCCACACCTGCATCTTTTCCCTAAAGCCCTCGTCATAGTGTAGCCATGCCTCCCCTTGGTATAGCTGTTGTGCCTCATGTATTTTTTGCTCATATAGCCATAGTGCCGCCGCGCTTTGGGGGAATTTCTCAATGGAAACACATGCTAGCGTTCTGAACGCTTTCAGCCAGTTTTCTATTGACCTCTCAACTCTGGGCTTTCGGGGGGCTCTTCTGTCCTCGTCCTTTTTATCCTGCGCTGTCAGGTCTATCCCTGCCTGTCGCACCTCGAGCAGTGAGAAAATATCTATGAATTCTTTTCTCCAAATTCTCTCCTTAACGGCGAGCGGGATGAGGTTGGCCAGCCCTAGCATTCTTGTTGTTGTAGGTGGGTCGCTCGGGGAGGGACGTATGTATTCGCTGGCCGGCTTCCCATTGCTATCCTGCCCTTCTGTGAGTCTGGGTTGGTTGGAGCTGTTCCCCCGCTGGCCCCTGTGCTCCCGTGCGGTGCTGCCCCCGTCTCTGCCGGCGTATTTTGTGATGCTGGGCTTGTCAGCCCGGGCCCGTGGCCTGTAGCTCCCATTGTGGGCCCCCCATTGCCCCCCCCTGCGCCCGGGGCCAGGGGGGTCCCTTGTCCCCTTGCTCCCCATGTTGAGTACCTGTTAAAAGGGGGTCCCATCTCTGGCCATTGCCACCAGGGCAGTCCGGATGTTTGCCCTCTTTCTTCCCTGCTCCATCCTTCCCCTTGGAATTCTGGCCTCCCTACGCCTAGCCCTGCATGCCATGGAGTTTGCATGTGCCATGGAGCTTGCATTGCTATATTGTGCACCCCTAGCTGGGTCCCCATATTCACATTTTGCCCCGGGCTGGCGCATGCACCCTGGCCCGCCCCGTGCCCCGGTTCGCTGTTGCGCGTGCCCTGCTTACCGGTGCCCCTGCTGCTTGCTTCGCCGTGTCCCTCATGACCTTCTCGTGGGGCCGCCGTGGAGGCTACAGGCCCCTCTTCATCACTGCTGTCCTCGGACTCTGCGCTGCTCACCACTTCCGGGGTTCTGTCCTTTCTCTTTCTGGCCTGCTGGGGGCCCTTTGTCCTGCCCTCCCCGTGTTTCGCCGGGGGGGGGCGGTTTGGCTGCTTGGGGCTTCCCAGCTGCCCTCCTCAGGGCCGCCGTTTTGGCTGCCTGCCCCTTCCAGGCGGCGAGTCCCCCGGCCCTACCACTTTAGTTAGGCGGCGGCCACCACTGGGGGTGGGGGAGTTTGCCCCAGGTGGCACAAGTTTTGGGGGCGGTGGAACCCCCCACTCTTACCTGCAGCCGTCGCGGGCGGCAAACCCAGGGACCGTCACCACCCCCCATCCCAGCCCCGCTCTCACCTACGGCCATCACAGGGTGGCAAACGCCCAGACCACCACGGACGTCAAAAGGTGTAGCTACGCCACTGTTGGCAAACGAAGATTGAGTTCATTGGGGCCGAAAAAGGTAGATGGGTGCTGTTTCTGACTCTGTAGGGCATCACAAAAGGTCTTGTTGCAGAACAGGTGATCACAGGTACTTTTTAATTATTATTTTATGTTTTGCATTTTTTGCTTGGAAAAAAACTAACAGGTTCAAGTTTCAGAAACCTGGCGATTTATTTTAAATTTGCGAAGATACGAGCCACCCAGCTTATCAACCTTGCACAGCTCTAATTATAACATTCTATCAGTGAAAATTCTTCAAGTCCACAAATACCTATTACAAGTTTGAAACTCAGTAAAGAGATTGAAAATAAAGCAAACACGTTAAATGTATCCCTTACTTTCAGCACATCCCTTCTGAACCCAGATATAATGCTAATAGTATTTTTTTGTAAAAGGTCTTTTTTTAACGAAAGGCATTGCTTCAGTTTCGTTAGCTGCCACATTAAATACTATGTAGGACGTTTCAAAAGCCTGTTTCAAGCATATCATTTTCTCCCAGTCCCCGCTCAGCTTCCTGATGAAGTTTCAGCATCTCCCAAAATCGCCTTCTATGTTCTTGGCTTTCAAAGAATACTTTCTACATCAAGGATGGAGTTCAACTTTTTCTTTATTATTAAAGAGACACACAAAAAAGAGAGCAGCGTGCCCCGTTAACTCGGAGATCAGAAGTCATAGGGAAGGGAAGTTGATTTGGAAAATCAAGGCCGGGACTCCCTGCAGAGCAGACATGTATGTTCTAAGCTAAAAGAGTTCATCGGAATATATCCCCCACTGGAGGGGCGCAGCATTTCCCATTAGCATGGAGGCTGGCCGCATAAGGGTTCAAAAGGAAATATGTTAATGGGGAAGGTAGAGGAAATTATTCTATTTACGGGCGTTTCAGTCTGTGACTTGAATGCAAACTCTGAGAAATAAACAAGGAAGGTAGAGTTAAACAAACATTGCCAAAGCCAATAGGTGTCAGTTTCGAGACCTATTGGATTGTTAATTAATTAAAGCCATGCTGTGCAGCATACACGAGGCTGTGTAGCGTGATTGAATAACAAAAATCAAAGGTTATGATGCAGCCGGCTGCATAATTTTGGAGGTGCTGCGCAAGGCTAGAAAATTACGTGGCTGCTTTCTTTCTTTTTATTGGCCGATCCAAGGGGCATATTATCAAGGGCAGTATCGCCACTTTAGCGGCACTTTTTGCCGATAAAGCGGCGATATATGTTTATCGCCCTATTAGCAAGCTGTCGCTAACAGCTGTTAGCGACAGCTTAATGGCGATAGCGGCCGTTTTGTTGCCGCTTTGCATGTCAGCGATAATTATCGCTAATGACATGCAAAGTAGGCGTTCCCAACTAAAAGCAACTGCAAACAGTCGCAAACACAACTTCCCCCTATTATCAATGCCCGCGAAGCGATAAAAAAAGTTGCGCGAACCGCGATTATCGCTGGAATTTAACACCTGATAAAAACTTGACTTAACCATCTTGTCAATGTGAGGTGGATTGTAAGGTTAAGTCCTCACCTGCCTATTAGCAAGCTTTTCATTAGCACAGTGAATTTATCGCTGGATTTCTCGCGTTATTGCTGGGTTTTGCCGCTATCGCTGGATTTTTTATCGCCTTGGAGATAAGCGTTGATAATAACGCGTTATCTCCGCGATGAAATCCAGCGATAGCCGGCGTTAAAAAAAACAGCGCTAAGCGCGCTTTGCGATAATTATCGCAAATCCTTGGTAATATGCCCCCAAGTTTTTTTGAAGGGCAGGTTGGGGATGAGTAAGATGGCGTAGCTTGGTCAGTAAGATTGGGGGGGGGGGGTTGCTTCTGATTTCCCAGCAATTGCACTGGCACAATATGTTAAAATACATCATACAACAAGCAGGTTGCACAAGAGGGGCTTAAGGGGCAGTGGAAAGGGAGAGGAATGTGGATTGATAGGGGTACTAAGTGAGAGACGCAAGATTTAGTAAGGCGCTGCTTGTGTGCTATATATACTTAGCTTTTAAATATATTTTTGTTCTTGCACTACCGATCTTAATCACCAATTGTGTTTTTTCTAATTGTTTTAGCGATTTAGTGTTCTTATCTGATTTTAATACAGGCTACCGCTATTCTTTTGCTTTTAATACTGGATCTTACCTTCCCAAGGGCCTTCTGACTCTCTGGTCCGTCGCAGGTTTTTTGTCCCGTTTGTGCAGAGAGAGTGTGTAGTGGTGCTTCTCCTTTCCATGTTAGACGGCCGCCATATTTAGCGGCTAGCAGTCTAGTTGTTCTGGGCTGCTGGGAGGATTTCCGGGCAATTAAGGGATAAATAAGCATGGTAACCCGGGCCCGCAGCGGGTGCGCCGCGCCAAAGGCAAGCCAGTCCACACCTGGGCGGTGCCAGGACCCCTGCTCAACTGTTCAAACATACGAGTGATGAACGTCTGGAAATTCAGAGAGTTGGTGAGTTATCTCTCTGTCGCCCTCATACTCTATCCCCTGAGCTAAAATGTTATAAATGTCAAAACTGCAACTGTGACCTTAAGGAGACTTATGTAGAGCAGCAGGATCTTAGGAGATCCTAAGAAGCTCCGATAGGGAAAATTGAGAGGCAAGATTTAAGGAGGGTGGTCTTGTGTATGCTTCTCAACACAAGATTTCTTATAAAAAACAAATATGAGTTTGCAGTCTTCCTGAAGCAATATAATCCAGATATAGCCTTTCTCACAGAAACTTGGGCTGACAATTCTTCTGACCCAGGCATGAATATCGCTATTCCAACGGGATACAATATAGAGTGTCTGGATAGAATAGGCAAAAAAGGGGGTGGGGTTGAGATTGTGTTTCGTAGTACAATAAAGGCCAATTTTCAACCGATACTCCGTCTGGACTGTGAGGCGCTTGGCTTTGCCTTAAAATTGAACAATAAAGTTACTTTCCAGAGCCTACTGATTTATCGCCCTCCAGGTCCAAAGGCTAACTTTATTCATAAAATACAGGACTTTATGGAATCCTGTATAAACTACCCCAGTATTACGCTAGTGGGCGAATTCAATTTTCACTTGGAGCTGCAGAATAATTCAGACACAAACAACCTAGCTGATATTTTCAAGAATTTTAATTTAAATCAGTTAATGACAGAGTCAACCCACCTTGCCAACCATTCTCTGCACTCAATATTCACTAATAGTCTGGAGTTAAAAATAGAGAAGGTTTTGCCGGTAGTATGGTCGGATCATAAGGCCATTTTCTTTGCACTTGGGGTTCCCTCTTACAACGTTATAGATAACCATAAACCCAGAAGCATAAACTACCGGCCCTGGAAAAAGCTGAATGTTGGCGAACTGAGGGACACTCTTTCCAACACCTACCTGGTCACCTACGGCAATCCTCATAATGCGGCGGTGAATTATACTCAGTGGCTAAACTCAGCTGCACTAAAATTGGTGCCAGAAAAGACAGTAAAAAGCTATAGGAACCATCTGTTAGCTCCCTGGTTTTCATTGGAACTAAAGGCTTTCCAAGGGAAATGCAGGTTGCAAGAGCGTCTATGGAGAAAAGAATATTGTACAAACGAAAGGGTTAAATATAAAGAACTACTGAAGCAATATAAGGGCCTAATAAAAACAGCCAAAATGAAATTCTTTTCGAAAAGCATAAGTGTAGCAAAAAACTCATGTAGAGAACTTTTCAAAACAGTCAAATCCTTGTCAAAATTGAACACTAAGTGCTCTTTCAGTCCTGATGAACCATTTTGCAATAAGTTGGCAACCTTTTTCCAGTCTAAAGTCAGTTCTATCTATCAAAAATGTTAACCTTCCCCGAACTCACTAAGTGTAAATTATTTTTCAATGTACATGCAGGAATCTGACTTACAAAACACTGTTACCCCTTCAGGATACCCACAATTTTGTAGTTTCTCTCCTTTTACTAAGGAGAAAGTAATTAGGCTTCTCAACCTCATTAAATCCGGGGCTCCATCAGATCCTTGTCCACCACGAATTCTTAAACAAGTTTCCAATGTGGTTGCCGGCCCACTTATGGAACTTTTTAATGAGATATTGATCTCAGGGCAATTTCTGAACATATGGAAAAAGGCTTCTATTTTGCCACTGATAAAGAAACCTTCCTTGGACCCAGTGCAGATGGAAAATTATAGGCCAATATCTCGCCTACCTTTTCCGGCTAAAATTCTTGAGAAACCACTGAATGAGGAGATCTTAGCGTTTTAGGATGCTAACTTGTTCCTCGATCCCTCACAGTATGGCTTTAGAGCAAATCATTGTACTGAATCTGCCCTGGCAGCAGCCTCGGAGGAAGTTAGAATGGTAATCGATAAGGGTGGAAAAGCGGCACTGATTTTATTAGATCTCTCTACCGCTTTCAACATGGTTCACCATTCACTTTTCATCAAACGTCTCCATCTGCTTGGTTCCAGAAACTCGGCTCTGACCTTGCTAAGCTCATTTTTTAGCAATAGGCAGCAACAGGTGGAGCTGGGGGAATCGAGTTCATCACCTTTATCCTTACCTTGTGGTGTTCCTCAGGGGTCTTTCCTCAGCCCCACATTGTTTAATGTGTATGTTAACCCCCTTAT
The DNA here is from genome assembly GCA_963921515.1 of Calotriton arnoldi. NCBI lineage: Eukaryota > Metazoa > Chordata > Amphibia > Caudata > Salamandridae > Calotriton > Calotriton arnoldi. The sequence goes on along the minus strand of CAWUFW010003177.1, from coordinate 1,863,332 downwards.
CAGGCTCATTCAAAGCCAGGGCTTAGCTGTGTTCTCCTACGCCGATGATACACGGATAGTGGTTTCAATCTCATCGGACATAAACAAGGAGGCCAGAAAGTTCTGTAACTGCATGTCCCAAGTGGCATTGTGGATGCAGAACAATTTTCTGAAATTGAATACATACAAAACAGAGGTGCTGCTTTTTGGAAAGGAGACCTCATTCTGGAACGACTCATGGTGGCCATCGAGCCTAGGTATTCTACCAACTCCGGTCCAGAAAGTTAGAAATTTGGGAGTCATATTCAACACTGAATTATCTTTTTTGGAGCAAATAAACTCTATCACCTCATCTGTTTTTTTTGTGATGAAGATTCTGAAAAGAATCTTTCCATTTATTCCCCTTGATCTCCAGAAGACGGTTATATCAGCTCTTATTTTCTCTAAGCTGGACTACTGTAATGCTCTGTATCTGGGTGCTTAGAAATCTGTGATAAAGAAGTTGCAGGCTCTGCAAAATGCAGTGGCGAGACTGCTGCTAAAAATTCCTAAATTTAGTGTTGTGTCTGAATCTTTGCATAGTCTTCACTGGCTCCCAGTAAGGAAAAGGATTATCTTTAAGGCCATATGCATGGTTCACAAGGCCCTTCATTGGACCGGCCCAAAGTATTTGCAAGATCGTTTCTCTTGGTATAAGCCAAGTAGGAACCTTAGATCCAGTTCCTTGCGCTTTGTTATCATTCCTAGATCAAACAAAGCAAGATGGGGGTAGGGCCTTCTCCATCTGTGCAGGTAAATGGTGGCGCTTACTCCCGCTCACGCTGTGATGTCAATCCTCCCTGATGCAATTTAGGAAGCAGCTGAAAACATGGCTGTTTACCAAAGTAGTAGAATAAGCTGCCGCGAGAGTCATGTCGCGTCTCTACAACTTACCTGCTTTCTGTCCGCCCCTATTATTTTTCTTTACTTTCTTCTCTCGAACGCTATGACACCCTCGGGTATGTGCTCACTTTATCAAATTAATTTAATTCATTCATTCAGAAAACACATTATTTTATGAACTAGCCAACATTTATGAAGTATTTCCAAATAGAGAGGGAGAGTGTGTGTGAGTTTTTGTCTGTGTGTGTAAGAATTCCTGGTGAAATCTGGCAGACACCTCACCATATCAGACTGATAGCACCTGTACCAAACTATTTCTGACAAAATATATTTCTTAGCGGGGTGTAACACCCCCCCGGAAGCTATGCCCCTGGATGGAGTAACAAGTAGAGCGCAGGTAGGGTGCACACACAGAGAGTGCAGGTTGGGTTAGTAACACGGAGAGTGCAAGCAGGCAACACAGAGGGAGCTGGTGGAGGGAACCAATACGGGCAGGGAGGAGAAGTAACGGGTAGTGACAGAGAAAAAGGGCATGGGTGTGGGAAAGCAATACAGAGAAGGGGGTGCAGAAGAGAAGCAACGGGTAAGAGAGCAACATGGAAAGGATGGAGGAGAAGCACACGGGCCATCTTGTATTTGTTCTGGTTCAGAAGCAAATCACTTTTGACCACAGTCCAGTTATTCAGACCAAGTCCATTTTTAAAGAGTCGTGAAAATGCGGCAACTACCAAAAGTGGCAATGCTCTGTGTGCCAGCCTCGCAATTCCCCCACCCCATTTAGATGTGACATCCTAGGGTTTCCACTAGTTGAGCCTCAGTTTAGCTCACAAGTGAAACCCGTGACCTGATGTTCTACCTACCATTGGGAGCCTGGACACAGTGATAGTCAGCCCATCAGTTTCATGGTAGGGCAACAGTCACTGTGTTTCCCGGCCCAGGACAGCCACGTGATGCACAGCAGACCAGAGCAGAGATAATAAAAACATAAAACAATATGCAGAGAGAAAACACCCTGCACATCATGGCCATTGCTATTTTGTGCTACTAAAACAAACTCTGACTTTTCAAGTTCATTTCAGTAAAGCAAAACAGTTAGCCAAATGCGGCCTTAAAACACAACACCCACTCAACATACTGCCATGCCTACAATGCATTTGTTGCACAAACAAATTTATAGTAGGCAGGGAGATCAACGCCAGGCTTGTGGGGATCTCCAAATATGACAGGTAGTCTTCCATCTGTGTGGCACGGCCAACGCCATCAAGGACCTGGTGGATGCCAGGCTGGTAGGATACCCCACAGAGTCTAAATGACACCCCAAGTTAATTTAGGCCAGGCCAATTTATTGTGAACCATCTCAGCTTTGACCAGATTATTCATTTAGAGTTCTGTCACATTTGATTTGACCAGGCTTCAATGGACTTGTATCTGTTGAACATTGATTGGTGGTAACAGACTCTATGAGTATTTATGTGTGTGGTAGAAATGATCACTGGAATGTCCATCTGATAGAAATATACTTCGTATTAAATGGGCGATGAGTACACGAAGACCATTTTCAGTCAATGCCCATGCACAAGAGCGTATCTGGACAATGGACACAAATCTTTTAGAGAACATCCACCACAGAAGAGACTTAACAGAAATCAGCAATCATAGACTCACAGTTTTTGGAGCACTCTCTTAAACAGAACTGGCAGGCAGGAATCAGGCACAAACGGACTATAGTAGCACACAGCTAAAGAATATCAATGTTCGTTTGAATGAATGAAGCTTTGCTAAAGGGATTCTGGAAAGACTGGTGCCACAAAGGATTGAGAGAGACTGGTAAAAAAAGGAAGGCACAGAGCTGAAGTGAATTGATTGGAGACGGGCTTGCAGTGTTGAGAGTTTGGTAAGTGGAGGTTTCAGTCTTAAAGAACCTTTTTACTACTGAAGGACGTATTATCACTAGTCATGTGGAACTGCAACTCATAGTCAGCAAACGTAAAACAGTTGAACAGAGAAACTGTTCAGCATGTAGGCAGTAAGGCACTTTGTAAGTTCCCCAGTAGGCACTAACTAGGTAGTCCAGGAAGAGCTCCATCAATAGAATGCCCTAACCCAGGAAAGTCATGTGAAACCAAAAGGAGTTCGCCTTAATACCTAAGAACTGGTGGGACATTCTTTCCAAGTGAAGGAGAATAAGGTCAGTCCCCAATTGTAACCTTTGTTTTCTTGGTGTAACCCATGCCAGAGGAGAAAGAAGGGAATATGAATTCTTATGTCCCATGGACCACTTGGCCACAAACAACCACCTACATACAATGACACTAGTGGGTATGAAGTACCTATGTTAAGAGGCACCGGAGTTGAGTAGAATCTACCCAGACCGTGCGGATACATGTCCCTGGTGTGGAGAGGCAGAGGCGGGATTCCCCAATATGGTTTGGACGTGTCCAACCCTGATGCCTTACTGGGACACCGTGCTGGAACGACTAAGAGGAGCTACAGGCTGGGTGGTGCCTAGAGAGGTCAAAACAGTGTTGCTAGGGTTGCTTCCAGCATCCAAAAAAAAGAAGATAAGTAGACGATTCATCCTTCTGGGGTTGGTACTGGCTAAAAGGCGCATTGCAATGGCGTGGTTGTGCTCCACGCCTCCGCTTGCAGACATGTGGTTGAAAGACATGAATGAATGGGCAACTGAGGAAGTGGTCTGCATAAAACATGTTCAAGAAGACGATAAACTTGAGGATGACCTCAGGGCTTGGGCATCCACGCTAGCAGACTTAAGGGACCCGCTGACCTTGAATGAATAGAACAACATAACTGAATAGTGGATTGGATTGCCCCTGGCAGGCTGGTTATTAATGGATAGGAAAATGACACTCTGGGACACTTGCAATGCACATACACTGTATAAAGGTTAACACACGGACAGCCTAGACATGGAGACAGGGAGGGGAGGGAGTTCTATGGTTACACATTGGCATGGAACTTTGAATGCCACTAGGGGGATAGATCTCCTTATAAACTGTATAATATAAAGGCAGGAGTTCCTACTTGATGGTAAATGGAGCGAGAGGGGAGGGAGGATGGTATTGAACAACCCTCTGTTACCTCCTGTACAAAAAGTGTCTGCTTTTGAAATGCCAATAAAGTTATTTGGAAAAAAAAAAGAGGCACCGGGGTTAGCTGTGCTACATAGGGCACCACTTGAGTTATGGAGAGACATATGTATTTTTGTTTACTTATCTAGTGTATTTATATACCATAAATTTAAAGCCAGAGGGCAGTAGAGTGCTTTAAATAACAAGCGTAGCTAGGTAGCCTTTGGTAGGACATTAAATATTTGAATGTGGTATAGTTTACTTGAATCATAGGATAGTTTATGTAGCTTTGAGTTGATATAAACAGTAAAGCTCAACCGCCTATATGATCTATCCCTGTAGACAACTCAATAGTAAAAGGTTGCATTACAAGATATGAGGCAGACACATGATGCTTGCATAACTGGGTTCTGTAGCTCAAAAGGCGGAGGAGCTAATAGAGGTTGTGAAGAGTAGGGACCCTGGTACTGGAGATGTTAAGGTCTGCTGGAAAGTGATAGGTAGTGTCTCACAAAGTGGGTCTTAATGTCCTCTCTAAATTGTTGAAGTGTGAGAGTTTTACTTACATTCAGAAGGAGCTCATTCCCACCCCTCGGAGTCTAGATATGAAATGCATGCTTCCTTGTTCCCTACTAATGCAGGTTATGGATTTTTAGCCTTGCTAGACCAGTACTCCATGTTGTACGGAGGAGGGCAGAGTTAACAGAGTGTTTCTGGCCTCTTTGTCTGTGGCCTTGAATTACGTCCTTCATATCATCAGTCTGGGAGAAAGTGTCCCCTTTATCCGTGGTGGTGACGGAATCATTCGAGACCTGAATGGTTAATGTTTCCATGCCACAGCTAGGACAGAACCACAAATTTTACACTTCGAGAAATTGGTGATGACCTATGTGGCCCTCATGGTTACCCGGTACTGGCCCTTTCAAGGATCTTACGCATTTTTGGTAGATGAGTGACAGGATGGTAGTTGGAAAGTTTATCTGGGTCTAAGTCTGGTTTCCTTCTTAGGGAGGATTTGCCAGGAGAGCAGGGAACATCCCTCCATACATTATTTGACCAAAAGCATTGCTATGTATCTCCCAGTTACTACGTGAAGCTTTTTGCTTCCCTCACAGAATTCTGTTGTATATAAAAACCATCCAATAAAATAAAATACATTTGCCTACTGTGAGCCACAAGTCATGCCATGCTTGACATGACAACTGTGCTACTGGCAAAGACAACCCTCTGCTAAGACACACCCTAATGGGAAGGAATTCCTGTGTTCAACTACAGAGCAGAGGCAGAGGCTGTTTACACACCGACATTCAGGGCTAAGGAAAAACATCTCTGCTAGTGAATAAAACATCCTGCTCGCTCCCAATGTCCCAATTCCCTGTGGATGGGTGCTATTACTATGCCAATCTACAAAAGGAGGTACGGATGGCAGATAAAGGTCCAGCACACAAGCCCCCAGAAATATATGAGTACACAGAGGTGTGCAGTTCCTACTTAAAGGGAAAAGGGGAAAGGAAGAGAATGTGTAGGTCGGAAGTGTCTGGTGGATCAAGTCTGGGGATCTGATTCATCAGGAGCAAGAGCCCCCACACACCCCGAAGGGTGTCATGCTTCATCATAGGGCAGCTCCTCGTTGGGCCAGCGCTGCAATGCACAACAGGCCCCGCAGGGGGGCTCTTTGCCGGAGTTCTTTTAAGCTGCCGTCGTGAAGTGTGAGGTGCTCTGTGAGTGTGTTGTAAGTGAGTAGAATGATGTTCGGTGAGTCTAAAAATAACTCGAAGAAACCACAGGACAGTAATTTTAATGTATGGATCCCTCGGTTATGTTAAAAATAGGTATAGGCCAAAGAGTGGATGTAATGATCCAAATCGGCTCTAGATCCAGGTAAAGGTCAACATGTTTCTTGCCGTTTATGTGTTATAGAGATGATCGTGGCAATTCGTCAGGACCGTGAAAGGTGAAATAAAACTACTCAAGGGTGAGACGGTCAGAAGTATCTATGTTTCCTAAAGCCCTCCCTTACCCCAGCTTATTAACAGTATATAATATACCTTGAAACATTCGATGTATGTACCAACCACTGAAAAGGTGGGCTATGGCTCCACAGGCTGTAGCGGAGTTGCGCTCCAAAAGCGGCGTACAGCGGACATCAGCCGCCACATAAAACGTGCCAGGGTCGAACAAGACCCGGACGGGTGACAGAGCGCTTTACAGGAATAACGAAAGTAGTTACAAACACAAGCAGTAAGAGTTATATATATGCAAGATATAAGACAAAAGACATGAAGACAATACAAAAAACACTGAAATTGGCACAGTTCGAGAGTTATCCAGGTAATGCGTAGTGGGTGGGAAGTGGCAGAGACAGCGTCGGTCTCAGTGGCCTGAGTGACTTTCTCAGTGGTATAGGGAAGACTTGATACTATAGAATGTGGCAGCAGAGCAAATTTGGGCCTTATTGTGGGAGGAATCTCTTGATTAGTAGAGCTTTTACTTCCTTCCTGAAAGTGGATGAGGACGGGTTGCACTGAGTCGTCGGAGGGAGAGAGTTCCAGATTTTTGAGGCCATATCGGAGAAGGAACTCTTGTAGGTTTTCTGTTTGTTAAATTTATGTGGCTTAAGTAGTGTGAGCTGTTGCTTCTAGATGATCTTTTTCCAGCAGATAGGGTCAGTTTCTGTCAGGTAAGATGGGGTGTTGTGGTGTAGTGCTTTGTGGATTATACATGCAATTTTTAGCTGAATCCTAGCCTCGTAGGGTAGCCATTTCAGAGAACGGAGGTTAGAGGTGATATGGTCCCTTTCTTTAGAGCCCGTTATGAGACTTGCTGCAGCATTCAAAGTAGCCTTCAACGGAGTGAGGTTGATTTTTGGAACGCTTACGAGGGTAGCGCTGCCACAGTCTAATTTCAATATCACAAGTGTTTCAACCGCTGTTTTCAGATCAGCTGCGGGAAGGAAAGGTTTAAGTTTCCTTAGTGCATGAAGTTGGTGATTAGCTCCTCTAGTTCTGGGGCTAATATGATTTTTCATGGAAAGTGTATTGTCTAAGGTTTTTCAGAGGGATTTTGCTGAGTCAATGATGTGTGGAGTACAATTCAGGGCAGTAAGATGTGGTATCCAGTCTATGATACGTGGAGCGATACTGGGCACCGAGATCAGTAAAAATTCTGTTTTTGTGGCATTGAGTTTGAGATGGTTACGGGACAGCCATTGTTGCGTTTCTGTCAAGGTATTATTAAAGGTGCTGATGTCATTTGGAATGTAATTTCATATATAATTGAGTATTGTACGCATACATGTGGTAGGAGGTGTGGGATAGTTTGAGGATTACAGTTAGGGGCTCCATGTAAAGCTTTAACAGTGTGGGTGAGAGAATAGAGCACTGGGGGACGCCGAGCATCACTGGTAATTGATCAGAGCGAGTGTGGTTGATTAAAACACATTGAGATCTGTTTCTAAGGAATGAGGAGAACCATTTTAGTACTGTACCAGAGAGACCCATCCTGTCTTCTGAAAGATTCAACAGGGTTTCATGATTGACCATGTCGAACGCAGCAGATAGATCAAGTAAGATGAGTTAGCAGGATTCATTCTGGTCAAGTGAGCATAGAGCATCATCAACGATATGGATCAAGGCAGTTTCGGTGCTCTGACCCATTCTGAAACCTGATTGGTATTGGCCGAGGAGTTGGAAATGTTCAATGTGGCCTCTAAGTTGTAGGTGCACGCATTTTTAGAAGAGTTTGGTCAGTGTGCAGATGTTGGAGATAGGGCAGTACTTTTTGGGTTCAGACAGGTCTGAGTTGGGTTTTTTTAGGACTGGGTGACCTGGCCACTTTTGAGGCAGTCCAGTAAAGAGCCTTGAGTGAGTGAGGCATTGATAATCCTAGTCCATGAGGGTAGCAGGAGGTGAGAGAAATCACCGAGGAGTTTGGAGAGAAGGGTGTCGTTGAAGCGGTTGGAGTATTTCAAAGAGGACAGAAGTTTAAAGATGTCCTTTTCCTTGAAGGTTTGGAAACATGACCAGGTGGCATTGTTTTTGGGTGTGTGGGAAGTGTCTTGTGCATAAGTTCCTGTTGGATGGGCTGGCGTGTAAGGAGGGTTTGCCCGGTTAGAGCATTGAGGAGATCTTGATATCAGACGGGGATTAGGCTTATTTTCTCTGCAAAGAAGGAGGCAAAACTTTCACATTCTGGAGGTGATGTGCATTCTGAGGATGGAGCATTATTTTTGAGGCTCATTTGATTTTTGACAATTTCAAACAGTTTTTTTTGGTCAATTAGTTGCTGTGTCAAGTTGATTACAAAAGAAGGACGTTTTGGAGTTTCTGATGTGTCTATTGTAGGCGTTCCGTTTGTGTCATAGTAGTTTAAGGTTTGATAAAGAGGTAGTGTGTCGCCCATGATCGATCAACAAGCCCAAGGCATTGTCGTACCTCATTAAGGTTACAGCTGAACCATGGGCTTGATCTTTTAACCGAAGATCTCTTAAGTTTTATATGGGCAATATTGTCCATTATTTTGGCCATGGAGTTGAATTAGTGGTCAGAGAGGTCCCCCATGTTTGGGGGGGATAAAGTTCTGGTTACCAATAGTCGTCCTCGAGAGTGGGTTAATATTACGGGTGTCTCTGATCCAGTGTTTGGCCTTCCTAGGTTGGCCTTTCGAGAAGGATGCCTTCACAGTTATGAGGAAGGTGATGCAGTGGTGGTCAGTCCAGTCGCAAGGTAGGATAGATTCAATTTGTAAGGTGTTCTCTTTTGCAATGATTAAATCTAAGGTAGCCCCCTTGTTATGAGTCGGGCTATTGCAGGCTTGGATAAAGTTGAGGTCCTGGAAGAAGGATTTAAACCTGTTCACAAGAGGGTCATTAGTGTTGTTCTAATGAATATTGAAGTCACCAAGGAGAATCCGTGCGGTATGCTTGTTCATTGTTGTTGAAGGAGATAATGTCCATGATCTGCGCAATAAATGTGTGCTTGTTGACCGTAGAGTGGTAGAATGTGTGACGGGAGCATGGTGAGTTATCGATGGTGGTGATGTTGATCCTGAGGTATTCGCAGGAGGGCAGTGACAGAGAATGTGTTTGTATTAAAGAAAGCATGGATCTTAACATGCAGGCTAGGCCAACCCCGGAACAGCCTGCGCGGTCTAGTCTGATGATGTAATGGTTGGGAGGGACTAGTATGTCAAGGATAATGGAGGAGTGCAGTGGCAGTTTACTCTGTGCTATAGCCTCTACATTGGGGATAATGACAGGTGGCAATGTGGAGAAGCATTACCAGAGATTTGGGGAGAAATGTGCTAATTTTTCAAGCACCGCAGAGCAACAAGCAACGTTGCTGCACTGCGTTATGTGAAAGGTAGACATCAAAAATGTGCCATATCTGCTAAGATATGGCGCACTTCTGCTGTCTCCTTGCGCTGGTGCACTCTGTGCAGCCTAGCACCAACACCATGGTACAAGGGTGTCTGCAGTACAGGCAGGATTGTTTTTGTGCACAAAGGAAATCTTCCTGCACAAAAATATTCCTTAAAAAACATTTTCCTCTTTCTATGTGAGCTGCTGAATGCAGGCATGCATGGAAAGAAGAAATAACGAGAAGAAATATATATATTTCTCCTTTTTATGCATGGCTCAGGGAAGTGCATCTTTTTGATGCAATCCCAAGTTTACCTGCATTAACAAATCTGGGATTGCATTAAAATCCATGGGTGGATGCATGGGAACGCCCATGATCCACCTACGGAAAGCCACTGTGACGCAAAGTATTGCAAGGCAGCACTATACACTGCCTTGTTTTACTTTGAATTTACTAAACCAACTAAAGCCACACAAAGTGGCTTTGCGTGGCTTAGTAAATGCCAAAAAGAATTTTGCGCCAGGGATGGGCCATAAAAGTGACGCAACCCTAACGCAAAACCTCAGTAAATCTGAGCCTTTGTGTAGTTGAGTAAAGAGGAGCTCTTTGTATAAGAAGCTCTTTCCATGAGGGTAGTTGAGTGGAGAAGGGTGACCATTAGATGCATATATCGGAAAAGTGACTGGCAGATACCAGGAGTACAACGATCAAGGGATAGTTTGGAAGAAAATGGCAAATGATAGTGGAGTGTAGGAAAAAGAGTTGTCACTGGACAGTGTGTAAAAGGAGAATGACTAGGCGGCAATGTTGAAGCTACTGGGCAGCCACAAGCAGCCTGCTCGAATCCCCAGTAGCAGGGTACTCAGATGTTCACCTTCCCAAAAATGCATGCTGGACTGCATCATCTATCCCAATCCTGTTGGGGGGCAAAATAATACCTCTTCACCCCAGCCACACCTCATACTTTCCACCATGCTGGCAAGAAATGTTGTGAATCCCCGCCTCAACAAAATAAGGCGAGTTCACTGATCCTGTGCTCTGCTGTGCGACAAGCAGAAGGCGCTTCTCAGACTGTCTGTTTGGCCGGTCATCTTAGGCCGGCCAAACAGACATGTGCAGTTAGGTTTCTCCAACTCAGATGTATTGCACAGCAGGGTTGGAGAAACAGCACAGATTCCCTGTGCCTGAACAAGCTTTAAACCAGCCCGCTCAGTCCAATCCTTTTCTCATAGCATGAGAGCAGCGCGGGATTGCACAGAAAGTCTCTGATGCTATCCCAGTGTCTGCTGGGACCAGGAAGAAGAGGAACAGTGAGGAGCAAGGTGGCAAGTAGCTTAAGGTAACACTTTTTTCTTAATTATTTACCCCGGTGATCCCCCCTCCCGTGCTCCCACCGCGCCCCCTTTATTGCCCCACCACTTCTTCTTTGTGTCGTCGCCACTGCTCCCAGGGCTGCCTACATATGTGGGTGACAAAACGGGCCCCCTTCCTGACTGTCACTGAAAAGATTTCCGTATTCACCCAGCCAGAGCTGCCAATACCAGGGGATTTGGTAATTCTTGTGAGAAGATTAATACCCAATTACAATTTAGTCCATGAGAGACCCCTTAGAAATAAGGAATTATAGGAGGAATCTGTTACTCCGGTCCTGATTCCCCTAGTTATTCCTCATTTCTTTCTGGCATTTCACTTTTGTTAGGTCTAGTCTTTAAATACAAGATCCACAGAGTTACCGTGGGTCTCGTAATTTCATTCCACATCCTACTTGAACAATGAGAAAATATACATGTACAATTTATTACAATGCATATTTCACACACATGAACTGAACTACAAATTAACTCTTTCCCACAACTCCTCTGTTTAAATTAAATGAAATAAATAAATAAAGTATAACAGACTGCACCCAGGTCAAATTTGCCCTGCCAGCCAGTAAACTAAAAGCAAGCTGCAGGTCACTTCTCAGAATTTTTAATATCTTGTTAATCTATTTTTGCCAAATCGCGGTGTGTGCTTTCCTTTGAAATAGTGTATAATGTCAGTGAAGTCCAGAGATGGTTAATATGTAGGCAGACTGTTCCAAGTTCCGTACATTTACCTTTGGATAGAGCAATTCATTAAAAAACAACGAATATTTTAATTATCATAAAATTCATTATAATTTTAAAAATACTGTAATTTAGATTTTTAATAACTTCCCACCCTAATCCACTATAAACCCAGCAATCCGGAACAAAATTAAAAATTGCAACTTAAATTTTAGAAAATATAAAAATCCCAAACTATACTAAAAGATTTAAAGAAACAATCAATCAAATGAAAAATTATCCATGCCAAGATTCAAAGTCGTGTCCTCAGGCTGAAGGAAGTGGCCCGTTTAGGGTCACCTGGGTCACTCACGACCACCTCTCAGTCTTCCATAAGAAATGAAGAGTCGGTCAGACAGTAGAGAATACAAAACAAATATATGTTTATTTAGATACACTCGAGTGGAGCCCCGTCTGCCTAGTCGCTTAGGGGTGTTGCAGAGAGGACTGACTTCAGCAAGCATAGCGATACATTATGTACATTTCAGAACCAAGAAAGACCCGCCCATAACGGAATTTTCTAAGTAGGTGCAGCTAAAACAAAGAAGTACAGTAGGATGAGTTTCGACTCTGAGGCCGGGCACACATTATCTCTATGCCAAGGTCGTTCTGTCCGTGCCTACCACTAGACTAGTGGGAGAAGGCCTCTATCTAGTGGGAAAGGTATGCGCTAATAAGAACAGTGTATTCATTAGCAGAGCAAGACCTAACCTTGGAGAAATGAAACTTTCCACAGCCTGCTTCTCGAGGAGGAAATGGCAAGATTCAAAATGGCGGCTAAACATAAAATGGTACTGCGAATGCTAACTTGCATAGAACAATGTACGAACAAAATAGCAAAAACATATTCATTTCATCAGACCCTCCTTTTAGCGTTCGCTAACTAATTTTATATGGTGGGCGGTAAAAAGACATAACATTCTAATAAGCAAAAGGACATCAGTAATCAGAACAATACATATACTCAGTATCAGGAATAGAAGCTGCAAGGGATGATGTTGAATCAAAGATGCCCTCATCAATCTGAATCATTTCATCAATCTGTTTTTGTAAATAACTGCTGCATTAGTATCATGAACTGGCATTTTCGGCTTGGGAATAAGGATAGTGACACAATAGGAACAACAAGCTGGGAGACATTGTATGCAGAGGCAGCACGTGAAGAAGATACTGGCAACTACAGCCAGAAAAGTGAGAATCTTCCAACCCCAGGAGGTGAGTATGTTCCAGAACCACCCTGATAGGGTCCCAGTACCTGTCTCTTGGTGTATGTCAGATGAAAGTCTATGCAATTTTTGTATCGCTGCATACACGTTGGGAGCTTGATCAGGTATGTAAACACAACAGCTGCAGCCAATGACGCGACAAGCCCCACCCCTATCTGCAAGTATGACGTCTAACACCATCCTATTCTGCAAAGTGACTAATCTCGTAGCCTGAAGCTCAGCAGTGATGTTTGTCAGTATCCCAGTAGTTGTATTGATAACCCCCTCCACCACTCTTGTTAACCGACGAATTTGGAAACTATTAGTCATGGGACCCCAATAAGATAGTAGACCCTTTATGGCATCCCCAAACTGTTGTGCAGTAGTGTCTGTCTGATCTATATCCTTTGTGTTAACAACCCTTCTGACTCGAGACAAGGAGACACTCTTACACAGCAGCTGATGATCTTTATGTTAATTGGATGGGGCAACATACACAGGGGGAAGGAGGAAAGAGAAATAACATCTACCTGACCATCCCCTCGGAAGCCAGACATGAGCTTGGGATCCACAGACAAAATAGACATTATGGGGTAGGATCAAAGGCGGACTATTAATCGTTCTCAGTCTGTAGGTGAAATTGCATTTACTCTCCCCTACCTTTACCTCCCCAGTCCCCTGGACACAGAAGCTAGCTGTTGTGTTGACCACAGACACCGGCATCGGCTTGTCCTTGGTAATATTGCGAGCTTGGAAAGATTGAAAATACTCAGAGGTGTTGAACCTTTGGAAATCAGCCATTTCCATTCGAAACCATGTTTCGTTCTTCACTTTTTGGAATGTGGTCATACAGGACTTTGAGGACAATGTACCAAGAGTCCTTTGTCCTGCCGGTCCTATGGGGGTAAACCTGTGATGAAAACGTATATACTCTACCACAGTGCGAGAATCAGCAGGTGTCATAATCAGAGAAGAGAGTTGGAAATGGTAGTGCACCATAATGAACAATTCAAAGCAACCTTCACAGCTACCAATATATGACAATGGCATGGACAACAAATTGTCGCTCTTATGAGTAACTGAGGGAAGCAATCCACAAACCCAACAATTAGTTGTATTAGACAAATTATGGGCTTGATGCAACATTTGTATAAATACATTGTCTGTGTAAGACTTTCTATGCTCTTCTTTGTGAGGGGGGGCCCAAAGTAACAAAAATGTGCTCAGGGGGAATGGGCATCGTACCAACCAAAGTGTGCACAGGATACTTCTCCTCTAGAAACCAGGATATTCCAAGTATTATTATTAGCGTAATCACAACAATTAATATGCAAACTATTTTACTCTTTGTTGACCAACCCCGCACTAAACGCAGTGGTGCAAATGGCTGTTCCTCTTCCTCAATAGGTTGACCAAACGGATGCATTATGAAGCAAGAAGAGGAATGCAAAAAAACTGATAGCAAAGGTAAGTGTTCCTAGTGTCCGTCTGAGCCTCACTGGTACAGGCTCCTATTGTTCATCAACATTGGCGCTCTTGAGCACCGGCGGTGGAGCTTGCTCAGTCCTAAGCTCACTATGAATCCCACATCACTCAGGATAAGGTACCCCCTTCCTAGGGAGCATGTTCCATTTATCCTGTCCAATGTCAGAACAGTGCACCACTCTCACGACACCCTGAACTAACAATGTTGGTACTATAGCAAAGTACACCCTAAATTACACAGTCCATCCCTGACTATTCTGACCTCCTTTTGTGCACTATTTCTCAGCCAAGGACACAAATTGTACCTGGTGACTCCAGGCACAGAGGGGTCAACAAACAGCGGCTCCTTAATGGCTCGAATTTCTGGAGGGACCGCTGCATTTGGCACTTCATCGTTCTCAGCATCCGTTTGGGTCCACGTTAACTTTGCGTCACTGAAGGGGACGAACTGAGGCACCTTCTCACACTCAGTATCCCCGATTTCGTCCCTTACCCACTGATCATAGGGCAAGGGCAAGGGTATCCTGCGGCAATGACTGGCATGAATCCAGTTCTTCCGGCCAGCGACCTTCACGGCTGTTTGAGTAGTCAGGAGGACCTGCTCAGGTCCCTTCCAACGGGACTCCAAGCTCTTCTTCCACTGGAAGTTCTTGACTAATATATAGTCCCCAGGCCAAATATTGTGTCCGGGCCCCTCTGGTGTGGATGGAAGGGACTCGCGGACCTGTTGGTGAATAGAACGCAAATTTTCAGTTAACTGGCACAGGTGGTCTGGCAACAATGGATACTCAATATCAGAGAACTTACAAGGGCGCGGGACGCCCCAGACATTTGCCGGGCGTCCAAACACGACCTCATACAGTGACAATACTGTTCTAAAATGTGCTGTTGTTCTTGTCGACAAAAGAGCCAATGGTAAAGCATCTGGCCACTGTAACCATGCTGTCTCCTGAATCTTTGCCAATTTCAGTTTGAGAGTACCATTGTACTTCTCAACCAAACCTGCTGACTGTGGGTGATTTGCAGCATGAAACTTCTGTTTTACATGCAAACCATCGCAGATTAGGTGAATGACTTTGGCATTGAAATTACTTCCGTAGTCACTCCAGATCAAACGGGGCAAGCCAAAACGAGGGAAGAACTCCTTCAGGAGTACCTTTGCAGTCGCAATGGCTGTATTGTCTTTAGTGGGGTAAGCCTCACCCAATTCACTGAAAGCGCAAACAACCATCAACACATACTTCAAATTATTGACCCTTTCTAATTCGATGTAGTCCATCTGGAGGAACTCAAAAGGGAAAGTGGGCGGTGCGAAATTGCCGGGTGGTGTAAGGGTACCTTTCCCAGGATTCTTTATCGTGCACACCATGCAGTACTTCACTAAATGTGCAGCAGTTCTCGATATGTTATCATTCTGCCATACAGGGTCTAACAACTTGCAAATACCCTTGGAGCTGGGCTGGCCCATGAGCCATCGTGGCCACAGGGAGACCATACACATCTGGCAACATACATCTCTGCTTACCTGACTTGTCTTTTTTTTTTTATATAATTTTTTTATTTTTAGCCATACGTTTACTTCATAATAACAATTTAAGATACAAACAAAAAAACAAAAAAAGGGAAACATCTCATATCACATGTTTAGACATATATAACCTAAGAGGAAGAAACTACATATAAAATAAGAAAACAATATCATTAATTAAAGCTTATATAAATGGAAAGAAAGATGCCAAACAAGCCGGGATATCAGACAACATAACATTTCATTAATCAATTCCATTTGAGGCTAACCCATATCTTTTTTAATTTAAGCCATGATCGTGGACCTCTAGCTTTAGCAACAGCTAATTCCATTT
Source organism: Calotriton arnoldi (assembly GCA_963921515.1). Taxonomy (NCBI): domain Eukaryota; kingdom Metazoa; phylum Chordata; class Amphibia; order Caudata; family Salamandridae; genus Calotriton; species Calotriton arnoldi. The sequence goes on along the minus strand of CAWUFW010003177.1, from coordinate 1,847,383 downwards.
CATATATTTGCCTAAGTAAAACCCAAAATTCATTGATACTTGGACTCTTATTTTGAATCCACACTCTAGCAATACATAATCGTGCACAAATTATAAAAATAGAAATGAAAGGTCTCAAATAACTGCCCATTTCTTTTAGAGCCCCTAATACAATTTCCTTCTCGCCGATCTGGACATTATGCCCTATCAACATTACAAGTGCTAAAGTTACTTCCGCCCAAAATGAATTCAAACTTGGACAAGTCACAAACATGTGCTTTAAATCTGCAGCGTACAGTTGGCATTTGGGACACTGTGCTTTATCCAGTGATTGAATAGTAGACCATTTAGATATACGCTCAGGAGTGTAGTATAACATAAATATTGTCCGATGTTGTTGGAGTTTCAAATTAACTGATGTTATTGCTGCATCTATGCACTCCAGTGAATCCTGTACTTCCTCCTTAGTTATCTCAGTTTGAAAAATTCGACTGAGTTTCTCTGAGGCCTGTAACCCATCGTCCTCAACGGCTACTATCAGCTTATTATAGACCTTGCCAATAGTTCCTCAACCTTCAGTCATAAACAGTGTATCTACTACTTCTGGGGTATTTGTCAGCTCTAAAAGCCTCTGACCCCTTATGAAATAATCTCTTATTTGTAAATATTTAAAAAATGTACTCTGTTGCAAACCAAACTCCTCTTTCAAAGTTGCAAAGGATCGAAACCCCTGTTTATCATAAAGTTGACCAAGTTGCAGAACACCCTTACACTGCCAATTTTTGCCGATAGCATCATGAAATATACCAGGCATAATAGGGTTACCCCATAGTTTCATATAGGAGTGAAACACTGGGACCGAATACTCCTTACAGATATTCTGCCATATCCTAGTGATGTCCCTTATTATCTTGAACTTGACCCGTTTGTAGTAATTCGGGTCTGCCGTTTTATAAAGAAGAAATCCAGTATTAGATCCGCAGGCCAGTTGATATGAAAGCCATACTGAATTAGTATCTGGCCCATCAAGTAGGCTTCGAATACGACCAGCAAAGGCAGCCCAAAAATAAAGTTTAAAATCTGGAAGCCTTGCTTGTAAGATAATTTAATGTACCTAAGAGCTCTTCTTGCACGTCTATAACCCCAAATAAAACTACCTACTACACTTTCTAACCGCTTGAAAAGTATATACGGAACTCTTAAAGGAATTGTCCGAAACAGATACAAACATTTCGGCAAAATATTCATTTTAACTATGTTGCACCTCCCGTAGATGCTAAGTGGGAGTCAATGCCATTTACGGAGTTTAGCCGTAATAGTTTTAAGCAGTGGCTCATAATTTAAGAAGACCACTTCTTCCACTCGACTGCTTAAGCATATTCCCAAATAAACTGCTGGTGTTGTAATTCCTAGCTCTTGCGTAGTCCTGACAGATTGATAATTTAAATAGTCTGAGTTTTATTCACGTTTAGTTTATAGCCTGAAAATGAGCCAAAACGTTGTGCTTCTTGCATAACTTCAATTATGGCCTCATCTGGATTGGAAGAAAAAATGGCAATATCGTCTGCATACGCAGTTAATTTGAGTTCCATGCCATTAAACACAACGGGGTCTATCCTTGGATTTTGCAGCAAGTGTCTTATATAGGGCTCAATATAAGAAGTGAGCCGATGTCAGACCATTCAGCTTCAGTGCTGCTATCGGGTTGTTATACAGTTTTTGAACAGCAGAGATAAACCTTTGACCCAGGCCAAATGATGACATAATCGACCATAGTGCTCCCCAGGCAATTCGGTCAAAGGCCTTCTCCGCATCCAACATCATCATCCCCATTTGCTGATTTAGTTGGCCAGATACATCAAATGCAGCAATTGCTGTATTTATATGTGCTGCTGTGTCTCTACTCGGGACAAATCCATGTTGCTGTCCTGATACTAGCTGATGTATTATTGGGGCCAACCGGGAAGCTAAAATTTTAGAAAATATTTTCACGTCAGCATTAATCAGTGAAATTGGACGATACAAGCCCATTTCCTCTACTGGTTTCCCTTTTTTAGGGAATACTATGATATTAGTAATCTTCCAAGTAGAAGGAACATCCTCCCCATTCATAATATTATTAAACAATGTAATAAAAACTGGTGCCAAGATGTCTTTAAAGCGTTTATAAAACTCCAGCGGGATAGTATCTTCACCAACCGCCTTACCATTTGGTAAAGAGCTCAGCGCTAACTCAACCACCCCAAGCCCTACATCACGTTGCAGCCCCTCAGAGTCTATCAAATTCAGGACCGGCAGCTCAGATTCTTGAATATAATCCATAGTTATTTGTGTATTAGTAAACGCTGACTCATCGTATAATTCAGCATAAAAAGTCGAAATTGTTCGACTATGTCTTCTGATTTCATATGCGTTAAGCCATCCCCCCTTTAATTGTTTTAATATATGATCTAGCCCTCTGATCAGCAATTTGTGTGGCTAACAGACGTCCTATTCTTTCTCCATATTCATACTGCTTAGCCTTATATTTATGATATCTAATAGCTACTTTGTCCACCAGCCCACGGTTAAGTTTAGCTCTAGTTTCCACCAGGTATAAATATATTTGCTGTTCCTCCTTATCTTTAGCTATTATAGCTCTAGCATGTTGTTGCTCCAGCTCTAATAACAATTTATACTCCTGTTCCTTCTCCCGGTTAGCATGTTGATTCTGCTTTAAAATGAACTGCAATGTGGCCCCTCTAACATACGCCTTCAGACAATCCCATACCACTGCGATAGCTGCAGTACCCTGTTATTTTCTAAGTATTCCCGTAGAGTATCCTGCATAAATTTCCGGTACTCAGGGTTACTTAAGAGATGTCTTGGAAATGTAAATTCTCTACGTGGCGTCTTATCGTCTGACTTGTTTTGTACGATTAACATCACCGGGTTGTGGTCCGATGTAATCTTTGGACACACTTCCATAGTTGCTTTATCCAGTATTGACCTGGTGGTAAAAATGATATCTATCCGGGAATAATGTTTATGCGGGGACGTGTAAAATGTAAACCCTGGATCTCTTGGGTTTAACCTCCTCCAAGCATCCTCCAATTGATGCAGATGCAGGAGTTCCAGAATTGCCGCCCTAGTCCGTCCCATTCTAGCCCGCTGTGTTGTATTAGTAGTATCAATCTTTTTATCAATTATACAATTAAAATCACCCATTAGTATCAGGTCACCATCCCATTCCAACAATTCAGAACATATAAAATGAATAACCTCTGGACAATCCGTATTTGGGCCATAAACCACACATATTGTATATTTATGCCCCCTATTCATCAATTGGGCAATTGCCCATCTGCTCAAGAATATTATCAACAAGCCAGGGCGGATAGTAGCGAGATAAAACAAGTACTAGGGGAGGTTACTTCAAAGGTTGCTCAGCTTTCGTCAGAAGTTGTGGAACTGCAGGAGCGTGTTGTAGCAGTGGAAGAGGCTAATACACACACTGCGAATATAACTAAGACACAGGAGTCTCAAATTTTGTTTATGCAGACTAAAATCGAAGACTTGGAAAATCGCCAACGGCGCCAGAACCTAAGGATTTTTGGTATACCAGAAGGATCCGAAGGGTCTGACCCCCGGGCCTATATTGTCAGTTTGTTTCAAAAAGCATTTCCTGAATTGGAGGACTGGGATATGGACACACAAGTACAGCGAGCACATAGATTGCCTTTGACAATAAAGCCTGGGAAACAGACTGGGCCTAGTTATTCAAGACCAATACTGGTGTTTTTGGGGAATTTTTTGCTGCGACAGGCAATTTACCGAAAGGCACGCCCAGCAACTCCCGTTAAGCTGGACAATATGTCCTTATTTGCACGCTCGGATTTGTCCAAATTCACAATGGTTAAGCGTTGGGGGCTGCGGCAATTAATGGATTCCCTTAAAACAGTCTGTTCTCAAGTGTTTCTCCAAGAGCCGGCCCGTCTTAAGATTATTAGAAATGGTCAAGTACATTTTTTCTTTACTGAAGTAGAGGCAAAAACTGCTCTAGCCAAGTGGCAGTCGGATCCTAAAAAGTGATTGCTGATAGTAAATATTGTATGGCATGGGCAATAGAGGCAAAATGAATGCTTAAATGTTTATTAATGTCACTTGGTTATGTTTGCCTTGCCTGCTCTGTTACTTATATTTTGCATTATTAGTGATTTCCAAAACTACACTAGTTTTCTTACAATAGCTTATTTTATTGGGGTGGTGAAGGGGCTGGGATCGGGGGGGTTCAGGGAAGGGAGAAGTGCGAGGCGCCTTTTAAGCTGTCAGGGGGGACAGCAGAGGTAGGAGTGATTCCTTCTGGTAGGCACAGGGTGGGGTTAGGAAGGGTGGATGATAGGCAGAGGAAGGCACTGGGCTGTCACCGGCCGATTGGGTGGTGGGGTCAGAAGGGAGGGGGTGGTTGGGTAGGGAGGGGGTTAAATAGCCATGTCTTAGTTTATTTAGCTAGAGTAATTTTGGGAAATAGAAAAGGGAAAGGATTACGAAACAAAGGAGGAAGCATCTACAGCGAAGATACAATTAAGAGCTAATGTTTGATTTCAAATATATGTGTTGGAATGTAGCTGGGCTTAATCAGGCCAGGAAACGACGATTAGTAATGGAGGAGCTTCGAGCATTTAAACCCCATATACTGGGTCTGACAGAGACACATCTACCGTTTAAGGATAGATTTCAGCTTAAACAGTTAGGATTTGATGTAGTAGTATGCACGTCACAGGCAGTCTCTATACAAGGGGTAGCCATATTAAAGTAAAAAAACTGTAGAGCAACAGTAATACGCACACTAGCTGATTCTAAATGCTTACCTGACTTGTCAATCCAACATCCCTCATTGTTCAATTGTGCTGTACTTTCTTGCCACACTGCTAATTCCTCCACTGTGGACTCACTCTGTATTTCCTTCACGTTCTCACGTGTATCCTCAAACATAGTGACCTCGGGCACCCACCTAGCGGGACCTGCTACGAACATTCTTTTCATCCTAGTTCATGCTGTCTCCTTAGCTGTCTGATCTGCAAAAGCGTTCCCTTTACCTACATCGTCAGTAACTTTCCTATGGGCACTACACTTTACTATTGCCAATTTCTTGGGGAGTGTCAAAGCGGACAGAAGCCTATATATAAGATGACCGTGCTGTATCCTTGTGCCTTGGGAAGTAAGGAACCCTCTCTCTGCCCAGAGACGCCCGAAATTATGGGCGACTCCAAAGGCGTGCTGGCTGTCAGTATAAATATTAACAACCAGTCCCTCACTCAATTCACAAGCTCGAATAAGGGCGGCTAACTCAGCTGCTTAGGTGGACTGATAAGGGACTTGTGATGTCTCTACGACTGTATGCAATGTGGTGATAGCATAAGCAGCAGTTGTAGTGCCATCTGGCAATTTGAAACAAGAGCCATCGACATATTGTTCCCCTTGTGGGTCATGTAAGGGAACATCAGTCAAGTCTACCCGTCCTTTCGTCTCGTCTTCCGTCCAGAAGATACAATCATGTTTCTCATTTTCATCATTTTAGAAGGGAGGGGTAGTAACGTGGCTGGGTTCAAAGTGGCACATTGTTTGATCGTAATATGCTTGGCAAAGAGTGTCAATTCATAACCCGTCAGACGTGCACTCGTGAGGTGCTGTGTCTTGGTCTTATTCAAAAGTGTATCCACAGCATGGGGTACCATAACTGTGAGGTCAGTATCAAGTACGAGTCCAGCCGATTGCCTTATCGAGACAGCCACTGCTCTTAGACAGCTCGGGAGGGCTCTTGCGACAGGGTCAAGAACAGCAGAGAAATAAGCACACGGCTGTTGCTTATCTCCAAATTTTTGTGTTAGAACAGAAAGCGCACAACCAGCCGTCTCATGGACATATAATACAAATGGCTTGCTGTAGTTAGGTGTGCCGAGCACTGGAGCCGAACAAAGAGCACTTTTGAATTGCTCAAAAGACTGCTGACATTCAGGTGTCCAAGGAAGGGGTTCATGCACATCTTTAGTAGTCAGAGCAAGCAGGGGTTTGGTTAGTAGGGAATAATTTGGAATCCACTGGCGACAGTAGGAAGTAATGCCAATTTAAGAGCGCTCATCTTTTTGAGTTTGAGGAATGGGCATTTTAACAATAACACTAATACGCTCCAGAGTTAGCTTCCTACCCTCCTTCGACAGTAGGTGACCTAAATAGGTGACCTCCTGTCGACAATACTGAAATTTGGAAAGGGACACTTTATGTCTGTGGTGTGACAGGTGCTACAACAATATAACTGCACTGTCCCTACAACCTTGTTCTGTGTCAGAAGCGATGAGCAAGTCATCAACGTACTGTAGTAATACATTAACTGTGGGGAGTGACAAAGAATCCAACTGACCTTTCAATGCCTGACTATAGATACTGGTACTTTCCGTATAGCCTTGAGGAGCACGACAGAACCTAAGCTTCTACCAGCTAGGGTGAACCCAAACACATATCTGCTATCAGGATGAATAGGAATACTAAAGAACGCATTTTTCAAATCAATGACAGAAAAGAATTTAGCAGACGAGGGAATCATTGTTAGGAGAGTGGTGATGTCAGGAACCACCGGAAACTGGGGAATCACTACTTTATTAACCTCACGCAAGTCAATCACAAAGCGAAAAACATCTTCATGGTCATCAGAGGAACCTGAGGGTGCCCTTTCAAGAATCGGAAGAATAGGGCTATTGCAAATATTAGCAGTCGTCTCCTCAACCACAACTTTCTCAATCAAATCCTGTACGATCCACAACAAGGCTCGCTCTCCTGCCTGCGCTATTTTATTTTGAGGGACACGAGGTAAAATGGCACCATCCTTAACACGTATCGAAACAGGCGATATCTGCAACAATCCCAGGTCTGTGTCGCCTGTTGCCCACAGAGTGGGTGGTACGTCTTTAAACTCAGCAGGAAGGGGCGCATCTTTGGACAGACACTGCTTAGCGCACACCACATCCGGACCTATTGTCATATAGACACCTTCTGGAGAACAATAAATTGTGGCATGCAACTTTTTCAATAAATCCAGACCCATCAAATTCTCACCACAATTAGATGTCAACAAAAATGGCGAATCCACAGTGAAAGGACCTATGGTCAATGCAAGAGGTTTTGAAATGGGGCTTACAACCGGTACACCAGAAAAACCTACTGAAACATTATTATGGCCAGACAGAGCGCCCCAGGGACCAAAGAGTGAGAAATATAACTGTTTGTTGCACCTGTATCCACCAAGAACTCCTTAGTCAAACCATGCACATCCGCACTAACGTACGGACCACGTTGATCTACAGGTATCGGAACTGGTCCCTCACTCTGTCCCTGGCTGTCCTAGCTGTAAGACATCCCTGTCACCTCGTCCATGTCGTAATCTTCATTATAATACTGTCCTCCCAGAGGGTCATCAAAATAATTCTGATCAGAATGACCCTGCGAGGCTACAGCGTTCTGAACCCTGTCCGCTCCTCCAGTTCCACGACCCCGTCCACGAGAACCTCGTCCTCTATGGACCGCCACCTTCTGCAACAACACAGGACACTCGCTACACCAGTGTCCCTCCTCTTTGCAAAACGCACACTGATTCGGCCCTACAGGCATAGTATTCCTGCTAGTACGTGGAAACTGCCGGGCCAAACCACCACGTCCTCTACCATTCCCCCTGAAAGCCTGCTGCAACAACAACTTCGTCTTCAAATCCTTGTGCTTCTTCTCCGTCCTCTCCTTAGCCTCATTTTCCCTGTGCTCATAATACTGTGCCATATTCAAAATAACAGAAGGAGAAGAGGTGGACCAGGTGCTCTCGGAAGCCTGCAATCAAGTTGCAATCTCGGGAAGCAAATTTGAAACAAATCTATTAACAAACAATCGAACCCCACCTTCGATCGACAAATTCTGCCCACTATAATCTAGAAACACACCTTCAAACCGAGTGAAAAAGTCAGACACACTCTCAACTTTCTTCTGACGACAAGCCGATAACTTGTCCCAATCAACCTTCCTCAGGGGAATAAGAGAATACATATATGTAATGATACGGCAGGGCAAAGCAAGTATCTCTGGTCTGGGCTTATCACCGGGCTTCCGTTCCTGATCCCATACCTTCATTTGGTCCCAGGTACCACCCAATTCCGCAACGTGATCCTGTGTGTGTACTTGTCTCCAAATATTAACCGGAACTAGTAAGCCAAAGAACATTTCAATATCAGCGAGTGTCATCACTGTCGAAGAGGCAGCTTCAGTCAATTCCTTATAATAAGCAGTTGGATTCTTCCTAGGATCAGGTAACTGAGTCTTAAGAGACAAGACCTCGCTTCTTTTCCATGAAGTATAAACCCATTGCTCTTGGAAATGGGCCGCTACGCCTGGTCTAGTAACAATATTATGCTGATCCCTCAGCTCTGGTATTTCAGGATGATAGATGGGATGAACCTCCCGCATTGGAAACTGAGATACCGGGGTGGGGCTCTTCTCGAGCAGTCTACCCCGATAAGCAACCAACGTCGCAACATTACCAAAAACTTGACCAGGCGCCATATCAGTAACATATACATGATCCTTAATATCACATAGAATCTGAGGTGCTGCATCACTGAAATACTGCTCCCAAAGACCGATCAAAGTGGCGGACATGTGCTTAAGGGCATGCTGTTGTACAAAAGGCTTTCATCACATTCCACTGATCTTCCACAATGTAAATGGGAGGATTCCAAGCCCACTGGGCAGCCTGATTAGATACTACCCTTTTCTCCTCATCTCCCACATCAGATCGGACTAACGTCCGCCCCAAACGTTCCTTAAATTTCGTCCAGTCTCTATCCTCAAATCCACTTACTGGTGTCCCACTACTCAGTAATGTCGGGGGATGGAAGAACACTGTGGGGGTAGCAACAGAAGGAGTAGGCACCAACGTCGCTGCCGGCTGCGTCGCAGGTGTAGCTGGCAAAAGAGACGCCGAAGCAATAGGTGTCGCAGGAGTACTAACGGTCATAGTTGCCACAGACGGCGAAGACAAAGAATGGACAGGAGGTGCCGTGGCCAAGGCAGTCTGATCAACAGTAACAGAAGCAGAAACAGAAGAACCGGATAGCTGGGCCTGCGAGGGGAGAGCAGGATATATCCTCTGCGGGGCACATAAGGGTGGGGTTTGAGTATCTAACAGTTCTTCCACAAAAGTATCATTTTCTTCTTGGGCTACATAAGATTTATCAATATTCAATTGAAACATCCTATCTGCACGGTCAATCCCTATCTCTTGCTTCTCTCTATCATGTGCTACAGCTTTCTGAGTCAATGTTTGCATTCTCATCTTTCGCACCTCCTTCTCTGCTTTCATTCGCCTCTGTTTAGCTTCCTTTTGCCACGTTCGAAGAGAATCAAACATAGACTGCCTACTTCTTTTCACAAACAACTTCTCCTGTAAGAACCCAATTTTTTGTACATCAAAAGTGCCCTTAAACGGCCACTGCAACTCAGCATTGTCCCTCGTATATTTGTGCCATAGCATACTAAACATAATAGAGCCAAGGCCATGCTTCACATACATATCAAAATTCAGAGTGCCTTCTGGAGGCGCTGGTTGACTCTCTTCCAATCGGGCATCTGCAGAGCGACAACAAGAAACCAAGAACCTACTAAATCCATGCATTTTCAAAAGTGGGACAAATTCGTTATGTTGCCTGGCAAAGCGTTCGCAAACACTTTGTACCAAAATCGGTCCTCAGACGGTATCAAATACAAACCAAAATGGTACCATATCCACAAAGAAACCAAAACAAACTCACCTGATATATGCAGGCCAAATGAATTTATTCTCCACTGCCGACTCTTCAGACCAAATGGTCATATCCAAGGGTTTTGCTGTTCAGGACCCCAGTCGGGATGACCGCTGGCCGAGGCACCATCTGGCGGGACAGACGGGGCAGATGCGAGTTCACGAACTCTCTCGTGCAGGGATCCCTGGTCCGTCCGTCCAACCCGGCGGCGGCCTCGATCTCCCCACCCGGGAAGGGCCACTCGCCTGATGGGGTTCCTGTTCGGGCGCCAACTGAAGAAAGTGGCCCGTTTAGGGTCCCCGGGTCACTCATGACCACCTCTCAGCCTTCCATACCATATGAAGAGTCGGTCAGACAGTAGTGAATACAAAACAAATATACGTTTATTCAAATACACTCGAGCGGAGCCCCGTCTGCCCAGTCGCTTAGGGGTGTTGCAGAGAGGACTGACTTCAGCAAGCATAGCGATACATTTTGTACATTTCAGAACCAAGGAAGACCCGCCCATAACGGAATTTTCCAAGTAGGTGCAGCTAAAACAAAGAAGTACAGTAGGATGAGTTTCGACTCTGAGGCCGGGCACACATTATCTCTATGCCAAGGTCGTTCTGTCTGTGCCTACCGCTAGACTAGTGGGAGAAGGCCTCTATCTAGTGGGAAAGGTATGCACTAAAAAGAACAGTGTATTCATTAGCAGAGCAAGACCTAGCCTTGGAGAAATGAAACTTTACACAGCCTGCTTCTCGAGGAGGGAATACGCAGTTAATGGCAAGATTCAAAATGGCGGCTAAACATAAAATGGTGCTGCGAATGCTAACTTACATAGAACAATGCACGAACAAAATAGCAAAACCATATTCATTTCATCAAGGCCAAACCCAAGGTCAGGTGCAAGCACTTTGAAAACTGATGAATCCTGTCACCTTTTAAAACCTTCATTCATTTGTGCATTCATTCAGCCATTTCCTGAACCCAACTTTACATGGATTGTAACAAAAACAGATGGGGAGCTGTGCACACTTTATGAGCACAAAGAAAAGAAAGGTCACAAAAATCTCTCCCTTACTGTGCTAAACCATCTTGAGATGGCCCTGTCTAGCACCTGTGAGTAGTAGAAGAATAGTAGGTGTTTTTTTGTAGAAGCGGAGGGTCGAGAGGGCTGGCAGATGCACAATGGTCTCTGGTGAGGTCTAGGAAAATAATGACTAGTGGGTATTGTGGAGGAGAACAGAAGCTAGGGGGGTCTTTGAATGCCTCACTCGACGAGAATTATTAAATCACTCCATGTCGCTGCCATGTGTGGACGCCTTGTCGTCCCATGCATAAGAGGGCATCTGCTCAGACACTCGAGCAGTATGGCCTAGGTGCCGCATGGGGCCCTCCTGAACTTCACATGCGGCCCGCGTTGAATATCAGCACTAGGCTGCTGTTTACTTCACCAAGCACTAACATTCATAAAGATATTAAATAAATGACGAGCATTTATTTACAGGTGAAATGAAGTAAAACAAAAATCGCACAGAAGGTTTCCAGTACCACTTAACTTAAAGAACAACTTCATTTTTAAAGCCATCTTGCAACAAACGTGTAAATATATGATAACGTCCCTTCAAAGTTCAAAAAAGTATATTTCATTAACATGCAAAACCCTTTCACCTTAGTACATAGGGTGTAAATCAATGCATTGAGAAGGTTTTTTTGGTCTTTTTTTTAAATTGACATTTTTCAAACATGAATTTAGAATCATTCATGCCTATCCCACCCTGAAAACAATGCCAATAGTGAACTAAGAGGCAAGTGAGTTGTTATGTCCACCCTCAGATTGGCATAGGTTGCTATTGCATATGAGCAACACTATTGTTTATTAAATCAAACACAAGAGAAGGTTTTGTACAAGGCAAAGCGATGGTCTCTGCCGCTTCCATCTGCCCTGCTTTCTGATCCTGTGCTGAAGCTGCTGCTGGCCTTGCACTGCACTGTCTCCCCCAGCCCTCGCCCCCTTTAACTCTCCCTCCCTCTAGGCCTGGAAGCTGTAAACTGAAATAATTATGCGAATTACAGCCTTGGGGCAGCGTGGGTGGCGCGTGCCGCTGACCTGAGGAGACCTTTACATCATGTCAGGTGACCCCACGGCCACTGCCCGGACAGGGCTGAAGGGGTCACAGCTGTAGGTGACCTTTGGTTGTTCTGGAACAGTGGCAACAATGCAAAATGATTGCTCGTTACATTAAGTGAAACAGAATAAGGAGCTGCTTCGTGGGTGGGGGCTGTGGGGCATTTGCACGGAGTTGGAACCACCGGAGTGGCTTACAGCAACACAGCTCGTTTGCCTTTCCCTTCCTATAGGAAGGAATGTAAAGAAAGCACACAGCCTCTGCCGCATTACCTTGCTAGCCCTGCCATTACCGAGTCAGGCAGACCACACAACCGTCTGTAAGGCAAATGGTGCTCATGTAAGGTGCTCCGATACCTTTGGGTCGAGTTCGCGCTTCATAACCTCCCTCCCAAAAAAGCCTCACAGTACCTGTTGCCGTCATCAGGCGCTCACTCTTGCACATCAGTTAGGGCAGGGCATGAGTCGGGGGTACACGCGGGTGGACGGCGTCCACCCACTTTTTTGACAGGGTGGACGCCGTCCACCCTGCCAAGAAGTTGGGCCCCACTGATAAAGATGCTGAATTCGTCCCGGTGTAATTTCCGAACACCGGGACACTTTCAGCAGCGCCTGCACGTTGTTGTCTGCTTTGGATCGGGAACAACGTGCAAGCGGGGGACCGGGATGGGGCTCTCTTATTTCTGACTCCTGCTGGCCCTTAACAAAGGGCGAGTCTGAGGGGTCATCAGGCCTCCTTTTGTTCGAGTCTCCTGGCAGCAGTCAGGAGCCTCACACCTAGAATCAAATGCAGCAGAGGGGAAACAAAGGCTCACACCTTGTTAGCACTTCACACATACTTAAGAGAGGCAGCTTTTCACTTCCTTCAGGCTCTGTTTAGGAGATATGCATGCACTGTAAGAACGTCAGATGTGTTGATCTTTCCCAGTATTTGCACAAAATAAATAGCATTTATATAGTGCTTACTACCCCTGAGGAGGCGTTGTAATAATTTAAATATCGCTATTTTTTTCTTTTAAAGCACTATGGCTAGAGGAAGCTTTACGCTGACAAAAGGCAACATTGTTTTATGTGTAGCGTACAAAAGTGTGAATCTTCTGCCTAAATCAGGAGAGTTTGCAAGTATACTCGAAATGTGCTCAAATGTACTCAGGATACACCTGCTAAACATATATGTGAGTGCTTAAGATCTGATGTCACTTCTTGGGATGCCACTTCCTGTGATGTAATGTACGTCACGCGCCGCGATGTCACGCGCGTCACGCGCCGCGATGTCACGCGGCGTGATGTCACGCGCTGTGATGCCACTTGCTTACTGATTAACTAGGTTAGTCCCCCCACTTCTTTTTTTAGGACTTGTGCCCTGAGTTAGGGATAGCCAGGGTAGCACCTGCTACACCTAGCTTGCCTTTTGCTACCTCTGATTAACTCTGGGCTCCGGGGTTATGAAGAGAACCGCAGGAATAGAGAGAAAACTCTGCACCTCCCGCCATCACTACATCAACAATATGGGCCATATTCGTGAAAAACACCTGTAAAAGTAATGGATTTAGATCTCTGAATGAGCGTGATTTTACATGTTTTTTCTATGCACAATCATCCCCAGAAGTGCCCCCGGAAAGCTGAACCAAACATTGGATTCCAGGCTTACTTCTGGGAATGTCATACACCACTTCCCATCATGGGTTCCTATTCTCCCTGTGCGAACGTTTACATAGTGGATTTTTCTGCTCAGGTGGAATGGAGCCCCGTCTTCAAGGAAACGCTTTTTGTTTCTGCAGTCAAAATATTTTTCCCCGTGGAGAAATCCCTTTTCCTGCACCCCCAAGAAATGTGAGGGTGAATTGTGCTGGAGTAAATTTCCAAGCATTCCCAGAAGTTTGTGAATAATTACCCACTAACGTCCGTCTCAAAAGCTTCCGGAGCAAACCACCCCACGAGTGGAGTGGAATGCTGCCAATAGCCCCAGCGTGACAGAGAAGCCTGCAGGCGTTAAGCACATGTGATCCTGCCCTTGATAATTTTCTGAATTCCTAGGAGGCATAAATGGGTGCATTTCCCGCCATAAACATATATTTGCAGCCGAAAAAACCCCTTTGTGAGTAGGGCCCTATATCTCCTATGTACTGAGCCCACAGCCTCCTGCCAACCCGGGCAAACATGTCATATGTCTCATCGGCAGGAACACCTGTCCGCCATTACTTGCATAGCTCAATTTATGGCTTAGGCACGGCATGTCAGTCTTAACGGCAGCACTGAATTCTGTTCCAGAGTGAGACACACACACGGCTCTGGCGATGGAACTCAGTCTTAACCTGCAGCGCTGACTCCTGTTCTACAACAGGGAACACACACAGCTCTCTAAGTGCATCTCTATCTTGAGCTGCAGCTCTGCCTCCTACACACAGCTCTCTAAGTGCATCTCTATCTCTACAATTGAGAACACACAGCTCTCTAAGTGCATCTCTATCTTGAGCTGCAGCTCTATCTCCTACACACAGCTCTCTAAGTGCATCTCTATCTCTACAACTGAGAACACACAGCTCTCTAAGTGCATCTCTATCTTGAGCTGCAGCTCTGCCTCCTACACACAGCTCTCTAAGTGCATCTCTTTCTTGAGCTGCAGCTCTGCCTCATACACACAGCTCTCTAAGTGCATCTCTATCTCTACAACAGAGAGCACACACAGCTCTCTAAGTGCATCTCCATCTTGAGCTGCAGCTCTGCCTCCTACACACAGCTCTCTAAGTGCATCTCTATCTTGAGCTGCAGCTCTGCCTCCTACACACAGCTCTCTAAGTGCATCTCTATCTCTGCAACTGGGAACACACACAGCTCTCTAAGTGCATCTCTATCTCTACAATTGGGAACACACACAGCTCTCTAAGTGCATCTCTATCTAACAACTGGGAACACACACAGCTCTCTAAGTGCATCTCTATCTCTACAACTGGGAACACACACAGCTCTCTAAGTGCATCTATATCTTGAGTTGCAGCGCTGCCTTCTTTTCTACAGACTGAGACACACACACGCGGCTCTGGCAATGCAGCTCAATCTTAACCCGCAGCGCTGTCTCTTATTCAATAAAGGGGAAATCACACAGTTCTTGCAATGTATCCTTATCCTGAGCTGGAGGTCTGCCTGGTATTCTACGATGGGACACACACACACACCCACAAACCCACACACACACACCCACACACACACCCACACACACACACACCCACACCCACACCCACACACACACACACACACACACGTCCCTCCCTCCTGGGAAATTCATCTCCATTTTAACCTGCACCAGGCTTTCTTGGTGCTGAAAACACACAGCTCTGGCAGTGCAGCTCACTTATGGACTACAACACACTACACCGTAGAAATACGGAGTAATAGACAAATCTGTGTCACTCCACTCCTATTATGGCATAATACACACTAGTATTACAATAAAGAGGGCAGAGCTCTGTTAAAACACCCCGATTCTACGCCGCATCGCCTCCTTCCCTATAATTTCAATATTTTTTTCTGTTTTGTTTCATTCTTGACCTCGCACTCTGCATTTGGGTCTGCACTGTACATTCCGCAGCCCTCTGCTTCTCTCCTAGTGCTGTTGGCGCCCTGGCCACCTGAAGCCTGACCTGCAGCACCCCCTGCTGTTCCTGCAGCCTGCCCTTCGCACAGCTCCGCGAATGCTGCACGCGGCAGGAGCAGTAAACGCGCGAGGTTCAAGTCTTGCATTCTCTTCGTACAGTTCTTTCCTTCTGCGGAGATCAGGATAATATCACAAATCCAACCTCAGCATTTTGAGCGTTTCCTGAAAACCTCACTGGCAGTGCCACTCCTGTCCAGCACTTAGCTCTGTCAGCGTGACTGCCTATCCTGAACGGCCTGCTCTGCTGCTGCACTGCTGCATGCATGCATGTTCCACACTCTGAATCGTCACGTGACATAACATTATTTCTTCAATGTCTACACCCAGGGCTTTAAGGGGGATGAAAAAACTGGGTGGGGCGGGGGGCGCGTCTCTCAAAAGGGGCGTGGCTGATAGAATCAAGGGAGTGGCTTAAGAACACTAAGATAAAAATTCTGGGGCAGATTTAAAAGCCCCTTGCGCCACTTTTGCGTCATTTTTCCCATGTTAAAAATGATGCAAAAGTGGCGCAAGGGGCTTGTAAATCTGCCCCTCTGTGCTTAGCATAGTGTGTCGCCTGACTGGTATTTTGCTGCTTCTGTCCTTGTATCCAGATATATAATACAACAAGTAACATTACAGCTACAACAATCCAGGACTGTTCGCTTTGCCAATGGTTGTTAGTTGCATTGGATAAATAAGCAACAACTATGGCTGTGTTGTAAATAATATTGAAAATGCTTCAGTTCTGAAATGGTGAGACTGTGAAAGAACTATAACGAGTCTATTTGAAGTTACCTCAAAGGCAGTGAAAGGTGGTACTACTGCAGCGTTAAGATTTATTTTTCACCATAGCCTGAAGGTGAGGGCAGCAATGGAGAGCCCGATAGGGACCGGTCTCAGGACCTGCTTTTTAGAACTGACGGTGCTGAGCACCGGCAGGACCCGGCCCACTTAAAGCCCTGTCTACACCCATTCTGAATGTGGCATATGTACTTGCTTGTGCTTGTTCCCATGTTCAGATCTACGGGCTGGAATGCAGTCGTACATGGCAATAGTCCTGATTTTCAAAGCCCAAATAAGCTTTGTTTTAGAGGTCTCCCGCCTGAAATTGCCTCTTCTTCAATAGAAGTCATTGGGGAAAATATATTACCTGATTTTTCCCCAAATGTCCCACTTTTCTGTTCTAAAATGTTGGCATCTATGATGAACTGATCGTTTCGTGTGTTGCACGCACGCCTATTGATATGCAACACTTGTGTGACCTTATATTGGTGTAGAGTTCTTGTCTGAGTGAAAATTCTGCCACACTGCAGAAGTTTGGCAGTTTTCAATTGCTTTATATGAGCTGGCGGTTGCTGGTGGGGACCACTCATTGTTGGGAACTGGCACTTATTTTTCCTGATCTGACATTTCCAGAGAGAGAAAAACAAAGGGGAAAAAAGGAGAAAGAGAAAGACTGAAAACCGCCACAAAGGGAAAAATAGGGAACCTGCAAAATTGAGCTAAAGAGGAAATGGTTGACGTGGATTCGAGGTATGAGGTGGATTTAAGTCTACTCCGCTCTGATATTCAGTGCGCTGACATTTAATATTGCCCATCGCAGGCTTCTCTGCAAAGCTTTTGGAACGGGCACTCATGTTTTTTACAAATTGAGCATAGCCATTGTCACTCCATGGGAATAAATACAGGTACTATGTCTTAAATTAGATGAATCTCACAGGGCAGAGAACTCCAAATATCCCTCAGGTAGGGATGAATTTCAGAAAATCAACTATCAAAAACTAGCAGTTGCAATTCATATTTTGCAAAACCACCTGGAGCTGGAAGTTTTCCCACATACATCAGCTGGGATAGGGTTCACCTACTTTCCCCAAAAACATGACAAAGAGGGAGTTGTTTCTGCAAGGGTGGCCAAACAAGAGTGTATTTTTCAGCAAAAACAACCTTTCTCATGAAGTTTTTACAGAAAAAAGTTTGGTCCAATAGGTGATTGGCAAGGGAATTGTCCCACAAAATAGAATCTTTGGCATGTTTCCTAAGGAAATTCAGTTCCCATTGACATTTCAGCCTAGAACACACTATGGTGAGGAATCAGCTGGCGTAAGCTTGTGTAGTCTGTGTGCAAGTGGCAGCATAAATGTGTGTGGCCAGTGCCTATGTTTTCTTATGTGTTTATGTGTGCCCTTGTGTTATTGTATGCATGCTTGATCCTACATGTGTGCGGTCTACTATGCACTATGATCTATGTACGTGCAAGATTTTGTGTCCACTAATGTAGTCATGTATGCATGCATAAGCATAGGTGATTGTCAGATCAGGGTGCCCTGCAACTTTTTTTGTGTAAGAATGATCATATTAGTGTATCTGGTCTGTGTGGGTGCTTCTATGGTTAGTTATGCTTGCATAAGCATGAGTGTGTCTGTGTGTGCTAAATGTATGTGAGCTTGAATAATTTTTCATGTCTGTGTGAACACACAGAAACAAATAAATATATCATATGTGTGTGTATATATGTATGTATGTATATTATCTACTGGCGGTCGCCAGTAGATAGTTATAGTTAGGACCTATTTTCCATAGGAAATCCGCAACATTCTATTTGAAATAACTCTTGCGTCGGTTGACGAATCTTCGCGAAATTTTCAAACTTTGTGGCCCGCTCCGGTCCGCTCCTATCCTGAAAGTCTTGGGGTGATTCGTCAGCGGGGGCCGAGAAAAAGGGGGTCCCAAAACGTGTTTTCCCCATTCATTTTCCCATAGGAAACTTTAGCCACGGCTACAGCCCGAACTGCTGAACGGAATTACACCAAATTTGGCAAAGAGGTAGTTCTTGGTTCAGAAAGAACCCTTTTTGTTAAATGGTGTAAATCCGTTCAGTAGTTGCTGAGAAAATCAAAAGTAAAAACACATATATATCTATGGCCGCGGAGGATCCGCGCACCCTCCCGTTGACGAGCTGTATGCCAATTGGCTGTCAACACTCCAAACCAGGAAGTGTTGGCAGCCATCTTGTGACTCGGTAGAACCGAGTCACAAGAAAACAGTAAAAAAAATTGCGCAAAACGCAAAAAGGGGGAAGGGTAGAAACACCCTGACCCCCTAGGCCTGCTTTTAAATCGGCAAAAAGCACACTGGGTGCGCGGATCCTGCCGATAAAAAAAAAAACGAAGCGCGGCCTCCCGCGCTTCGTGGTTAATTGGCCCCCGGGTGGGCCAAGTCCCGGGGGCATGCAGGGTTTAATTTAATAATAATATGGGGGGCCTCTAAGGCCCCCCAAGCCCCGGGGACTGCCACCCCCGGGGCTTTATAAAAATAATGGTGGCGGGGACCGCCACCCCCGGGGCTTCTTTGTTTTATTTTTTAATTACCTGTGTGGGGGGGCACGAGCCCCCCCACATGCCCCGGGGACCGCCACCTCCCCGGAGCACTAAATAATAAAATGTGGGGGTCCGTTTAGGACACCCGAGCCCCGGGGCCCACCACCTCCCCGGGGCTGTGCACAGGATGGGAGGGGGGCCGCGCGGCCCCCCTCCTGGAGCCCTTGATGGCCCTGGGGACCGCCACCCCCCAGGGCCGGCTCCTGCAGTGTCCCAGGGTGCCTACCCCCGGGACACTGCTGTTTGCAATCACAGGACGGGAGCCTCGCGGCTCCCGTCCTGTGATTGCAAACTGCTAGCTTCATTGAAGCGAGAGCAGGAAACCTGCTCTCGCTTCAATGAAGCAAAGCAGAATTGCCTTTCCATAAGGGAGCTGCATGTCAGCAGCTCCCCATGTGGAAAAGCAATGCCGGCTCCTGCAGGACGCAGGGAGCCGGCGGGACCGTGCGGGGTTTGGGGACCCCGCCACGGTCCCCAACGAGTGGCCAGGCCCCGGGGGATGGGGTCCCCGGGGCCATTAGTGGCCCAGGAGGGGGGCCACGCAGCCCCCCTCCACAAAAAAGGAATTTAAAAAAAAAAAATAAATAACGTAAAGGCCGGCCCCGGGGGATGGGGTCCCCGGGGCCTTAAATGGCCTGAGGAGGGGGGCCACGCAGCCCCCCTCCGAATATTTTATAAAAAAAACAGTGGGCATGCCCCGGGGGCCAATAGAGGCCCAGGGAAGACGTTTAAAAAAAAAAAAAAAGTAAATCCTCAGGCCCCGGAGGATGGGGTCCACGGGGCCAAAAGTGGCCGAGGGAAGGGGGGCCACGCAGGCCCCCTCCCATAGAAAGAAAAAAAAAAAGACCGGCATCCCTGCAGCAGTCTGCAAACGCAAACGCAAAATGTAACTAATTGCATTTAACTAGAAATTCACATTGAGCTCAATGTTGCATTGTGTTTGAAATTGTGTTGCCCATTGCAACAACTGTAACTACTGTACTTAAAAGTCTATTGCCTATTTGCAAAGTATTTAAACTAAAGTAATTCATTCTGAGAAAGTATATTTTGTAATGTAATGTATAATGTAATTACAATGTAATTTAAAAAATAAAATATCTAAAAATAAATAGTTTAAAAAATGTAGTAAATCAGTATCAAAAAAATAAATATAACAATTAATACATTTAAAAATTGTCATTTACAAAACCTTTGACATTCACTGAAAAAAACCATAGGTTTCAGACATGTTATAGTTAGGAATTAGCATTTAAAAAACCTTTGAAATTCACTGAAAAAACCATAGGTTTCAGGCACGTTATAGTTAGAAATTAGCATTTAAAAAACCTTTGAAATTCACTGAAAAAACCATAGGTTTTAGGCATGTTATAGTTAGAAATTAGCATTTAAAAAACCTTAGAAATTCACTGAAAAAACCATAGGTTTTAGGGACAGTTATAGTTAGTTGGACATTGCACTCGTACAAAACCCGTGAAATACCCCGTTATAGTTAGTTCAGCTAACTATAATTTGCGCCCGCAATGCACTGCTGATGACGTCACATATTACATCACTCATGACATGGTCAGTGACATCACTCATGACATCACTGATGACATCTCAAATGACATCACTGATGACATCATGCAGTGACTGTGTGTTTCTGTAAAGTTGAAATATGTTTAATATATATAGGGAATGGCGTATTGAAGAATGAGTGGGTGTATAAGTGTCTGAATGGATGTTTTAGTAGGTGCGTGACTGACTCTATAAGTGAGTGATTAAACGTATCTTACTGAATGCATGGGTTAGTGACTAAATTGTGTGAATGTCTGTATCCGTGTGTCTGTTGGTGTGTAAGCGGCTCATGGGTTTGTGAATAGCTACATGAGTGTCTATATGGGTTATTGATTTGTTGTCTGAGTATCTGTATGGGTGCCTGATTGTTTGTGTGGGTGGGGTGTGTGTGACTCTGAGCATAGATGTGTGAGTGGGTGATTCACTGGGTGCATGGTTTCAAGAGTGCATCTGTGATGGACTGTATGGGTGGGTGAGTGTGTGTATGGGTGTGTTAGTGAGTGAATGTATATCTCAGTGTTACATGTGTGAGTAACTACATATGTGAAAAGTAGTATATATGTGTGTTGGGGTACATAATTGGCTACAAATGAGAGTGTGTTATTGTGAGAGTGGCTGTATGGATGAGTGTGTGCTTGTATCATTGATTGTATAAGAGCGTAAGAATGTGCTAGTATTTATATGAGTAATTGAGCTGGTGTGTGTATAACTGTACATCTGAGTAAATGGAAGTGTAATTAATTATTTGCATGACTGACTAGGTGTGTGAGTACCTCTATGGATGAGTGGCGGTGTGTGAGTGTCTATATAGGTGTATGAGTGCATATGATAGTCCTGTACTGAGTGACCGTAAGTATGAGTGACTGTACGGGTGAGTGAGTGGATGTGTGTGTAGACCTAAGAATCAGTGAGTGGGTATGTAGTTATTGGTGTTGGAGTGTCTATGGTTTTGAGAATGGTAGTGTGTAATTTAGAGTGGGTGTATCAAAAGTTATATTAGGGTGTGAGAAGATGCATGAAAGTTTCACATGGATGATGTCATTAGTGATGTCATCAGTGATGTCACTGACCATGTCATGAGTGATGTAATATGTGATGTCATCAGCAGTGCATTGCGGGGGCGCGAGTTATAGTTAGCTGAACTAACTATAACGGGGGAATTTCACGGGTTTTGTACGAGTGCAATGTCCAACTAACTATAACTGTCCCTAAAACCTATGGTTTTTTCAGTGAATTTCTAAGGTTTTTTAAATGCTAATTTCTAACTATAACATGCCTGAAACCTATGGTTTTTTCAGTGAATATATATATATACACACACACACACACGCATAAATAGCAAACATGCAGATGCATAGAGTATAATATGCTATTTATTACCATTGGCAAGTGGGGTGTGGGGGTGGGCCATGACTCAGGATAGGCAAAACCTAAAGTGAGTCATAATGTCACAACCCTCCCTCAACAAATGTAATAAATAGCATATTATACTTTGCACATCTGCTTATAAGGTTTATGCTATGACATTTTTTCATGTGTATTTGCCTTAACAAAAGTTATTTATCCAAACCCAGGATGAAAGGGGTTACATTTGTGCACCACGGTAAACTCGCTTTAAGGAGATATTGGGCGTATGATATGCTACATGTAATGTGTGTTTCAGTAGAACATATTTTTCTCATGTCAATTTTGCTGGACTGTGGTACTAGCAAACACAAGATGATGGACGGGGTAGTGAAACTTTTCAAACACTCACCGAGAGATGGGTTGAATCTATCGTTCTTTTGCACACCATGCCACCCTAGTTTGCACCCAGCCATATGCAAATCAGTCTTGACCCTGCTCCTCATGGGAACAGTCCAGCCTGAACTGCCAGGCCAGGTCCTCCCTGGACTGGAAACAAGCATCCTGGGACCGGTTTAGGGTATCACCCCCTATCAGCCGGTCTAGCTTGAATTCAGTGGCACAGCGAGCAAGGGGCCCACGTCTGGGCATGCCCATGGACACTTAGGGTGAACATAGCAAACACAACAAGGTGATGGACGCAGTGTTGAAACTTTACAAACACCCACACCCAGTCAAGAGATCTGGGTTGAATCCATCATTCTTTTGGTCACCATTCCACCCCAGTTTGAATCCAGCCATATGCAAACCAGTCTTGACCCTGCTCCTCATGGGAACAGTCCTTCCCGAACCGCCAGACCAGGTCCTCCCTGGACCGGAAACAGGCATCCCCGGACCAGTTTTGGGGTATCACCCCTCATCAGCCAGGCTAGATTGAATCCAGTGGCACAGTGGGCATAGGACCCGCGTCTGGGCATATCCTTAGACACTAAGGGCGAGCATAGCAAACCCAACAAGATGATGGACGGAATGCTGAAAATTTTCAAACACTCACCCTCAGTCAAGAGATGTGTCATCTTTCCCCATTCATTTTTCAATCAGGAAATGAACAACAATACCACAAAAACTGCTGAACGGAATTTCACCAGATTTGTCAGATTGCTAGATCTTGTCCAGAAACCAGGCCTTTCGTGATTTGGTGTAAATCTGTTCAGTAGTTTTTGAGAAACTGAGGTTCAAAAACTTTGTATATTTACAGAAGATCCACAGAGCTGACAGATTTTAAGATAAGATCCAAGTGGCTACCTGGGACACAAAATAGGCTTGGACACCAAAACAAAAGTGTCCCTGTTAGCGTACCAGATAGCTAAAAAGTGGCCCACCTTTGTAAATCATGCCAGTTTTGAAGACACGCTGTAAGGGTATTTTGCAATGTAGGGGAGACTGTAAGCATTTGTGTTTGCTGTAGGCAAATTTTGTTGTAATATTAGAGAAATCAACAGAAAAAACTGGCCACTTGGGCGTGATTCTGTACCCGTCTGGTGAGAGCTCTCACCACACGAGAACAGAATCACGCTCAGCCCGCCACGGGTGATATTATTGTGTTGTTTCAACATTACATGGTGTGTATATACATTTTGAGAGGCACTGCAATAAAAACTCACCAACAGAGCCTACTATTAGGAATAAGGACCTCCGTCTGGACCTTACATTATCCTACAACACTGTTGGAGTGCTTGGGTTATTTTGGATTAATATTTATGTGCATTTTGTTTCTGGTAGATCCAGTGTGTAATTTAACACCTTGGGTAGTAGGGTGTTTATAACCTGACAGTACCATATCTTTATACTGTAAATAATTTCTAGCTACACTGTTCCCACGACAAATACAGTTCTTCCTATTTGAAGTGCAAATAACTAAACCACTACTCCCCCCCTTTTTAGGTCGAGCCAGTAGCGCACAAGCGCTGCTAGGCGAAGACTTTATGTTAGGGGGTTTCAAAAGCTGACCACACGCTCGTGCGTCGTGGCCTTTTACCTGCGGTTACGGTCGTGCCCAGACGCGGGCGCGATAATTGGAAACACATGCCTTCCGTGCGTGTAATCGCAGGCAAACGGCCACGACGCACGAGCGTCTGGTCAGCTCTGCAGGCTGCCGCGCTCGCTCGTTTTTGTTGAACTCACAGCTGAAGATTTATGGGAGTTCGCAGATCCCAGGTCATAGACTTGTGCCAGTGCGAGCATGTGTATGTCTCGGCCTCTGCCCAACAGGTGCACAGTGAGCTCTGTGTTCAGCGGCGCGTGGGGGAGGGGCGGCCCTCCCTAGGCCGTGTGTTTATGTTATTTAAAAATGTGCAGCTTCGGTAAACAGTCGCACGCATTCACGGAGACGCCAGACGATGCACACAACGATTTCACCAGCTGTGTTGTGTTGTGCCTCGTCCTGAGTATGCCTCGACAACACACTGTCTCTGTTACGGTGCATCGTTGTGTTTTTCTTGTGTACACACGTCGGTCTCGTTTTGAAAAAGTAGGCCCTTTATTTCATAAGAGTTCGTTTTCTTGGGTTTGTGCAGTAGTTAAAATATGCCCCGGTTTATTTATATACGAATCATGTGATACGGGGACCGCTCTAATTGTTCACTGACACCAGTAACACGCGCAAAGCAACCAAAAATACAAATATTGTTTTGTGGAGCCCTGGCGCAGTGGGCGGTGGCGAGTAGAGTTCATTTAACAAGAAGGAGCATTCGTAAATGTGCCCCGAACTGTATCGGGGGTTTCCAGGGGACGTAGGCGCAGCCCGGACATCTGTCTGCGCAATCCAATAAAGTGTCGCCCATTTCAATGGGACTTCATCGGCCCTACTGAAACTAAAGGCGCATATGGCCCATAATTGGCTGGATGGGCCGGGTAGTTAAATGATTTTTCTTTGCCCCCTCGCATCAATAATGGGGGCAGACAGAGCCCCAATTGTTCCCCATTGCGGGACATTGTGCGCCTGGATAAGTGGATGTCGGCCGTGTCTGCGCGGACGGGCCATATGGCTACGCACGGATTGGGGGAAGGGTCCGAAGGGAGGGAGGAGACGGGGGCTGAGGGGGTTCGTGAAGGGAGGGAGGGCGCGTTAGGTACACCAGCAGGCTAGGGTTAGAGGTATTCACCCCGCAGAACCCACCTCGAGACGAGAAAGCTCTTCAGTGCATTAGTGTGGCACTCGGAGGGCACGAGGGGCAGGGAGTGCACGCACAGGGAGAGCTCTCGTGAGACGTGCACATATCTCAGGGGCCACGCACAGCACTTTATCGTACACACTCTGTGGTGACAAGGCCACGAGAGCAGATCCGGCTCTGTGTGCACTTCTATTATCAGCGCTTTATACACAAATTACGGCGACATCGCTCCAAGAGCAGACCCGGCTCTATATGCACTTCTAACTGCTTTATACACACATTATGGCGACATAGCTCCTCACACCCTCCATTGCGACAATCTTTTGGGGCCCTGCTCCCTCACTTCTACCCGTTGTATTTCTCTCACTCCTTTCTGCCTCCTCTCCTCCACCTCTTAGAAGTATTGCCTCGCTTGTAGCCCCCTGCACCCCATCAAGTACAGCCCCCCGAGCCCCCCTTGTCTGAGCCAGGTCTCCATCCCCTCCCCTCTCCACGTCTCTGCCTGCCAAGCCTGGCCAGGAACCAG
Source organism: Calotriton arnoldi (assembly GCA_963921515.1). Taxonomy (NCBI): domain Eukaryota; kingdom Metazoa; phylum Chordata; class Amphibia; order Caudata; family Salamandridae; genus Calotriton; species Calotriton arnoldi. Next base: position 1,821,859 of record CAWUFW010003177.1, on the reverse strand, counting down.
GGTTCGGAGGGGCGCACAACACAATGGGAATCCCCTCGGCACCTGCCCCATTGAAGGCAGAGAAAAGCCCATACACCCCGCAGGACCCAGCTGCTCCCCCGGCTCCATTGTCAGCCTCGCAGCCCAATAAATGGGCGTTCAGTGCTCCGAGAGGCCCTTTAAACGAGTGGCCAGGCGCGCCTCAAGTGCTGGGGATCAGTGCGCCATCCCGGTGAGCGCTCACTGAAGACACGCTTTTGTAGCGCAGCGCTGGGCATGCCGCTGACGTTCAGCCTTTCATTCAGCTTTCCGCCATTCGTCCGCTCTTCAGCATTTTACTGTTTCCAATAATATTCGATTGAAAGGGGTTAGTCTGATAACGGATCAAGTGTGTTTCAGTTTACCTCACCTACCTACCGACCGAATCGATTGATTTGTTAATATATTTCACCCTCACTTTGTCTTTCGTTTGGTCTGACTCAGTCGGTCTCTCTCGAGCCCCCTCGCCTCCCCCAGCACCTCTTAACTCCTCTTCTTCCTTTTTCTCACTCTTTTGCTCTTCTTCCTGCCCTTTTCCTGAATTTGCGACCTTCCCTGCTTCCTCTCCCATGCCGCACTCCCTTCTCGGTTCCTGCCAGTTACTTAGCCCAACCCATTGCCCCAGAGACCCCCGCTCCTAATTCATGTCCGCCGCAGCTTGGATGCACAGCCCGTATGCGCCCCTCCCGTGCCCAGCGCCAGACCCCTTGCTTTCACTCCCATCACTGCTACGTCTCTGCTTCCCTCTCCTCACCCTGAACCTTGAATGCACCTTCCAGTGCTGCTGCTACGCCTCGGTAGTCGACTGCGAAGGTGCCTTCCCTGTTCCACCTGACACTTTTCCTGCACCTTCCCACACCTTCACACCACCCTCACATGCACCGCACACAACACTCACCTCTCCCTCGGCCACGCACACCTACACACCTCTCCCCACCCCTCCCTGTTCTGCCTTCTCCTCAACAACACCTCCCTCAATAAACACGCTACTGAAATATGGGACCTGCTGCACGACCACACATTGAAACTGCTCTTCCTCACAGAAGCCTGGCTGATTCTATCGACATTACCACACCTATTCCCCAGGCACAAGGTTATAAGACAGGACAGAATTAACAGACCCAGCGGAGGACATGTCATCGTTTTCAAAGAGCTCATCAAGTGTTCCACTGCCTCAGCTAGCACCAACAGCACTGATGCTGGATGTGTTTATTGTGCCAAAATGGCTTCTTTTGTCATCTTCAATGCAAGATGGTGCACACTCTGAAATCCGTAAAAGTGCACTCTCTTAATGCTTTATTTTAATAAATATATTTAGGGTGATCACCAACCTCTAGTTCAGTGTGGACACTTTCTCCAGTCCTTGTCTTCTCTTTCTGTACGTCACACCTCTCTTTCAATAAACCTCAGTGCCCCACAGCACTTACCTCTCATGACCTCAACTTGCCACCTCTCTCCGATCCTACCTCTAGATCCCTAGCTCTCGGTCAGCTCTCTGCCCCTCTCTTCTCCTCAAGTGCCTCTCTCTCTCTCTCTCTCTACTTTCTCTTCTTTCTGCATCTTGCTGCTCTGTTTGCATCTCATCCCCCTTCATTTCTCTTCCATTTACTTCCCCTCCCTCTTAATTTCATCTCTTTATCTTACCCTTTCTATCATATTTGCCATCTATACCTTACCTTTCTCTACCTCTCGCATGCCTCTTTCTACCTCACCATTCTCTCTTTCATTTCTCTCTCTGCCTCACAACTCACAACTCACTGCCTCATCTCTCTCTTCCCCACCTCTCATACACTATCTAAACTCTCAATTTACATCACCTATTGGCCTTCTATGTCTCTCTTTTTATTGATGTCCTCTTTCCCTCGCCTTTCCCATTATTTTATTTCTTTCTCTCTACAATGCTCTCCCTACCTCTTCCACTGCATCTATCACTCCCTTTGCTTTCATCTCTCTTTCTATCTCCTTCACTGTTTCCGTTCACTCTCTCTGCTTCCAATGTCTCGCTCGTTTAATACATCTGTCTTACCTCTGTCTCTCTCTCTCCCTGTTTCACCATTCTCTACTTCTCCCTCGCACTTACTCTGTATTAGCCTCATCTCTCTACCTCATCTGCGCCTCTTTTTCTCTACTTCTCATATCTTTCTATTTTTCATCCCACCGGCTCTACCTGCCTCACTACTTTGTTTACCTGACCTGTCATTCTGTGCTTCACCTTTCTATTTGTGCTATCTCATTATAACTCACCTCTCTTCCTATCTTATTTCTCTCTAGACCTTGCCCCTCGGGTTGGCACCTTTCTTACCAGCCTACATTTAAAACTGCATGCCAGGCCTCTAAAAACAAGCATTGGCATAGTTAATAGGTCTCGCCTTTGGGACCTTATAAGTTTTTAGACATGCAACAGTTGATGTTATTGCACCAAGGATATTGTGCTGCATAACTAAATACTTATAAGGTCCCAAAAGCGAGACCTATTGGCTATGCCAATGCTTGTTTCATGTTGTTGTGGGCTGCAGGGGGTGCAGCAGCCCCCCAGCAACATAAAAAAAAACAATGTAAGTTTCCTGGTACACTGAATCCATGACCCAGGAGAGCTTACTATATTTGTGTTAAGTACTCCAGCTGGAGCTGTATTCTGTTCAGCTGGAGGTCAGGAACCACTTGTGGTGGGTTCTAGGGTTGCATTTTGAGTCCCTAAAAAAGTTTTTTAACCCGTTTGCTGCTGCTGTCGGCCAACGGCCGTCGCGAGCACTACCTCGGTAGTGCTGCGCACGTCCGTTGGCCGACGCGGCCCCGCCCGTTTAATAGAACGTTCCGCACTGGCACGGAACGTTCAAAGCAGCAAACGGGTTAAAAAGACTCAAAAATATGTTGATTTTTTTAGTCAGGCTTTATTGAAAATATTTTATGACAATCACTTTTAATAAACACTGCAATCTAAGAATTTATAAAACATACATTTGGTTATAGTTGTTGACAAAGCCAATAGGTCTGATTTATATATGCTGAGGTCCTGGCCCTTTGATAAAGCCAATAGGCTCACTTTTTATAATTTGGTGCTCTGACCCTTTGACAAAACCTGCCTACCTTAAAAGACACCCTTTATATTGTTACATCACATAGTCAGCCGTGCATGCCCTCAGGGGTTGTGCACAGGCTTGACCCTATGTCCAACCCACATCAGGTGCAAATGTCAGTTAAAGCAGCATACCATTTTAAATGAACAAACACTGAAATTCGCTAGTTATGGTTATCTCAAGTGACTATAACTTATACCCTAAAGTAACTATAACTATAACCTCTCCATGCACTTCTAATTATCTCTCATATTACATCATTCATGGCAAGTTCTATGACACTATTGATAACATCTCTGCAACATCTGAAATGACATAATTGATAACAACATTATGCATGCACTGACAGTCCATCTGACCGATACGAGGGATTCTCCCATTGAGGTGTTCCTCGACTGGTCCAACAGCCTTTACATGGCTGCTAATGGAACAAATTCCGGACTGCTTCAATGACCGGCTCCTATCCTGGAGCCCTCTGTTCCCCCAGTGTGTCTTCATACTTTTCGGGGACTGCCCTATGAGTATGTTTTATCTTGTTACGCACCTCTGGTGGCATTGTTATGAACTCCCAGATTTCCTCCGTGACCGACTCCTAAATGACAGTCTTTTGGTTCTCATGTATGCTCGAATACTCGTTGAGCACTGTCCCGTGAGTATAACCTTACCTTGTTGTGCACTTTCTGGTGTCATTGATTAATTCCATACAGGGACTTGTCTCCCTGTTTATTGATTGCTTCGCAAGTAAACCATTACCCAGGGCATCCCCAGTCCTGAAGGGACCCTCTTATACTTCCATAGGGTCGGAACGACATTGACATTTCCACAGACAGACCATTTGTTTGTCATAACATGATGTGAACCTTCCTTAGTGTTCCTGTATTCTCCAGAAATGAACATTGTATATGGTTGTCTGCTATTTCCAATATACCTGTACTACACACACTTTTCTCACAACTTTTGCTTGGTTATGGTATATCACTTGGGGTATTGCGCACTTTTCACAGATGTTTTCAATTGTGTTTATTCAATTGCATTTTTTTGCATAAATATATTTAATTCAAACTATTTGAAAGTAATTCTTACATGCTGACTTTCTTTAGATTCTTCTTTAGATTCAATAAGGACAGACATTTTGCTGGCTTATTGTATACTATGTATATGAGTTCCATGTGAATGTTTGTCTCAACTGTGTCTTAATACCCAAGGTCCATGGACATTTGGGTTGCTCTTGTCTTGAGAATATCGATTCAGATCTTGTCACACTCTAAGATGGAAGACGCATTTGTGAATTAATGTGAGTCCATTTGCCCTTTTTTGTTGTTAATCACATTCCGGTGTAATTATAGGTGTTTCTGGGAAACATTGTTTACCTGCGATCAAGGCATCAGGAACACTGAAACGTGCTGGGTGTTTTTTGTACTGCACGATGATTGCTGCATGTAAAATGAATTAAATACAGCATTGATTCAGCATCAATAGTGTGCATGTCTCTCTTGGCGGAGAGATAAGGGAAGTGTGTTGAAGATTGATAGGTTCCGCACCTGGGCACGCACTGCTATCGCAGGGTTTGGAGAATATGAGGACGGCTATGAGGAGGATATATACATAGTTAGGACCTAGTTTCTATAGGAAAAACATTTTTTGACTTGCTTCTGTCTTTGGTGTCGGTGGACGAATCATCACGAAATTTTCCAAAAATAGTGTGCCAGTTAGTCTTATTGTGCATGGAAAGTTTTCGGGGTGATCTGTTAAGTGGGGGCCAAGAAAAAGGGGGGTAAAAAAAAGTGAATTTTCTATGTTAATTCCCATATGGATTTTGAACATGACTACAGCCCGAACCGCTGGACAGAATTACATCAAATTTGGCAGAAACGGAAGCTGTTGGCCCAGAAAGAGTCCTTTTGTTATTTGGTGTAAATCCATTCAGTAGTTTTTGATATATTTAAAGAAAAACACATTTGCATATCTAGATTCGTAAATACTTTGTGAATATTGACGATCTCGTGCAGAGATCTGAGTGGCTGCCAACACTTCAATCAGGAAGTGTTGGCAGCTATATTGGAACTTGGCCAAAGTCGAGTCCCCCAAAAATGTGTACAAATAAAGAAAAGGGGGCAGGGTAGGAATACCCTGACACCCTAGGCCTTGTGCTGGGGTTCCCCAGGGTCCCTGCCAGGGCAAAAAAAACATTTTTGTTTTAAAAATGTTGCTGTGAAATTGTGAAGATTCACAAATTTGTGGCAAACATAAAAAAAAACAACTGCGGTCTCCCGCGCTTGCTTCTCTTTCAGCCGCCAGATGGACAAGGTCCTGGGGGTCATATATATTATTAGGAAATGGGGACGGGTGCATGGGCCCCCCTCCCCTGGGCCAGTTTGAGCCCCGGGGATGCCACCTCTCCAGGGCTTTATACAATAATAGGAGGGAGGCTGCACAGCCCCCCTCTGTAGGCTATCAATGGACTCGGGGACACCCACATCCCCAGGGCTTGCCAGGTAAATAAGAGGGGGGGAAGTGCGGATCTCCATCCTGTATTTGAAATTGCCCTGGGCACCGCCACCTCCCTGGGGCATAGAATAACATAAAAGGGGAGGGGGGGCCGTGTGGCCACTCTCCTGGACCGTTTCAGCCCCGGGGGGCACCACCTCCCCGCCCGGGGCTGGCCCTGTACAATAATGGGGGCCACGAAGGTCACCACCTGGAGCCACTAATGGCCCTGGGAACAACCACCCCCCAGGGCGGGCTCCTATGTCCCGGGGTACCCACCCCGGGAACATAGATGTTTGCTCTCGCTTGTCATGAGCTTTGACAGCTCCCGCCAAGTGAGAGCAAACAATAACTCTGCTCCCGCTCACTGGGAGTGGACTTTTCATCTGCTTCCCTGCCTGCTGTCAAGCAGGCTGGATAATAGATGAAAAAAATGCTCTCACACGCAGGGAGCAGCATTTTTAGCTGCTCCCTACGTGTGGGAGAAATGCGGGTCCTGCGGGAGGCAGAGAGCCAGCAGTGACCACAGGGACATTGAGACTCCCCCTGCGGTCCCCAACGTAGCACACTGCATGCCCTGGGTGGGCTCCTGGGCACCCAGGAGGAAGAGGCCCCGCCCCAAGGGATGGGTTCCCCAGGGCTGAAATCAGCCCAGGAATGGGGGCCGCGCAGCTCCCCTCTCCTGCTGTAAAAAAACATGGCCTTGCAGAAGGCAAAGGAAGTGTCTTTCCTCAATAATTCCACATTGAAAGACGATCCGAAATGCTTCGCGAAGGTGAATGCATCGTTGATCTATTGGAGCACAATCTGTAGTGACTGTGATGAGTGGGTTCTTTCTTGTCCTGTCCTGGTGAGAGCCCATGGTTCTGCCTTTAAATTACTATGAGTATGTAAATGTGCAAAATCACATGGAAGCTCCATCCATTGGCCCCGCCCATCAACCTTAATAGTAAACAAAGGTGTTTCTGCCTTTTGCCAGGATGATTGACAGCTTACCAAAAGACCCTTTAGCACATTTCCCGCTTATTTTGACGACACGTTTTTGATGCTGAGGAATATGAGGATATCTCCACCAAACAAAGAAGCATTTTCTTCATATTGTTAAGAGGAAGTACCCTTGTTAGGTGGAGATTTTCCTCTGTGTAGTCTCGTTGTCATCTCTATTGGAGGATTCATGTTATCACAGATTTCTGGATAAAGACGCACAAGGAACAATAACATTGCTGAAATGCACACAAGGTCACTGGCGACATTTCCAAGTGGTCCATCATGAAGATGTAGTGTAGAATGCCCACTGGACATTTACCCGACGAGGTAGCACTTAGTAATTAACCAGTAGAAAGTTCTCCAGTTGGGTAGATATTTTGAACAAAACAGTGTACTCTTGTTGGATAAAGGGGCAGGTGAGGTTCTGTTCTGGTGCATTTACTCACACAGCTACTGAGTACTGACACAACCACATAGACAGTTAGACATCCACTTGCACATCCATTCTGCCACTCTCACATCCACGCACAGACCCACACAGCCACTCACACAGACACCCATACAGTCATTCACACATCCACTCACACACCCACAAAACCACTTACACACCCACTCAAAGAGCCATACAGACACTCACACACCTACATAACCACTCACACACCCACTCACAGACCCATACAGCCACTCACACAACCCAAAACCACTCACACAACCACTTAAAGGCCCATACAGCCACTTAGAGAAGAACTCACAGACCCACACAGCCACTCACACACCCACTCACAGACCTACACATCCACTAACACACCAACTCACCGACCCCTAAAGTGACTCACACACCCACTCCCTGACCCATACAGCCACTCACACATCCACTCACTGACTCATACAGCCACTCAGATACCCACTCACACATCTACAAAACCACTCACACACCCACTCACGGACCCATACAGCCACTCACACACCCAATTACCAACCTATACAGCCACTAACACTCACTCTCAAAGGTTCCAGGTCACAGTTAGGAAATACAATTTAAAAACCCTTAGAAATTTACTTAAAAAACTAAAGGTTACAGGGACGTTATTGTTAGGAAATAGAATCAAAACAACCATTCCAATGTAATAGGTCTCGCATTAGTTAAATGTAGATCTATTGGCTTTGCAAATGGAAAAGAAATGCTGTGTCTGCCTGCCTTTGTTTTTTTATTTATTGACTTTTGTACCAATGGCGGCAAGCTGCGCTTTAGACGTTTAAAGTTAAAGTGCAGCGTGCTGCCATTGCTACAAAAATTAATAAAGAGAGAAAAAAACTTGTGCGGCCACCATATTTTTTTCTATTTATTTACTATCGCAGTAATCACGGAACGCTGCTCTTTAGCTTAATATGTTTAAAAGTAAAGCGTGGCATGCTGTGATTGCCATAAAAGTAAATAAATGGAAAAGAAATGCGGCGTCCGCCCGCCTTTGTTTTTTTATTTATTAACATTTGTAGCAATGGCGGCACGCCGTGCTTTAGCTTTAAATGTTTAAAGCTAAAGCGCTGCATGCCGCCATTGCCAAAAAAGTCAATAAATTGAAAAAAAAGGTTTTGCTGTGAAAACCAGGATGGACGGCAGCAATAATGGGAGGGAGGGGGTGCGCTTGCGAGCGAGGAGGCAAGAGATGGCCAACTAAAAGAAACATTCGGTGATGTCCCATGGAAGGGACCGAGCACCCAAAGGCGGGACAGATGGACTTTATTGACCAACCTCAGTAAAGGAATTTCCAAAAGGCAGGCCAACCAACCAACCAGAAGCCCTGGGCCGGGCTTAAAGCTTAAAGCCCATATTCTGAAGATAACATGTCTCAAAGAGACAGTGCAAGCACTGCCTAGGAAAGAACTTAAAACCTTGGATATTCACTGAAAAAACCAAAGGTTACAGGAACATTATAGTTAGGGTGTTGGGCTGTTAGGTGAGTGAGTGGCTTTGTGAGTCGGTGTATGGGTAAGTGCATGGCTGTATAGGTGAGTGAGTGGGTGCGTGAGTGGGTGTGTAAGTGATTGTGGGGGTGTGTGATTGTATGAGAAGTTGTATGGGGTGAGTGGTCTTGTGGATGATGTCATTTGAGATGTTATCAGTGACATAATCAGTGATGTCACTGACCATGTCATGAGTAATTTAATAAGTGAGGTCATAAGCAGTGCATTCCGGGGGCCTAAGTTATAGTTAGCTCAGGTAACTATAACTGCTGAATTTTTATGTTTTTTTATGTATGAAATCTGAGCCTAACTATAACGTCCCTGTAACCTTTGTTTTCTCAGTGAATATATATATATAGGCAAAGGCTCTGTGCCGAAACGCGTAGACGCTTTTACTGATATTGGTGGAATAAACTACTTCCAGTTAACTTCAAACCCTGCTGAGTGCCGTTCTTTTCCCTGTGAACTGTTGGGAAATGAAAGCTTTTTTCTTATATAGATAGATAGATAGATAGATAGATAGATAGATAGATAGATTCATTGCTCTTCTTAAAATTTTGATGGCATATCATAGATCTGAACAAAATGTGGCAGATAGTTGGCTTGTTTAGCTCACTTCTAAATTCATTACATGCAGATCTGACATGGTGGGAATTGTTAAAGGAGAAGTGGCCAAAGTGTCGATTTGTTAATAAAGAGGCATCCTTTGATTAATCCACTGAAAAATCATCAGGATTTTACATGTTTTATTTTCTGTTGCTATGACACGTTAAGCTCAGCATATGGATCTCATGTTTCATGCACACTTGACAACAGGGAATAAGGTTAATGAGTGGTCACAACAGCTTTGATTTGATAATAATTTTGGCACCATTAGATAGATTTGAACAAACATTAAGGGGTCGATTCCGATTTGGGCCGGAAAAAGCACCGACCGACTCGGAGCCGGAATTTATTCCGACCGACACGTACCTGTGGCGCCCGACACGCCAAGTACGATGCAAAGCGTGCAAAATCCGACCGACACGTACCGAACCCAAGCCGAACGACCGAGCCGCACGGAAAACAGCAATCCGGCCGGAAAAACACGCGAATCGAACCGACCGACACGCACCCGGAACAAATCCAACCGAAACGTACACGCGAACTCCAAACCGCAAAGTACGATGCAAGGCGTGAAAACCACGACCGAGTCGGACGGAGGACAAGCCGTACGACCGACACGCATACAAAACCGAACCGAAGTAACACAAAACACCGCGACCGACGCGTACGCAGCATAGAAAACTGCACAAACACAGCGTGAACGAAACGGAGAACACCGTACGAGACAAATGCAGGGTCCGACTCGGTCACAAGAACGTTTCCAACAAGCACAGACAGTACAAAGGAAAATTAACACAAAAAAAGGCCAAACAAGCAATTACAAAGCCAATAAATACTGGGGGGGTGGGGACAGAGAACAAAGACACACCCACAACTCCACCCATATAAAGGACACAAATCCCAACCATGATCCTTTGCAAATGCCATTCCACTGCCAGCACCCAACAGACAGCAACCACACACCCACAGCTCATCCCTCACACAAGCCGCACACCATCAGCACACCAACAAATACCTACCTCACATACACCCAGCAAAACACACACTCACACACCCTCACCTGCACACCAACACACACATCACTCACCATCACCACCCATCACCATGCCCCCCAAGAAGAATCACAAGTTCCTAGATTGTGAATTGGAAGTCTTGGTAGACGAGATCCTCAGGGTAGAGCCACAGCTGTTTGGCACACTGGTCCAACAGACCCCCATCTCCCAGAAAACCAAGATGTGGGAGAGGATCATCAACAGGGTGAACGCACAATCACCAGGTCTGTGCACAAAGACCGACACCCAGAACAGGTGGTATGACGTGCGCAGGAGGGTCCGGGAGCTGCTCAAGAAAGACTACCTCCTGAGCCAATACACCGGCAGTGGCCCTCCTGCCAAGCCAGTATACCTCAGGCCCTGGGAGGAGAAGGTGCGGGCCATCCTTCCGCCAGTAAGCGTATATGGACTAGAGAACATCCCAGAGCCTGGTGAGTACACAACAAATGTACACAATATTCTGCCACAATACACACACACATCACTGTCAAGGGAGAGTCAAACCATGCACTCATAGCAATTACACAGCAACCAGAACAGAATCATCCCAAAATGTGTATGTCAGTCAGAGAAACACAACACATGCCATCTCAAAGTTACATTCAACCGTGCCATCACATGTACAAACACAACTACAACTACAGCTAGGCAGTGGCACAAATAGAACTAACAAACACATCCAGACATGTAGCCACCACAACAACACCAACACACAGTGAAGACCACTGAAAGGAAGGAATTCTGTGTATGCTGGCCAAGTCAGTGTAGCCAATAGCATCATGGGAGTCGTAGTCACACATATTGCCCCCCACAACTGTCCCATCAACACCACCATGAACCATGCGCACATCACAGGGAGTGGAGAAGGACTCACAAGATGGCTGACACTGGCTACTGCTGTGGGGAGCACAAGGCCCTGCTGGCAACTGTGCACCAACAAACAGCAGGACACCACTGACTGACATCCTGAGAGACAACTTCCACTCCCTGCAATGGAAGCACGTTCCATGGTGGGATATCTGGCTGGCTGGGTGGGAAGGAGGACTCGCACCACTGACCATAGTCACAAGCACCTCCCCTCACACACACCCTCAACACATACTCCACATAACCCACCTGGGAGAATGCAATGCCACACATCCTAACTCAAGATCCCACAAAGAACCTCCACCCTGGGTTATGTTGTGTGAAGCACAGGGACACTCATGGGACTTTCAGCCAAACAACTGCCAGGACAACACTCCCAGCCATCCTGTCAGCACAGGCAGCCCACCCCACATGGAAGCAGAGTCAAAAGGAAGGAAGCATGGGCATGCTGGGAAGGGGGGTGGAGGCAATAGCATGATGGGAGTCATAGACACAGCTCTACATCCCCCACCACATGGCCCAGCAAGCTCACACTCACGCATGCACATCCCACAGAGAGTGGAAAGGCCCATCAAAGATGTCTGACACTGTTGCTGTGTCGTGGGGAGCACAAGGGCATGCTGGGAACTGCACACCAACCAACAGCAGGACACCACTGTCAGCCATCTTGCCATTGCTCTCACACCCACACACACTGAACTCCCCACAAAACCAAGTAAGTATGGAAATGCTGGGAAGTGGGGTGGAGGCAATAGCATGATGGGAGTGGTAGTCACAGATATTGGTCACCCCCACAACTGTCCCATCAACACCACCCTGAACCATGCGCACATCACAGGGAGTGGAAAACAACTGACAAGATGGCTGACACTGTGCACTGCTGTGGGGAGCACAAGGCCCTGCTGGCAACTGTGCAACAACCAACAGCAGGACACCACTGCCAGCCATCTTGCCATTGCTCTCACACTCACACACACTGAACTCCCCACAAAAGCAAGTAAGTATGGGAATGCTGGGAAGTGGGATGGAGGCAATAGCATGATGGGAGTCACAGTCACAGACATAGCTCACCCCCACAACTGTCCCATCAACACCACCCTGAACCATGCTCACATCACAGGGAGTGGAGAAGGACTCACAAGATGGCTGACACTGGCTACTGCTGTGGGAGCACAAGGCCCTGCTGGCAACTGTGCACCAACAAACAGCAGGACACCACTGACTGACATCCTGAGAGACAACTTCCACTCACTGCAATGCAAGCACGTTCCATGGTGGGATATCTGGCTGGCTGGGTGGGAAGGAGGACTTGCAGCACTGACCATAGTCACAAGCACCTCCCCTCACACACCCCCTCAACACAAACTCCACAGAACCCACCTGGTAGAATGCAATGCCTCCCATCCTAACTCAAGAGCCCACAAAGAACCACCACCCTGGGTTATGTTGTGTGAAGCACAGGGACACTCTTGGGACTTTTAGCCAAACAACTGCCAGGACAACACTCCCAGCCATCCTGTCAGCACAGCCAGCCCACCCCACAGGGAAGCAGAGTCAAAAGGAAGGAAGCATGGGCATGCTGGGAAGGGGGTGGAGGCAATAGCATGATGGGAGTGGTAGTCACAGATATTGCTCAGCCTCACAACTGGCCCATCAACACCACCCTGAACCATGCTCACATCACAGGGAGTGGATAAGGACACACAAGATGGCTGACACTGGCTACTGCTGTGGGGAGCACAAGGGCATGCTGGGAACTGCACACCAACCAACAGCAGGACACCACTGTCAGCCATCTTGCCATTGCCCTCACACCCACACACACTGAACTCCCCACAAAAGCAAGTAAGTATGGGAATGCTGGGAAGTGGGGTGGAGGCAATAGCATGATGGGAGTCACAGTCACAGACATAGCTCACCCCCACAACTGTTCCATCAACACCACCCTGAACCATGCTCACATCACAGGGAGTGGAGAAGGACTCACAAGATGACTGACACTGGCTACTGCTGTGGGGAGCACAAGGCCCTGCTGGCAACTGTGCACCAACAAACAGCAGGACACCACTGACTGACATCCTGAGAGACAACTTCCACTCCCTGCAATGCAAGCACGTTCCATGGTGGGATATATGGCTGGCTGGGTGGGAAGGAGGACTTGCAGCACTGACCATAGTCACAAGCACCTCCCCTCACACCCCCTCAACACAAACTCCACAGAACCCACCTGGTAGAATGCAATGCCTCCCATCCTAACTCAAGATCCCACAAAGAACCACCACCCTGGGTTATGTTGTGTGAAGCACAGGGACACTCTTGGGACTTTTAGCCAAACAACTGCCAGGACAACACTCCCAGCCATCCTGTCAGCACAGCCAGCCCACCCCACAGGGAAGCAGAGTCAAAAGGAAGGAAGCATGGGCATGCTGGGAAGGGGGTGGAGGCAATAGCATGATGGGAGTGGTAGTCACAGATATTGCTCAGCCTCACAACTGGCCCATCAACACCACCCTGAACCATGCTCACATCACAGGGAGTGGATAAGGACACACAAGATGGCTGACACTGGCTACTGCTGTGGGGAGCACAAGGGCATGCTGGGAACTGCACACCAACCAACAGCAGGACACCACTGTCAGCCATCTTGCCATTGCCCTCACACCCACACACACTGAACTCTCCACAAAAGCAAGTAAGTATGGGAATGCTGGGAAGTGGGGTGGAGGCAATAGCATGATGGGAGTCACAGACATAGCTCACCCCCACAACTGTCCCATCAACACCACCCTGAACCATGCTCACATCACAGGGAGTGGATAAGGACACACAAGATGGCTGACACTGGCTAATGCTGTGGGGAGCACAAGGGCATGCTGGGAACTGCACACCAACCAACAGCAGGACACCACTGTCAGCCATCTTGCCATTGCCCTCACACCCACACACACTGAACTCCCCACAAAAGCAAGTAAGTATGGGAATGCTGGGAAGTGGGGTGGAGGCAATAGCATGATGGGAGTCACAGTCACAGACATAGCTCACCCCCACAACTGTCCCATCAACACCACCCTGAACCATGCTCACATCACAAGGAGTGGAGAAGGACTCACAAGATGGCTGACACTGGCTACTGCTGTGGAGAGCACAAGGCCCTGCTGGCAACTGTGCACCAACAAACAGCAGGACACCACTGACTGACATCCTGAGAGACAACTTCCACTCCCTGCAATGCAAGCACAGTCCATGGTGGGATAACTGACTGGCTGGGTGGGAAGGAGGGCCGGCTGTCAACCAAATACAACCAATGCAGACCATGTTCACACCCCAACAAATACATAGAAATGCCCAAATAATGCAGGACAATGTGCCACATCAATATCAACCCCTGACTGTGACGACTTAGGACAATGCAATGTACAGGCCCGCACCCAGAGGCACAGTCACAACTGTCAGGTGTGTCAACCATTGATGCCTGCAGAAACATAACATACATTGTGTGTGTCTCCCAAAAACAGGTGATGATGGGGACACAGCAGCAGACGCTGAGGAGTCCCAGTCCCAAGCTCAAGAGGATGCGGAGCTCACTGGTGTTGTACAGCCTCTGCCCTCCTCGGACGAAGAAGACCAACCTGGCACATCCGGTGCAAGTCTACATGCAGCACCAGCAGGACCACCAGCTGCACCCCCTGCACCCACCCCTCAAACGACTGTCACCACAAATACCATCCCTGCCGACATGGACAGAACAAGGAGCAACACCAGCACAGGGACCCTGGACCAACCTGGGGCCATGGACACCACCACCACCACCAACCCCCAAGGTGGACCAGGGTCATCTGTGCGTGCCACTGCACGCACTGCACATGTCAGCAGGGGTGGTGGGAGGGGTGGTAGACAGAGGTCGCTGCTTGCAGAGGTAGCTGGTGTGCATGATGACCCACAACTGGTACGCATAGCTGATGCGTACCAGTCCAGCACCGGAGATCTCAGCCAGGTAGTGGGGCTCCTCAGAGACATGAAACAGCAGCAGGCTGCCCATCATGCCCGCTTGGACTCTCACATGTCCCACGTGGAGTCACACATGTCCCACGTGGACTCACACATGTCCCGCGTGGAGTCCAAGTGGGATGCACTGTATGAGATGACGGCGGTGCACAGGGACATTTTACAATGCCTCCGCCAGATGAACAGCAACCAGTCCACACCTCCCTGTGTGCCAACAACATCTGGTGCTGAACAAACTGCAACTGCCACAGGGAGGGAGGATGACTCTGGCGGAGAGTCCCCTGCACCGCAGCAGCCTGTACTTGAGGGGCCCCCCCCAAAGAAGAGGGGTCATCCGAGGAGGGGCAAGTGAGAGGCCGATGGCCAAGCGCAACTCCCAGGAAGCCTAAACCTGTTCTGGATGTTCACCTTTGTGCACAGACTGTTCACCCTGTTGACGGCAACACTACTCCCACACATTGCATGGGGAGTACAAGTTGGACCAATGTCTCAGACAACTGTGGCCCCGATACTGGGGATTTTGTCTACCAGGACTTTCAATTCACCTAGGAACTTCTGATTGCAAGATTTATGTACAGCACTACCCATCCTATGCACTATTCACACAAATGTATCACAATAAACACACTAATACACCATACTTGCCTCTGTTGTGATTCCAACGTGGGTGCTGTTATGGGGATGATGAACTGCAAAATTACACTGTGTATGCGAACTGCAACAGCAAGTACAACACAGGCATGTGAGTAAAGGCAACGTGACACATATGAGGGAGACACACCACCAGGGCTACACAACACATACACACCTAGGCCATCTGACTCATTGCCTACACTGATGTTGCCAGGGAAGACGGTGCAATGCACAGACACCACACCCATTCCCAGTTGTAGTCAAGTAGCCCACAGGTGCAGTAAGCAAATGGCAGTCAAATGTGTGACCACAGACAACGCACATCACAAAGTGAAGCACAGGTTTATTACACAGTTGCAACATGTCGTAACCACTACAGATGCAAGGTAATCCCACCTGGCAGCGGGCACACAGTCAACAACTGTAGACGGAAGGAAGTCCATGGGTGTGGCGCACATCACCTGTAGGGACACAACAGCTACCACCCTGGAAGTGCAATCACGTCGTCGGTGGACACAGTTGACCAAACGAATCTGAAAGTACCCTGTGAAGGACAGAAATGACACACAGTCAAAAGCAATGGAGAACAGGACAGAACAGCAAAACTCATGCACAATACATGTTACAAGATACCCACCCAGAACCAAGTTAGCATGTCAACACTGTTGGGGAGTACAGCCCACCTGTAAGCACACATCGCAACACACATCCAGTCAAGTAGCCCATGGACACACTCCAACAGCACCAGAGCACCACCTACACATATCATGCCAACTCACATCATTGACATGACACCTCAGGATACTCACATTCAGCTAAAGAAGTTGGTGAAGAGCTGTGTGCGGACATCACCCTCATCATCATCATCATCATCACTGGCATCGTGGTCCAGGCCAGGATCCTCCACAGGTGGCGGATGTTGGTCATTGTCATCCTGGATGAGAGGCAACTCCTTCCGCACTGCCAGGTTGTGGAGCATGCAGCAGACGATGATAATCTTGCACACTTTCGCAGGGGCATATGGGAGGGACCCTCCGGTCTTGTCCAGGCAGCGGAAGCGGCTCTTCAGGAGACCAAATGTCCGCTCAATCACTCTCCTGGTCCGACCATGTGCCTCATTGTAGCGCATCTGGGCTGGTGTCACAGGGTTCCTGAGGGGTGTCAGCAACCACGGCATGTTGGGGTATCCCGAGTCACCTACGGACAGACAAGTGCACATTAGCTGACTTGGAAAAGTGGGCGGAATACTACAGATCAGATCACACACAATGGCACAAAGTCAGTACACACCGACAAGCCAGGCACGCTGGTTCTGCATCTGTGCCATCATCCTGGGGATGCGACTACTCCTCATCACAAAGGCATCGTGTGCTGAACCAGGGAAACGGGCACACACGTGTGTGATGGTCATATCTGCAAGACACACCACCAGTGCATTGACCGAGTGGTAGTGCTTGCAGTTCCTGTAGGCCTGCTCCTGGGCCTGTGGTGGTACCAAAGCCACATGTGTCCCATCAATGGAGCCAATGACATGCGGCATCCTCCCCAGGGCATAGAAGTCACTCTTCACGTCAGTGAGTCGTCGCAGTCTAGGGAAATAGATGTACCGGTTCAGGAATAGCAACATTGCCGCCAAAACATCGCGGAGCACACGGCTCAACATGGTCTGTGACATCCCACCAGCAGTCGCCACAGTATGTTGGAAGGTACCGGTGGCAAAGAAGTGTAGGGCTGCCATCACCTTCACCTTGGGGGTCAGCGCTGTAGGATACGGCCGGCCGGGCTGCAAATGTGGGGCCAACTGCACTGCCAAATCCTCAATCAGCTGCCTGGTGAAGCGGTACCGTCGGATGCTGTCCCGTTCCACCATCGTTGCCAGGTCTGGGAATGGTCGATGGACAGCAGGAGCCCTGCAGTGCAGAGGAGAAGTAAGCAAGATTGTCAGTCAGCCCACATATGCGGCATTGAACACACTCAATATCCCAACATACATCATTATGAGGCACAACTACATGAAGTGTGCAGCTCCGTAAGGACATGTATGGTACATACATGGCCAACATCTGTCATCACGGTCCAACAAGTGGCATCAATAAGTCCCAGGTTGGCCCATTGGATATCATGAGGCCGTGTCACAGTTCCCATCTCCTGCTGCCGTGTCACAATCACCCCCACAGTGACATGTGAGGACAGATGTGCCCCAGGCATCACAGCTCAACGACAGGTACATTCCCAGGGACCCTGTATTGCCACATGGACACTGGCATTACATGGAGTATCATGTATACACCACAGCAAAACAACTATGACCCCCACAGGTAGTGGTCCCACTTACCACTGCAGGACAGACATGGACGTCTGTGACACACACACGCACAACATCAAAGTCCATGCACACACAACGTGGATGTGGAGACTGTCTCCCATTGTGCACATGAAATCAGAGACATTGTAAACACTAAATGCACACAGACTGTGGAGGACCATCACTATTGTGCCACTGGGACACCCTGGCTCAAACATACCGTCCCACATGGGACTCAAGGGGTATGTGACATGACATACACATACACCACCGTGAAATGTGACCATGGCACATGCACAGATATGAACAGTTGCACATCACAGTGGTCATGTACACGTAACACCCAGGATCCTGTCCCCATGAACACGTGCACAGCCTGGGGGTGGCTGCCCCCAGGTGACACCCACAGGACAACATGTACACCAACATACACACAATAGGAAATGCAGCCTTACATGCCTTATCATACAGTTTGGACAGGCTGTCGTGCTGTAGGTGTGCCCCTCACTCCCTGGGAGCTATCTGTGGCTGGCATATGTCCATCTGAGACAGGCATGGTGACATATGCCAATCACTTGTACAGGGATGCGTTGAACAGCAATGGACCGATCGGTGCACCCGGCCGGCCCATTGCATTCAATGTGTGCAGGTACGCGTTGTACCCCTGTACGCGTTGATCAGCAATGGACCGATCGGTGCCCCCGGCCGCCCATTGCATTCAATGTGTGCGGGTACGCGTTGTAGCCCCTGTACGCGTTGTACCGCAATGGACCGATCGGTGCCCCGGCCGGCCCATTGCATTCAATGTGCGCGGGTACGCGTTGTGCCCCTGTACGCGTTGTACCGCAATGGACCGATCGGTGCCCCTGGCCGGCCCATTGCATTCAATGTGTGCGGGTACGCGTTGTGCCCCTGTACGCGTTAGTACCGCAATGGACCGATCGGTGCCCCCGGCCGGCCCATTGCATTCAATGTGTGCGGGTACGCGTTGTGCCCCTGTACGCGTTGTACCGCAATGGACCGATCGGTGCCCCCGGCCGGCCCATTGCATTCAATGTGTGCGGGTACGCGTTGTGCCACTGTACGCGTTGATCAGCAATGGACCGATCGGTGCCCCCGGCCGGCCCATTGCATTCAATGTGTGCGGGTACGCGTTGTACCCCTGTACGCGTTGTACCGCAATGGACCGATCGGTGCCCCTGGCCGGCCCATTGCATTCAATGTGTGCGGGTACGCGTTGTACCTCAATGGACCGATCGGTGCCCCCGGCCGGCCCATTGCATTCAATGTGTGCGGGTACGCGTTGTGCCCCTGTACGCGTTGATCAGCAATGGACCGATCGGTGCCCCCGGCCGGCCCATTGCATTCAATGTGTGCGGGTACGCGTTGTATCCCTGTACGCGTTGATCAGCAATGGACCTATCGGTGCCCCCGGCCGGCCCATTGCATTCAATGTGTGCGGGTACGCGTTGTACCCCTGTACGCGTTGTACCGCAATGGACCGATCGGTGCGCACCCATTGACAATGGCCGTGCCTGGCAACGGACGCGTTTTCGAAATTCGAACGAGTCAATTGCTGGAAATTCAGTTGGTCACCCACAACAATGTTGCAAAATCATGTATGTCATGAAGTTGAAGATTTGAAGGATGCCGTGGGCGTGTATTGGTGCTGCTATTCCATGGATTGGCCAGATTCAGAAGATGCAAACGACTTGGACCTATCACTTTGGACACAAGGGACAGTATCTGCCTCTCCAGCACATATATATTGCTGGTTGTTCCCCTGAGAGCTCACTTGCCTGCACTACATGCTCCAGGACGACATCTGCCACTGCACTGCTGCTGTCTCTGCCCCTCTGGACCCTGCAATGGCACGTACTGTGGAGAGAGCCCCAGCCTTCAGCCTTGAGGAGAACCAGGCCCTGCTGGACAGCCTACTTCCACAGTACAGCAAGCTGTATGGGACACCAGGGAGCAGGTGAGTGTTCTGTGCACTGCCTTTCTGAATATGCATTTTGTCTGACTAGCAAGGCTGAAAGTCTGCACGCCACTGGCTAGCAGGCTCACTGAGTAGTTGTCACCCCCCATAGTGTGTAGTGACATGCACTGGACAGGTATGGTGCAGTGACAGTGCATTTGAACAAGGTTTTACTTCCCATGCAATGATACCATGTAGTGACGTCTGGCAAACTGTCCATGGGCAGCGTTGCACTGCCTGTGTACATCATGTGCCCCTGTGAATGAGACATGTATATACAACTGTGTCATGCACGGATATGTTGCATGTGTAGTAATGGCCTTTTCACTTTGTCATCCTGACAGGTTAATGCCCATCGGAAGCAGGAGATCTGGAAGGACATCGTCCGGGCTGTCCGGTCCGTGGGGATCTACAAGCGCCGGATCCGCAACTGCCAGAAGAGGTGGCAGGACCTTCGGGGCTGGACCCGGAGGATTGCACGGGTCCAGCTGAAGCTGTCGCCTCCTCGCAGGAGGGGCGGAACACGGACCCTGACCCCCACATGCTCCAGATCCTGGCGGTGGTGTTTCCAGACCTGGATGGGCAGCTGAAGGCCAGACAGCAGCAAGGAGGGGGTGAGTCAAAGACTGCACTCACTGTGAACTCTGTATTACATGCTTTGTGCCCTCCTCTGGCCTGGTTCAACTGCCACAGTACAGCAGTCATGTTGTCCAGGAGCCATGTCCCTCTATTGTGCACTGCCCACTCCTCATCTGATACCCAGGTGTGGCCCTTACATTCAGGGAATTGTGTCACTTGGGACTGTGTCCTTGCAGTTTGCTTCACTAAAGGTGGGGGACAGCATCTGTTTCCCTAACTCTGTTGTGGGCATCATGGGTGGGTCCATTGTTCACACAACGCCTGTGTTCGGACATGTAATCTGCGTGTTGCTTTGATATGCGGTCCACTTGCTGAGCTGAGCCACCACATGTGCCTGGGGTATGTGGCACACACCCATGCAGCGGGTGGGAACAATGTTTGGGCCCCAGGAGTATGCAGATTATGTGTGTCACACATACATAGCCAGCTATCCACTGTCCAGGGCTCATCCCTCATTCATGTGGGGCAGGACAGTCATGCCTACTCCAGGCCATGCAATGCACTCTGTACTCCCACTCCCGTGTATCAGCTGACACATTGTGCGCAGTGATTTGACCCCTCAGGTGTCTGCCTCTGTGTCAGTGTGCTGTGGATTTGTTGCCAGGACTGCTGGGGTGTTTCTTGGTAGGGGCTCAGCATGCCACTGGAGATGTGACCATAGGAGACGATACTTGTGTGTCACATAGGTGTTTGATCAGCTGCCCGTGCAGACTGGGGTATGCGAATGTGAAGTTCAGGCAGCTGTTCCCCATTCACAGCAGATTGTGAGGGGCTCAGGTTCAGAGGGTAGTGTCACAGGTCTCCCATATGTCCAATCGGTATGACCTGGACAGATGAGGGTTAAGATGATGTGTTGTGTGGGGGATGTACATGTGTACTTGTGCAGCTCCAGGACTTGCATTCCCCATGACCTACTATTGTGACACAGTGCAGAGTGTTGTTGTCTGGCTGCCAAGTCATACATCACTGAGACAGTGATGTATGACTTAGCAGTCATGCCTCCGCCATGGCATGTGTCTACTTATTGGTGATCCTGCAGGGGAGTGACATGTGCTACATGCACACCATTGTGGCGATGGCTATCAGGACATGGGTGCATCATGGTGTCTGTCGCTGGTATGCATCACATGCATATCCTATTTGACTCTGGGCGTCCCTTTCATCCGGAAACCTGTACTGACTCAGTGGCAAGAGTTGTGATGTGTGCATGTCCACATGCTACACCGTGTCCTCTGCACTGTCCAACTACTGTGTAGTTGGTGCATGTGTCCACACTGGGGTGTTGCTATCCAACAGACACCAGACAGATGGGTGCAAGGCCATGTGGGATGTGAGTGCCATGGTTGGCATCAGACTGACAATTGGCTTCTCCTGTTCAGTTAGGGCACTTTTAGCAATGTACAACTAATGATGCCAGGGCTTGCTCTGTAATGTGCTGTGCTCACAGTGGTGTGTGCGTTTGGTGCAGGTGACTGATGTCTGTCTGTTTCCCCATTGTTTGCAGATACATCCACGGCCACGGAAGGGGACAGCTCCACGGACCAGGAGGAGCCGGAGAGCCAGACTGGGTCAGCAGCCGAGGAGTGGTCGGAGGGACCCAGTGGCACGGAGGGCGAGGGGAGCCACACCGAGGAGTCCTCAGCACCATCCACCTCAGCTGAGGACCAGAGCAACTCGGAGGATGACTCCCTTATGGAGGCGGATGTCAGCAGCCACCACACCCCAGCTAGTGTTGCTGTCCCCGCCACCACCAGCACCACCACCGCCCTCCCATCGGCTCCCATTCCCCAGGTCCGTGGAGGCTCCCATGTTCGGGAGCGTGTCTCCTTTGGGCCAGGCACCGCACCCCTGCCCCTGTGTCCCCTGCTGCCCTGAGTGAGGAGTCTGTGTACCTCCTTCGCCAGCTCCATGTAGGGCAGACAGCCATGCTGAGTGTCCTCCATGCGCACACCGCTCTGTTGACTCAGCTGGTGTCGTTCATGGAGGGCATCTCATCGGGCATGTCTGACCTACAGAGGGGCAATAGGTCCATGGACTCCTCCCTGATGGCAGCAGTGTCCCTCCTCAGACAGTCCCTCACCCCTCCTGCCTCTGCTCCATCCACACTCCCCAGCACCTTACCCGTCCCAAGCACACACACACCGGCACAGGCACACACCAGCACACACACATCCAGCACACAGACACACACGCCACAAACAAAACGCACACGCACGCACAGTCAGGGGACTGAAACCAGACTCACAGGGGATGGGGCCCTGGAACACACACACGCATCCACGAGCACTGCGCAGTCCTCAGTTGCCTCTCCCTCCAAAACACCCTCCCTTGCCTCACCTGCAACCCCAAAGACCCAGCGGCTCTTCCTCAGTGACCTCGGCCTCTTCCCCTCCGATCCAGCTGATACAGCATTCAGGGGGAAGAGGAAGCCCACCCACACGGAGCAGAGTGCCCCTCGCCCCCGGACACCCTCCCCCAGGCGCAGACAGACTGAGGCCCCCACCTGCAAGTCCCCCGGAGTCGTAAGAGCAAGACCCCGCCGCCGCCCTGCAGCTCAGGCACCAGGTCTCCTTCCTCCATCCCTCAGGCCCCCACTCCACAGGTGCCCCCACCACACCCTGCCCCAGGTTCCCCCACCCACAGATATACCATCCCCAAGAGGATCCGGCCTTTTCCCCCTGCCACTTGCTCTCCCGGCACCACACCCCCCGCTGCGCTTGTCTGTGCCACTGATGTGGTGAGGGTGTCTTCCCCCTCTGTCCAGCCCACCTTGCCTGTTCCCCATTCTCCTCCCCTGGTGGTAGGCACTGCAGTGGAGTCCACTACCACCCTGTCTGACTTGGGCACTGCAGTGGCGGACCTGTCCACTCCATCTGCAGGGTCCACTGCAGTTGTGCCGGCACCCACAACATCTGAGTCATGCCCCCAGTTGTGCCGGCACACACCATGTCAGACACCTCCACTGCAGTTGTCAGTGGATCTCCAGCACCCACCACCCCTTCCCTGCTTCCTCCTGGTGAGCCCTGATCCTGTCCCTGCGGTGCCTGGCCTGCCCCCCGGTTGCCCCTCCTAGTGGATTGTCCCTGGTTTTGTGCAGGCATGCGTAGGGTGACATCTGCCACTGTCACCCAGTTTGGACTTTGACAATGGACTGGCCATTGGCCTTTGTGTTTTTCTGGACTTTGTTTTCATTACACACATATGCTGAATAAAGCAACTTTCTGTTCTCTAGTGCTTATGCTTCTGATGTACATGTTGTTGATGATGCTAACCATGCCCTTGCTGCAGTGATGGTGATATTTGGTCTCATGATAATGAAGTGTTACTGTGCAGGAACCCATGTGGTCCAGGGGGAATGTGTCCTATCCTGTGGTGTATCCATGTCATCCATAGCAGCATCTGAGGGTGTCATGTGTTCAGTATTTGGCAATGGGATTTCCTACTTAGATTAGCTATTTCACATCTGTGGCTTCCACCCCTGCACATCTGTTGTGCCTGCCATTGTTCAATTCGTCTACTTCCCTGAACGTGTGGCCATCTCCACTGGACATGCAGGTTTGGGCATCAATGGGGAAGGACTCATCTGTGTTGTCAGTGCAACATTGCTATACAAGTGTGTTGGATCTGTGCTGATGATTACGTTGGCACTTCCATGACCAGGCTGATGTGACGGGAGCCCTCATTTGGTGCTAATTGTTGATTGTGTGACCAAGTGCTCAGCTGACATGATGGGGCCCTACTGAGGCAACATATGGCACAGCTTTCCTCACACAGGAGTGGAGTCCCCTCATGGCAGTGTGTACTCCTGTGACATTGCCTGCGCCCAAGGTGTGTGTTGTATGTGCATGTCTGTGTGTTCACTTCCGTTTAGCTGTGCATGCTGTGATCCCTAGTGTTGTACCTGTTGTGATGCTTGCTGAGTTGACCTATGTTCCCCCAAAGTCTTCTCCCTGGGTTCTCTGTGATGTGGGTGCATGGCACATTACTGGTCATCAGGGTGTCACCCATAGGTGTGTTTGCTGTCAGGGCTGAGTTTGTGTGCAGACGCAGATGGGTCACAGTCAGGTTTCCCCTTGGCACTTGTTGTTTGCCCCTGTCATGTGATTTCCAGTTTGTGTTATCTTTCAGTGATTGTGACACGTTGTGTGTGTGACTGCTGGCACTCCTCAGGGTCCGGGCTGCAATGTTGGTTGTTGTCTATGTGTGTTCTTTGTGGGTGACCTTGGCTTCTTCATTGGTGTGTGACTGTGGCTGGGATCCCATTGGTTGGTGTGGTATTGCCGTCATGTCCATGTACAGCGTAGTGTGCAGTGTGTCAGACATTCAGGAGTCTTGTTGAGTGGCCATGTGTGATGTGTTTCTGCACCTTGGTTCCCACCCACCACCCTGGAATAGTCATGGGTGCATGTGCAATGTCACCAGTGCATGTGTGCTTCACTGCTGCACATTGTTGGAGGTCGAGGGGTGTGGTGTTGAGTGTGTGCAGATGAGAGTTGTTGCCCGGCTAGGCCCCTGCCTCCATGTTGGCCTTGGCTTACTGGCCATGCTGATTGATTTGTGCTTGTGTAGGTGTGATGGTAGTTTGTTGCTCAGGACACATGACTGTGGTTCACAGTGTGAACGACATTTAGCTTTGTCATCACAGTGGGATGGTAATGCAGCCCAGGGTCACCACATTGTGGGGGCCCTGGGGGTAGTGCTGTGGTGTGTCTGTGTCTTGCTGTGTCAGTTGCTGTTCCTACGTGCCTGTGTGACATGTGTGATTTGTGCTCCCTCTCATCTGACAATGCCTGCTTGCCCACATAGGGGATTTGGATCCATGAGTTACCTTTGTGTGGCACTGTATGCACATCTGTATGATTGGTATTCAGGTCTCCTCATGTGTTGTGTGGTTGCCTGGGGACACTGGCACCCCCCCTCACCTGTTGTGTATGATGTGCAGTGTGGGTCTGCCTGTTTGTGTTTGTGCATCTGCACCACTGCATTGGCATATCTTGGGTGTGCCATTGGCTGTATGTAGTTTGGTGGGTTTCTCCTGCTGTCCCTGGGACTCCTAGGTCATCGGTCAGCACAATGATCATGGTTTGTGTGTCCCATTGCTGCCATGGTATGGTATCTGTTCACCTCACATCTACAGTCTCCACAGGGTATCTGCATTTGTGTGCCCATTGGTGCAAATATGTGGGTCTGCATTCTGATGGTCACTTCTGTCATTGTGTCATTGATGAATGTTGACAGTGTCAGCCTCCATGGGTGTTGTTTGTCTGCACATGGCCAAAGGTATGTCTTATTTGCACTGCAGTATTTGGCTCCCCCAATTTATGTTGCAATGGGACACATGCACTACTTTGCCACTGATGTGTTTTTTGTTCTGTGACCAGGAATCATCCATGCAGTTTGGCAGTTGCAGCTCTTTCTTTGTCAACACTTACCTTTTGGTCACTGTGATGATGGGGGTTTGGACCCCATTGCCACAATGTTCAAAATGTGCTTCAGCTATGGACCCCACACTTACCTTTTGGTCACTGTGGTGATGGGGCGTTAGACCCCATTGCCACAATGTTCAATATGTGCTTCAGCTATGGACCCCACACTTACATTTTGGTCACTGTGGTGATGGGGCGTTAGATCCCATTGCCACAATGTTCAGAATGTGCTTCAGCTATGGACCCCACACTTACCTTTTGGTCACTGTGATGATGGGGGTTTGGACCCCATTGCCACAATGGTCATGGCCTGCTTGCATTGTGGGGGCCACACACATATATGTGTGGCACATGTGCTAGGGGGTCACATTGTATGTTCAAAGTCATGTTCAGTGTTGTAGGCATTTGACACAGTCTACACACGCTTGTCATGGTGTTGGGGGGATGTATTTTTCTTGCATTCCCTAGGTTGTGGTGTGCTGGTTGTGTCATGCATTGTCCATCCTATGAGTGGGGGTGGTAGTGGTGGTAGGCATCCAGCCCCCCCTGGCTAAGGGTGGTAGTAGTGGTAGGCATCCAGCCCCCCCCTGGGTGAGGGTGGTAGTAGTGGTAGGCATCCAGCCCCCCCTGGGTGAGGGTGATAGTAGTGGTAGGCATCCAGCCCCCCCTGGCTAAGGGTGGTAGTAGTGGTAGGCATCTGGCACCCGCATGGCTAAGGGTGGTAGTGGTGGTGGGCATCTGGCACCACCCTGGCTAAGGGTGGTAGTAGTGGTAGGCATCCAGCCCCCCTGGGTGAGGGTGGTAGTAGTGGTAGGCATCCAGCCCCCTGGGTAAGGGTGGTAGTAGTGGTAGGCATCTGGCACCCCCTGGCTACGGGTGGTAGTAGTGGTAGGCATCCAGCCCCCCTGGGTGAGGGTGGTAGTAGTGGTAGGCATCCAGCCCCCCTGGGTGAGGGTGGTAGTAGTGGTAGGCATCTGGCACCCCCTGGCTAAGGGTGGTAGTAGTGGTAGGCATCCAGCCCCCTGGGTAAGGGTGGTAGTAGTGGTAGGCATCCAGCCCCCATGGCTAAGGGTGGTAGTGGTGGTGGGCATCTGGCACCACCCTGGCTAAGGGTGGTAGTAGTGGTAGGCATCCAGCCCCCTGGGTGAGGGTGGTAGTAGTGGTAGGCATCCAGCCCCCCTGGGTGAGGGTGGTAGTAGTGGTAGGCATCCAGCCCCCCTGGGTGAGGGTGGTAGTAGTGGTAGGCATCTGGCACCCCCTGGCTAAGGGTGGTAGTAGTGGTAGGCATCCAGCCCCCCTGGGTGAGGGTGGTAGTAGTGGTAGGCATCCAGCCCCCCTGGGTGAGGGTGGTAGTAGTGGTAGGCATCCAGCCCCCTGGGTGAGGGTGGTAGTAGTGGTAGGCATCCAGCCCCCTGGGTGAGGGTGGTAGTAGTGGTAGGCATCTGGCACCCCCTGGCTAAGGGTGGTAGTAGTGGTAGGCATCTGGCACCCCCTGGCTAAGGGTGGTAGTAGTGGTAGGCATCCAGCCCCCCTGGGTGAGGGTGGTAGTAGTGGTAGGCATCTGGCACCCCCATGGCTAAGGGTGGTAGTGGTGGTGGGCATCTGGCACCACCCTGGCTAAGGGTGGTAGTAGTGGTAGGCATCCAGCCCCCCTGGGTGAGGGTGGTAGTAGTGGTAGGCATCCAGCCCCCCTGGGTGAGGGTGGTAGTAGTGGTAGGCATCCAGCCCCCCTGGGTGAGGGTGGTAGTAGTGGTAGGCATCTGGCACCCCCTGGCTAAGGGTGGTAGTAGTGGTAGGCATCCAGCCCCCCTGGGTGAGGGTGGTAGTAGTGGTAGGCATCCAGCCCCCCTGGGTGAGGGTGGTAGTAGTGGTAGGCATCCAGCCCCCTGGCTAAGGGTGGTAGTAGTGGTAGGCATCCAGCCCGCCCTGGCTGAGGGTGGTAGTAGTGGTAGGCATCCAGCCCCCCCTGGGTGAGGGTGGTAGTAGTGGTAGGCATCCAGCCCCCCCTGGGTGAGGGTGGTAGTAGTGGTAGGCATCCAGCCCCCCCTGGCTGAGGGTGGTAGCAGTGGTAGGCATCCAGCCCCCCCTGGCTGAGGGTGGTAGTAGTGGTAGGCATCCAGCCCCCCCTGGGTGAGGGTGGTAGTAGTGGTAGGCATCCAGCCCCCCCTGGGTAAGGGTGGTAGTAGTGGTAAGCATCTGGCACCCCCATGGCTAAGGGTGGTAGTGGTGGTGGGCATCTGGCACCACCCTGGCTAAGGGTGGTAGTAGTGGTAGGCATCCAGCCCCCCTGGGTGAGGGTGGTAGTAGTGGTAGGCATCCAGCCCCCTGGGTAAGGGTGGTAGTAGTGGTAGGCATCTGGCACCCCCTGGCTAAGGGTGGTAGTAGTGGTAGGCATCCAGCCCCCTGGGTAAGGGTGGTAGTGGTGGTGGGCATCTGGCACCCCCTGGCTAAGGGTGGTTGTGGTGGTTGGCATCCGGCCCCCCCTGGGTAGGGGTGGTGATGTGCATTCAGGCCCCTGTGTGCATATGTGGCATTGGTGATGGGCATCCCGCCCCTTTGGTGCTGCTGTTGCTGGTGTAAGTATATTCTGCATCCCTCTCTGTGTGTGTGATGTGTCGTGTACGTGTTGTATGTGTTTTGTGGTTGGTGTCTGACTTACCTTCTGCGCCGTACGCGTCCGTGCCTGTTCCGGTAGTAAATGTAGAATATTGGTATGATCGGGACGAAGGGATTCATGGTTGGTTCGTGTCGTTCGTCCTTCTCTTTGCTTCGCGTCGTCCTCGTCGCTTCGCGTCGTCCTCGTCGCTGGCGTGTTCGTCTCGTAGCCGTGGATTGTGTTGTGGCGCGAATCGGAGCTTATGTGCGCCTCTCCCGGATGCTTTGACGTGCCGTGCGTAGCGACGGGTTCGGCGCGTACGGGAAGCGCATCGTACTTGTTCGGCCGGACGGAGCTGCATTTTCCCTTCCGTGCGACTCGATTCTGCGTTTCCGGATTCGCCTCGGTCGGAGAACAGGACCTGGATTGGGTGAGTACGGCTCGGCCGGATTCTGTGCTGTTGTGCGCATCGTACTTACTCGTTCGGTGTGCTGTACGGATCGGTCGGGAAACAGGCATTCGCATGGCTTTTTTCCCGACCGAATGGTATTGGGTGCGCCTCCGACCGAGATCGGAATCGACCCCTAAGTAACCAGAATCTTGTTTAACTTGTAAACTGCATGTGTGTGTGTTTTCCTATCTTTCTCTTTCTCCCTTTTTTGACTTTCTTTCTTACTTCAGGTCAAAGTTCTGATGATGAAAAATGGGTCTTGGTCCCCAAAAATGAGTGGCGGTGGGGACCACATGCAACCACGAGCACAACTCAAGCACAGGTCCACTCTAAATTCCAGATCAGCTTAGGGAACTTAGGGGGATATTAGCAACAACTTGCGATAATTATCGCAAACCGCGCTTAGCGCGTTTTTTTTTATCGCCGCGTATCGCTGGATTTTATCGCAGAGTTAACACGTTATTAGCAACGTTTCTCTCCAATGCGATAAAATATCCAGCGATAGCGGCGAAATGAGTGAATATCGCTGGAAATCCAGCGATATTCACGCATTAACGCCATGGTTGACTTAGCCTGACAATCCACCTCCCATTGAAGAAACAGGTAAGTCATGTTTTTAGCAGGTGTTAAATTCTAGCGATAATCGCGCTTAGCATGACTTTTTTTATCGCTTCGCGTGCGTTGCTAATAGGGGGAAGTTGTGTTAGCGACTGTTTTCAGTCGCTTTTAGTTGGGAACGCCTACCTTGCATGTCATTAGCGATAATTATCGCTGGCATGCAAGGCGATAGGAAAACCGCCCGCTATCGCCAGAAAGCTGTCGCTAACGCCTGTTAGCGACAGCTTGCTGATAGGGCGATAAAAATATTGCCGCTTTAGCGGCAAAAAGTGTTGCTAAAGTGGCGATACTGCCCTTGCTAATATGCCCCTTAGAGTTTCGTGAAGAGAGGAAAATGGGATGAAAACAGTTTTTATGGAAGTTTTTCTGTATGTATACATTCATGGATTCTCACCTTTACCTCAACCACAGGTAAGTCAATATTTTTATATGGAATCAATGAGAAATCGCAGTGGTCATGAGCGTTACGTTACTCCAAAGATTTAAGTTGATTCGCTGTACCTGGCTCTTCATTGATGGTTTTTCTTTAAGACATCTTTGACATCTTAATTTTTAATCAGCTGCTATTGAATTCAGAGTTATTTAACTACTGTGATGCTGGAATACTTCTACAGTAATTTTGCTTCAAAATGTTAGTTGTATTACCTTGTCTCTCGGTTATTTTGTCCCCAGATAGTTTTATTAAGTCTGTCATAATTTACAGCTTTAGCAGTCTCACCAGCCTCATGTATTCTCAAAACATCTTACTAAAATACATACATAGATGAACACATGCAGCTGTTTTTGGTATGCCCTCTTCATCCATTGGCCTATTCAAGCATCATTCACATTTTACTTCCGCAGACCACAACATGGAGCATGGGGCTATGTGTCAGCCTCCTGATCCATTGGCTGTCTTGCACTCTGAGTGACACACTTTTGCCCAATCATAGGTGCACAGCTACCTAAAAGCAGTGTGTTTCAGTGCCAGGACAGGTATGCATGGGCAAGTGCCATAACGCACAATGTTGCCCCCGCAGAATGGGATGAGGGGGCCCCAGACTCCCATATCGCAGAGATATTCATTGGCCTTTTGGCTGAATAGGGGGCCCCTCTGAAGGGTTGAGGCCCCCCTTGAGAGTTGGGGTGCCCCTGCACCGCAGAGGCTGTAGGGGCCAGTATTACAGCTCTGGGGACCTAACTTTCACCCTTTTCAAAATGTTTTTTTTTCTCCAGTTTTCTGAATATCATTTTCTATATGCTTGGAAATTAATTTTAAAAAAAAACCAATGACAAGGCCAGACTTATTGGCATTGCAATGTTTTTTTTTGCATTGATAACAATTTTTAAAATCACTTTTTAATCAGAGAAAAAACACGTGGGTTGAGGAAAAGCCGAAGCAACATCAGTAATATTTCTGCCCTTTTTTGGACTTAACTACAAACATATTCCATCTTAGCCACCATAACTAGCGGGTAAACAGTTGCCTCGGCCATGGGCTGATCAGAGGAAACCACTAAATATACAGTTTATAGAAATATGAGGAGCGTGCAGAAGCAGCTGCCTTGTGGCGCACATTTACGCCAGTCTGAACTGAGCCATTCTAAACTTGCGTGTCTCTCGCGTGTTCGTATCCCGGCACGTCTGAAATGTATTTTTATAAACATTTCAAGGTGTAATTAGGAAGCAATTTCAGGCAAAGTAGAGGGTCTTTTATAAATCAAAGTACATTTCTGTTTATCTGCCTCTACCCTGTCAGTGAAATCCAATTTTCATATTTAAAATACAGTCAGCCCTGCCGCGGCTTCCCTAAAGGCAGCGCGGATCACAAACATCTGGTTTAATCTGGCAATTTTGCACGCACATGACGTGAATTTTGTATATTAGGTGCACAAGGTATCGTGGATTAACCTGTCAGGTAATCATCCAAGTACAACAATTGGGAGGGAAAGACTCGAATCTGTATCCCTACAAAAAGGGGTTCACTTGGATAGTTTCAGATCTGTGTTCAAAGGAAGAGCAGTCATTTTGTAAAATAGAAAAGATGTATGTTTATAAACTTTTTTAGGCTGGAAAATAGTGTAGTTACGGTTCCTGCATGCCAAACAGAGTACAGTTTTGGTCTGCAATGTGTTTGATAAAAGAAAAATCTCTTTTGGTTACCTGCAAGTTTGGAAAACTTTCTTTCCTGTGAAAAATTTCACACTTAGAAAATGTTTTGGAACTAGCCATGTACAAAGTAAATGTTACTAAAAAGCAAATAATATATAGTATGAGATTTCCTCAGATTTTTGTTTGCCAAAAACTTTGTCTCCGTTTGACGAATCCCCACAAAATGTTCCAGTTCAATTGCTTTTTATACATTGGTGGAGTTAACTCTGTGCTATTCCACGATACCCCTTTGCACTGTATGTCACTCCAGTCCACACGACTTCACTGTACACCACACCACTGTACAGTACGCCCCTCTACGCTATACCACTCTACACCACTCCACTGTACGCCACTCCACTCTACGCTATTCCACTGTATGGCACTCTAATCTACCCAACTCCACGCCACTCCACTCTGCTCGACTCAATGGCACTTTACCCCCTCCACTCTGCCATACAATACTTCACTCTATAGCACTCCACTATACAACAGTGTACTCCAGTCTATCCAACTGTGCGCCACTCTAGTTTACTCTACGCCACTCTACGACACTCTACTTATTATTATTTATTACGGAGTTTTATATAGTGCTGGCCAGACCCGAAGGTATCGGAGCGCTTTACAACAATTTGTAACGAGGAAATCACACAGTATAGCAGTAGTAAACATGATGACACATGGCGCATTGGAAGTCTTCACGCGTTGTGCAACAATAGAAGCAAGGAAGTCAACATATTCTCGTAGTAGTGTGCACAGTGACTCGAGCCGCGCCTCCTTCCGGGGCGGGGAGATAGGAAGGGGTCGGGATAGGAATGAGGTAGAGGTCTTAATGTCAAAGTGTCTGTGTGCAACAGTGTGCAAGCTTGTGCGTTTAGATGGCAGCTATCCTTTCGGGAGAGAACGATTGAGGAAGAGGTCTTTGAGCTGCCTTTTGAATTTTGGAAAGGAGGGGGTGGTTCTGATGTGGACTGGGATGGAGTTTCAGATTTTGGGCGCATTTCCAGAGAAGGATCGGGATGCGGTTTTTTGTTTGCGGGTTTTCGGAGGGATGAGGAGTAGAGTGTTGGAACTCCTGAGGCTCCTTGTCTGACCGGCCTTCTTGAGTTTGGAGGCCAGGTAGGCGGGTTTCGCTGTGTGCAAGGCTCTGTGCGTGAGGCAGGCAGTTCTGAAGTTGGCACACATTTCAACTGGAAGCCAATTTAATTCTCTGAGTGCAGGCGAGATGTGTTCGTATTTTTTAACTCCGGTGACCATTCTTGCTGCTGCATTAAGAGTTGATCTGAGGGGAGCTAAGTGTGATTTTGCTGTGCCTGTGAGGGTTGCATTCCCGTAGTCTAGTCTAGATAGCACCAGGGATTGAGTAGCTTGTTTGAGGTCGTTGGGCGGGATGAAGGGTTTTATTTTGTTTAGTAGTTTCAGGTGGAGGAAGGCGCTCTTTGCGGTGGTCTTGATGTGTTTGGCCATGTCTAATTTTGGGTCCAGGGTGATTCCCAGTGATTTTACGGAGTCAGCCAGGGTGAGATTGCCGTTAAGAGCATTGATTGCTTTTAGCCATTCTGGGACTTGGGGGTTCTCCTTTTTGTTGGAAATGAGGAGGATTTCCGTTTTTTCTTGATTGAGTTTCAGGTGGTTTAATGAGAGCCAGTGTTGGACTTCCCTTAGAGTGTCGTTGAGTCTCTGAATGTCAACAATGGTGGAGGTTTCGAGATGGATCTGGGTGTCGTCTGCATAGAGGTGGAAGGGGATGTTGGATTTTTTGAGTATGGTGGTGAGGGATTCCATGTAGATGTTGAAAAGTTGCCGGGAGAGAACTGATCCTTGGGGGACACCTCTGCTGACGGGGTGTAGGTCCGACGAGAAGTTTTTGATTTTGATTCTTTGGGTGCGGTTCTGGAGAAAGGAGGCGAACCAGAGTGAGACCACCTCTTCGACACCCAACCTTTCTTGGAGTATCTTGAGGAGTAGTTTATGGTCCACCGTGTCGAAGGCTGCCGAGAGGTCCAGGAGTATGAGTAGGCAGCATTGGTCTGTATCGAGAGACTTGTGTATATCATCTATGACATTAAGGATCGCTGTCTCTGTGCTGCAACCTTTTCTGAAACCCGATTGGTGGGGGTCCAGAAGGTTGATGCTGTCCATGTATTGAGTCAGTTGGAGGAGAATGCACCTTTCCAGGGTTTTAGCAAGGAGCGGAAGATTGGAGACGGGTCTGTAGTTGTTCAAATCATTGGTGTCCAAGCCCGCTTTTTTCAGCAATGGCGTGACTTGACCAACTTTGAGGCAGTCAGGCATGACTCCGGTTCTCAAGGAGCTGTTTATGATCTTGGCCCAGAGCGGTGCTAGGGAGAGTTTGAGCTTTTTGGCCAGTTGGGCAGGTATAGGATCCATGGCGTGTGATGCGGGTTAAGAGGTGGAGATCAGTTTGGTATCTCTGTTTCGGAGATGGGGTTGAAGAATTTCCAGTGGTTAGGGGGGTGAATGGGTGTGGTATCTTCTGACCCTGGAGCCGAGCTCCTGTGGGGGGGCTGCCGTTAACGTCCAGGGAGAGCTCAATCTTGGTGATTTTATCGTTGAAGAAATTGGCGAAGTTCTCACACAAGACTTTAGAAGCCTGTGTTGAGGATGAAGGTGGCTTGGAAGTTTGTTGCCTGATGAGGGCCTGTTTTTTGCGTTTTCAAGAGCATTGCAAAAGAAGGAGGTTTTTTCGCACTTGATGTGGTTTTTGTACTTCCTGCGTACTGATTTGAGATGGTCGAGGAGGATTGTGGACGGATTGTTTCGCCAGAGTCTTTCTGTTGCTCTAAGTTGTCTTCTTTCGGCGTTTATGTCTGTGTTGAACCAGGACCTAGAGGGAGTGTTCCTGACTCTTTTTTGTTTTAAGGGGGCTATTTGGTCCAGAATGGAGGTCATAGTGGTGTTGTAGTGAGAGGTGAGTTCTGTTGTGGAGAGATCATCTGAGGAGATAGGGAGGAGAGAGCTTATCGTTTCCTCCAGGTCGTCGAGGGGAATCTGAGTTAGATTTCTCGCCCAGTGAGGGGGCTCCTGCTTAGTGGGGTGGCATAGGATTGTTTGGTTGATGTGGAATAGGATGACGTGGTGGTCGGACCAGTCAACGGGCAGGGTGCGGTCGATCGTGACTGTGTCAGGTTGGGCAATGATGGCATCCAGGATTGATCCTTTGTTATGGGTTTCCTCTGAGCAATGTTGAGTAAGGTTGTTGTTGTGTAGGAGTTCGTTCAGGGACTGGATCAGCAAGTTGTTTTCCTCAATCCAGTGTAGGTTGAGGTCACCTAGAATTAGATTGCTGGAGTCCCGGAGTGCGCAGTGAGTTATCAGGTCGGACAGGTATTCTCCGAATGAGGTGGTGTTGCCTGGCGGATGGTAGAGGAGATGGCAGAATAGTGTTCTGTTGTCACTCGACTTGATGTTGGCGGTTAGACATTCAAAAGTGTTGTACTTGAAGGCTTCAGTTTCCGTCACGGAGATGGTGTTCTTATGTATCATTGCTATACCCCCACTTTGTTTTTTTCTGTCTTTGTTGATGATTGCAAAGCCTGGAGGCACAAGCATGTCCATGATTGGGGAGGAGAACTCATTTAGCCATGTTTCGGTGATGAACGTGATGTCTATGTCGTGGGTAAGGATGGTTTCAGCCAGCTCTGTGGCATGTTTGATGGCTGATCTGCAGTTAATGAGCATGCAGTTGGTGGCGGTCCCTCCGTTTTTGAGTTTCTTCGTTAGGGGGGCCCTGGGAATATTCGTGAGGCAGGATGGGGGTTTTGAAGATCTGGGTGGGGAGCGCTCTCTTCTAAATCCAGTGATGACCTGGATCTGTGACTTTGGGGTGACGGTAGAGGAAGAGTCATACGAGGAGGCAAGGTCCAGCGCTTCGCTCGTGGACATTGCAGCTCTTGTTCTTTTGGGTCTCTGTGTCGGGTTCAGGAGTGGGGTTGTATTCCAACTGGGCCATAGAGCCTTGGGAGGCCTTTGACGTTTAGTGCTGGTAATATTGGGAGTCAGGCGAGGGCGTTGGTTAGGCCCTTGGGGTGAGGAGAGGTTCATTAGGATTTCTTTGAGGCCTAGTATTACCGTTTTTAGCTGGCTTTCCAGCAGAGCGAGACGCAGCATCGTCTCCCCAGTGGGGGGGGGGGAGGGGGTGTTCTGGGGGGGTCATCTCGAGAAGGCGAGAGCTTGTCCTTGATATAGTGGCTTTTGGTGGTCGTGCCAATGTTGTCTCTATAGGTAGCCGTGGGCGTGGGGTGAGAGGATTCACGTTGTGATTCCAGCAACCTCCTCTTGCGTGTGGGTAGCGAGAGGGAGCTAGGTGTCGTTGGTTGCGGGTTGGAGGCGCTGGTTGTTTTTTGAGGGGGCAGTGTGAGGAGTGGGGGGGTAGGTGTCGGTCTGCAGGGGGTTGGAGAGCCTCACTTGTGACGTACCTCCGGTTTGTGTTGGAAAGGGGGTATGTAGAACGAGCGATCGGTGCGGGGAGGATGAAGGGGAGGTTATGGTCTAGGGGGTGAGGTTGGCGATGTATGTATTGGGTGTGGGATTGGATTGTGATAGCATCCAGCGGGTCAATCTGTCATGGGGTAGGGAGTTGTTCAGGCTGGGGTGACGTGTGTGAAAGGGGGCATTGCGTAGCGAGGAGAAGAGTGAGTCAAATGCATCTAGGTTGTCGTTGTTGGCTTGGATCAGGACTGTGCCGTTGGAGTATATGGTCACAGAGGTGTTGCCACTACGCATGGGGCGGTTGGGGATTGCGGTCGTCAGTTTACAGCTGTAGGGGGTGTTGGTTGTTTTGGTTATGGGGAGATGTGATCTGAGAATGGTGTTCCAATTTTCCGGTCTTACCGTATGGAAAATGAGATCCATTTTCAGCTGGCCTTTAGAGGAGCAGTGGTAAATGTCCGCGAATAGTGTTTCTGGGTGTTGTCTAATTAGTCTGTGTTTGAAGTTTTTTTCGCTTTTGGAGATAGGTTGGGGGAAATGATGGAGAAGGAGTTCGGGCCATGTGGTTTTAGGCAGTTATGTGTAGAGGGGTTAGGGGAGGTTGAAGTGGCGGATGACATATTTGTCTAAGTTTGAGGGGAGGGTGGCTCCTCAGAGCTCTACTCAGACTGTTAGGCTTTTGCCGAGCCTAACTTTTTCTTGCTGGCAGTGTGAGTTCAGCAATTCGTGTCTACGGCCTGAGTTAACTGGATTCAGGTTAGGTCAAAGTGTTGACCCTCAGCGGACTCCCCAGACTGAAGGTATAGGAGATGGGGAGGTGGTTAAGACGGGGTGTCGGGGCTTGATCTTATTTTGGTGGCTTAGGTCTAGCTGTATGGGGGTCCTTCCAATGTTTCTGCTGGTTGCGGAAGATGGAGGCAGGGGTAAGGGGGGGTGTCAGGGATTTTTACTACTCGTCTGTGGTTTAGGGACGGTTGGATAGAATCATTTTCTAATCGGGTTGGAGGTGTTTTGCGGCTGAGGCTGCCATCTTGGGGAGCGCGTTGGGTTTTCAGGTACTACGTCTCCGCCTTCCCTCGGGTCAAGGTGCTAGTGAAGGATTGTTTGGGGGGTCTGGAGAGTCAGTTTCACCTGTCTGGTGTTTCAGCGGGTGGGACGGTGATTGTTGGCATCCAAAGGTCACCGTCTAAGGGACAGGCATCAGGTTCATGTCGGCTGTGCCTACTGAAGCTGGATGATTGTTGGCGTTCAAAGGTCGCCGTCTAAGGGACAGGCTCCGGGTTCATGTCGGCTGTGCCTACCGAAGCTGGGGCTAGCTCGTCTGTGGGGGTTTGATTAGGGAGACTGGGGGATGTCACTTGGTGCTTGCGTTATTAGAGATTCCGTCTATAGACCAGTGCTTTATCCGATAGACAGAAGATATGGATAGACAGAAATCGCCAACTTGGGGACAGGTATCGAGTTGATGTCAGGCACCGGTATCCGGTTTACAACGTCCGTGCCTTTTGTTGCTGAGGCTGGCGTGACAGTAGGGTTGTTTTGGGGAGTGTGGGGAAGTTGTTTGATAGATTGTTATGTTGCAGTTCAATTGGCGAGAGACCGGTGTATATCCGATAAGCAGGGGTATTGGGGGACAAAAGCCGCCATCTTGGGGCCAGGCATCACGTTAAAGACAGGTAGCGGCGGTTGGGATTCAGGCCACCGCGCTTTCTGCCGTTTAGTGTGACGGGCTGTAGGGTTGATCAAGGGAGCTTGGGTGATTTGTTTAGGCGTTGGTTGTTGCGTTTCTGTGGAGAGAGTCCGGTGCTTGGACCGGTAGCTGGAGGTTAGGGGAGGGCGGAAGTCGCCATCTTGGGGCCAGGCAACTCGTGAGTGTAAGGCGATGAAGAGTGCTGCGCCTCCCGGATTTTTCGGCCAGCGCGTCAATGCTTGCTAGTTGGCAGGTTCAGAGAGACGAGTTTGGCATTGGAAGTAGTGAAATTGGTGAGGAGTGAATTTATCGGATTCAGGAATGGATTATTGTATGTTGCACGCCGCCATTTTAGGGTCAGGCAGTGGGGTCACATGACCTGCTTCTTTCAATTCCTGGATCGGAGCGTCATTGTAGATAAAAAGTTTCCGTGCCACGGAAGCGGTGGGTAGGCCCAATCTTAGTTCCTTCTCGGGTACTCACCGGAGTAGA
The DNA here is from genome assembly GCA_963921515.1 of Calotriton arnoldi. NCBI lineage: Eukaryota > Metazoa > Chordata > Amphibia > Caudata > Salamandridae > Calotriton > Calotriton arnoldi. Next base: position 1,783,385 of record CAWUFW010003177.1, on the reverse strand, counting down.
ATTCAGGGTGTTGCCGGGAGTGGGGGGAAGGCCGTTAGTACCACGAGGTGGCCATTCGTTTCAGCCGTGATTTTTGCCTTTCGGTTTCAAGTTGCAGCCCACGCTGATATGCGTCCGGTGTTTTTAAGGATAACTTTTTCGGTTGATGAGTGTTTAATGGGTGTAGGAGGATGGCATTTTGGGGTCAGGCAGCACGGTGGCATGCCCCGCGTCTCCCGTTCCTGGGTCCACCGTGATTTTCTCCTTTCTAATTGCAGGTTGCCGCCCAAGCTGATATGTGGCCAGTTTTGTTTGGGATTCGGACAGACGAAGTGGCTGATGGGGGCAAGGAATGTAGTTGCGGTGAATTGGTCGGTTGTTGAGTGCTTAATTGGTGTTGGAGGACACCATTTTGGGATCAGGCAGTCCGGTGGTGAGCCCCGCGTCTCCTGTTCCTGGGTTGATTCGCCTCTTAAAGATACTTGCAAGTTCCCGGAGAGTAAACCCTATCTCCTGCGATTGTCAGGTAGTCGCCGGAACTGGCGAGACTCACTCAGTCTCTTAGTGAGATTCTGCATTTACTGACGCGCGGGGGCTCTTCATTGCATCTGCGTCTTTCATCTTTCAGTATCGGTTTCACGATTGTATCATTTGCATGTTGAGTGTCCGGTGTTGTTTGGAGACTCAATGGGACTCTTGCGGGTCAAAGCGGTGTACTCCCGGACCTTCTGTTGTGGAGTCCGTCACCTGAACGATCCCTTCCGAGGCAGAGGCAGCGAGGCGCAGATCTATGGCTTCGGCGGAGGCTTAACAGCGCGGTTTCGGGTCACCTCCTAGACGATACAAATCTGGTGAGTCTCAGTTCTTCGTAGGGCACCGGCCGGGGGGGCACCGAGGATTTGCACGTAATAGTGATCCCGTACCCCCAGGAGCTCGCACTCATACCTCTGTCCCCGCGGCCATCTTGGTTCCAGCCCTACGCAACCCCCTCTTTATCACTTCACCCCACTTTACTGCACTCTACTCTATGACACACTGCTCCACTCTACTCTACTCCAGTACTCCACTGTACACAACTACACTCTACATTACTCTGTGCAACTCAACTGTACGAGACTGTATGCCACTCCACTCTAGCACACTGTAGCGCACTCTATTCTACTCAATGCCACTCTACTGTAGGACCCTCTAATCCACTCTGTGGTATGACACTTTCCAACACTCTACGACATGCCAATCCACTCCACTATAAGAACAGGACTCCACTCGCTTCTTGCCCTTCAGACACCCATTTTCTGGGAAAAGGCAAAGTCAGTGGCGCTGGAGCTGACGTATTCATCTGGAACCTCTAAAAAGATGGAGTGTCCAGCATGAACCTTTAAACAACAGCATAATTTGCTACGTCCTGTTCCCTTGTCAACACGTTTGCAAATGAGGTATGGATGCCTAAGCCTTAATGACTGGAGCAAATTCCACAAAACTGCATATTTGTGAGTGGGATTATACCCAAAATAATGTCTTTGGAGTGCCGCTTGACATCAATAAAATGGTCGCTGGTGGAGCCGAGTTTGTCATGTTAAAATGGAGTTTCTATGGGCGCAGCCTAATTTCGTAGGAAACACAGTCTGAGAATGGCTTCATCTGAAGGGGGAGACTTTGGGACACAACCTTGCTCTGAGGGTGTGGCCTGACCAAGCCTTTTCCCTGTAGGGGATATTTGTTTCCTGGCTTAATCCGACCGGACATGTCTAAAACTACATCTAGAACTTTCCTCTAATGTCTTTGAGGAATTGAGGGAGCTTTTCCAAATCCGAGTGGCACAGGCCTCTGGCCTCATTTCTCCGACATAGACGTTTGTCAGTGTGACCTTACAACTGCTGCAAGAGACTGGTGAGCAGAAAGCGTCCCAAATATCACGAACACAAGAAGCTACTCACCATCCAAAGGTCAGAGAACAAGGCATGACTGCAACCCCAGGTGATTAATGACCCAAAGAAAATTTCATAATTCCACACGATTAAAAAAACAGTAATAGCCCTAAATCCATTCTTCCAAGAATCAGAGACAGATTGAATTGAGCCTCCCTGCATTGGTGACGTAAGCGCGGTTGAATGTAGAATGGTACCCTATGTCTTCAGCTTTTGAAACTTGAGTGAGTATGCCGGAGATAAAACATCAATTACTAGGTTTACGTCACTTCTCCCAGGCTAAGATGGCAAAGCAAAATGGCTTTGAAATGTGTCTCCTTTCACAAAGGTGTCAGACGCGGACGGGCGTTCGCTCTGTGGTGTTGTGCTCCTGTCTGTCCAAGCAAACCAGGCCATTAGTGGACAGACTCTATGATGAAATTATCCGTGGTAGTATTTGTTATCGGCTACTTTTCCTGACACCTCCCAAGGAGGGAATATTAAACATTTAATACGCACCGAGTCTCGCCTCATTTTTCATGGCCACTTCTTCCGCCCATCATCGCCAATCTGCTGCTTCCTACAAAGGGGTTCAGACAACAGGCCATAATGAGTTCACCCTCTGGACGCGTGCCTCGCCTTCCAGACGCAAACTGTACGGGGCACTTCATCATGTCAGGCAGGGGTGTCTGCGCTATGATCCGATTCGTGATTTTCTTGGTACGGTCTTGCATACCGAGGGCACAAGTGAGGAGTGCAATTAGAGAATGTATTGGATTTAATTTGATGGTAAAGGGACGGTTATATCTTTCCATCTCTGAACGCCTGTTTTTCTGAGGGTTAAGGGTCAGATGTTCAATTAAATCACTGGATATTATCAGTAATCATGTGATATAATGGTCTGACCACTCATAGAGGCTTCTGAGACCACCTAGGAAAAAATATTTCAAATGAGTGTGAATTTGGTGGCCTTAGTTACCAGCAGCCCTATCTGCCAGCAGAGGAACCGGGCGTTTGAAGAGAAAAATGTGTAAAGTGATTTACATGTCAATAGTTAATGCATATATAACTGTATCTTACAACTGAAAAAATGTCACCTTTTTCAATGGTCTCTCATACATTTAGGGTGGCTAGCTTAATCAAAGGCAAGGCAGGTGAAAAGCATGTCATAGCAACATCAGGAGTGCCTCACACAGTCCCAGAAGGTCTGAAGCCATATTTCAGGATAACCACGCACTAAAAACTGATTCCCATTTAGATCCCCGCATGTACATTTATGTCATGCCGATATTCTAAATAGCTTTAATTGACTCTGGCCTACGCCAATGCTGGACTTCCCCGGATAGTCTTGTGTTACTGTACTTCAGCTGAGTCAATTAGGGACTTTTACATCAGGTGTCCTGGAAACACTTTACTAAGGGACACAAAACTGAGCACCAGGGACTCCCCTTTAACCATTGACCCTGAGACAGTGAGGCAGAGCAGTCCAAAACATACTCAAGTAGGTGGTGTGGGCTAGGGACTTAGAATTCAGATAAAACAACGAGGTGATGAATAGAATGCTTGAATCAGTCTCAGCCACTGGCAATCGCTCAGGGCCACATCCCATTCCATCGTTTTTCACCCACCATGCCACCTCAGCTTGGACCCACCCATATGCAAATCAGTCTTGACCCTGTTCCTCATGGGAACAGTCTAGCCCGAATGGCCAGGCCAGGTCCTTTCTGAACCGGAAAAACGATGGATTGGGATGCGGCCATCCATCACCTTGTTGTTGTTGCAGTTGATGCCCTGAGTGTGGCGGGTATGCCCAGACGTGGGTCCCATGCTCACTGTGCCACTGGAATAAAGCTATACCTGGCTGAGAGCCCATAATAGGGCGAAACCTGTCCTAGGTTGCTTGTATTCCAGTTCAGGCAGGACCTGGCCAGAGCGATTGCCAATGGATGAGATTAATTCAGGCATTTCATCCATCATCTCGTTGTTTTTGCTTTAGCACTCAGCCAAGGCAATAATATCACGAAGTAATGCTGTCAGTCCCCTCAGTGCTTTTATTTTAAGAAACAAATACTTCAGTCCTCACACACCCTGATACTACACATGAAATTACAAATTAACATGGAGAACTCACAAGCAAACTAGTAAAACTGCTGAACTTCACAGAGGTTTTTCTTAACAAGCAATAAACCAGTGCCTATTAGCTGTATCTAAAGGTGTTTCGAAATCAGTTACCTACCGACAAAAGGGCTTAAGTGACACAACATGAAAGTAAGACGTTTGTTTTCTTTCCAGAAATGCTGTGCACAACCAGCAGGCACACAAAGGCTTCCATGAAGCAGGACTTTTAATCCAAATATCTCCTGAACCAATGGGAGGTTATGGATTTGATTTGTGGTGCTTGAAAGTTTACAACCTCATTGGCAACCCCATTAAACCCGGTAAGGACAGAAAGGAAGAACCAAGCTAGAGGCCCTGTTGGGGGCAACCAAGGCAACACAAGCAGAAATTCAGGGAGGGAGGAGGAGCACCACAGTTGCTTGCAGAGGTGATTCTCCACCTGGGCTTCACAACCATGGTGTACAGATGCATCCCTGGTCCTTCTGCATAGCTTTTTTCAGACCACTGTGCAGTGATCTCTTCTTCTTCTGAACAGCTTTTCCTCCCGCAGGGGTACACTTGTTGGATTTGTCCTTCAAAACAAATTCTGGCAGCCCTTCTGAAAGAGTTCAGCACCCAAGTACCATTTACAGTTCCTAGTCACTAGGAAGCTGACCTGATGGCGCCACATGGCAGGTGCTCCTCTTGGGGATGCAATCCAGCAATCCTGCTGATCCAGGAAGCAGTTCCTCTTTGTTCCAGGGAGTCTTCATCTCTTCCTCCAGGACCTCGTTTTAGGTTTGTTCCTAATGTGGCAGGGGAGCTGGCTGTCAAGCACATCATCCCTGGAACTCAAGAAATTTGCAGGAGCCTGGAAAGTGGTCAGTTATAAATCACTGGAACATTGACTTAGGGCAAAAGTCAAGTATTTTTCCATGGAGGACTGCTGTGGGTTTGAATTGCAGAGCCCCTCTCTGTTTGGGAAATGTCTGTTTTTGGGGTGCTAGAGAGTGTCGCATAGGCTGTCACAGACATAGCTAAGAAGAGGGGGTGGAGGTGGGTGTACTCCGACAGCATGTGGAAACAAACGCACAAAGGAGGGAGTGGCATGCTCACTTGGCACTACGCACGCCTGTCTGCAGTTACAGCATCAGTCAGAGGGGAACCAGGCAGGGGTAGAGGTATCCTGTCCACTTCAAAATAAGGTAAGGTCACTCCCACATTGGAGGTACTGGGGCTTAGCTCACATCTGAATGTGGAGTATATTTAGGCATTCCTACACACAAAATAACCTAAGCAAGCTCATCTCCATCCACCATCTCGTGATTCATCCACGCACAATAGTTCCAAGATTGTAACCTGTTCCCATACAGTGAAGCACAACACATACTGTACTCTCACTTTGCTTTATACTTTGAGAGTCAACATGCACTCTCCAACCATGCCCCAGACAGTTGGAGAACATGAAGCAGTTGATAGAGTATAGGAGAACCTTTTAACAAGAGAGGCCATTAGGCATCTCTCCCCTGAAGGGGACAAGCAAAGAAGGCCCTGCCCCTTCTGCTATAATTAACTGCTTACACCACTGCCAGACCCTCTCAACTCAGTGAGAAGACAGTAGCCTCTCTCAAAAGAAAGTGCAACGTCATTCTCCTTCTGACCTCCCTCTAGTGTCTCACCCCATTACATGGGAGACTGTCAGCACACAGATGAGAATGTCTTGTGTGCTAAGGTGAAAAAAACCTAAATTTACAGACATGTTGTGAGGGAAACTCGGGAAAGTGGTGCAAGCTCGACAGAGCCATGGGGGAGATAGGGGCGTTTTCTTCCCAGCAAGGCCTATTTCCATTTCAACCAGCCCATAACCCAACACGCCGTTGAATTTAGAGTCACATTGCCAAGCCTTTTGCTTCCTTTTCACCCATCAGAAGATCAAAACAGAAGGTAAACCAAATTACAAGGATGCCAATATTCAGTTACTTAATCTGGCTGTGCTGAACTGAACCAATGACATTCTGTAAAAAGGTTTAATTTTTAATCTGTGGTATAATGTTGTTGCCCATTTCATGATGCATGACAAGTCCTTAAGGTTGTTTCTCTTCTGCATACAGAAAGAGTGAGCACAATCTCAATTCTGGACTCAATAACAGAAATGTTTAAAGTATGTATGATGGTACCCAACCCACGGTGACATCAGTAGAACATCAGTGTTTTCGGACAAGCAATGTGAATGGCCATCAAAGGCATGGTCCTTTCCTCTTGAAATTATATCTGTAAGGCACAGACAATCATGTTTCTTGGTCCCAGACCCTAGGCGAGATTTCACAAAAAAATGGGTTCAGCTTCAACAATGGTTTGGCGTTGAACTGGTATGTATTTATATAGAGGAATGTAATGATATTTGCATAGAACACAAAACTAGCTAGGAAGTTACGCAGAACTGAGCAAAAGCGAGAGTCCGAGGAATTATACAGTACTGTACAGGAGGCATGTGACAGATAGATTCTCCTTCAATTTAGTTTCTTTATGAATTGAAGAGGGGTTGAAGCAGTCATGATGTCAGCATGGATGCTGTACCACAACCTGGGAAACTAGATAAAGAGGCCTATCTTCTTTTTTTCATTGTTTTATCATTTTATCTCCAGTTTGGCAATGCCCTGGTCCCTGATGTGGTGTTGTCTGCCAGAGACGGGTAGATTCTTTGCTTCTTTTCTTCTTTGCCTTGTATGTAATGGTCTTGTTGATTATGGAGCTAGTACTGAAAAATCTACAGGCCTAGAGGGGGGACATCTGAAGCTCTTAGAATGTTGGAAGATCAGGTAAAACTACTTCAGATGTTTGAAGAGAAATTTTAAAGTGTTTAGGATGCCCTTCCAGATTGTCACATTTGCCTTTGAGTAGAGTGTTACCTCCGTCCATGTGGGAAAGAACCAGGGCCTACCGTCCTGCTTTGAAATTGGATTCTGGATAAGCACCTAAAAAACATCCTACACTTGATGGTTATAGTGATTGATCTCCCTTGATGTGATATCAATGATGCATGTAGGGATGGCCTGTACTCCTAGGTGGAATATCACACATTTGCAAGAACAGCATCCATCATCATGCTGCTTCTAGGTGTGAAGCTCATGATGCACATGTACATCATATACAGTGATCCAGGAGTAGCACGTCTACCTATTTCCTGGCAGTAACCGATTCCTTCATTTTAAGACAGGACTGTTCAGCGTAGATCTGGATCTAAGACAGATTTGCAGGATAACCACTGCCTATGTAAATAAGTTCTATTTAGATTCAGAGTTTTAATGTGCATTGAGTAAATTGTATGTAATTTTACCTTACATGGATATCCTGAAAATCTAGCATCCAGTCCTCCTGTCCTATGGGTGATTTCCCACTTCGATACATTTGCTGCCTTGTAGGGTGGGTGCAGTTCTGAAGTTGGGATTGAACACTGTTAGCAAAAAGGAAATTATATATTTCTTAGACGAGACTCTACTCTTGTTTGCAAATATGGTTGTCGTAAATAAGTCATGTTCTCCAGGAACACTGCAAAAGAAACTCAGAGAAGAACATTTTGGATTACTTTGTGGACAATTGGTGGCGTTTGGCCTCTATGCCATTTGGCAGCAGATTAACCAGAGAACTGTTGAGATTATACAGCCGCGGCCCATGCAGGTAAGAGCAGTGGGGCCGGGTGGGGGGGGGGGTCCCGACAGACGACGAGGGGAAATTAAATAATTAATTTTCCTTCGTCACCGTCTGTCGACACCCCCCCCCACCAGGCCCCACCGCTCTTACCTGCCCGGGCCGCGACTGAGATCATAGCAAATACGGTTAGCTCAGAGTAGAGAGAGGGAGGATCAGTAGGTTTGTGAAAGAGGGGAAAATAGATGCAGCAGCAGGGCCACACATCATGGGGCTGGAGACCATTATGCCTTTGATTATGGATTACTTGAAGCGAAGAGGCAGGATATAGATTTCTTTGCATTAGTTTTCTGTGCTGGGCTGGTTTGTATGCAGGGTGATGGCATCAGGAAGTTGTCTGTGTTGTAAGTTTTGGCATGTTTATGATAAATGAAGCCCTTACACTAACAGTGTCTTCAATGGCAATCAGCTGGTATTCTGTCACTCCTGGGTGGACTCCATACAATACCCTTTGGTGGTTTAACAGTGCCTCCAATGGCTTGGCCCCTCTGATGTGACTGGTTGAGCTCTGTGCACCCCAATTGATCACAGTGATGCATAAAAAATTTGGTTTCTGTGTATGATACTGGCCCACCCAAATGATTAGTATTTGCAAAAGCAGCTGCATCTATGCATACACCTCTGCAGCACACTCTCATGGGGGCACAGTGGCACTCAGCGCACTATGCTCCCACTATATCTACAAACCTTAAACAGCTTACCGTGTTCCATAAAGTCCAAACGACAACCTGGTGCAAGCTAAAGCATCCAGACTTCGCCTGGGTATGAAAAGCTTTACAAATAATTCAAAAGAGCCCCCCAAACACATGCTTTAGGCTTCACAAGCTTATGGAAAGAGCTATAGATATAACAATACAAACCAAAACCAGTTTCCACAGTGCATCTGTGTTCACACGCCCAGGCCTACTTTGCACGCTGTGTGATATTTGTGTGCCCCATGTGCAGTGCTCGGTGGTTGCAGCCGCTACAGACATGAGCAAGCAGAAAGCGACCGGGTGTGAGGAGGGGGTGGGGGGAGGGGGGGGTTGGATGGGGCGGGTGGGGGCGCGGCAACACTCGCACGCCCTGGAGCTTTGTTCACCCATAGCCTCATGGCATGTTTTATTGTCCAGATCCTAAAACAGCAAACAGGCACTTCAGCTAAATGAATCGTGACTGAGGGCCTCCATAAATCAGACCTTTCCTGATGTAACAGCAATCCCGTCTCTTCAGCGGGCCTTTCCGAGCCATTTGTTAATGATTCTAATGGCAACCAGAGATTCTCTGCCAGTCTTTCTCCTGTCCAGCTCACTCCAGTTCCAGGAAGAGGGAGCACGGCCTTGGTGATGGCGGAGCAGCGAGGGGCTCTGTGACCTGGAAACATATCGCAGCCCAGGATATACAAATGGAGGGACGCTGTAACATCCAGTCGATTCACCAAAATGGCAGGAGTAAAGAAAGTTCCACCAGGCACCCAGGGCTTTAAGCGGGCCGGGACCTGCCGGTGCTCAGCAGTTCTATAAAGCAAGTGCTGAGATGGGTCTCATTTTGGCTCTCCATTTTTGCCCTCACCCTCAGGATGTAAAAATAATATCTCAAAAGTACCACCCTTCCCCGCCTTTGAACGCAACTTCAAAGAGACTCGTTATAGTTCTTTCACAGTCTCCTCATTTAAGAATGGAAGCATTTTCAATATTCTATACAACGAAGCCACAGTTGTTGCTTAATTATCTTATGCAACTAACAACCATTGGCAAAGCCAGTAGTCATGGCTTGTTGTAGGTGTAACATTACTTGTTGTATTATATATCTGGATGCAATGACAGAAGCAGAAAATTACTAGTTTGGGCGGCACACCATGCTAAGCACAGATTTTTAGCTTACATGTTTTAAGACACACCCTAATTACATCGAGCACACCCCTTTGAGAGACCACTCAGTTTTTTCATCTCACTTAAAGCCCTGCAGGCATCTTTGACGTCTAAAAATGTCATAGGCGTAATCAAATTAACTTTCCCTTAATGTCTCAACAGCCCCCGCCAAAGGGCCAGGAGTAGACACTGAAAGGTCTTCTAGAATTGATGGTGACTCACACAAATGCCACAGCAGCAGAAGTTGTGTCACATTCTCTCTGACCTCAAATTATATCAAGATTGAACCCTTGCTTTCCCTCAACGCCTTGACATCCCCCTCCTTGATTCTGAGAAATGCAGGGAGCAGAAACTACAGGCAGGAAAAGAGAAGGATTGGCAAAGTCAATAGGTCTGTCATTCGCTGCCAGCCTTTTGACTTTGTCCACCGTTGTTTTGCTTTGTCTTGTTTATTGTAAAACGTTATTGCTGGGAAGCTGCTGAGCCTTCAAAAGTATATAAAAAAACATTGGATAAAAGCAAAAGTATTTTTTGATACCAAAAAGCCAACAAACTGTCACAGTGGTCCCTGGCACTGTAGGTAACTACTTTGTGTGCGGATGTGCTCTTGTGAAAAAGCTGAGAGCAGTCACAGTGAAGTTATCCAAAGGCTGAAGTGGGGGTGACCCATTGCCCCATGCAGTATGCTGTAGTGGCCAGAAGCAAAATATGAATGACACAAAAACAGATCAATGAGTGAAGAAGGCCTGCTGAAAGCCCCTATGGAAAGTATATTCGGAACATCAAAGGTCCTGGCTAACCCCAGACCTAAGAGAGTCAGGAGATGCTTCTGGACATCAATGAGCCAAATTCCATGGGTAGCAGAAGTGAAATCACTTCACGTTACTTCATATCATGCACTATTTGACCCTCAGTAACATCCAAGGGTTATACCCATGTCCTATCCCTAGTCCCTCAATTGCCTTCTGTTTGCTGCTGAGGGGCTAGGATGAGGCCAATAAATGAACACTGTAGTGAAAAAACTTCAAGCGGAAATTAAGAACAGGGAAACTTTATTTAGCAACAGCCCGAAATTCAGCTGCATTGAAGAGGTTCAGGAACGTAACTGTCAACTACAGAATCCTACAGTAGCTATACTGAGATCTGAGAATAAGAATGCAGTGGTGCCAATTCTAGAACACAACTAAGCAATACTATACACCTTCCCTCTTTACACACGCACAACAAAAATAACAATGGAGAAAAAAAGTACAAATATTCAATACAATTTGGGTGAATATTTCACATTGGAAGTAACAATAAACACCAGCAACAAAATCATTTAATTGTTTTGGAAAAATATGTTATTGAATGCCTAAACCTTGTCACACGTTCTGCAACCGCTTCTTCTTCCTCTAGTTCACCTGTCACACATTCAGTCATCTTTGCACAACCAGATCTTACCATCACTTAACTTAGCAGAATTAGTCAAAGTTTTCAAAACACGCAAAAGATCAGAGAATTTACTTTGAACTTTGCATGATTTGATTGGATTTTTAACTCTCACCCATTCTCCTACCTCCAGCTTCACTTCAGTAACACCTTGTTTACGATCTTAATGTTCTTTTTTAGATTGCTTGAACTCATCTAATGTTACCTCTGATCTAATAGGAGACCAATCTCTGCGAGTTTTAGCTGTTCTCCAACACAAATTGTCTCAGGGTTAAGGTTTCCTTTTTCTCAAACTCATAAAAGGATTGAGACCAGTGAATATTGAGGTTATGCGTTAAACTCAGATTATAACTCATTTACCCCGGACTGTCTTTTTTTTTTTACAGCAATTTGTACGCTACCCATAATTGCTTTATTGAAGCGTTCTACATTGCCATTACCAGCAGGATAACACAATGAAGTAAATGTATGTTTTATGCCATTCCTTGAGGTTCCTTGTCACTTAGCAAAAATTTAGGAAGTCCTTCCCTTTGGAACTTGCTATCTAGAAATGTAACTAGACAAGTTAGCCCTGTCACTACCTTAACTTCAGGACATTTCGAAAACATATCCAATAACACTATAATATGTGTCATACTGGTACTCAAATAACGAATGGGTCTAAGAATGTAATCTGTCAATGTCTTCCATTGCGTCTCTGGAACTGGAACTTCAGTGGGACACGGGAGGGGTATAGCACCTGAGACTTTTCTGCACTGGTGCAATCAAAACATGTACGCCCAAAACGTTTAATGTCTGAATCAATTCCCAGCTACCAATACTTTTCCTTGACCCTGTTTTTGGCCTTCACATTTCCTAAGTGTCCCTCTTGGCTCATCTCTAATATTTTTTCTCATTTTGTAAATTCTTAACATGAACCCCATATCATCCACCAATAATTCCTTTCTCACTTCCCAAAATCTCTTTACATTTCCACTCAAGCAATTCCTTCCTTCCCACTCTGACAAAACACAGACCTTGAATTTGCACAACAGTTTATCCTTACCATATACATTCATCCACACTTCCATAGAGATAGGGTTCGTGTCAGGAATTACTTTGGCCCCAGAGAATCCACTCCAATAGTTTACTGAACTTTCTTGGCATGGTATCCTGCTTAGGAAATCAGAAACATTATTCTGAACTCCACGTAAATACCGTACAAAATAGTTGTAATCCAAGAGATGCAAAGACATCCATGAGACCTGGGTCACAACTTTTGACAATCCACTGGTGGTGAGAAGTTTCGGCACCAGCTTATGGTCAATCTATAAATCAAATCCAGAACCCCACACAAATTGCCAAAATAGTTTACCTCCATACACAAGCTAACATTTCTTCTCAATGACTGAGTAGCACTCTTTTGATGAAGTAAGGGATCTAGAAGCAAATGCAGTCAGGACTTCCTTCCCCTTTCCATCAACTTGAGATAGAGCAGCTCCTAAGCCTTTACTGCTGGCATCTGTGGTCATGATGCTGGTGTAGGCTGGATCAATACCATTTAAAGGCGAAGCTGTACAAATTTCATCCTTAATTATATCCAAACAACCTTGAACAGTTAGTTTCCATTCCAAAATTGTGTTATTTTCAATTACTGATGAATGTCATAGATGTGTCTGGAAATTTGTTTTTACAAATTTCAAATAAAATGTTGCTAGGCCTAGAAATGATCTGACATCTTACTTAGTCAAAGGCGGTAGGACATAATAACTTCGACCAATTCCATTGTATGCAAAATACCTTTGTCGCAAACAAGATGTCCCAAATACGTTACTGACATTAAGACAAATTACATTTAGTAAGCTCTACTGTTAAACTTCTTTATTCCAATACTTCAGTACATACCTTATCCTTACGTCGTGTTCATCCCTACTTTTCCGCATGATTGAAATGTTATCCTGAAAAAAGAAAATTCTATCCATGCCTCTGTAAATCTTATATATCAGTCTTAGAAATACTGCAGCAGCAAGAGCTAATTTAAAGTCATGTGAAAAAATGGATAACAGCTGAATGGCGTTATAAAAACAATCACATTTTTACTCTTCTGGTATAAGAGTACTTGGTGGTAGACAAATGTTAAATCTAAAGTGGTAAACACCATGTAACACCTTTGGCCGAAGCCAGTGACTCAATAATTATAGGTAATGGAAATTTATCAAAATGTTGTTATTCAAGTTGCGAAGACCTATGCCCAATCTAATTTTGCTATTTGAGCTTTTGACCGTAACCGAGGGTGACATCCACTCAGCGGCCTCCACTGTTTCACTTATTGTAGCATCCTCCAATTTTTTCAACCCAGTTTCAACTTCTTTCTTAATAGTTAAAGTGATTTTGCTAACCTTGAGTGCTACAGGCACAACATTTTCCTTAAGGATCATTTTATGTGAAAATTCCTTGCATTTCCCCACTGTCCCTAAAAATGCATTGCAAAACTCAGGGCCTGATTATGAGTCTGGTGGTCCTCGGACTTGTGATGGCATGGCGGTAGCGGTCCAGCCACCGCCGCACTGGCTGTCCAACCGCCCCATTACGAGTTTGGCGCTTGGACCGCCCAGGGACCGCCTCCAGGGAACCGCCGTTTCCTGGCAGTGGCGCGGCGGGGTAGAGGCAAGAATATGCTAAGTGGGACCGCTGCTGTCCCACCAAGCATATTACGAGTTTCCTCTCCGCCAGCGGCGTCATGGAGCTTCCTACACCATGATCACCATGGCAGAGAAGAAACAAAGGGGACCCTACATGGACCCCTGTGCCTCCTTCATATTTATAATGCATGCAGTGGGCACATATGTGCCCCCTATGTGCAGGCACACCAGTTCCTGCACGGCATGGACTTTTAAGTCCATGCCGTGCAGGAACCTTGTTGTGCGTCCCATTGCGGTGCCTGTTTTCTAAGGCACCACAAGTGGACCGCCACGCCACCCCACTTTAAACTTGCAATATAGCGGGCTGCAGTGACCTTTGGCGGTGCAGGAGCGCGGAAGTGGCATACCACCCGCTCCTGCACAGCCGATAGTCGTTATCAGGCCCATAGTTTTCAATTAGTTTATAAAGTAATTCCCCTCATCAATACCTAAAACTTGCTCTTGACTGTTAGGGGTCTATTGTTATGCCTAAAAATCTTTGGTCCTTCTACACCAATACTGGAGATCCCATTACAGACACATAAAGTTTACCAAAGGTCTTCCTTCCATTGAACCTAAATGTAAAAGGTGTAAACCCCACTATAGGAATAACTGAACCGGTGAAACATTCAGTGTATATATCTGTAGGCAGTAATTTATTGCCAAGGGTCTCTTCAAATTTCTCCTTCCAAATCTGTTTGTTCAGAATTGTATACAGTGATTCTGAGTCAGCATCTATACTGGTAATGACTCAATCAGTATTTACTTCACGCACAGGTTTGCTTTTTGATTCTAGATTAATTTCTAAAACATTTGCTTCTATGCTTAAAACATCATTGTTTTCACGTCTCCTCCCACATTCAGAGGAGTCAGAATCTGAATGTTCAACAACACACTTGACTTTAGAGGAAACATATTTTCCTGCACATTCTTGCATATTGACTGATCTCTAATGCCACAATTAGAATATTTTTGTTTTACAGCTGGACAACTTTTCTCATGTATCACTTTTAAATGGTCCTTTCTACCATACATGTAACATTCTTGACCACTATCTCTAGCTTTGATAATCCTTCCCTTGTTCATAACAGATGTGTTATAATCACTATTGTAGATTTCTCTTCTTTCTTCCATCATGACAGATGTTTTATGCAAGACCTTGCACACCAGCTCCTTATCCCCTCCATTCGTGATAGCTGCTTTGGCACAGCTCTTGGAAGATTCTGCCTTTTGAAGTAAGCAAACACATCCTTTATGGAAGTATCACCATATAAACACAAACTTTCTTGAACTCGAGAATTGTCAATGTGCATAATGATTTAATCCTGTATGAATTAATTATGCAGCTTGCCAAATTTGCAAGAAATCACAGTTTAAAAAAAAAGAGAAGCAACACATTCTTCTACAGGCTCATTGCAGGCTTGTTTTCTTTGAAAGAAATTATATCTTTCAATGGCTACAAAAACAGTTGGCATAGAATATGTTCTTTATGATTGGGAAAAGTACTCTAATTTTTACAATATTTGTCACAATTCAAGTGAATGTTCAATCTAATTCATAATTGATATGGGTGAGGTCCAAAGTAAAAAAGAAGGTGCTTTACACAAGTGTTGTCCATACTTTAAAAATCTATATTGTTCCTTAGTTCAATAGTTAAAATTCAGCCAAAGCATTTCGTCCCAAAGAACGTTTTTAAGGCTGTAATATCAAATATACAATCTTCAAATTCAATATTAGTAAATGAAATACAAATCATTAAAATCAATACTTTATGCTTTGGATGACATATTTTAATATTGAAAATTTCTCTTCTATAATTCATTTTTTGTGCTTATTCTAAAGTATACAAGTTTTTAACAAATTCTATCATGATGGCAGAGTTTCATTTTGTTCGGCAACTTCAAACAAGTCATTGCAATGTTCATAACACCATACCAATACTGCAATCAACCCAGCAGTTGTCATAAAATATCTTCAAAATCATCTGTATCAAAACTTCTTCCAGTGGTGAGCTAGTTGTCATTGATAGTCCTTACTCTATTTTTCACAATGAAGAGAACTTTATAATTTATGGAAAATGTATTTTTTCCATATGGTGATCGTATAGATCCGTGACACCCAAGATTTACAATGCTCATCTGATTCTATACCCCATAGGTATCCCTTCCCTATTGACTTCATACAAGGCATAATACATACCGCCATTTAATCAATCAAAGTTTTTTTTTCTTATAGACATATTTTCTTTGTGGTGATTACCCAATATGTAATAAAATTCAACATTGCAAGTTGTTATGCATCATATCTTCTTCCCATTGCAATTAAAACATTTAATTTGATGTACCCAAACTGAATCATGAAGTTACATAGTGTTTCCTTCCCAGAGGAGTATCATGGAGTGTATTGAATCAATTGGCTTAAAACTCATAAACATGTGAACCTTTATGAGGATATATCAATCCAGTTAGCCTAAATTTCATAAACATTTGACCCTTTGTCAGAGCTATTCTAAAATAGTTAGCCATAACAGTGAACTAGACATTTTACACTTTGACTTAATGCTGGCTTTAAATTGAAGCCTCAAAGTACATATTCTATATTCTACTGTAGAAGTCCGGCATTTCCAATAGGATGGATTATGCATGCACCACATATGTAAATTCAGCCCCTGGACATTACATGTAATCTGAATTCAATATTAACTCCGATACACGCAGAGTCTAAATAAAGCCAAGAGGGAATGCAATTTCTGACATCCACTAGGGATGTTGTTTATCTATTCAAGCGTAATCAGTAAAAATCAGTATAACTTGCACTGCCATAAATTTCAGATGTCATCAGGGGAGTAATATGTTTCATCAGAAACAGTGCATCATAACTTTGCAAGTTACATGTATGTCAGTAATGTATAACTGGCAAATTTCAGTGCTTTTTTAGTTTTAAAAAGGTAGTGTTTTTTTCAGTGAATTTCTAGTGTTTGTATAACATAACTTAAAAATGTTACTACCTTCCTCACGTTTAACTCTAGTTTAACCTTTGTTTTGTTTCAGTGAATTTATATGATGTTTTACCATTAAGTAATATCTTATTATGATACACTTGTATCCAACACCCTGCCATGCACAACCGATGACCAAATGCGGCGGGCGTTTTCCACAGGGCCTGGCCACACCCTCTGTTGGCAGCCAACCCCCAACGAGCTGCACAGACCCACACCCCACATTTTCTTTTTTTATATTTTTTTAGGTACCATATGATCACACAATCTGACTTGTATTGACTCCCATGGGATAGCCGCAATCACAAATATTTTTAGACCCTGAGTCCTAAAATGGTAGCCACGCCATTTTTCTTCATGTCCCGCAGGACCAGCCAATCAGCATGCATGTTTTGATGCGTTTGAATCCCAAGGGAGTCCTGCTGGAGTTTGTGGCACAGATATCTATAAATATTGAACTGTTTTCTCAAAAAACAGCTGAACAGGATTACACTAAATCCCAAAAGACATGATTCTGGATAAATATCTAGCTTTCTTTCATATTTGAAGTAATTTTGTTCAAATGTTTTTTCTGAATCACTGTAAAATCTTCATCTATAAAGGATCTTCTCTTCTGCTTTTTTTTTTTTCTTTTTCCCCAATTGATGTTTTTACTACCCTCTTGTCCTCTCTTCCTGCCTATTGTAAAGCGCTCTGATATCCTTCGGGATCTTGTTCGCGCTATATAAAACTTTATAAATAAATAAAAAATAAAATGTTCCCTTTTGGAATTGCTTGGGGAAAAAAGTGTTTTGGGACACCCCTTTTCTCAGACCCCGTTTAACGTATACCTCAAAACTTTCTAGGAAGGAGCTGAGGGGGATGAACTTTAAAAAAAAGTTTCATTAAATAAGCAAAACAAAAAACTCTCTTCCTGTGGAACATATAGACCTGCAAACTAACTCCACACTTAGATGCGGGGTCGTCACCCTTCCCCCACTCCCCGGGTGAGCATAGCCATCGTGATGCAGAGGAACACCAAACTATTTGTTTCTTTAAGAAATGGCTGAACTCCTGTGAATTGAATTGTAGAATTTAGAATTTCAGAACATTTTTTGCCATGCCATCAATTAATCTAGCACTGTAAGAACCAGCTCCCTCGAAAAATCGTTTTTGCTGGTTTCAGCTTCTTCATGAAGAAATTGGTTTTGGCCATCAGATCAAGCACTCCAGTTGCCAGGCAATGAGAGTTAGTGGGGTGCAGTGAGGTTTTTTCTTATATAATGCTTTAGTTCATAGTCTTTTTTTCGCGTCTATATGCCACAGCATCATGTTAGTTAAAGTCATCTTTACACTTTTCAATAGTGCATCAAAGGGTTCTGGTGATCTCATAAATCACAAGGCCAAAGGCTGAGTGTTTTGTACATGTAACCAGAGTCCAGAGATGGCAATATAGGACTATATTACCATTGTTGGCGGTTATGTATATTTATATATTACATATTTAATTTGGGGTATTTAGCTTAAAAAGCTCCATTTCACAAAATGCAGTTAACAACGGACGCTGACTGGAAAAATAATGTTTAGGTTTATTTATCTTTCATGGGTAAACTATTGATAAAATAATGGACAATGGTGAGGGCCAGTAAATATATGCAATTCTGTAACTGAAGCAATTACTGCATAATTTGCACTTTATTGCATTCACCACATAATTTTCATAATTTGCAGATAACCTTACTCCATAATTTGGTCCTCCATGCCACATAATCACAGTAGCCCTCCCTGACAATGGTAAAGTCTGCATAGTGGTTTGGGCGCTGTCACTATGATGTTGAAATCCATATTACACAGGGAAGTGTGAAATAGTTTCTTATTTCATGATTTTCTGTTAAATATGTATTTTTACATCACTGCATTTTGCGCAATTATAACATCTAGACTTTTAATACATGTGAGTGTGTTAGGATGATCAAGGAGAGTCTACCCTGTGCTGTGGTAAATGCCAAGGGTGTGCGAAATTCATTCAATTTGCTTTTGGATTATTAAGTGAAATTGCGACTAAATAATGCAAAATTACATGCAATTACACGAAATGCAAATCCTCCACTTATTGCTATATTTTAGCACAAAATGCAGACTTTGCCAATTTTTGATGCAAGGATGCATTTCGCTGTAAAAAATAGTGCAAAAAACAAAAGCACTAATAACAATAGCCACTCACGTTTTGTTGTTCACTTACATTTGTGGTAAATATTTACTGCAAATGGTTTATTCATGGTAAAATAAAATATGTGACGTGGGGTAGTGGCATAATTTCAGGAAATTTGGGTAACAAGCGTATCATGAAATTCCCCAAATTTCATGAATTATGCCTACGTAATCAAAATTTCCCCTCTGCCCTAGTAATAACTTGGGATTTGACCTTTGCACTGGCGTAATAAATGAATGAATCTGAATTTGTTATTACACTTGTTCAAAAGTACATGTTTTATTGGGCCATATCATACATTTATTTTCACTGAGATGGCATAAATATATATTTTTTCCAAACATGGAATTCCTCTTGGTGAGGCAAACTTTATTAGACATCGGCTGCATGGCTATTGCAGTAAACATCAAGTTATGCCACACTAAAAGGAATGTGTGTGTCTCCATACCCCTTTGTCTTGATAAACCTTCCATTCTACATTCTAACGCATTCTGCATTTTTTAGCCATTTCGTCCGTCACTGTCAATCTTTGTCTGTTTCCATAAACCTGTTATGTTTTTTTTGTTTTTTCCTTAATCATCATAGGTTGGTGAGATTGGACATCATGGTGACAGTTCATTTGTAATATGCCAAGAGGGGACAAGATAAAAATCCCTAGGCATTCTGGTAGAACAGCTGGGGTTTTGAGTAGTTACCACCTATTGTCTTTATAAGCAGTCCACATAAAGAGTCTGGACAACTTTCAAGAAGATCTGCCAAGCAGGAAGTTTCCCCATTCTCAAAATCTAACTCGCCTACTAGCCAATTTTCAGGACATCTGCAGATGGTCAGGACACCTTTTATGGATCTCTTTGTATCCCAAGGGAATGCTCAAGTACCTCTATTTTACTCCACACATCCACTAGTAGGAGTCTAGGGAGTGGGTGCATTACTGATACAATGACCTCAAAAACTTGCTTTCCCTTCTTTTCCATTGATTACAAAGTTGTTATCGAGGATTCAGAGAGAAGAGAGGGATGTGATATTAATGGTCTCATACTGACAATGTAGATCATGGTTCCCCTCCTGAAATCAATTGCTGTTTGTCCTCCCTGGAGACTCTAAACCTTCCATCTCCTCTTTGTCTCATGAGGTTTTCAATTCAACTGAAGTTGTCGCTATCAGTATGGAAGTTGAGAGGGGATTGCAATATAAAGGACTTTGGCTTTACTTATCTAGTGTCCTTCCGAATTAGAGAACACCTTCAACCCTAAAATTCTGTTCGTGTCACTGGAAGATATTTCAAACATTGTGTGGGAAGAACACTATTTCTCCCATCAAGTGTGTATTTCCTGTTATCATTCAATTTTTGTGGGATAAGTTTAATTTACAACTTTTCATTTCAAATTTTAGAGTACAATGGGTCAGTATCAAAGCGTTTAGGGAATTTGGGAATCTCTGAAAGAAGGGGAAACTTCGACTGCTAGGATTTTGAAAGCTTTCACTCATTGCCCAACGAATTTGCATTTGATTCTTAAAACCATTGTGGTGCATCCCTTTGAGCTGATGTCTTGAGTAGTTGTAAATTTCCTTACTATGACAATAACATTCTTGACAGCCATTACTTCAGCTATAGAGATTTTCAAGCTATTCAGATGCATCACTTTGAGCTGATGTCTTCAGAAGATGTAAAATCCCTTACTATGAAAATAGCTTTATTGATAGCTATTACATCAGTTAGAGAGATCGGGAACTGAGTTCTTTGCTTTTTTACCCTTCCTTTCTTGCTGTTCTGGAAAAGAAAATTGTTTTGTGTGCCGATCTCTCTTTTCTTCTGAAAGTAACTTTTAGTTTCATAAAGATAAGGGTGTTGTACTTCTAGTATTTTTCGAATATTTGTCTACTCCGGAAGAGGAACTCCTTCACACTCTAGAAGGGAAAAGAGCACTGCTTATTTCACTTGATAGGTCTATTTCCTTCTGTCATACTCAACATCAGTTTGTGACTTTTGGAGCAGCAGGGAAGGAAGGCATCCAGGTTTACAATAATTAGATAGAGCCATTCAACAATTGCTTTTCCATATTGGCAGATATTCCTCTCGCAGTTGGGATTCAAGGCAGATCAACTAAGGATCTTGCAGCATCAGGGGAAGAGGCTCAGAGAATCCCTATTGCAGGGATTTCTAAGCTGCCTCTTGAACCTTTGTTTTTTATTATAGATTTTAAGGATTGGAGAATGATGGCAGGAATTTGGTGTGAGGGTTCCTAGTTCCACTTTATCATGAAAGTCTTTGATTTATTGTATTATAGTTTCACCAGCTAGCACTGATTCCTAATATTCTGTGATTTCTCTAAGAAGAAATCTATTTCTGCTTTGGTATTCCTCATGGCAAATGGCTAGGCGCAAGAGGAGGTGTGTGGCATTAATGTCCTCATTTCTTAACAAAAACTCTTAGTCCGACCCATGCTCATTACAGTTCGCCCACCCACTCCTCACTATATGTAATTTGTCTGAGCTTGATGTGTCTGGAGGAGGCTGAGAATGTTAGCCTCTTCATGGCACCCAATACTAAGTGGATACGGCTATGTTTTCCTCATTCTTGAGTTTCTTGTCTCAAGGAGGTGGAATTCACCTCATGTTCAATGTCTGAGACAAGGATGAGTAGGACTGAAGTAGTAATGATGATTATTGGTAAGTAACTTTGACATTTGTAGGTTTCATCATGTTGCCTCTCTTTTCTTTTATTTGCATATCTCTGGCATAGGCCAATGGTTAACAATGGGTAAAAAATTATAAATGGGTCACTCATAGGTAAAATCATGTCCTTCTTCGAGTTGCACTCTCTGGGACCCCTGTTACTCTCCAAGATTTCTCCCTCCAGGATTCCACTTTCTTCAGGGCTGTACCTATCGTGAGTGGAGCAGGTGCAGTGGAACCATTGCCAAGGAGTGCAAGGGATCTACTGTACTCCAATTTTGGCTCCATTGCTAAACAGCCAGGAGACATGGGAGAGGAATTTCCTTGATTTCTTTAGACTACAGCACTCTTAGTATGTCCCTGTCCTTCCTCTGTTTCACTCTATGTGATTCCTCTTAGGTCCTAGTCTTTAAGATGCATCTTTCCTGGATTTTTTCCTTCCATGATTCTTCTCTCTTATATTCCATTTTTCTATATTCCTCTCTTCTAAATTCCCTTTTCCTGGATCCGCTCTTCTGCAATGTTTCAATTCTTCTGCAATCTACACTACTGGATCCCTTTTTCCTGCGTACACTAAAGTTGATTCTAATTTCTCCAATTCCATTGTCTTGAATTATCTGCTACTCCATGGATTTGTTTTTTATACTCTGGACTCTGTTGCCACTCTTCTTTATCACATGACACCCTTTCCAATCCCTGGTTGGCTCCTTTTTTCTTGTTGTCTATTCTGTCCTTCTTGAACTGTTCTCCCATTGCCAAATCTGCACTTTATGTCAACATAGAAATAGAAAACATAAGTCAGTGATCAAAACATCTCAGTTTAACATTAAGGTGTTGATTACGATGTCGTTCAGAACAGCATTCAATTCGGTCGAATCCAATTTAGAAGCCTTGTTTCCGACTGATTCCGAAACATTTCTGAATGACCAATCATGATTTTCGGAAACCGTTCGGACAGTCCGACTCGGTTCCCAACGGCATTCGGAGTAGCCGAGTCGTTCAGAGCCGACTCGTACAGGTCTACGGACCGCGTGATTAGGATGTCAGATTCGGACAGCCTTTCTGAACTGACTTTGGGGGCCCGTTAAAGGCCCCCTTCACCCGGGGGTCTCCGAATCAGGCCCGTGGGTGTACCCATGGATCCCCCCTGTCTAACCATGCACAGTGTGGCAGGCACCTTGGGGTGCCCGCCACAGGGTGCTCAATTTTCCCCAACCACCCCTTTCTTCAATGGGAGCCTGTGTATTCGGGAGGAACACAGGCTCCAAGAATCCGATTAGGTCGGAAACCATTCCGAAACCGATTCGGTCTGAATGGTTTCCGAACTATATCGTAATCGACCCCTAAGTTCCCTCCCTTTCTGTGTCTTAATTTTTTTTCTGTGTCGTATTGTAAGAAATCCGGTTATTAGTAGAGGGGGTGAAACCCCCCCTCTGGCAACAACCACAATCCTCGCCAGGGTGAACAACAAAGGTCACCAAATTATCCTGTGCATAACCCTCTGGTAGCTTGCCACAAAGCAATAAGACATAACTTAGAGACAAAGTGCCAAGTGTATAAGCGACACACAACAATAATAAAGTGAAAGGATAACACCAGAAAAATCCCAAGCCAATTCAGAAACATACAGTGAATTTTAATAAATAAATAATTTTACCAAAACAACAAAAATCCGATCAGTAGAACCAGATATACGCAATTTCAAAGTTTTGGGTAGATATAGCGGCTAATAGCACAGAGTGCCACTCACAGTCATCTGGTTGTGCTAGATCAGAGGAAAGTCACACGTTCAGACTGCAAGGGACCGAGGGCCAGATATAGGCACCAGGTTAGTCCAGATGAAAAAGTTACCTTCTCAAAGTCCGGCATGAAGAGTTCCATTTGCAGTGGAGGAGGCCACAAGGAGCAGGATGCTTGTCGCTAAAGCACGTAGCGTGAAGATCCAGTTGGGTGTCGCAGGCAGTCGTTGTTGGCTACCACCAAATCTGGTTCTGGAAAGTTCTTCCTTTTTTCATGCCAAGGCTCCAAGACATCTAACATGACATAAGACTAGTGTCAAGTTCCTTTGTGTGTGCTGGAGGCAAGCCCTTTGAAATATGAGTGAGAAAGGGAACATTTCCACCCCCAAACATCCTGGTAGGATAGTCCATCTTGCCAACAACTAATCCCCTTTTGACTCACTGTCAACAAAGTCCAGTACCTAAGCTATTGACAGTCATGAGTCCCAGGACACTGGCATCAGGTACCAAATGGTTAGGACAAGAAAATGGCAACTTTCTAAAAGTGCAAAAAGAACAATTGATGGACAGAATGCAGAACAATATCATACATTCACCCCAGTATAGTGATCTGGGCCTAAATACATCATTTTTTGCTCCCCATGCCATCCCAGTTTGAACCCAGCCATATGCAAATCAGTCTTGACCCTGCGCCCAATGGGAACAGTCCAGCCCGAACTGCCAAGCCAGGTCCTCCCTGGACTGGAACCAAGCATCCTAGGACCGGTTTTGGGGCTTCACCCCTCATCAGCCAGGATAGCTTGACTCCAGTGGCATGGAGAGCACGGGACCCGCGTTTGGGCATACCCGCCCCACTCGGGGTGACAAATGCAAAAAGAACAATTGATGGACAGAATGCAGAACAATGTCATACATTCACCCCAGTACAGAGATCTGGGTCTAAATCCATTGTTTTTTGGGTGGCATGGTAAGCAAAAGAACAATGGATTTATCCCAGATCTATAAGGGTGAATGTTTGATTTGCTCTGCATTCCGTCCATCATCTGTGTGTCTTTAACTTTCTAAAAGTGGCATTTTCAGAATCGTGACTTCAGGTCCGTCTTTGCCGTAAAGAGGATTTTAAATTTCAATTCATTTGAGTTCAAAAATGATATTTGTACGTACTCCCAATCAAAAGTTAGCACTTATTAAATGCTATAGGGAAACCCAATATTATCCAATGAGAAAGATTCTTACAGTAGTGAAAAAAGAAATTGAGGATTTTTTCACTATCAGCCCACATGTCCTTCTTTTTTAATACAATGCACCCTGCCCTATAGGCCCTACCTTTTGGGTGACATATGTATTAAAAAACTAGGCAACTACAAGTAAGTTAAAGGTGCCAATCAGGGGAAGGCCAATTTGACCAAGTATCAAGGGAGAGATCACAAGCACGTTAGCACCAGTTAGCAGTGGTAAAGTGCACAGCGTCTTAATGCCAACAAAAATGAGTGGAGAAGTGTGGCTCAATGGTTAGAGCGGCAGACCCTGATGCAGAGATCTGGCCCGGGACCAGGGTTCAATTCCCGCCTCGGCGGGTCTTGGGCTCAATTTCCTCGGACCTGATAATTCTCGCCTCGGTGCCTATTCTAATCATGGGTCCAACTCTGGGCAATAGCTTGCTTAATCTCCACAACGGCCCCAACAGCGCTGGGATGCCTGGCTTCACCCTGGGGGTGCCCAGGAGTGGACATTTCACAGGGAAAAGCCAGGAAGGGTTCCACAGCGGTATGCGTACAGCGCCTGGACACCCCTTTGGGGGTATGGGTGCTCTTTACAAGTACTAATTTTTTTTTTTTATTTAATTCTGAAAACAGGTAAAGGCAAAAGGTTTGGGGGTGAACCTGGAGTGAGGGCCAGATCCAACACATATAAACTTCCAGATATTTCTTTAAAATTGGTGGGCTCTACACACTACTCAAGCCCTAAGTTTTAAACATCCGATTTTGAGGCTAAATACCTGACCTGTCTTGTTTATGGACTTTTGTGACGATATTGGGATTTAACGAATAACTAAACTAAAAGTTAGTTAATTTATATTCACCAAAATTGATAGGTATTCCTTGACACACCCTACCTAATTCAACAGCAAACAGTGTCCTAAAGCAGTAGTGAATCTTCCTTAATCTCGCTCTGAAAGCATGCCTGCTCTGATTAAGTGCAAAAAGAACAATTGATGGACAGAATGCAGAACAATGTCATACATTCAGTACAGAGATCTGGGTCTAAATCCATCGTTTTTTTGCTCACCATGCCATTCCAGTTTGGACCCAGCCATATGCAAATCAGTCTTGACCCTACGCCCAATGGGAACAGTCCAGCCCGAACTGCCAGGCCCTCCCTGGACTGGAAACAAGCATCCTATGACCGGTTTCGGGCTTTCAGCCCTCATCAGCCAGGATAGCTTGACTCCAGTGGCATGGAGAGCACGGGACCCACGTCTGGGCATACCCGTCCCACTCGGGGTGACAAATGCAAAAAGAACAATTGATGGACAGAATGCAGAACAATGTCATACATTCACCCCTGTACAGAGATCTGGGCCTAAATCCATCGTTTTTTGCTCACCATGCCATTCCAGTTTGGACCCAGCCATATGCAAATCAGTCTTGACCCTGCGCACAATGAGAACAGTCCAGCCCGAACTGCCAGGCCAGGCCAGGCCCTCCCTGGACTAGAAACAAGCATCCTAGGACCGGTTTCAGGCTTTCAGCCCTCATCAGCCAGGATAGCTTGACTCCAGTGGCATGGAGAGCACGGGACCAACGTCTGGGCATACCCATCCCACTCGGGGTGACAAATGCAAAAAGAACAATTGATGGACAGAATGCAGAACAATGTCATACATTCACCCCAGTACAGAGATCTGGGCCTAAATCCATCGTTTTTGCTCACCATGCCATTCCAGTTTGGACCCAGCCATATGCAAATCAGTCTTGACCCTGCGCCCAATGGGAACAGTCCAGCCCGAACTGCCAGGCCAGGCCCTCCCTGGACTAGAAACAAGCATCCTAGGACCAGCTTCGGGCTTTCAGCCCTCATCAGCCAGGATAGCTTGACTCCAGTGGCATGGAGAGCACGGGACCCACGTCTGGGCATACCCGTCCCACTCGGGGTGACAAATGCAAAAGAACAATTGATGGACAGAATGCAGAACAATGTCATACATTCACCCCAGTACAGAGATCTGGGCCTAAATCCATCGTTTTTTGCTCACCATGCCATTCCAGTTTGGACCCAGCCATATGCAAATCAGTCTTGACCCTGCGCCCAATGGGAACAGTCCAGCCCGAACTGCCAGGCCAGGCCCTCCCTGGACTAGAAACAAGCATCCTAGGACCAGTTTCGGGCTTTCAGCCCTCATCAGCCAGGATAGCTTGACTCCAGTGGCATGGAGAGCACGGGACCCACGTCTGGGCATATCCGTCCCACTCGGGGTGACAAATGCAAAAGAACAATTGATGGACAGAATGCAGAACAATGTCATACATTCACCCCAGTACAGAGATCTGGGCCTAAATCCATCGTTTTTTTGCTCACCATGCCATTCCAGTTTGGACCCAGCCAAATGCAAATCAGTCTTGACCCTGCGCCCAATGGGAACAGTCCAGCCCGAACTGCCAGGCCCTCCCTGGACTGGAAACAAGCATCCTAGGACCGGTTTCGGGCTTTCAGCCCTCATCAGCCAAACTGGGGTGGCGTAGTGGGCAAAAGAACGATGGATTTAACCCAGATCTTTTGACTGGGGCAGAATGTTTGCATTGTCAGCATTCCATCCATCATTTGTTTGCTGTAACACTTTTCGCCCTAAGTGGGATGGGTATGCCCAGACGTGGGTCCCTTGCTCACTGTGCCACTGGATTCAAGCTAGCCTGGCTGAAGAAGGGTGACATACCCTGAAACCAGTCCCAGGATGCTTGTTTCCGGTCCAGGGAGGACCTGGCCTGGCAGTTCGGTCTGGACTGTTCCCGTGGGGAACAGGGTCAAGACTGATTTGCATATGGCTGGGTCCAAACTGCGGTGGCGTAGTGGGCAAAAGAACGATGGATTTAACCCAGATCTTTTGACTGGGGGAGAATGTTTGCATTGTCAGCATTCTGTCCATCATTTGTTTGCTGTAACACTTTTCACCCTAAGTGGGATGGGTATGCCCAGACGTGGGTCCCTTGCTCACTGTGCCACTGGATTCAAGCTAGCCTGGCTGAAGAAGGGTGACATTCCCTGAAACCGGTCCCAGGATGCTTGTTTCTGGTCCAGGGAGGACCTGGCCTGGCAGTTCGGTCTGGACTGTTCCCGTGGGGAACAGGGTCAAGACTGATTTGCATATGGCTGGGTCCAAACTGGGGTGGCGTAGTGGGCAAAAGAACGATGGATTTAACCCAGATCTTTTGACTGGGTGCGAATGTTTGCATTGTCAGCATTCTGTCCATCATTTGTTTGCTGTAACACTTTTCGCCCTAAGTGGGATGGGTATGCCCAGACGTGGGTCCCTTGCTCACTGTGCCACTGGATTCAAGCAAGCCTGGCTGATGACGGCTGAAATGCCAGAAACCGGTCCTAGGATGCTTGTTTCCGGTCCAGGGAAGACATGGCTTGGCAGTTCGGGCTGGACTGTTCCCATGAGGCACAGGGTCAGACTGATTTGCATATGGCCATGTCTGAACTGGGGTGGTGGAGTGAGCTAAAGAATGATGATGGATTAAACCCAGATCAGTTGACTGGGGGTGAGTGTTTGATTGGCTCAAGCGTTCCGTCCATCATCCCCTTTTGTATCGCTTTGGTTGCCCTAAGTTGGCGGGGGTATGCCCAGACGTGGGTCCCTTGCTCACTTTGCCACTGGATTCAAGCAAGCCTGGCTGATGACGGCTGAAATGCCAGTAACCGGTCCTAGGATGCTTGTTTCCGGTCCAGGGAAGACATGGCTTGGCAGTTCGGGCTGGACTGTTCCCATGAGGCACAGGGTCAGACTGATTTGCATATGGCCATGTCTGAACTGGGGTGGTGGAGTGAGCTAAAGAATGATGATGGATTAAACCCAGATCAGTTGACTGGGGGTGAGTGTTTGATTGGCTCAAGCGTTCCGTCCATCATCCCCTTTGTATCGCTTTGGTCGCCCTAAGTTGGCGGGGTATGCCCAGACGTGGGTCCCTTGCTCACTTTGCCACTGGATTCAAGCAAGCCTGGCTGATGACGGCTGAAATGCCAGAAACCGGTCCTAGGATGCTTGTTTCCGGTCCAGGGAAGACATGGCTTGGCAGTTCGGGCTGGACTGTTCCCATGAGGCACAGGGTCAGACTGATTTGCATATGGCCATGACTGAACTGGGGTGGTGGAGTGAGCTAAAGAATGATGATGGATTAAACCCAGATCAGTTGACTGGGGGTGAGTGTTTGATTGGCTCAAGCGTTCCGTCCATCATCCCCTTTTGTATCGCTCTGGATTCAAGCTAGCCTGGCTGAAGAAGTGTGACATACCCTGAAACCGGTTTCAGGATGCTTGTTTCCGGTCCAGGGAGGACCTGGCCTGGCAGTTCGGTCTGGACTGTTCCCATGGGGCACAGGGTCAAGACTGATTTGCATATGGCTGGGTCCAAACTGGGGTGGCATAGTGGGCAAAAGAACGATGGATTTAACCCAGATCTTTTGACTGGGGAAGAATGTTTGCAATGTCAGCATTCCGTCCATCATTTGTTTGCTGTAACACTGCTCTGATTAAGTGAACGAGGAATCTGAAGTGCAACTATACTTGGGGAATGTCTGCTAACGGTAAAAACCTCAAATTACACAAACAGTATAGAAAGCACAAAAATACAAAAGAAGTGTTAAAGGCTTACGATCTTATTCGGTTCAAGCACTGTGACCACAGCTGAAACCCTCTGGTAATTTTATCCTCAGGGATCTCAAGTTCTTTTTCCCTGAGGTCGCGTTCACACTTTCAAAAAAGGGCTCAATTTATCATTTGCGGCAAAACTTCATACAATGGCTCTTGAGAACAACGCAAGAATGGATGTTAGTAATAGAGCTGAAATATCTGTGTAACAAAGAGCTGGATTGGATGACTCATGGTGAGCAACTGTTGGCAGCTTTCCTTGCACAGCCATGAAGCTGGTCCAAGTTATTGTGAGCTCGGACTCACCCTTAGAGAATACTAATAGCTTTAGACATTCCTGAGGTCTGAGGTGAATAAAGCGAGGTGAGAGGCGGTTGACCTAAGCTAAATGCAGCCACGCACAAAGTCTTTGGTTATGTCCTGTAATTCGTAAGCCTGTGCTCATGCGCAGAACATCATTCAGGGCCCAGCCATCCATGTGTCACTTTATAGCTATGGGCCAGATTTACTAACCTTTCACGCAATGCAGTGTAGCAAGGCAACTTGCTGTGCTCCGTTGCGTGAACGGGAGAGAGCAGAAATGCGACCTTTCTACTAAGATATGGCACACCTACTCTCTCATAGCGCAGGCGCTCTTGAGGCAGCCTAGCGCCTATTCAGGCACCCTTGCACCATGGTTGAAGGTTGCCTGCTTTACAAGGATAATCACTTTTGGGCGGCAAGGGATACCTTCCTGCACAAAAACAATCTCTCGAGGCATTTTCCTCCTTCTGCAGCACACATAGAAAGGGGAAATAATGAGGAGAAAAATATTTTCCTGCTCGTTATGCCATCCACTGGGAGGCATAGCAATTTCATGCAATCCCAGTTTAACAAACCTTTGGGTGGAAATCCAAGGGTGGATGTATGGGAACGCTCATGTTCCACCCATGGAACGCCTCCCAGAATGAAATGTAACGCAATACAGTGCAAGCCACTACATTACATTACATATTTTTTGCAAAGCCACGCAAGGCGGCGCAAATAGCCTCTTTCGAGGCTTTGTAAATATTTATTGCATTTTGCATAATGGATGCGCCACAACAGTGGTGCAACCCTGACGCAAAATGATAGAAAATCGGGCCCGAAATTTGCACTATATATGTGACATGCATTAAGCATAATTACGGGCCCATTATGCCCCCCAGCTCCACTCTTTGAATTATCGCATAAGTAACTCTGAATAATGTGTGTGGAGCGGGAGTGTGTAAATTGCTTGTCATTAGATGTTTTTGGGGAACAACGTAAAGAAATATGTTTTTTTTTCCATGTACTGCTTCAGGATATGCAGTGTTCCTGCAAGTGCTGTAATCTCAATGGTGCTGGTAACTCCCTTTACCAGTCCCATTAAGATTACCATCACACTTATTAGAGTATGATTTCATCCTATAGGGTCACTGGAGGCTATATCCTCCACTACCCCTCGAGGAGCACTGTCCACAGTATTTAGAGATCGCTGCCAGGAGGGCCAAGATCTCATTGCCTTCCATGTAGCCACTGCAGCCACTGAAGGCACTGAAACTTTGCTGAAAGCTTGCCATGTTTAAAATGCCCTCTTGTCAAAGTATTTGTTTTCTGAATACAAACCTTCAAAGTAGGAGTTTGCTTTAAAAAAAAAAAACAAGCATTGAGAAAGCCAATAGTTCTGGTCTTTGGGACCTACTGGCTTTAGCCATGCAGTACTGCATTCCTAATGCTGTGCAGCATGGCTTTTAAAAAGAACAAAAAAGATGTACACGGCCATCGGTGTCATTTTGTATGAGTGTGCACCAAGCATGCATGCGCATATGACATGATGCAAGCACTTTTTTTCTGTTCGCCAATCCAAGTTGGATTGGTAAACAAAAAAGTAGCATGGGCGAGGGAAGCAACATGGGGTGAGGCGCTACAAGTGTGGACAACACCGAGGAGGGTAAGCAACATAGAGGGTGAAGCAACAGGAGGGGGTATGGGGAAGGAGCACAATGGGGGGGCAAACAGACAGTAGCGGCCCGTGGTGGGAGTGCTGCCGGGCGGTGACGTGGGGTGGGGCAGAGTCAGGGCGGGGTGTAGAAAACTACGGAATACGGCCGAATAGAGGTAAATAGACATATAAATAAATAAAACGAATTTCGTTGCGCGCGCTGCATCGCCAAATGCTATGCAGCCGTATTCCGTAGTTTACTACCCCCCACCCTGCCCCTCCCCCACCCCACATCACCGCCCAGCAGCACTCCCACCACGGGCCGCTACTGCAAACAGAGAGAAGAACGTGGGGGGAACATGCAAGCAAGAGAGCACAACATGGAGGTGGGGGTGAAGCATGCAGGCAAAAAAGCCATGTGGGGTGGGTAGAGCACATGAGGGCAGTGAGGAAGCAAACAGGAGGTGAGCATGTTGATGTGGAGACATACACAAGGGAGGCAGCAGGAAAATACACACACTCCCAGACTACCTGAACAAACAAAAAAAAGTAGTGCTTGAAAAGAGAGGAGTGGAAGGAGACAAGCAACGTGTGCATGCTCCTGGGGAACACAAACCCAAGAGAGGAAGAGATGCTCTCACATGCTAACAAATTAGAAGAAAGTAAATAAGATCAAAATGTAAGCTAACCAATGGTAAGGAGTGGTCGGGCTCTAAGCTCACTCTTAGCTAACAAAATGTCTCCCAACAGACAGCACATGCGCTATTTTAGGAGAAACCTAAAAACAATGGCCCTGATGGACATAGAATTTTCTCCCCGTGCATGGTAGCCATTGAGTATTTGCTATCCAGAATAACCATGCCTTCTCTGACGGCCTCGGGTTCAGAAAACAAGTGATGATCCCCCTATAAAGGGCATGGCGACCATCACTTTTATTTAACAGCTCTTAGTGGATGGGACACCAAGTCAAAGTTTCACTCCAGTAGAGGTAGTAGATCCTCCACCATGTGTAAACACAGTGCTTCCCCCAACTATAAGCACAGTGGGAAAACCACAAGTTTCGTGGAGCAGGAGCACTGCTGATTTACAGCAGTGATCCCTCTCCGCCAGACTCTAAATGACCCCAGGTGTCTTTCCAAATGCAGTGGCGGCTGCCAACTTTGGCGAGTGGAGGGGCGGGCAAATGGGTGGTTTCATAAAATCAAAACAATAAAGTAAATAAAATAAAATAAAAATGTACTTTCCGTGGTTGCTGCTGCATCATCCTCGTTCCGGTCTTCTTCCCTCGTAACTCCATGGCCGCAGCTAACTCTCTTAACCAATCCTGGTGCTGCTCTCACAGCGTCAGAGCAGTGCCAGGATTGGTGAGAGTGGCCTCTATCAGTGCTCACAAGAGAGACAGCTGGGTTAGAGAAGTTTAAAGTGTGCAAGTGTGGCTGGCCGTCGCATGACGGCCGGCCAAAGAGACATACGCACTTAAAACAAGTGCAAAAGGCAGCCTACCCTCCTCCCTGCTGCCATTCAGCAGTGGCCCCGCACCCCTCTTGACACTCCGTTCGGGATGGGTTGACGAAAAATAAAATGGTAATGAATTAACTTCATTACCATTTTATTTGTTCATCTCTAGGGACATTTCAGTGGTGTGACGCTCCTCCGCTATAACAGGAGTTGCCCCTGTCCAAATGCTTTTGAAAAGGGAGTATCAGGAAAAAAAATCTTACAATCATAAATGTGTACCGGCTGAAAGCAGGTCTCTTCAATGCAATGTCATCTATTGATTTTTTTCTTATTTATAGTTATACTTTTTGCCTGGTTAATACATAGGTTTGATTACTTGCCACAAAAGTCAAGTATTAGTTGGCTTATCATACGAGTGAAGCAGATATAACTCAGTAACGGGTGGGGTGTAATCAGTGGCTAATTTGCTGGGAAAAAAAGATAAGTACAGGGCCCCAAGTTTTTCTAACAGCCTGACATTGCCAAACCCCCGGGTTGGTTTCCATATATCAAGACAGCCTAGACAAGATTCCACCTGCTGCCTCGTTCTTAAACCTCGATACACATACTGGTTTTCTTCCTGCCTTATCTGTCTTTGCTTCCCTTTTCTCTTGGTTTGGGTCACAAAGTCTGATGATGAAAAGTAAGTCATGGTCCCCAAAGGTAGGTGCCGGTGCTCTCCACCTGCATCCACCAGAACAAATTAACCACTGCCGTTAGTGAACTCATTGTGCTCATACTAACGGATCAACAGGTTATCCACCCTCCAGTTCGTGCAGGAACATGCTAATATTTACAAGTGCAAATTTGTGCATGCGTGTTCGAAGCTTCACATTCTGGAATCCGCCTATCTGAAAAGACAATATTCAGAGCCGAATCTGTTCTGTTATCTCTAGAATCCTTTATAATCGCCTCTTCTAATATTGGCATTCTCTCAACGAGACTTCCTGCCATAGAATCCACAGAAGTGATATCTTGCAGATTTGACTCCACTCCAGATAGAGGATAAAGGAATGGAATGAACCTAGGTTTCCACTATCTTATCACTGCATCATTAGAATAAATAGGCAACCCTGCAGCAGGTGCATTTGCACAACCCATAACACAGTTGGGCAACAGGTTCTCAACCTCATAATAGTATACGGGCACGTTGTATCAGTTGTTTCCATTTATCATACCTCATTCACAGGGTCGCAACATGGCATTGGAAGAATTCAAAATCATGCATAATGTATAGCGTCTGGTGTTGTACACGTCATTCCGTGGCATGGGCCCGCTAAGCATGTGGAGTGCCTCGCAGTGGCGGCTCGCATAGAGCGTGCTGCAGGGCGGTGAGGTGGGGCCGGGCGGGGGAGGGGCAGGATGGGGGGTAGTAAACTCGGACATACGACAGAACGGAGGAACGTAATAATTACTTTCCTTCGTTCCGTCGTATGTCCGAGTTTACGACCCCCCCACCCTACCCCTCCCACCACCCCGCAGCACGCCCTATGCGAGCCACCACTGGTGCGTGGGCAGAGCTGAGAAATGTCGGTTGTGCACGGGTTATCAGGAGCACTTTACGGAAGTGTGGCATTTATAGTCAGCAGCACATTGCATCCAGGGGCTTGTCGTTTCATGCTTTCCTTTGGAAGTATGGAGGTGCACCCTGTGTGCATCAAAGTGCTGCTGGCTAAGGGAGTCCCTGACGTCTTAGGGCCCAGCAGGCATCTTTTGAGCTGTGGACTGCACCACCCTGCCCTTGTCAGACTCTCCCACACTTCGGTATTCCTCCAAAATATTGAGTTGAAAATAACTATGTATAAGAATATCGGGTCTAAAATATTGTGACATGGAAATATCGATGTAAAGACTATCGATGTCAAGAATATATATTTGAAGGTAAGTAATCTCGATTTTTAAAATATATGTCAATAATATCGTTTGCAAAAATATAGTTGTTTAAAATCTCGTTTTTTAATTATTGTTATGTTTTTTAGTTTATATTTTAAATGTATATAATGTCATTTTTTGTATAATTATTGTTTGTATTTTTTTAATATATTTGTTACGTTTTTAGTAGTTATTATCATTAATTTAATTACATTTTGTGTTGCTTAGTTCCGTAGCTGGTTGTGGGTTTCATAGGGGTGGAGGGTGGAAAGTAATTTAATTGTAACAAATTATTGATTATTTTTTATTTAATATTATTTATTTTATTGATATTTAATTATGTTAATTGTGCTATTATTATTTTGTCAGTACATTTTATGTGTGGGTTGTGGGTTTATAGGGGTGAAGGGTGGGAATTAATTTATTTTTAATTAATTATTAATTAATTGTTTAATATTAATTCATTGAAAACTAAGGGGCCCATTAGGATGTCGGGCGGAAGCACTACCGCCGTGCTGGCGGATGCAAAAACCACCAGTTACCGCCTGCACGCAGCAGTCCACACGCCCGCCCGATTACGATGCGAAAAGTCAGCCAAACACCGCCGGCAAGCCAGCGACACCGTCCGCCATCAAAGTGCGCCCGTACACGTAGCGGCGCAGCACAATTGACACACACCGTCCGACGAAACACGTACCGCCCGGCGTACAAATTACGATGCCGCACACAAACTGAACCCACGGCTAAGAGACACCGTACGTCAAACCGAAGCGGTAACACGAACGCCGAGCACGGACACCGAAGAAGCGGCACCCCCGAGCATGAATCCAGCATTGCAGGCCCTCCCTATGCTCTATCTGATGCACCACCAAGGACGCAACGTACCGCGAAGACGCAGGTAGGCACACATACAACAAGTGCACGCAAACAGCGCACACAGTGCAAGGGCGGAAAAAGCGGACAACCCCCACCCCCGCGTGTACACGACACATCTACCATAGCATCCACATATGACACACAGGCCAAATTGTAACATCTCGTAACACATGTGTACACACCACCTGGGACTAGGAACCAACCACCCCGTCACGGCCCCAAAGCGGCGATGACGCTGCCACACATGCGCACAACGCAGAGGCCAACCGCAGCGCCATGCATGCGTCGCACACAGACACAGGGACACAACCAAGCAGCACACACACCAGCCCCACCCCGAATGCACATGACACGTGACAGGCCTGCCACAGACATGTCCCCAACGCCCAATTCACGGACAACACCCAACGTCACACAACCGACGAACACATGTCAGTGAAGTCACGCAACAGCAGGACACACCCCAGTGCAACAAACATGGCGAAGCACACAGCGGCGGCAACACCAACTAGGAGAAGCAGGGCCCCTTCGGGAAGAGGAACGCCAGTACCACACTGAAACACCCATACCACCCTGCACATATGAACAAGACATACAAAACGGAACACCAAAGAGCCCGGGGACCGACAACAGGTGGCCCAAGAATAACACTCACACACAAGGCCCAACGCAGAGCGGAAAGGCAGCCTGCCGCCCACACAAGGGAGAGCAGACAGCACTGAATGACCTTCCATTCCAACTCCGAAACCACAGCCCTACGAAAGAAGCCGGTGAATACAGCCATTGTCCAATAAAAGACCAACACAGGCATGCAGAGGAGACCGACCACAGGGCAGATAGCGCATATCACAGAAGAACACAACGGACGGGAAAGAATAAAGAAAACACTCCCCCATGTCGGCCCCATGCAAGTTAATTGGAAGGAGTCACACATCACTGACCTTGAACTGTCTGAGAAGCATGTGGGATGAGGGCCCGTGTCCTCCGCACAAGCCAACAGAACACAAGTCCTGTCTCCCTACGACTACACAGAGCTCACAGCAACCTCGGAGCGTGCACATTGCAGACTGCACACACAGCCGGAGCACGCCACCACAACGCACCGCTGCAAAATGGCAACCGCAACACACCTACCCAACTACGCCGGACAGGTCAAGCTGTACAAAACCAACCTGATACATATATTGGGATGCGAACTCCTGTCCCTGCTGAACGTAAGTTACCGACTGACTTACCGCATCACATTGTTCAGCTGCGTCATACCCGTCTTCTACTGTCGGAGGTGTCCCTACCAGCATCCCGTGGAGATGTGTCTCTCCAACCCGGCATGTCTAAAGGCGGACCTGCTAGCACTACTCCTCCCTCTGGACGCACACGACAGGGCCTGCTCTGCCTATGGGGGCATGGCGTATGTGGCCAACATCGCACCCGCACTGAAATGGGACCACTGTGCCTCCACACGACGGATCATCGAGCACAGCTACATCGAATGTCACCCAGCATGCCCCATCATGGTCCTCCAAGGGACAACTTACGAACAACACCTTGACAGCCACCATCCGCTACATTGGCTGGCAAACATAAACACCACCAATGACATGGAAGCCCTGCTGGACGGCATCGCATACCTGACAACCTGTAAATTCGTCGGACCCCAACGCAGGTTCCCCGATTGACCTATGATGTCCAACCCCGCACCCATGCTTAGCTTCCGCACGGACTGGCCAGTCACCACCACAACAGCCATACCAAACGACCGGCAACAATTACCACACCATCAACGACATCGCCATGACATCGGATATGACCGGGACATGCACACTGTTCCCCATCACATCCAGGAACACCGCATGCATCGTGGGAGGCAGTGGCATGGGGTCTGTGCATCGCACCCACATGGACGGAACTGCACGAACAACCAGGACACGACATGGATCCAGCGCCCATGGACACACACACCGCTCAGTGGACATGAATAGGTCGCCTGGAGTCTGTGGGTGCTGCACCCCTCCCACCCCCGCCCCGGGAATCCCATACCAGGACCTTTGCACGGACGACAAGTGCAAACAACAACAACACGACCCCAGTGACTGTGACATGTCCAGTAACCACCACATTGCAACAACAAGTGGCACGCCGCTGCATGCACGCAAGCACATGCCCTGATGTCATCTCACATGCACGCGTGCATGAGGAACAACCGCAGCAAACCTGTCACATGGAACTGAGATGGACTGTGCCCATGATGCCAAGCGGTCTGGTAGGCTACTTGTATACCGTCTGTGTCAAAGTCCGCAGCTCCGCAGCTATACGTAAATGTACATTAGCACAGCCTTGGCCAAGCAGATGTAACTCTGAAGCCCACATCCCACATGCAACAGCCAATCACATGTAACCCCACACCCTATCCCATTTGTAATCATGCTCAGTATATCCTCAACATGTATTCCGCTGCCAGTAGTGTCCACTATACTGCATCACAGAGGACAGAAGACTCAATATAATGTTTGAAACCAAAACTGTCTCCGCTGACTCATTTCACAAGTACGAATGAGAGAGGATGAGAGTATGTGAAGTACACGGCAGTCGTGACATGACCATGTAGTCCACTGGTATTGGATGTCAACGCAAATGAGTAGCACAACTGTGGAAGACACACATGTGTCGTGTGAAGTCGTATGGACGCAGTGCTCAGGTGGGTGGGTGCGACGGGTAGATGCGCACATGCCAAGTTGGAGCACGCCGTGTTGGGAGGGGTCATGAACAGTACACCACCGCTTCCCTGGGCATTGTGAGAGGACACCTGTCGGGGGGAAGTGAACACGTGTGTGCACAGCAGCCGGGCACACGAACAATGCGGAACCAGGCGCACACGTCAGCCCACCCTCCGTGGACTAGCTGGATCCTGTTGTGCGCCCGCCATGCCCCTTGACAAGGCACACACAGCCCCAGTCGACCAGGTGTAACCCCAACATAGTCAATCCGCACAGGCGATACAGGGCACGGGATGGCAGTGGAGCATGGTGTGTGAGAGGTCTCCTCGCGCTCCTCCTGGTCATATCACGCAGGCAATAGAACCTCAACGTGAAGCATGGCACAAGTCAAATGGAAGTGTAGGGGGACGCACCTCAGCACGAGCAGCACTGACGTCACGGGAGGTGGCTCGCACCATCCCATCCATTGCCCATTATACCAACCACGCCACATGCCATTGCGACTAAGTGCAAGCGCGTGCGCCACCACCCCCGAGCCCTCCCCAGAGAGGCCAAAGAGTGAATGTGTGGGCCATCAGTCAGAGACGGACGCGGCCTGGCCGCAAGGGCAGCCACAGCCACTGGGTGTCGCAGGTGGCGGATCCGGAAGGCGAAGACTGTGATGCATAGTCCATGCAGGCCGGGTCTCCATTTGGGGCACCACGCAGGTGGACGGCGTCCCGCCACACATCATACCCTGAGACAGCCCACTCGTGCAACTGGACCCACACATACACTCCTTGCCCTCTCTGGTGCGAGCTTGGGGCTGCCTGTGCAAGCGCTAGCCTCGCAGGTGCACATGCATATTGGGGGAGCGAGGGGAGGACATGAGGGCTGGGGCGAAGATGACTGTATCACTGTCAGTGAGTACAAGGGATGACCCAGATGTGGAAAGGAAGAGACGTGTCCCGTGTGTACTGCAACTAGTCGCCAATCCAACTACCCCCATGTCCGGAATGTAAGCCCGCACCTAGGCCCGCCCATCCGCCACATCGAATATACCACCAGCACAACAACCTTCCCATTCGAAACACTGACTGGGGGTGGCGACCAGTGAACAAACATGTGTAGCCTACCCACGCGTACATGTGGGCCCTCCATGATCCATGTCACCTGCGGCAAAGTCATGACATGCGCAATGAGGGAAGTGAGGTGAGCTGTCCGCCCCACGCACAGAAGGTGCATCAGCTCCACAGACCCAGCAGCGAGTCCAGCAGGGGTCACATGTGCAGGGGCAGCTGTGCCTGGTGTGAAGGCACATGCACATAGACAGCACATCGACCAATGTGTAGTCTGCCCACATCTACAGTCCATCATCATGCGGACATAGGAATTGTACACAGGGCAACACATCTTAGTGGGTGCACCCACCGTGACCAACAATGCGCAATCATCGACGTACCCGCCCTGTGCATGGCCCCCCACCCAACGGAGGCACATCCAGTGCCACCATCCCACACACACAAGCCTTCCACGGAACATGCTGTGTCCAATGGTCAGTACAGAGTCAGCGCCCATCTGGTGGATCCTGAACAGGAGACACATGCACACACATGATAGCTCCCACTATGTACGTCTGCCACCTGGCACGTGCAATGTAACCTCTCACCTGTGACGTGTGACTGCAAGCACACAGCCGTCTTGGCATGGGGCTGTCAATGTGGACACCTGTCAATGTTTCGGGAGGTGTGATCCGTACAGTGCTGTACATAGGGTGCAGTGCTGACACCTACTACTGTCTCATATCCCCTCGTGCCACAGGTCCCACTTGTTTTGGCCGCTCAGCCTGTGCCCACATCGTCGTCGTCGTGTGCCATACTCATCCAGCCTCGGAAGCAGTGCCATGCTCAGCAGACATTCATGTTGCCGTGGCGTTGCCGCTTGACGAATATGCAGTCAGTCCCCATCAGCACGCCCCGCAAGTCATTGGGGCCTAGATCCCCATGTGCATGACCATGGCAGTGGTTTGCATCACTAGCCATTGCCATTGGTGGGAGACCTGTGTAAGTGTATTGTGGCCGTGCCGTCCCTGCTTGACAGCTGGGCTGTGACTCATGTGCTTGCTCAGTCATGTCAGTGATGTGAATGCGAAATTGCTATGTGTTGTGTTGCTTTGACATGTGTCCACTGCCATCTTCCCTAGGCGGAGACCGAACATTGACCGCCCATACCAATTGCTGGCGGACATGGAGGATACTGAGGTCATAAGGAAGTTTCGGCTGGACAGGCCAACCCTGCATCGACTGTGTGCCATGTTGGAACCCCATCTCCGTCCCCGCAGGGTGTATCCGACAGCATTCACCCCCACGGCTAAGGTGATGGCCGCCATGCATTTCTTCGCAACTGGGTCATTCCAGCACACAGTGGGCAGTGGAGGAGGGATGTCCCAGCCCATGTTCAGCAAGGTGCTGAGGGATGTACTGGCAGCCATGATGCTGTACCGAAACAGGTACATCAGATTCCCCAGGGCTCGTGAATTGGCGGCAGTGAAGGGTGCATTCTATGCCCTTGGCAGGATCCCACACGTCGTTGGTGCCATTGATTGCACACATGTTGGCCTTGTTCCACCACAGGCCACTGAGCACCTGTACCGCAACAGGAAGCACACGCACTCCCTGAATGTGCAAGTGGTGTGCCTTGCGGACATGGTGATAACCCACGTGTGTGCAAAGTTCCCAGGCTCGGCCCATGACGCACACGTAATGCGCAACAGCATCTTGCCACGACTGATGTCCAATCTGCAACAGGATCGTGGCTGTATTGTTGGTGAGTATGTGGAGTGGTGTAGTGTGCTGGTTGTGCGATGCTGTCCCCTGTCCAGTTGGAATAGCAACGGTTCTCTGTGTCCCTCACACCCAGGTGACTCTGCGTACCCGAATGGGGCATGGCTGCTCAGTCCATTGAGGAATCC
This sequence comes from Calotriton arnoldi, assembly GCA_963921515.1. Classification (NCBI taxonomy): domain Eukaryota; kingdom Metazoa; phylum Chordata; class Amphibia; order Caudata; family Salamandridae; genus Calotriton; species Calotriton arnoldi. The sequence goes on along the minus strand of CAWUFW010003177.1, from coordinate 1,742,430 downwards.
TCGCACCCCAGCAGACGATCGCTACAATGAGGCACATGGGAGGACCAGACGTGTGGTCGAGCGTACCTTTGGCCTCCTCAAGTCCAGGTTCAGGTGCCTGGACCGCACCGGGGGTGCGCTGGCGTACTCCCCACAGAAGGTGTGCCAGATAGTGGTGGCGTGCTGCATGCTGCACAATCTGGCCATTCGGAAGCAGATCCCCCTCATTGTGGATGACGGAGATCAACCAGGGCCCCAGCCTGCAGACCAGGACAGCTCGAGTGAGGAGGACAGCGGAGAGGAGGAAGCTGGGAATGTGCGCCAGCAGCTCATCGCCCGCTACTTCACTTGACGGTGAGTGTCCATGTACGACGGCTGATGTGTCTGTATTTGTGCAGGTGTGTGTGTGCTGTGTCAGGGTGGCCTTTTGTTCACTGCGTTCTGTGTGTCAACGCTCCATGCCCAGGTTAGTATGCCACTGATGGTGGCTGTGGCATTGTGCCCTATTGCTCTGTGCGATGTGTGTACATTGCTTGTAGTTGTTGACATGTACTGTGTGATGGGTGTGTGACACACTCATTGAATGTGCTCCTGTTCTGTCTCCCACCCCTAGGTCCCTACAGGCCCTCCGGTTCCATTGCCATGCCACGCATCAGGTGCCGTTCCGCTCAAGGTGGCCGTTGTATTCCGTACAATTAAAACACAGGGCACAGACAGCAGTTTGTGGAAGAGGTGCATTTATTTCAAACTGTGACATGTGATTGTGTGTAAGGTGATGACAAAAGTGGTGCGTGCAGTGACAATGAGCTGTCGGTCATGGCTGCGTGATGCTCAGGGTGTACCCACTGGTTCTATGTCCATAGTCCAACACACACATGCCATCCAGATGGCTGTGTGGAGTGGGATCGTAGTCCAAGTCAATGCAGTGGGTGGTCAAGGAAGGCTGGCTGGCTGCCTCACTTGCGTCTGGAGCGTGCAAAGTCCTCCCGGGAGATCTGTTTCCACTTCGGACGGCCCCTTCCACGTTTGCGAGGGGGGGTGCCTGCTTGCAACCTGCTGGTGGTTGAGGTGTGCTCACTGGCTGTGGACGCAGGGGAACTGGACACTGCTGCTCGACCCTGCGCCCCGGCAGGTGGTGGCGGAGGGGGAGCTGCTGTCCCTGGCTGTGACCTCACCGCCACCACCAGCTGGCAAATGAGGTCCACGAGTTGGCCCATACGGGCGTCCATGGACCTCAGCACCCCCAGCACCTCACGCGTGTCTGTAGCTGACCTGGCCCATTGTCCTTGGGCCTCTTCATAGGCCCCAAGGACTCTGGCCATTTGAGGCAGGGCATGGCTCCCAGGGGAGGCTGGCGTTTCCCTGACCCTGCTCCTCCTACCAGTCCTGCTGCCACCGGCCTGCCCACTAGCCACATTGCTCACCACGGTCCTCGCCCTGGATCCCAGGGTGGATCCAGTCGTCCGGGCCACCACCTGCGCTGGGGCTGGGGCCAGCGAAGACGTGGTGGCGGTTGCGGCAGTGGTAGTGGCCGCAATGACCGTGGGTGTGGCCGCAATGACCGTGGGTGTGGCCGCAATGCCCGTGGGTGTGGCCGCAATGACCGTGGGTGTGGCCGCAACGACAGTGGCAGCAGGGGGCTGGGAATGTTCAGCAGCCCTGGATGATGGGTTGGTGGGTAGGAGGGGTCCTGGGGAGCGGCTGGGCCCTGCCACACTAGATGGGCCTGCTTGGTGGTCCGTGTCCGAAGAGGAGGACAGATCCTCCACATCCGTGTGTCCTCATTGGGGGCTTGTAGGCTGGCTGTGCTGGCTGCTGTCTCCATCCCCAGCATCCAGCAGTTCGTCACCTGTGGAGAGAATGAGATTTGTTATTGTGTTGCACCTGGCGAAGTCTGTATTGGTTGTCTGACATTCTCCGTTCGTGCACTCTCGTGCACGTGTGTCCCGGAGGCGGGTGTGTGGCTGTACAATCTGTTGTTGTGTGTGCTTGGCAATGGGACTGTGTGCTGTGCACATGTGGCATGGGACGGATTGGCTATGCCGATGGGTGTGTTGCTGTGCTCCTACTTATTGTGACTCTGGTGTATGCGGGCTCCAGGCCCATCCTGGGTCTGGTTTGTACTTTGCTTTTGGGGTGCATATGGAACGCTTAGGAACGCATTTGGCAACATGGGGGTCATGCCCCAGGAACGCATTTGGGATGGAATATGCTTTTGGGCTACATGCTGTGAGCCATGGGTGCCGAACGTGACATGTGTTGTGGCAGCATGACAGTGCATGGTCTGAGGTGTGTGCATGCCTGACATACCCTGCATATTTGCTGTCTGTTGTGATTACTGGACATGGCATTGGACGCATCGTTATGAGTGTGTGATGGTTGTGTGCCACCCGACGTATTGCAGTTGTCCCATCTCCTTGGTGTGCGTGCTGCCCTGTGCCATGTGCATCACTGCAGTGCTCGGGGGGGTGTGGCCCATGTTGTGTGTTGTTGCTCACAGTGTGGCGTGCGCTTCATTGACTTCTGGCACATGGTTGGTCATGGGCATGTATCTTAGCGTGACTGCTGTATGTGTGGCAGCTGTGCGGATGACATGCCTTTCATGAGACTGGGGCTGACGGATGGGATGGATGGTATGTTGTATGTGCATGGTGTGTCTGTGTGTTTGATGGGTTCAGTGGTGTTCGTGTGCATTTATGTTGTTCCGCTCTGTTGCGTCTAGTGTTGTTTGTCTTACATAGGCGTAGTTGTGGGGTGTGTGGTTGACAGGCAGTAGGGGCTACATGGACAGGACTTCAAGGTGTTTCGGTTGTGTGTGATGGGTTGCACAGTGGCTGCCGTGTGGTACTATATTCAGTGTGGCTTGTGCATGCAGACGTGGCTCTTTGGGTTTTGCTGTGTCTGTGATGGGTCATGTGGGGTGTGAGTCTGTGGTTCATGTCCTTGTGCACATTGTTCACTTGTTCGTGACAGTGGGCGGTGCTGCGTGTTCGTCTGCTACGTAACATGTCCCATGTGTTGGTCGTGTTACGGTCCTCATGCCTCCAGTAATCCAGCCCTGTCCAGTTTCCCACCTGCAGGTTGTTCGTGCGTGCACTGTACTGGATGCCACATGGTTCTAAGCGGGGGTGCTCCATGTTGCAGGTCTGTGGGGGTGGGGGCGGTGTTGTGGGTCGTGGTGATGGCTGGACACCCACTGACACCGATTGTTGTGGACCGTGATGTCTACCTTTCGGCTGTCGGTGTGCACTGCGGTGGCTGACACGTGGGTGTGGGGTGTGGGGGATGCTCCTCCTTGCTGTGCTGTGGGACTAGGGGCCTGGTGTGTGTTGTACTTGAGCTGTCCACCCTCCCACCCACTGCACTTTGTGTTCCTGCCACTTACCTGTTACTTGTCGGTTAGTGCAGCTATGGCGGACACATGGGTGTGGTGGGTGCTCGTTGTGGCGCTTCTGGCATACTTGGGGACCTGTTGGTGGTTACGTGGCTGGCTGAGTGTACACATGCCCCCACGTATCTTACAGTTGTTAGGTTTGGGCTGTGTGTGGTGGTGTCTGTTGCATGTGTGTGTGATGTGTTGTGTATTGTGTGCTGGACATGGGGGTGTTTGTCCTTGGGAGCTGTGGCATGGTGGTAGTGCATGTGAGTACATAGCGGTGTGCTGGTATACATTAGTTTGTACTTACCAGCCTCCACTCCCCTGGTAATCCGGCGAGGATCTCCGGATGTATAATGACTCGCACCTTCTCCTCCCACGCTTTGAAGGTCTTGAAGAGCGCGGGATTCCCTCCGCCAGTGACGGCAGCCAGCTCTCTGTTCTTGCTCTCCTTCTTCTTGACCAGGCTCTTGACGTCATTCCACCGTTTGTTGATTTCAACTCTGTTCCTGGGCAGGGTCCCGACTGCATTGACCTGGTCTACGATCCGGTTCCACATTCTGTTTCTGGTGGCTAGTGGTGTGTGCTGGACCAGGTTCCCATAGATTTGTGGGTGCACCTTGATAATCTCGTCGACCATGACCGTCAGCTCAATGGGCGTGAACTTGGGCATTCTTTGTGGTGCCATGGTGTTTGTGGTGCTGGTGCGGTGTGTGTTGTGTAATGTGCAGGGGGTTTGTGGTGCCGGTGTTTGGTGGTGGTGGTGGTGGTGGTGGTGATGTGTGCGTTTCTGTGGTGCGCTGCTGTCCTTGCTGTGTCACTGTGTCCTCTCCTCTCCTCTCTAGTTTGCAATGTTGCAAGGGGTTGTGGTCTGTGGGAGTGCTGCTTTTGTACTTACCTATGTGGGTGTGTCCTCATGGTCTGTTGTTTTCAGGTGTGTTGTGTCTGGTGTTCTGGCCTTTGTATTTTTTGTTTGTCCAGGGGGGGGTGTTTTCGGGATGTGTACTGTGCTTGTGTATTTGTGCGTGCCCTGCTGTGTGGACTTGTTGGCCATGTTGTGTGCGATAGTTTTTGTCAGCGGATGGTTTCTGTGCAGGGACGTGGGCGCCATGGCTTCTGCCGTGTCAATTCTCATCGGCGTTGTTTGCGCTGGCGGGCGGTATATTTGTGGTTTACCCGCGCTCATGGCGGTGCGATCGTAATTTCACGTGCGGTGTGTCGGGCGTGAGGGCGGGCAGTTTTGTGTTGTCGTGCGTGTTTCCGTCCGTGGCGGGCGGTTTGACTCCGACTCGGACGAGGGCGGGCGGTATCTTGTGTGGTTTTTCCGCCGATGGCGGTTTTCGGTTTGTGTAATCGTAATGGCGTGGTCGGTGTTCAGACGGTGTGTGCGGGCGGATTTTTGCCGCTTTCATGCCTGGCGGATTTTTTTACGCCGGTTATCGTAATGGGCCTTTAAATATGTTAATTGTGGAAAACAAAAATTTGGTGTGGGTTGTGGGGTTATAGAGGTGAGGGTTGGGAAGTAATTTATTTTTAAGTAATTCATATTTTTTGTAAATTATTATTAATTAATTAATAATTAATTATGTCAATTGTTTAATTAATTTCTTTTTGGTTGTGGGGTTATAGGGGTAAAGGTAGGGAAGTAATTTATTTTTAATTAATTAATCATTATTTAGTAATCAAAATTAATTAATTCGTTGAAAATTAATTATGTTTAATTGTTTAATAAAATTCTTTTAGGTGTCGGTTCTGGGGTTTACAGGGGTGGGAGTAAATTAATTTTAATTAATTAATAATTAGTTGTTAAATACTATAAATTATTTAATTGACGATTAATTATTTTAATTATGTTACTATTTTTCTAGTTTGATTTTGGGTGTGGGTTATGGGGTTTATAGGAGTAATGGGTGGGAAGTTATTTAATTTTTATAAATTTATATTCAGTTTTTAATAAATAATATTTGTTTAATTGATAATTTATGTTAATTGTGCTATTAAATTATTTGTTTTAGATTGTATATGTGGGTTGTGGGTTTTGTAGTGGTGTGGGATGGGAAGTAAATTAATTTAAAGTAACAAATACAATTTTTTATTATTATTAATTAATACTTTGATAATTATGTTCATTATGTAAATTATTTTTGATACATTTTATGAGTGTATTATGTGTTTTGTGGGGTATATTGTGGGAAGTACATTAATTATAATTAATTAATATTTAATTATCAATAATTGGTTTGTTGTTAAATATTTGCATTAATAGTGTAAATATTTTTTCAAAAAAGAAACTTTTTGGGTGCAGTTTGAGAGTTCTGTGAGATTATACGGAGGTAAGTAAGTAAATTAAATGTATGTAATAATTTGTTTTTTCAAAAAATAATTTTTAAATAAAAAAGTTTTTGTTTGAAAATTATTTTTGAATTGTGTTTATAATAACATTTGTAGGAATTTGTGTTATGTATTTAACATGTAATATGCTTTTACTTTTAAAAAAATTTAGATTAAATATATTTGTATATTTTTTTCAATATATTTATATTTTTTTAATTTAATTTGTTTTTGAAGTCATTTTATTTTGTTTAAGATATTTTGTTGTTTTTTGCTGTAGTACTAATTGGAGTGGGAAGAGTAAATTTTACCCCTCCACAATCCAACACTTTCCCTACTGTTGCACTTATTGGAGTGGGAATAGTACATTTTATCCTTCCGCTATCTAACACTTTCCATACTGTTGCATATATTGGGGTGGGAATAGTACATTTTACCCGTCCACAATCCAACACTTTCCCTATTGTTGTATTTGCTGGAGTGGGAATAGTAAATTTTAGCCCTCCGCTATCCAACACTTTCCATACTGTTGTACTGGCTGGAGTGGGAATGGTAAATTTAACCCCCCCGCTATCGAACGTTTTCCATACTGTTCTTCTTAGTGGAATGGGAACAGTAAATTTTACTGTTCCGCAATCCAACACTTTCCTTACTGCTGTCTTGATTGGAGTGGGAGTAGTACATTTTACCCTTCTGTACTGCAACAGTTTCCCTTCTGTTGTAGTGGCTCAAATGATTAGAGTAAATAAAAATATCTGTAATTAAATATTTTTACTACTGTTGTATTCATTGGAGGGATATTTGTAAATTTAAGCAAGTTTTTTATTTTTGCATTGCGTGAAGTGGGAATTGTAAGTTTTTAAATATATTTATTATAATACTTTAGGGAGTTTTAAATAACTTGTAGTGGGAATAGTATATGTATTAAATTTTATATTTTATATTTTATTTGATATTGTTGTAATTTATATTATTGTCTGTTTATTTAAAATAATAATATTTTTAATTGGTGATGTTTTTATATTTGAAATTTCTTTTACTACATTTTAAGAATTTTAAGTTCTTTAGTTTTTTATTTAATTAGAATGGTTTTTTTTAAATATATTTTTTTAGTATATGTATATATATTTATTTTTTATAATATTACATTATTTGATAATTCTGAAATTATAATTTAAATTCAAATTATTAGTTTAAAAGTTGTTTTTTAGTTGATATATATAAATATATATATTAATTACTATATATGTGTGTTTAACTTTTTTAATTGAGTTAATTTGTTATATTTGTTAAAATATATATTAAATGTGTTTTTTAAATTAATGTTATTTCATTTATTTAATATTTATTCATTTATTTTATATATATTTTAAAAATGATATTTAGTACAACGATATTAATTACATTGATATTTTTTCCGATACTTTTGTACTTACCATTATAAAGATATGATGATGATATTTTTGTCATCGATATTTTGGTTGCGATATTTTTGTATCACAATATTTAGGGTGTCAGTGAACCTCACACTTCAATGGGGCAGTCTGGGCCTCTATATTCGATGTTACAAGGGCAACCCACGCCAAAGGGTACCTTCAAAGAGGGCTCGCAAAGTGAATCCCACGTATGATGAATCATTCCCTTCGGGAAAAGGATATGCTACCCATGTAAAAAGGTCTCTGAATGTTCGAAATCACCCACTCTCTGCTGGGCCCTGCGCCCTTGCACTCCATTTTCCCGTACAATCTATGGAGAAAAATGTTAAAAAACATATGGGGGCTTATTTACAAGCCCCTTGCGCCGCCCGTACGTCACTTTTCCCATGTTAAAAATGACGCAAAAGTGGCGCAAGGGGCTTGTAAATCTGCCCCATGGATCGTATTTTCAGACCTATGGTGTCGATTATGATGGCGGGCACACAAAGTCCGCCCGCCATCGCATTGGCAAAAGGGACCGCCCGCCATAGGTGCGGCGGTCCCGCCATACAAATCAGGATGCGCCCGCAACACTGGCGGATCCCGTATATTTTACATTGCGGCGGCGGTGCTGCAAGCAGCACCCGCCGCACTGTAAAATATACATGTCGTGCTTTTACATGCACAACGTGACAGGCACCGCGCGGTGCCTGCCACATTGTACATGCAAATGCAGGGGGGTACCATAAGTACCCCCCATGTGCACCCCCCAACACCCTGGGGGCCCGCAACGGGCCCCCAACAGCAGGAACCGCCAGCCTTTCCATGGCGGCAATGCAGCCATGGAAAGGCTGCTCTCAGCCTGCATCGTAATATGGATGGCGGTGTCTTCCAGACACCGCCACCATATTCAACACGTTTTCCGCCGGCCGACGAGTCGACCGGCGGAAAAGCGGCGGACGGTCTTTCCGTCCGCCGCGGACCCCCCAGCCATCATGATATGGCGGGGGGTCTTTGCTGTCTGGATGGCGGGCAGATCGCCCCCGCCGGGCCAGCGGTGACCATCGCCGGCCCGGCGGGGGCGATCCGCCCGCCATCGTAATCGGCCCCTAAGTCCCTAGACTGATGCAGACCAGTTCAAGTGATATATTTGGGTTTAGAAAAGCTATTTAAATTTATAAATCAACACGGTTTAGCTGAATTCAGATTTTTGCACCGGGTAAGGTGTAATGACCCAACAGGTATGTAGGTGAAGACCGTATTTCTTTTATTTGTAATTTGAGTCGTTTATTCTTTCAGTTGTTGGACTGGGAGCTAAAAGCAGCCCTGGAAAGTGTGTTAATAATATGCCCGGACGAAATTTGTATTATGAGGACTAAAAACTTGAGAAATTCACAGATTTCACATAAAATGAAATTTGCACAATTCTTCCAGTTTTGAGATTGGACTATTTTATAATTTTTTTGACCCTTGGCAGTCTGTTTCCAGCAGAAAATGTTTTGCAGGAACTGTAAATCTGCTTTTGCTTTTGCTGCCAACAGTGTTCTGCTATCTCGTGTGACTTTCACATGCAAGGCATACACTTACATTCAATTTTCACGCAATATACCCGGCAAGTTCAATTCACATAGTAAGCATAAATTCACACAATTTTGGCTAACGTTAAGTGTATTTTGCATGTGAAAAAATCCCCCTGCCCTTAGGTTTTTTAATGTGATTGATGTATACGTTTTTGAGACGTCTTGCCCATTGCCGGCCTCCAAACAAGGACTGCTGGCAGAGAGAAAGGATTATGTACATACACGTCATCGTTGTTGAAATTCTCCTGCCTGGCTCAGGCCCACTCAGGTAGTTCCATCTAATTCCACACAAAGCGTCCTCCCTCCTTACCAGGACCTCTTTATTGTGCTACCCATGCTACAGTGCTCCCCTCTCTGAGATCAAAGCCCTCCGGGAGCTGTGGAGCATTTAATAAAACTTCCAAAATATCCTCAAGGAACCTCTTTCCACTTAGCCCATTAATTTGCCCTAATGTTCTCCGATTCATGTATTTTATTGCCTATTTTTAATTGCGTTTGTTTGTAATTGTTGTCTTTTTATTCCAACAGTACTATTTTTTGGCCGCAGAAGAATGGGGTTCTGTAAAGCCGAAAGATAACTGCATTGGGACATAAACGGTTTTCTGCTTGAAGGGTTCGTTAAGGGGTTGTTGCCGGGACACATGTGCGCCTGCGCAACCAACCGGATCTGAAAATAACAGGCGGACACATGAAACAAACAAAAAAAACAGACATCAGCAGATCGAAGGATGAGACTTGCATCCGAAGCAGCCGCAGACATACATCACAGTCTAGCCCGGCGCTGCAACGAGACTCACCCGGGCCCTACTGCAAAGAAGGAAAATTAATCCTCTTGGGTAGTAAAAGACAGCCATAATTTGATTGCAGCGCAGGGTTGGACTGGCACAGAAAATAGACCCGGGCACCCAATTAAAAGTGGCTTCATTATGGAATCTGAGACCTAAAAAAGCAGCCGACATTTCCAAATCAGGGCAGTTTTGAACTTGTAAAGAAAAGCTGTATAGGTGTTTTGCAAGCTATGGGCGACTGCATGCATTTGTGTTCGTTGCATGCAATGATTGTGTTGTTATAGGAGCAAACAATCCTAAAAACAGACCCACCACCCCTCAAACAGGCACACAAACAGCCAATAAAACAGCCCATACACTGACCTGTCAGACCACTACTTCATGACACTTCCAGGTTGCTCTGCTGGGTGGCACTGCACGTGCTGCACTAAAAGCGACCATGCCCCTCTACTGCCTTGTGGTTTAAAGATGGGATTTACAGTCACTCTATCCCATGTCAGTCCGCGCCTGACATTTGACTGAGTTTTCCCTACTCCTCTGGAACTTTCGGAGGCACTTTGATGTCCAGAAATCTGCTGGATTCTCTACAACCCAGTGACCCTCTACCTTAATCAAAAGGCATTAATGATTCCATTGGTCCCTTTACTGCATCCCAGTTATGGTTGTCTTTTACTAACTAACATGGGTCAATTTCCCTTGCTTGCATTAGATCTCATTTGCCCCCCCCCCCTATTCTCAGCCACAGGGGGATCTGCATCATCATGAGATCAGCTCACAGAGCTTGATGTGAGCGGAAGGTAGCCGAGCAGTGGCTCGCAGGGCACGGGAAGGGCAGGGCACCCCTCCTAATGCCTGTGTCAGGACTCATCAGCGTCCGGAAGAACTGGAGCAGAAGTCAAGCATAGATGTTAGTTTAGGCTCAAAGGCCCGAGTGAAATCGAGTGTATGGCCAGAGGGTGGGTGCTCAGACCTTTCCACTCCAATCTCGTGAGGGTTCAAAGGTCAGTTCAGACCACAGCCTACTGCTGCTAGGCTGTCTGCTTAGTTCCTGAACTACATTGTATGGCAATGATGCTTTGGCATTGTGAGATCTCACATTTTTTCCTGCCTGGTGCGAGTTAGTAGATTAGTCAGTCTTGTTTTTTCCTTTTTTCTTTGGATTCTGGTACCTTTAGTCATGCGCTTTCAACTGAAAATCAAAACTGCAAGGACATAAATTAAATGAAAAAACAGAACTGGGTGAGCTAATCTCGCCTGACATGGGTCAACCTGAGATATCTGGGATCCTCCCATTTGTATCCTTCTTCTTCAAGAGGTTTGCTCATGTGAGGACCCAATATAAGTGACCCAATTAATTGTCTGGCAGATTCGCCACCTAGAGTTAGATACTGGGTTTACTGGTGAACCAGGGAGCGGTATTACTGGCCAATTAAACGTGGGAATCTTAGAGTCCCCTGAGAAAAGAAGACATTGGTAATTACAGTACCGATTCACTGGAAATTCCTAATTTTTCCCATTTTTTGGTACCCAGAGCCTTGCCATCTGTAGATAAATTTCCCGGATGAAAGTAAAAACATCCACAGAGTGGATCTCGTAATTCTCGTAATTCCATTGAGTAGTAAATCCTAATACTAGACTAGCCCCATCAGAAATAAAAGTTAACTTTTAATAAGGTCCTCAAAGATTCTCAATACATTTGTGGTAATGGTCTGCATTGATAATTGTTTTAATGCACCCAGGATGCCTAATATTACCACATATTTTTCTCTAAATTTTAAATAAGTTGCCAAAAGAGTGTTTCTAAGAGTTTTCTGCACTTAATACTACAAACTAAACACTAGCTTTTGATCATGATAACAGGCATGGCTTTCCCATACTGCATTTGTGAGGTAGTAGTCCTGGACTACTTTTAATGTTATTTTATGTGTTTTTTCACATAGTGCAAATTCACCTGTTAAATCAGAGAACGTGTTAAATATGTGGTGTGCCACACACAGCAGATCTTCCACAGTTTTTGCACACTCCCGACCATCTCGAAATGAGGGCCAAATGTTGAGCGGAAGGTCTGCAAATTGGGAATAGGTATTGGGAGGGGAGATCTTACCTTTCTGTTATAATGAGTTCGATGCTGGGGAAAACCAATGTGCATTGGTAGTTCTGCATATAAAGCCTATGGTACGGGAAACAGCGAGGGGCAGCAGTAGCTCCAGGGCTGTGTTATGGCCCCTTTACTGGAGTAGTATACATCACTAAAAGGTGTACTCTCGGAGATACCTCGTTCCTGGAAAAACAACGTTTGCTTCTTACAAGAATTGAGGTTCATTTGAAGAACAGGTCCAAGTCGCTTTATTGGAAACTGCGCCCAGACTAAAGGATGAGGCAAAGTTTTACCTAGTATTTGCATTTTGTAACCACCTACCCATTCAGCAGTCTGAAAAAGATTTCACTTCCACGTGGGTGGACTGTAACTTGAAGATATGGCATTGAGTGCTGCTTCCATCATTTAACTGGCTCAGTGCATTCAAGAGGTTTTAAAAGAGATCGAAGGATGGACAGAGAAGGGACTGGGAGAGAGAGAGAGAGAGGGAGAGAGGGAGATAGAGACCATCAGCTATTGAAGTATTATGTATTTTTGTTTTAAGTTTTTTTGGACAGTATATACCAAGTTTTTATTGCCTTGTTCAGCTCGCTGTTAAATGCTGTCACACGAGTTAGACAATAAAAAGGTCTGTTTGGGACACAGACCGCATCTAAATTGAACTAAATATGACCAGCAGTAGGCACCAAAACACCTAATATACTTAAGATACATTGGCATGGATATGGGATCATTTCTATTTTCTACACACATTGCAATTTCAGGACTGTATATCACATTGGAGAAACACATCTGCCTTACTACCAGGGGGCAATGCAGAAGGCTTTGCATGAGTAATGGAAATATATTAATGTTCAGTAAATTTCAAAATCCTATCATGTAGTGTTCTTCACTTAAAAGTAACATTGAACACTTTCAATTGCTATTTACGTCAGTGCTAAGGAGGAACTGTAGCGGAGGCGCCCGAGCCTCTAAAACTGGTCCTTACCAAGGACAGCTTCAGCCTGTGACTGGTGGCCACTCGCTGCATGTTTATGACCAGCCATAACTATGAAGATGTCCTCTCTGTAATATGTGATTTGCTGGTGTCCTCCTAGATATGGGGAGACATAAAGAGCTAAAACGGCAAACACAAAGGGAGGCCAGAGACAGACAGACAGACAGGCAGGCAGGCAGGTAGGTAGGTAGGTAGATATATAGACAGACAGACAGACAGACAGACAGATAGATAGATAGATAGATAGATAGATAGATAGATAGATAGATAGATAGATAGATAGATAGATAGATAGATAGATAGATAGATAGATAGATAGATAGATAGATAGATAGATAGATAGATAGATAGATAGATAGATAGATAATCACAGAAAGAGAGAGTGGGACCATAAGCTGATGAAATAATATGTTTTTTTATTGTAAGTTTTTTTACTCAGCACACACCATGTGTTTATTGCCTTGAGCAGATCTCTGTTAAATGCTGTCACTTGAGTTAGACAACAAAAAAGGCCTGTTTGGGACACAGACCACATCAAAATTAAACTAAATTTGATCAGAACTCATTAACAATTCCTTGAACTGATAATTATCTTCAAGCATGGCAGACTTTTTTGAAGGGCATGAGTCAAAAACTCTATACTGGGCCCCAGATAGCATGAGTTCACGTTTCTAAGTGAAAAAATGCCATTTAGGGAACAAGAAAACAATACAGGTCCGGCATCTGGCATCATCTTGTGGTGATAGCTGTGTTAGATGCCTCACCATTAGTAAATAAAACGTTTGCTTCAAAATCTATAAATAATTTTTTGGCTCATGAGTGCTGGTTCCTGAAAAAGAGTAGGGAGTGAGGAATAATGCCCTTCTTCTCCTCCTTACAACAGTATTGATTACCTTCTATGCTTCTCCTAAGTTATCCTAATATATGATTGACCAACTTTTCAAATAGCAAAGGGGATGTCCATTCTGGGCAAAAGCCATCCCACATTTTCAGTATATAAGTGTTAGACCTGGTATCCTTGGCGTGGTTTTCCCACTAGTCACCACTGCGTGATGCAGGCCCTCACATCCCTCCTCAATGGCAGCTTCAACAACGACGCCAGACTCAGCATCGCAGCCTCGCAGCTCCTTGGAATGAACGCATCGCCCCAACTGCGCAACGCATCCTCAATGCCAGACTTTGTATTGCAAGCCCACGTCGACAGGATCCTCGACGATGATGCAAGATCTCAGATCGCAGCCTCGCCGCACCTCAGAACCAATGCATTGCTTCAGCTGCGTGACACATCATTGACGCAGATCCTCATAACGCTCCACAAACATGGATTGAAGTTAACGTTTTTCAGCGGGTCTAACTGGGTCCCTGTAGCCAACCTGCACTCCATTGCGGTAAGCCTGAACTTGTGACTTTGTTTGGTCTGGCACGACCAGATATCCACAGTTGGTTCTTTGTGCTTTTTAGTGCAATGTTCACTAACATCTTTACAATTGTATTCCTCTGGTTCTACTGATTGGAATTTTATCGTTTTGGTGTTGTTCTATTAATTAAAAATAACTCTCTTTTTCTAATCTGGTGTGGGACCTTTTTGTGAGGTGTTTCACTTTATTGCTGTTTTAAGTACTGTACAAATACTTTACAACTTGCCTCTAAGTTAAGCCTGACTGCTCTGTGCCAAGCTACCTGAGGGTTGAGCACAGGTTAATTTAATGTTGGCTTGTGCCTCACCCCGACAAGGATTGTGGTTTCTGCTTGACCAGGGTTCACACTCCAGTCAAGTAACAACCCAATTTCTCACAATAAATTATTCTGATTTACATTCGCACAAATTTAGATTTACCTTTTATAAATATTATTTATATCTGCTAAGGATCCAGCACTCATTGACCTAAAATGAACACCTGTTAAAAAAATATAACATTAGGTTAGTTTGGGCATGCCTCTTTAGTACTAACTAGTGTGGTTGTACAATGAACCTAGTCAATGTAACTTCAAATGCAGGCATGGTTCACTAGCATTAATTGCGGGTTAGGGCAGGAAAAGCCCATCTGGCCATCTAGTCTATCTGTTTTCCATGACTTTTATGCAGTCAACAGCGTACCTCAGAGTCAGACTACCCACACTGTTGGCCGTTCATGAATGCCCTTCCGCATCTTCCACTGTCCCAGCCAACGTATAGGAGACTCCGGTAAGCTTGTCCAACATTAAACAATTTCACGTCTGGTAATTCATGGAAATGTTCCCAAATCGCACCAGCTTGCTCAATGACCTTTCAATGGTCGGTCCTGATAATATTAACCGTGATGGATTTTACTATCCAATACCACCTAGATCGTGCACTGCAGTCATCACATGTCTAAGTGAGGGCTGCTGGCACGGACTGGGGTAGACAATGACCTGGTAATTGACATGCTGTCATGAGTATCATCGTTTTGGGGGCTCATCGTTGTGTTGTATCTATTTTTTTCCCTTACAGGGCCTTGCCGTTCCTGTGTTTCACCATCATTGCTCACCATGCAGTCACTGCCACAGAAGTTGCAAGACATGATAGACAGTTGGGGGCTCAGGCACCATGCATGTTTCTTCTGTCCTACTCATGTTTAAAGGAGTCTCTTTTACACTGCTATTCCAGGAGGTTCATTAACATGATTCCTATTTGTGAAAGCTGTGAAGATTTTCCAAATGCTTCTTTTCAATCAACTGATGTGCAGAGGTCACCCTTGTCACTTGTGTCCCGTTGCCCCAAGGTCTTACATTAGTGCATGCATAGGCACTTCATACCTCAGACTCTCAGAGTTAAATCAGGTGAAGCGATTCTTGTGAAGCTGTTGTATAGAATACAAGGGTGGCTTGTTTTCAGTAGGTTACTGTTAGACCTGTCAGCCCTAGGGTGGTCTTGCCCTGTTTTTTTCCCTTTTGCGCCTCATTTTTGCCACCGTATTTTTACTGGACCTAGGTCTCCGGGCGCCTTACCACTGCCAACCAGTGCTGAGGTGCAGGTGCTCTCTCACTCAAGATGGCTGCCACAGGCCCCTGCTACTGCAGAGTGGCCTTGCACACATACACACACTAGTAGCCAGGGTCAGGCTGGGACATAGGGATACAGTATCCATCCCGTCCCCGCCTCTGGGCCTCATAGCCAGACATGGTGGAAGGTTCCAGAACCTTCCGGGCTGTGGGAGGAGTTATGTTTTGCCGCCTTTAGGAGGGTCACCTGAACTAGGGGTATAAGAGGTTTGGAGGGAAATCTTTTAGTCAGTTGGGGCACCACTGATCCTGGGAGAACTCTCTGCCGGAGTACAGGCTGTAGGGCCTAGGGGGAGACCTACACTACTGCTGCTGACAAGGCTTAGGCACTGCTGTAGTAAGTTAGCTGAGGAACGCCCACCACCCACTGACCTTGCCCAGCGTGAGGGGACCCAGGGAACCACCTTCAGCGTGCTGGGAAGTACCATCCAGCACCCCAAGAACCACCAACTCATTCCCTCCCCATACAGAGAAACCCCCAAGAAGCAACCAACCAAGAACTGCCGCAAGTAACCTTAAATTGTAAGGCCTGACCGACCAGCAAGGCCAGAAACCTGATCTGCCAAACTGGGGATCATCAGGTAAAGCGCCGTGCCTTGAAGCGCTAGACCTTCACCCCATCTATTCCAAGCTGCTACTGGGCTGCCCAAAAGCCCTTCTGTGTCAGCCCCTTTCCAGCCTGCTGCCAGCGCGCCCCGCGCTAAACCTCCACGAAGGAGGAATTGCCCCCAAGCCACTGACCTCGTGGCTAGAATCTGCCGTTGCGGCCGCCGCCGCGTGTGGAGAGCTGTGGAGGCGAGCGTGGCCTCTCCGAGGCCGTGGTGGTGAGGTGCGCCGTCCGCGCCCTCACCGAAGCCTGAGGATTTGCCCCAAAGGTCACCGCCGGGCCCGGGAGCCCCGGCGACGAAGTTGCGGCCCAAAGATCACCGCCGCGGCCCAGGGGCTCGCGTGAAGAAACTGAGGCCTAGCAGGAAGAACGAGGCCTCCAGGCCCCGCCGACGCCGTTGCCAGGAGACCGGAGACGCCGACCGCGTCATCGGCCGCGCCCCCGGGAAGGCCGCGCAAGTATTGGGCGCCGGCTCGCGCCACGCCCCCAGCGCCAACGGAGGCCGGAGAAGAGCTCCGAGTAAGCAGAGGGAGACGGGAAGCCGTCCGGAGAGGACTGCCGGCTCCCGCTCCCTTCCCCGCATTACACTACTGATCGCGGGGGCCGGAGGAGTGCGATACCGGCCCCCCCCTCCCTTTCCAGGAGACCTACCTTGCTCCGCTAAACCCGGGGGCCGGAGGAGAGTGATACCGGCCCCCCAACGTCCCGCAATTCCGGCCAGAGGGCCGTGGAACTCGCTCCGGGCCCCGCCCCGCCAATCACGGGCCGGCCCGGGAGGGAGCCAGTCGCTGCGAGGAGCAACCAACGAACCACCTACAGGTGAGCCCAGAAGGCCCCTAGGGCCCTAGAAACGCCCCTGGGGGCCGGGGGCCAACAGCAATTATACGCACGAGGCGAGGCCCCGGAGAGTAGTGGGCCTGGCCTAACTTAACCCCTGAGTAGCCCTGAGGGGCCCAGAAGCCTAATTGACAGGGAATTCCCAGAGTAAAGGACATGTTGAGGGGTTCCCCAAGTTGTTCACCCGCCTAGTTGTTCTGCCTGCCTTAATCACTGTTTAGGCCAATGTAGATCAGCGCTAATCTTTGCCTAGTGTAAAGGTGCTTAACTGAATTGAGCTGAAGTGTACACCGCCAAGAGTTGAAGTGTTTTATGTTGCAGGTGTACCGGAGTTGCGACGCCCACTGTACTGAATGTGGGTGCGCCTAGATTAACGCAGGCCCTGTTTGAAATGTAACGTAAAAGGCCTATTTACAAGTGATTGAATATTCATGAGGTGAACTGCATGTTTTAGGCCCATGTTTTATTCTTGCACCCTGTGATCATTATTGGTGCTATGTTTAGGAGATGATTCCTGCAGCCTTTTAGTGGCTTACAATGTTGATGAGCTATGATGCTTTAATGAAATTACACACCAGTTGAGTACTGCAATGACTTTAAATGTTGACCTGAATTAATCTGCCTCATCTGATGCTGCATTGATTTATATAAAAGAACTTGTTTTTAATACACAAGCCTGGTGTGGTGTCACGTTATTGCGTCCGCATTACTGGGTCCAAGTGAGTGTGTGCTGCACAACTGCCTTACACATTGCCTTCGGGTGCTTTCCCGCCTCGCGCCATGCTACCGTGCCGGACTCGGTAACCCCGTTTCCAACATTGGTGTTCAGCGGTGGGATAAGGACTGGTGTTTGTGCAGCACCCCACAGGGACTCAGTGTGCGCCGCAATTGGACACCTATTGAAATGCAAGTGCTAAGAATTCGTTTGTGATTGCCTGATTGTGTACATTCCTGCGTTAGACCTGCTACCTACAGTCTAGAACCCTTTCTCTAAATTGTCTGGGGCCCCACCTAGCAGGATGGAGTTTGAGTTGGCCAACCTAGAAAGGTATACGGTGACACAGCTCAAGGAGTTCTGTCTAGAGAGGGGGGTGTCCGTCAAGCGAGGCGCCAGGAAGGAGGTGCTTCAGAAAGCTTTGAGGGCATGGGTAATGGCCCACCCGGGGGGAAGAGGGGACGAGGAGCAGAGGGAGGCAGACGACACAGGAGAACTGGACCTACTGCACATTGACGTTAGCGAGAATGTGTTGCCAGGAAGACGTTCCAGGGCAGGCAGTAGTGCGTCAGGGGGAGTTTGTCTGCAGAGGAATTTGAGGACAGGAGGGAGGAGAGGCAATTGAAGTTAGAACTTGCTAGGATGGACAGGGAGCGAGAACAGGCAAGGCTAGCCATGGAAGAAAGGAAGCTTGCGCATGAGCTTAGCCTGAAGGAATTAGAGCTCCGAGCCTTGCAGATGGAGATGCAGGGCAACTTGACTGGTGGTTTTCACATAGTGCAAATTCACCTGTTAAATCAGAGAACGTGTTAAATATGTGGTGTGCCACACACAGCAGATCTTCCACAGTTTTTGCACACTCCCGACCATCTCGAAATGAGGGCCAAATGTTGAGCGGAAGGTCTGCAAATTGGGAATAGGTATTGGGAGGGGAGATCTTACCTTTCTGCTATAATGAGTTTGATGCTGGGGAAAACCAATGTGCATTGGTAGTTCTGCATATAAAGCCTATAGTACGGGAAACAGCGAGGGGCAGCAGTAGCTCCAGGGCTGTGTTATGGCCCCTTTACTGGAGTAGTATACATCACTAAAAGGTGTACTCACGGAGATACCTCGTTCCTGGAAAAACAACGTTTGCTTCTTACAAGAATTGAGGTTCATTTGAAGAACAGGTCCAAGTCGCTTTATTGGAAACTGCGCCCAGACTAAAGGATGAGGCAAAGTTTTACCTAGTATTTGCATTTTGTAACCACCTACCCATTCAGCAGTCTGAAAAAGATTCCACTTCCACGTGGGTGGACTGTAACTTGAAGATATGGCATTGAGTGCTGCTTCCATCATTTAACTGGCTCAGTGCATTCAAGAGGTTTTAAAAGAGATCGAAGGATGGACAGAGAAGGGACTGGGAGAGAGAGAGAGAGAGGGAGAGAGGGAGATAGAGACCATCAGCTATTGAAGTATTATGTATTTTTGTTTTAAGTTTTTTTGGACAGTATATACCAAGTTTTTATTGCCTTGTTCAGCTCGCTGTTAAATGCTGTCACACGAGTTAGACAATAAAAAGGTCTGTTTGGGACACAGACCGCATCTAAATTGAACTAAATATGACCAGCAGTAGGCACCAAAACACCTAATATACTTAAGATACATTGGCATGGATATGGGATCATTTCTATTTTCTACACACATTGCAATTTCAGGACTGTATATCACATTGGAGAAACACATCTGCCTTACTACCAGGGGGCAATGCAGAAGGCTTTGCATGAGTAATGGAAATATATTAATGTTCAGTAAATTTCAAAATCCTATCATGTAGTGTTCTTCACTCAAAAGTAACATTGAACACTTTCAATTGCTATTTACGTCAGTGCTAAGGAGGAACTGTAGCGGAGGCGCCCGAGCCTCTAAAACTGGTCCTTACCAAGGACAGCTTCAGCCTGTGACTGGTGGCCACTCGCTGCATGTTTATGACCAGCCATAACTATGAAGATGTCCTCTCTGTAATATGTGATTTGCTGGTGTCCTCCTAGATATGGGGAGACATAAAGAGCTAAAACGGCAAACACAAAGGGAGGCCAGAGACAGACAGACAGACAGACAGACAGGCAGGCAGGTAGGTAGGTAGGTAGGTAGGTAGATATATAGACAGACAGACAGACAGACAGACAGACAGACAGACAGACAGATAGACAGATAGACAGATAGACAGATAGATAGATAGATAGATAGATAGATAGATAGATAGATAGATAGATAGATAGATAGATAGATAGATAGATAGATAGATAGATAGATAGATAGATAGATAGATAGATAGATAGATAGATAGATAGATAGATAGATAATCACAGAAAGAGAGAGTGGGACCATAAGCTGATGAAATAATATGTTTTTTATTGTAAGTTTTTTTACTCAGCACACACCATGTGTTTATTGCCTTGAGCAGATCTCTGTTAAATGCTGTCACTTGAGTTAGACAACAAAAAAGGCCTGTTTGGGACACAGACCACATCAAAATTAAACTAAATTTGATCAGAACTCATTAACAATTCCTTGAACTGATAATTATCTTCAAGCATGGCAGACTTTTTTGAAGGGCATGAGTCAAAAACTCTATACTGGGCCCCAGATAGCATGAGTTCACGTTTCTAAGTGAAAAAAATGCCATTTAGGGAACAAGAAAACAATACAGGTCCGGCATCTGGCATCATCTTGTGGTGATAGCTGTGTTAGATGCCTCACCATTAGTAAATAAAACGTTTGCTTCAAAATCTATAAATAATTTTTTGGCTCATGAGTGCTGGTTCCTGAAAAAGAGTAGGGAGTGAGGAATAATGCCCTTCTTCTCCTCCTTACAACAGTATTGATTACCTTCTATGCTTCTCCTAAGTTATCCTAATATATGATTGACCAACTTTTCAAATAGCAAAGGGGATGTCCATTCTGGGCAAAAGCCATCCCACATTTTCAGTATATAAGTGTTAGACCTGGTATCCTTGGCGTGGTTTTCCCACTAGTCACCACTGCGTGATGCAGGCCCTCACATCCCTCCTCAATGGCAGCTTCAACAACGACGCCAGACTCAGCATCGCAGCCTCGCAGCTCCTTGGAATGAACGCATCGCCCCAACTGCGCCACGCATCCTCAATGCCAGACTTTGTATTGCAAGCCCACGTTGACGGGATCCTCGACGATGATGCAAGATCTCAGATCGCAGCCTCGCCGCACCTCAAAACCAATGCATTGCTTCAGCTGCGTGACACATCATTGACGCGGATCCTCATAACGCTCCACAAACATGGATTGAAGTTAACGTTTTTCAGCGGGTCTAACTGGGTCCCTGTAGCCAACCTGCACTCCATTGCGGTAAGCCTGAACTTGTGACTTTGTTTGGTCTGGCACGACCAGATATCCACAGTTGGTTCTTTGTGCTTTTTAGTGCAATGTTCACTAACATCTTTACAATTGTATTCCTCTGGTTCTACTGATTGGAATTTTATCGTTTTGGTGTTGTTCTATTAATTAAAAATAACTCTCTCTTTCTAATCTGGTGTGGGACCTTTTTGTGAGGTGTTTCACTTTATTGCTGTTTTAAGTACTGTACAAATACTTTACAACTTGCCTCTAAGTTAAGCCTGACTGCTCTGTGCCAAGCTACCTGAGGGTTGAGCACAGGTTAATTTAATGTTGGCTTGTGCCTCACCCCGACAAGGATTGTGGTTTCTGCTTGACCAGGGTTCACACTCCAGTCAAGTAACAACCCAATTTCTCACAATAAATTATTCTGATTTACATTCGCACAAATTTAGATTTACCTTTTATAAATATTATTTATATCTGCTAAGGATCCAGCACTCATTGACTTAAAATGAACACCTGTTAAAAAAATATAACATTAGGTTAGTTTGGGCATGCCTCTTTAGTACTAACTAGTGTGGTTGTACAATGAACCTAGTCAATGTAACTTCAAATGCAGGCATGGTTCACTAGCATTAATTGCGGGTTAGGGCAGGAAAAGCCCATCTGGCCATCTAGTCTATCTGTTTTCCATGACTTTTATGCAGTCAACAGCGTACCTCAGAGTCAGACTACCCACACTGTTGGCCGTTCATGAATGCCCTTCCGCATCTTCCACTGTCCCAGCCAACGTATAGGAGACTCCGGTAAGCTTGTCCAACATTAAACAATTTCACGTCTGGTAATTCATGGAAATGTTCCCAAATCGCACCAGCTTGCTCAATGACCTTTCAATGGTCGGTCCTGATAATATTAACCGTGATGGATTTTACTATCCAATACCACCTAGATCGTGCACTGCAGTCATCACATGTCTAAGTGAGGGCTGCTGGCACGGACTGGGGTAGACAATGACCTGGTAATTGACATGCTGTCATGAGTATCATCGTTTTGGGGGCTCATCGTTGTGTTGTATCTATTTTTTTCCTTACAGGGCCTTGCCGTTCCTGTGTTTCACCATCATTGCTCACCATGCAGTCACCGCCACAGAAGTTGCAAGACTTGATAGACAGTTGGGGGCTCAGGCACCATCCATGTTTCTTCTGTCCTACTCATGTTTAAAGGAGTCTCTTTTACACTGCTATTCCAGGAGGTTCATTAACATGATTCCTATTTGTGAAAGCTGTGAAGATTTTCCAAATGCTTCTTTTCAATCAACTGATGTGCAGAGGTCACCCTTGTCACTTGTGTCCCGTTGCCCCAAGGTCTTACATTAGTGCATGCATAGGCACTTCATACCTCAGACTCTCAGAGTTAAATCAGGTGAAGCGAGTCTTGTGAAGCTGTTGTATAGAATACAAGGGTGGCTTGTTTTCAGTAGGTTACTGTTAGACCTGTCAGCCCTAGGGTGGTCTTGCCCTGTTTTTTTCCCTTTTGCGCCTCATTTTTGCCACCGTATTTTTACTGGACCTAGGTCTCCGGGCGCCTTACCACTGCCAACCAGTGCTGAGGTGCAGGTGCTCTCTCACTCAAGATGGCTGCCACAGGCCCCTGCTACTGCAGAGTGGCCTTGCACACATACACACACTAGTAGCCAGTGTCAGGCTGGGACATAGGGATACAGTATCCATCCCGTCCCTGCCTCTGGGCCTCATAGCCAGACATGGTGGAAGGTTCCAGAACCTTCCGGGCTGTGGGAGGAGTTATGTTTTGCCGCCTTTAGGAGGGTCACCTGAACTAGGGGTATAAGAGGTTTGGAGGGAAATCTTTTAATCAGTTGGGGCACCACTGATCCTGGGAGAACCTCTGCCGGAGTACAGGCTGTAGGGCCTAGGGGGGAGACCTACACTACTGCTGCTGACAAGGCTTAGGCACTGCTGTAGTAAGTTAGCTGAGGAACGCCCACCACCCACTGACCTTGCCCAGCGTGAGGGGACCCAGGGAACCACCTTCAGCGTGCTGGGAAGTACCATCCAGCACCCCAAGAACCACCAACTCATTCCCTCCCCCATACAGAGATGCCCCCAAGAAGCAACCAACCAAGAACTGCTGCAAGTAACCTTAAATTGTAAGGCCTGACCGACCAGCAAGGCCAGAAACCTGAACTGCCAAACTGGGGATCATCAGGTAAAGCGCCGTGCCTTGAAGCGCTAGACCTTCACCCCATCTATTCCAAGCTGCTACTGGGCTGCCCAAAAGCCCTTCTGTGTCAGCCCCTTTCCAGCCTGCTGCCAGCGCGCCCCGCGCTATACCTCCACGAAGGAGGAATTGCCCCCAAGCCACTGACCTCGTGGCTAGAATCTGCCGTTGCGGCCGCCGCCGCGTGTGGAGAGCTGTGGAGGCGAGCGTGGCCTCTCCGAGGCCGTGGTGGTGAGGTGCGCCGTCCGCGCCCTCACCGAAGCCTGAGGATTTGCCCCAAAGGTCACCGCCGGGCCCGGGTGCCCCGGCGACGAAGTCGCGGCCCAAAGATCACCGCCGCGGCCCAGGGGCTCGCCTGAAGAAACTGAGGCCTAGCAGGAAGAACGAGGCCTCCAGGCCCCGCCGACGCCGTTGCCAGGAGACCGGGGACGCCGACCGCGTCATCGGGCGTGCCCCCGGGAAGGCCGCGCAAGTATTGGGCGCCGGCTCGCGCCACGCCCCCAGCGCCGACGGAGGCCGGAGAAGAGCTCCGAGTAAGCAGAGGGAGACGGGAAGCCGTCCGGAGAGGACTGCCGGCTCCCGCTCCCTTCCCCGCATTACACTACTGATCGCGGGGGCCGGAGGAGTGCGATACCGGCCCCCCCCTCCCTTTCCAGGAGACCTACCTTGCTCCGCTAAACCCGGGGGCCGGAGGAGAGTGATACCGGCCCCCAACGTCCCGCAACTCCGGCCGGAGGGCCGTGGAACTCGCTCCGGGCCCCGCCCCGCCAATCACGGGCCGGCCCGGGAGGGAGCCAGTCGCTGCGAGGAGCGACCAACGAACCACCTACAGGTGAGCCCAGGAGGCCCCTAGGGCCCTAGAAACGCCCCTGGGGGCCGGGGACCAACAGCAATTATACGCACGAGGCGAGGCCCCGGAGAGGAGTGGGCCTGGCCTAACTTAACCCCTGAGTAGCCCTGAGGGGCCCAGAAGCCTAATTGACAGGGAATTCCCAGAGTAAAGGACATGTTGAGGGGTTCCCCAAGTTGTTCACCCGCCTAGTTGTTCTGCCTGCCTTAATCACTGTTTAGGCCAATGTAGATCAGCGCTAATGAAATGTCTTTGCCTAGTGTAAAGGTGCTTAACTGAATTGAGCTGAAGTGTACACCGCCAAGAGTTGAAGTGTTTTATGTTGCAGGTGTACCGGAGTTGCGACGCCCACTGTACTGAATGTGGGTGCGCCTAGATTAACGCAGGCCCTGTTTGAAATGTAACGTAAAAGGCCTATTTACAAGTGATTGAATATTCATGAGGTGAACTGCATGTTTTAGGCCCATGTTTTATTCTTGCACCCTGTGATCATTATTGGTGCTATGTTTAGGAGATGATTCCTGCGGCCTTTTAGTGGCTTACAATGTTGATGAGCTATGATGCTTTAATGAAATTACACACCAGTTGAGTACTGCAATGACTTTAAATGTTGACCTGAATTAATCTGCCTCATCTGATGCTGCATTGATTTATATAAAAGAACTTGTTTTTAATACACAAGCCTGGTGTGGTGTCACGTTATTGCGTCCGCATTACTGGGTCCAAGTGAGTGTGTGCTGCACAACTGCCTTACACATTGCCTTCGGGTGCTTTCCCGCCTCGCGCCATGCTACCGTGCCGGACTCGGTAACCCCGTTTCCAACATTGGTGTTCAGCGGTGGGATAAGGACTGGTGTTTGTGCAGCACCCCACAGGGACTCAGTGTGCGCCGCAATTGGACACCTATTGAAATGCAAGTGCTAAGAATTCGTTTGTGATTGCCTGATTGTGTACATTCCTGCGTTAGACCTGCTACCTACAGTCTAGAACCCTTTCTCTAAATTGTCTGGGGCCCCACCTAGCAGGATGGAGTTTGAGTTGGCCAACCTAGAAAGGTATACGGTGACACAGCTCAAGGAGTTCTGTCTAGAGAGGGGGTGTCCGTCAAGCGAGGCGCCAGGAAGGAGGTGCTTCAGAAAGCTTTGAGGGCATGGGTAATGAGCCCACCCGGGGGAAGAGGGGACGAGGAGCAGAGGGAGGCAGACGACACAGGAGAACTGGACCTACTGCACATTGACGTTAGCGAGAATGTGTTGCCAGGAAGACGTTCCAGGGCAGGCAGTAGTGCGTCAGGGGGAGTTTGTCTGCAGAGGAATTTGAGGACAGGAGGGAGGAGAGGCAATTGAAGTTAGAACTTGCTAGGATGGACAGGGAGCGAGAACAGGCAAGGCTAGCCATGGAAGAAAGGAAGCTTGCGCATGAGCTTAGCCTAAAGGAATTAGAGCTCCGAGCCTTGCAGATGGAGATGCAGGGCAACTTGACTGGTGGTTTTCACATAGTGCAAATTCACCTGTTAAATCAGAGAACGTGTTAAATATGTGGTGTGCCACACACAGCAGATCTTCCACAGTTTTTGCACACTCCCGACCATCTCGAAATGAGGGCCAAATGTTGAGCGGAAGGTCTGCAAATTGGGAATAGGTATTGGGAGGGGAGATCTTACCTTTCTGCTATAATGAGTTTGATGCTGGGGAAAACCAATGTGCATTGGTAATTCTGCATATAAAGCCTATGGTACGGGAAACAGCGAGGGGCAGCAGTAGCTCCAGGGCTGTGTTATGGCCCCTTTACTGGAGTAGTATACATCACTAAAAGGTGTACTCTCGGAGATACCTCGTTCCTGGGAAAACAACGTTTGCTTCTTACAAGAATTGAGGTTCATTTGAAGAACAGGTCCAAGTCGCTTTATTGGAAACTGCGCCCAGACTAAAGGATGAGGCAAAGTTTTACCTAGTATTTGCATTTTGTAACCACCTACCCATTCAGCAGTCTGAAAAAGATTCCACTTCCACGTGGGTGGACTGTAACTTGAAGATATGGCATTGAGTGCTGCTTCCATCATTTAACTGGCTCAGTGCATTCAAGAGGTTTTAAAAGAGATCGAAGGATGGACAGAGAAGGGACTGGGAGAGAGAGAGAGAGAGGGAGAGAGGGAGATAGAGACCATCAGCTATTGAAGTATTATGTATTTTTGTTTTAAGTTTTTTTGGACAGTATATACCAAGTTTTTATTGCCTTGTTCAGCTCGCTGTTAAATGCTGTCACACGAGTTAGACAATAAAAAGGTCTGTTTGGGACACAGACCGCATCTAAATTGAACTAAATATGACCAGCAGTAGGCACCAAAACACCTAATATACTTAAGATACATTGGCATGGATATGGGATCATTTCTATTTTCTACACACATTGCAATTTCAGGACTGTATATCACATTGGAGAAACACATCTGCCTTACTACCAGGGGGCAATGCAGAAGGCTTTGCATGAGTAATGGAAATATATTAATGTTCAGTAAATTTCAAAATCCTATCATGTAGTGTTCTTCACTCAAAAGTAACATTGAACACTTTCAATTGCTATTTACGTCAGTGCTAAGGAGAAACTGTAGCGGAGGCGCCCGAGCCTCTAAAACTGGTCCTTACCAAGGACAGCTTCAGCCTGTGACTGGTGGCCACTCGCTGCATGTTTATGACCAGCCATAACTATGAAGATGTCCTCTCTGTAATATGTGATTTGCTGGTGTCCTCCTAGATATGGGGAGACATAAAGAGCTAAAACGGCAAACACAAAGGGAGGCCAGAGACAGACAGACAGACAGACAGACAGGCAGGCAGGTAGGTAGGTAGGTAGGTAGATATATAGACAGACAGACAGACAGACAGACAGACAGACAGACAGATAGATAGATAGATAGATAGATAGATAGATAGATAGATAGATAGATAGATAGATAGATAGATAATCACAGAAAGAGAGAGTGGGGCCATAAGCTGATGAAATAATATGTTTTTTATTGTAAGTTTTTTTACTCAGCACACACCATGTGTTTATTGCCTTGAGCAGATCTCTGTTAAATGCTGTCACTTGAGTTAGACAACAAAAAAGGCCTGTTTGGGACACAGACCACATCAAAATTAAACTAAATTTGATCAGAACTCATTAACAATTCCTTGAACTGATAATTATCTTCAAGCATGGCAGACTTTTTTGAAGGGCATGAGTCAAAAACTCTATACTGGGCCCCAGATAGCATGAGTTCACGTTTCTAAGTGAAAAAAATGCCATTTAGGGAACAAGAAAACAATACAGGTCTGGCATCTGGCATCATCTTGTGGTGATAGCTGTGTTAGATGCCTCACCATTAGTAAATAAAACGTTTGCTTCAAAATCTATAAATAATTTTTTGGCTCATGAGTGCTGGTTCCTGAAAAAGAGTAGGGAGTGAGGAATAATGCCCTTCTTCTCCTCCTTACAACAGTATTGATTACCTTCTATGCTTCTCCTAAGTTATCCTAATATATGATTGACCAACTTTTCAAATAGCAAAGGGGATGTCCATTCTGGGCAAAAGCCATCCCACATTTTCAGTATATAAGTGTTAGACCTGGTATCCTTGGCGTGGTTTTCCCACTAGTCACCACTGCGTGATGCAGGCCCTCACATCCCTCCTCAATGGCAGCTTCAACAACGACGCCAGACTCAGCATCGCAGCCTCGCAGCTCCTTGGAATGAACGCATCGCCCCAACTGCGCCACGCATCCTCAATGCCAGACTTTGTATTGCAAGCCCACGTTGACGGGATCCTCGACGATGATGCAAGATCTCAGATCGCAGCCTCGCCGCACCTCAGAACCAATGCATTGCTTCAGCTGCGTGACACATCATTGACGCGGATCCTCATAACGCTCCACAAACATGGATTGAAGTTAACGTTTTTCAGCGGGTCTAACTGGGTCCCTGTAGCCAACCTGCACTCCATTGCGGTAAGCCTGAACTTGTGACTTTGTTTGGTCTGGCACGACCAGATATCCACAGTTGGTTCTTTGTGCTTTTTAGTGCAATGTTCACTAACATCTTTACAATTGTATTCCTCTGGTTCTACTGATTGGAATTTTATCGTTTTGGTGTTGTTCTATTAATTAAAAATAACTCTCTTTTTCTAATCTGGTGTGGGACCTTTTTGTGAGGTGTTTCACTTTATTGCTGTTTTAAGTACTGTACAAATACTTTACAACTTGCCTCTAAGTTAAGCCTGACTGCTCTGTGCCAAGCTACCTGAGGGTTGAGCACAGGTTAATTTAATGTTGGCTTGTGCCTCACCCCGACAAGGATTGTGGTTTCTGCTTGACCAGGGTTCACACTCCAGTCAAGTAACAACCCAATTTCTCACAATAAATTATTCTGATTTACATTCGCACAAATTTAGATTTACCTTTTATAAATATTATTTATATCTGCTAAGGATCCAGCACTCATTGACCTAAAATGAACACCTGTTAAAAAAATATAACATTAGGTTAGTTTGGGCATGCCTCTTTAGTACTAACTAGTGTGGTTGTACAATGAACCTAGTCAATGTAACTTCAAATGCAGGCATGGTTCACTAGCATTAATTGCGGGTTAGGGCAGGAAAAGCCCATCTGGCCATCTAGTCTATCTGTTTTCCATGACTTTTATGCAGTCAACAGCGTACCTCAGAGTCAGACTACCCACACTGTTGGCCGTTCATGAATGCCCTTCCGCATCTTCCACTGTCCCAGCCAACGTATAGGAGACTCCGGTAAGCTTGTCCAACATTAAACAATTTCACGTCTGGTAATTCATGGAAATGTTCCCAAATCGCACCAGCTTGCTCAATGACCTTTCAATGGTCGGTCCTGATAATATTAACCGTGATGGATTTTACTATCCAATACCACCTAGATCGTGCACTGCAGTCATCACATGTCTAAGTGAGGGCTGCTGGCACGGACTGGGGTAGACAATGACCTGGTAATTGACATGCTGTCATGAGTATCATCGTTTTGGGGGCTCATCGTTGTGTTGTATCTATTTTTTTCCCTTACAGGGCCTTGCCGTTCCTGTGTTTCACCATCATTGCTCACCATGCAGTCACCGCCACAGAAGTTGCAAGACTTGATAGACAGTTGGGGGCTCAGGCACCATCCATGTTTCTTCTGTCCTACTCATGTTTAAAGGAGTCTCTTTTACACTGCTATTCCAGGAGGTTCATTAACATGATTCCTATTTGTGAAAGCTGTGAAGATTTTCCAAATGCTTCTTTTCAATCAACTGATGTGCAGAGGTCACCCTTGTCACTTGTGTCCCGTTGCCCCAAGGTCTTACATTAGTGCATGCATAGGCACTTCATACCTCAGACTCTCAGAGTTAAATCAGGTGAAGCGAGTCTTGTGAAGCTGTTGTATAGAATACAAGGGTGGCTTGTTTTCAGTAGGTTACTGTTAGACCTGTCAGCCCTAGGGTGGTCTTGCCCTGTTTTTTTTCCCTTTTGCGCCTCATTTTTGCCATTGTATTTTTACTGGACCTAGGTCTCCGGGCGCCTTACCACTGCCAACCAGTGCTGAGGTGCAGGTGCTCTCTCACTCAAGATGGCTGCCACAGGCCCCTGCTACTGCAGAGTGGCCTTGCACACATACACACACTAGTAGCCAGGGTCAGGCTGGGACATAGGGATACAGTATCCATCCCGTCCCTGCCTCTGGGCCTCATAGCCAGACATGGTGGAAGGTTCCAGAACCTTCCGGGCTGTGGGAGGAGTTATGTTTTGCCGCCTTTAGGAGGGTCACCTGAACTAGGGGTATAAGAGGTTTGGAGGGAAATCTTTTAGTCAGTTGGGGCACCACTGATCCTGGGAGAACCTCTGCCGGAGTACAGGCTGTAGGGCCTAGGGGGAGACCTACACTACTGCTGCTGACAAGGCTTAGGCACTGCTGTAGTAAGTTAGCTGAGGAACGCCCACCACCCACTGACCTTGCCCAGCGTGAGGGGACCCAGGGAACCACCTTCAGCGTGCTGGGAAGTACCATCCAGCACCCCAAGAACCACCAACTCATTCCCTCCCCCATACAGAGAAACCCCCAAGAAGCAACCAACCAAGAACTGCCGCAAGTAACCTTAAATTGTAAGGCCTGACCGACCAGCAAGGCCAGAAACCTGAACTGCCAAACTGGGGATCATCAGGTAAAGCGCCGTGCCTTGAAGCGCTAGACCTTCACCCCATCTATTCCAAGCTGCTACTGGGCTGCTCAAAGCCCTTCTGTGTCAGCCCCTTTCCAGCCTGCTGCCAGCGCGCCCGCGCTATACCTCCACGAAGGAGGAATTGCCCCCAAGCCACTGACCTCGTGGCTAGAATCTGCCGTTGCGGCCGCCGCCGCGTGTGGAGAGCTGTGGAGGCGAGCGTGGCCTCTCCGAGGCCGTGGTGGTGAGGTGCGCCGTCCGCGCCCTCACCGAAGCCTGAGGATTTGCCCCAAAGGTCACCGCCGGGCCCGGGTGCCCCGGCCGACGAAGTCGCGGCCCAAAGATCACCGCCGCGGCCCAGGGGCTCGCCTGAAGAAACTGAGGCCTAGCAGGAAGAACGAGGCCTCCAGGCCCCGCCGACGCCGTTGCCAGGAGACCGGGGACGCCGACCGCGTCATCGGCCGTGCCCCCGGGAAGGCCGCGCAAGTATTGGGCGCCGGCTCGCGCCACGCCCCCAGCGCCGACGGAGGCCGGAGAAGAGCTCCGAGTAAGCAGAGGGAGACGGGAAGCCGTCCGGAGAGGACTGCCGGCTCCCGCTCCCTTCCCCGCATTACACTACTGATCGCGGGGGCCGGAGGAGTGCGATACCGGACCCCCCCTCCCTTTCCAGGAGACCTACCTTGCTCCGCTAAACCCGGGGGCCGGAGGAGAGTGATACCGGCCCCCCAACGTCCCGCAATTCCGGCCGGAGGGCCGTGGAACTCGCTCCGGGCCCCGCCCCGCCAATCACGGGCCGGCCCGGGAGGGAGCCAGTCGCTGCGAGGAGCGACCAACGAACCACCTACAGGTGAGCCCAGGAGGCCCCTAGGGCCCTAGAAACGCCCCTGGGGGCCGGGGACCAACAGCAATTATACGCACGAGGCGAGGCCCCGGAGAGGAGTGGGCCTGGCCTAACTTAACCCCTGAGTAGCCCTGAGGGGCCCAGAAGCCTAATTGACAGGGAATTCCCAGAGTAAAGGACATGTTGAGGGGTTCCCCAAGTTGTTCACCCGCCTAGTTGTTCTGCCTGCCTTAATCACTGTTTAGGCCAATGTAGATCAGCGCTAATGAAATGTCTTTGCCTAGTGTAAAGGTGCTTAACTGAATTGAGCTGAAGTGTACACCGCCAAGAGTTGAAGTGTTTTATGTTGCAGGTGTACCGGAGTTGCGACGCCCACTGTACTGAATGTGGGTGCGCCTAGATTAACGCAGGCCCTGTTTGAAATGTAACGTAAAAGGCCTATTTACAAGTGATTGAATATTCATGAGGTGAACTGCATGTTTTAGGCCCATGTTTTATTCTTGCACCCTGTGATCATTATTGGTGCTATGTTTAGGAGATGATTCCTGCGGCCTTTTAGTGGCTTACAATGTTGATGAGCTATGATGCTTTAATGAAATTACACACCAGTTGAGTACTGCAATGACTTTAAATGTTGACCTGAATTAATCTGCCTCATCTGATGCTGCATTGATTTATATAAAAGAACTTGTTTTTAATACACAAGCCTGGTGTGGTGTCACGTTATTGCGTCCGCATTACTGGGTCCAAGTGAGTGTGTGCTGCACAACTGCCTTACACATTGCCTTCGGGTGCTTTCCCGCCTCGCGCCATGCTACCGTGCCGGACTCGGTAACCCCGTTTCCAACATTGGTGTTCAGCGGTGGGATAAGGACTGGTGTTTGTGCAGCACCCCACAGGGACTCAGTGTGCGCCGCAATTGGACACCTATTGAAATGCAAGTGCTAAGAATTCGTTTGTGATTGCCTGATTGTGTACATTCCTGCGTTAGACCTGCTACCTACAGTCTAGAACCCTTTCTCTAAATTGTCTGGGGCCCCACCTAGCAGGATGGAGTTTGAGTTGGCCAACCTAGAAAGGTATACGGTGACACAGCTCAAGGAGTTCTGTCTAGAGAGGGGGTGTCCGTCAAGCGAGGCGCCAGGAAGGAGGTGCTTCAGAAAGCTTTGAGGGCATGGGTAATGAGCCCACCCGGGGGAAGAGGGGACGAGGAGCAGAGGGAGGCAGACGACACAGGAGAACTGGACCTACTGCACATTGACGTTAGCGAGAATGTGTTGCCAGGAAGACGTTCCAGGGCAGGCAGTAGTGCGTCAGGGGGAGTTTGTCTGCAGAGGAATTTGAGGACAGGAGGGAGGAGAGGCAATTGAAGTTAGAACTTGCTAGGATGGACAGGGAGCGAGAACAGGCAAGGCTAGCCATGGAAGAAAGGAAGCTTGCGCATGAGCTTAGCCTGAAGGAATTAGAGCTCCGAGCCTTGCAGATGGAGATGCAGGGCAACTTGAATGGTGGCAGCGTACCTGCTGGGGTTCCCCAGGAGCCCAAGTTCTATCTACCTAGAGAGGTGATAACCAGTTTTAGTGTGGGAGATGACATCGATAAGTGGTTGGCGGCGTACGAGGTGTCGTTGGTGGCCCATAGGGTTCCTGAGAGCTACTGGGGGGGAGGTCTCTACAGGTACATACCTCCACTAGTGAGGGACACACTTTTGACCTTGGACAAGGGGGATCAGACGAACTACCCTATCATGAAGGAGGCCCTGCTTAAGAAGTTTGGCCTCACCCCAGAGAAGTACCGCCAAAAGTTCCGCAACAGCCACAAGCTTCAAACACAGAACTGGGTGGATTTTTTTGATTATGCCCGGAAGGCATTGGAGGGTTGGGTGCGTGGCAGCAACATTGATGATTACAAAGGGCTGTACGACCTGTTCTTGAGAGAGCACCTCCTAGAGAAATGTTTTCCGGAGCTGCGCCAGTACTTGGTGGACCGCAAGCTGACCAATCCACGGGAGCTTGCAGAGGAGGCAGACACGTGGGTCAGCACTCGGGTGTCCCACAAGGGAGCCGGGGCGGACCACCCGAAAGGTGGACAGGGGTTCCCCCAGAAGAAAGAGGGGGAGATAAAAGGAGGGAGTTCTTTAAAGGCCCCCAAAATAGACCGCCTGGGAGAGGGGTAGGTTCCCCATCCCAATCTGGATTCCAGAAACCCACTTACCCTGACAGGAGTCAGCAGCCCAGAACTGTCCGGTGCTACGAGTGCGGGGAGGTTGGACACTACAAGGGGATCCCCAGTGTCGCAAGAGAACCCCAGCCCCCACAGGAGGTAAGAGCCCCGGGTGGCCAGTGTAGCGCTTGGGAGGAGTTGTCCCTAGGTAGGGAGGTGAGTGGACAGGCTTGACCTTAGTTTCCCTGGGGGATAGAGAGATCATCCCATGGGTTCAGGTACCCTCGAACACTGCCAAGTATTGGCAGAGGGTCCTGGTGAACGGGGAGGAGGTGGAGGCTCTGAGGGACACAGGTGCCAGCATGACGATGGTGAGACGTCAGCTGGTGTCCCCAGAGCAGGTGATTCCTGAGGTATTCCACCCGGTTGTTATGGCTGATAATAGCCTGGGTCATTACCCCGTGGCCCAAGTTCCCTTTGAGTGGGGAGGAGTCTCAGGCCTGTTGAAGGTTGCGGTGAGCCCTGCCATGCCAGTTGACTGTCTGCTGGGTAACGACTTGGAACATACTGCCTGGAGGGAGGTAGAGTTCAATGCCCATGCTGAGATGTTGGGATTACCAGGATGGACTTGTGTCGTCACGCAGTCCATGGTTGCCCGACAAGGAACTCAGCCCGGGTTGGAGCCTGAAATAATGGCCCAGCCCACTGCTGGACGAGGAGATGTCCAGGAGGAAACACCCGGTGAGATGGATGGGGAGCCCGCGGAGGTGACCCCGGAGTCCGCTGAGGTGGATGGTGTTCCCGTGGGGGACCTGCCGACCCCTGCAGAGTGGCAGGTGGAAGGAGGGCCTACCCGGGAGGAATTCTGCCGGGCGCAGCAGGAGTGCCCTACGCTTAAAGGCATGCAGCAGCAGGCCGAAGCCCAAGCAACTGGAACAGAGACTGGTAACTACCATGTCTACTGGGAGGATGGTCTCCTCTACAGTGAGCCTAAGGCTCCGGTGCATGGGTCCTCAAGGGCCGTAGTGGTCCCCCAATGCTACCGAGCCTTTCTGCTAGAGTTGGCACATGAAATACCACTAGCAGGACACCTGGGCCAGGACAAGACGTTTGCGCGTTTGGTCCCACACTTTTACTGGCCCAGGATGCGCGTCACTTCTGACACTTTCTGCAAGACCTGCACCACTTGCCAGGCGAGCGGCAAGACAGGGACTAAAGTGAAGGTCCCCCTGGAATCTCTCCCAGTTGTCGGTACCCCTTTTGAGCGGGTAGGGATTGACATTGTCGGGCCGTTGGACCCGCCGACTTCTGCGGGACACAGGTTCATCTTGGTGCTGGTGGACCACGCCACCCGGTACCCAGAGGCAATCCCTCTGAGGACCATCACTGTACCGGTGGTGGCGCGGGCCCTGATGGGGATTTTTACCCGAGTGGGATTCCCCAAGGTCGTGGTGTCAGACAGGGGCACAAATTTCATGTCGGCCTACATGCAGGCCATGTGGAAGGAGTGGGGAGTGACCTACCGGTTCTCCACTCCTTACCACCCCCAGACGAACGGGCTTGTGGAGCGTTTCAATAAGACCTTGAAGGGGATGATCCGGAGCCTACCCGAGGACTTGAGAAGGAAGTGGGATGCCCTCTTACCCTGTCTGCTCTTCTCCTACCGAAAGGTGCCGCAGAAGGGGGTCGGTTTCAGCCCCTTTGAGCTGCTCTATGGCCACCCCGTTCGGGGGCCCCTCAGTCTTCCCCGTGATGTGGTCAGCTATATGCTGGCATTCCGCAGCCAAGTGGCCAAGCTGTGGAAGGAAGCCTCGGACAACCTAGAGGCTAGTCAGGCCGTCATGAAGAAATGGTATGACCGGAACGCTCGGACGGTAGAGTTGGACGCTGGACAGAAGGTGTGGGTCATGGAGCCAGGAGAGCTTAGCGCCCTCCAGGACCGGTGGACTGGACCGTTTGAGATCTTGGAAAGGAGAGGGCAGACCACGTATGTCGTCGATGTGAAGACCCCCCGTCAACCCCACAGGGTGTTCCACGTCAACCGCCTGAAGCCACACCAGGAGCGTTCAGAGCTCACTCTCCTGATGATAACAGATGGAAGTGAGGAGGAGGAGAGTGAGCCTCTTCCAGACCTTCTGGCGGCCCATGAGAAGGATGGCTCGGTAGAGGGAGTGGTCCTCGCCCCATCCTTGACCCCAGAGCAACAGAGGGACTTCCGCCAGGTCTTGGGGCAGTACGCCTCGTTGTTCTCCATCACGCCTGGGATCACGCACCTGTGTACCCATGATGTGGACACAGGGGGCAGTCCGCCAGTAAAAACCAAGTCTTACCGGCTGTCCGATAAGGTCAAGGCTAGTATCCAGGGTGAGGTTACCAAGATGCTAGAGCTGGGGGTGATTGAGCCTTCCAGTAGCCCTTGGACTAGTCCGGTGGTGTTGGTGCCGAAAGCGGCCCCACCGGGCACCACACCAGAACTTCGGTTCTGTGTGGATTACCGCGGACTCAACTCAGTAACCAAGACCGATGCTCACCCGATCCCTCGGGCGGATGAGCTCATTGACCGGCTGGGAGCAGCCCTGTATCTGAGTACCATTGATTTGACGTCAGGCTATTGGCAGATCGCCATGGCGGAAGGAGCAAGGGAGAAGACTGCGTTCTCCACCCCCGAGGGCCACTTTCAATTTCGGGTGATGCCCTTCGGGTTGAAAAATGCTCCAGACACTTTCCAGCAGTTGGTGAACCAGGTGCTGTCTGGCCTAGAGGCCTTCTCTGCTGCCTACCTGGATGACATAGCTGTCTTCAGTAGCAGCTGGGAGGAGCATCTCCAGGAGGTGCTACAGGCTCTGCAACGGGCTGGTCTAACCATCAAGGCCAGCAAGTGCCAGATTGGACAGGGATCTGTCGTGTACCTGGGACATCTGGTGGGCGGAGGTAAGGTGCAACCCCTCCAAGCCAAGATCGAGACCATCTTGGCCTGGGAGCCCCCCAAGACCCAAACAGAGGTCCGGGCTTTTCTCGGCCTCACGGGATACTACCGCCGGTTCGTCAAGGGATATGGCACCATTGTGGGCCCTTTGACGGAATTGACTTTGAAGAAGCAGCCACGCAGAGTCATCTGGACGGCTGCCTGCCAGGAAGCCTTTGAGACCCTCAAACAGGCGATGTGCACCGCACCGGTGCTCAGGACTCCAGACTTTGGACGGGAATTTATCGTGCAGACAGACGCTTCTGAGCATGGCATTGGAGCTGTGCTCTCGCAGCTGAATGACGATGGCCAAGACCAGCCAGTGGCCTTCATTTCCCGAAGACTACTCCCCGGGAACAGCGGTGGAGTACCATCGAACGAGAAGCCTTTGCCGTGGTTTGGGCTGTAAAGAAGAGGCCATACCTTTTTGGTTGTCACTTCCTGATCCAGACCGACCACAGACCCCTTCGCTGGCTCATGCAGATAAGAGGCGAAAACCCC
Source organism: Calotriton arnoldi (assembly GCA_963921515.1). NCBI lineage: Eukaryota > Metazoa > Chordata > Amphibia > Caudata > Salamandridae > Calotriton > Calotriton arnoldi. The sequence continues at coordinate 1,705,564 of CAWUFW010003177.1, read as the reverse complement.
AAATTGTTGAGGTGGTCCATTTCCTCCAGGGGATGGACTTTCGTGTGGAACATCGACCCGGTGTAGACCACGCCAACGCTGGCGGTCTCTCCCGGTTTTTCCGCCTTAGCGACGAGAACTCCCTAGAGGTTGGGAAGCTCTCCCTCTTTCGGCTGGGGGAGACGCGTGTTAGACCTGTCAGCCCTAGGGTGGTCTTGCCCTGTTTTTTTCCCTTTTGCGCCTCATTTTTGCCACCGTATTTTTACTGGACCTAGGTCTCCGGGCGCCTTACCACTGCCAACCAGTGCTGAGGTGCAGGTGCTCTCTCACTCAAAATGGCTGCCACAGGCCCCTGCTACTGCAGAGTGGCCTTGCACACATACACACACTAGTAGCCAGGGTCAGGCTGGGACATAGGGATACAGTATCCATCCCGTCCCCGCCTCTGGGCCTCATAGCCAGACATGGTGGAAGGTTCCAGAACCTTCCGGGCTGTGGGAGGAGTTATGTTTTGCCGCCTTTAGGAGGGACACCTGAACTAGGGGTATAAGAGGTTTGGAGGGAAATCTTTTAGTCAGTTGGGGCACCACTGATCCTGGGAGAACCTCTGCCGGAGTACAGGCTGTAGGGCCTAGGGGGGAGACCTACACTACTGCTGCTGACAAGGCTTAGGCACTGCTGTAGTAAGTTAGCTGAGGAACGCCCACCACCCACTGACCTTGCCCAGCGTGAGGGGACCCAGGGAACCACCTTCAGCGTGCTGGGAAGTACCATCCAGCACCCCAAGACCCACCAACTCATTCCCTCCCCCATACAGAGAAACCCCCAAGAAGCAACCAACCAAGAACTGCCGCAAGTAACCTTATATTGTAAGGCCTGACCGACCAGCAAGGCCAGAAACCTGAACTGCCAAACTGGGGATCACCAGGTAAAGCGCCGTGCCTTGAAGCGCTAGACCTTCACCCCATCTATTCCAAGCTGCTACTGGGCTGCCCAAAAGCCCTTCTGTGTCAGCCCCTTTCCAGCCTGCTGCCAGCGCGCCCCGCGCTATACCTCCACGAAGGAGGAATTGCCCCCAAGCCACTGACCTCGTGGCTAGAATCTGCCGTTGCGGCCGCCGCCGCGTGTGGAGAGCTGTGGAGGCGAGCGTGGCCTCTCCGAGGCCGTGGTGGTGAGGTGCGCCGTCCGCGCCCTCACCGAAGCCTGAGGATTTGCCCCAAAGGTCACCGCTGGGCCCGAAAGCCCCGGCGACGAAGTCGCGGCCCAAAGATCACCGCCGCGGCCCAGGGGCTCGCGTGAAGAAATTGAGGCCTAGCAGGAAGAACGAGGCCTCCAGGCCCCACCGACGCCGTTGCCAGGAGACCGGGGACGCCGACCGCGTCATCGGCCGCGCCCCCGGGAAGGCCACGCAAGGATTGGGCGCTGGCTCGCACCACGCCCCCAGCGCCGACGGAGGCCGGAGAAGAGCTCCGAGTAAGCAGAGGGAGACGGGAAGCCGTCCGGAGAGGACTGCCGGCTCCCGCTCCCTTCCCCGCATTACACTACTGATCGCGGGGGCCGGAGGAGTGCGATACCGGCCCCCTCCCTTTCCAGGAGACCTACCTTGCTCCGCTAAACCCGGGGGCCGGAGGAGAGTGATACCGGCCCCCAACGTCCCGCAACTCCGGCCGGAGGGCCGTGGAACTCGCTCCGGGCCCCGCCCCGCCAATCACGGGCCGGCCCAGGAGGGAGCCAGTCGCTGCGAGGAGCGACCAACGAACCACCTACAGGTGAGCCCAGGAGGCCCCTAGGGCCCTAGAAACGCCCCTGGGGGCCGGGGACCAACAGCAATTATACGCACGAGGCGAGGCCCCGGAGAGGAGTGGGCCTGGCCTAACTTAACCCCTGAGTAGCCCCGAGGGGCCCAGAAGCCTAATTGACAGGGAATTCCCAGAGTAAAGGGCATGTTGAGGGGTTCCCCAAGTTGTTCACCCGCCTAGTTGTTCTGCCTGCCTTAATCACTGTTTAGGCCAATGTAGATCAGCGCTAATGAAATGTCTTTGCCTAGTGTAAAGGTGCTTAACTGAATTGAGCTGAAGTGTACACCGCCAAGAGTTGAAGTGTTTTATGTTGCAGGTGTACCGGAGTTGCGACGCCCACTGTACTGAATGTGGGTGCGCCTAGATTAACGCAGGCCCTGTTTGAAATGTAACGTAAAAGGCCTATTTACAAGTGATTGAATATTCATGAGGTGAACTGCATGTTTTAGGCCCATGTTTTATTCTTGCACCCTGTGATCATTATTGGTGCTACGTTTAGGAGATGATTCCTGCGGCCTTTTAGTGGCTTACAATGTTGATGAGCTATGATGCTTTAATGAAATTACACACCAGTTGAGTACTGCAATGACTTTAAATGTTGACCTGAATTAATCTGCCTCATCTGATGCTGCATTGATTTATATAAAAGAACTTGTTTTTAATACACAAGCCTGGTGTGGTGTCACGTTATTGCGTCCGCATTACTGGGTCCAAGTGAGTGTGTGCTGCACAACTGCCTTACACATTGCCTTCGGGTGCTTTCCCGCCTCGTGCCATGCTACTGTGCCGGACTCGGTAACCCCGTTTCCAACAGTTACATTGTATAGGTGCATTTAGTGAGCATCAATAAGGTGCATTCATATTGTGCATTAAAATACTCTGGGGTGGCAAGTTTTCGGATTCCAGGTTTTACTTTCTCTAGGGAGTTCACCCAGGGACCCATAATTATAGTCTTTCTACAACGGAAAGGCCTCCATCCACGCCGCCATAGTCTTCAGCAGCAGTCTCCGTAAATTGTAAGCGAGGATTCTCCTGTTGATCCTTCACCATCCTCTCTCAGCCCTGAACTTTTCTTGCCTTTCTGTGTTGGGGCTCCAGGGAAAGGGAGGTGCCTTGCTCTCTTTTTGCAACTCCATTGAGAGTCAATCCTCGTCTGACCTTCAATTCTTTCCTTCTCTCTAAGAGGAGTGGCATTGTATGCCGCTACTGATACATCCTGATACATCCTGGATCAATCCTGACTCCACGTTGCTTAATGCTCCAAATTTGGATCACCTGCTTCATTTGCATCCTCTGCCCAGGGTCACACAAAGGAAGGAATATTGCCAGTCATTCCACTTTCAGTCTTGGGCTTAAAAGTCTCCTTGGCTGGGTTTGGCCTTTGCTGGGTGTATCTTTCACACTAAACTGAGATCAAGCTGACCTCATCTGGCATTGGCAGAATCCCCCTGTTTCTCCAGCCCAACTCCTCGTTTTCCTCACCTATTCCAACCACATTCCACTCAAGCAGTGTGCTGGGCTGGAACTGCCATTTTCATTGACTGCAACAAGGAAGTTCAGGGAGGCACTAATTAAAAGCAATGTTTCAAGGTTTTTCTTTGGCTTCACCTCAATGTTTCTGGCAGGAGCATATAACAGGATCCCCCGTATAGAAGGCACAGGGGCATTCAAAGGTCGTGTCAGTTCGTTCTGGCAGGATCCTATCAGGAGATTTATCCCACAAGTACCAAAGCTAAGGGATCTATGTCTGTATCAACTCTTCTCTAGACCCTCATTACTCCTCCTTGTAAGTGTAGCTAAAACAATGCACCATTTTGGTAGCCCATCTATGGACTGTGTCCAGTTTGCCTTTGTACATCAATTACTGTGGCCTGCAGAACTGGACACAGTACTCTAGTTCAGAAATCACCACGGACATGCACAGTGGTTACTCATTCTATTTTTTATATTGGTTATACATCTCCCTCTGCACAACAACTTTGCTCTCCCTACTCTGTGTCACATTCTTTATCCACTTGGTCAGATAGTGGAATTTTAAGTCCCAAGTGAAGTGGCATTCAGGTCTTACCTCCCATACTCTATGGCTGTTCATGGTTTAAATATCTCAAAAGCAGGGCTTTTCACTAGTCTAGATTAAACCTAGAAACTGTTGTGCCCACATAGACTGCTATGTCAATGACATTTGTTCTTTCATCTATTCATTTTGGTCCATTTCAATCCATTCACATCCCAGAGCATCCTAAGCACATCCCACCAACACACTCCACTCCACCCTTGAGTGCCACAACCACAATTCCATTTTTTTCAGTTCGCCCTAGTTTGTTGCCTTCTCGTTCTAGGGTATTAACTGTTTTTCCACCAGTCACCTGAAAATACACATGATGCCTTTAACACATATTCAGCCAGCAATATTCAGTATAAATACTTTGATCCGTGTAGGCCCCAGACCTACCCTATGGCTCCCTTCTTGCGCTATATTTTTAACTGAATGACGGCCACTTACCAGTACTTTCTGTTTCGTGTCACTCAGAGAGTTCCTAATCTAGTTTATCAGCCTCCATAGATGATCAGTAGCCCTGTGCCATGCATTTTCATCCAGCATATTGCTTTCTGGGTATTGTAGTTGCACAATTGTTATTAGAAATATAAGCTTATAGGCGTCAGTATGCACTATATGTACATTGAGTAACTAAAAACTCACTGGTGGTTGAAGATATAGCATTGACAAGGGCCACTTGGCTTCTCCCAACTCAAAATTGTTCGACTCATTCATTCCAGATATTCTGTGGTGGCACAGCATACAAGGATTTATCAAAGCCTAATAACACACCACCTCCCAGCTTTTATAGACTTCCCTTGTTGTCCGTTAGATACGTTAGCGTAGCTACTGTGTCATAGGCCCTAGTAGTGCAAGCAAGAAAATGTACCCCGCCCCACGGTCGCTGTTGGAAATGAAAAAATACAGCAATAACCAAGATTCAGTGGGCCCTTCACGCCTCTGGGCCCCGGTGCCACTGCACCTGCTGCACCAAGGGAAGCTATGTCCCTGATTAGACACAGTCTGGAATTTCAATTGTGCCTGGTGATGAATTTGCGGAAGTTACACAGCGCCCACTGAACCAAACCTTTTTTCGGCGCACCATTACTTCCAGCCTGCTTCACATAATTATCATTTATAGTTCTTTGTAGCTATGTATCGTCTAAGAGCCCTTTTCAAAAGTTATGTCACACAGCTGCAGTGCGTGCGTTTCACGAAGTGAACCTTAATGCTCAGAAATCAGCAAACATGCAAAATCCCTTAGAAATGCTTTTTTTTTATTTGCAGAAACTCAGGGGTTGCTCAAATAGGGGCAGAGCATGTTAAACTTTTTCCAAACAACTCACTCTTCCAGCCCCTATACTGAAAATTCCATGTGACATGTATAAATAATCTCGAATCAATTAGGTGATTTTCCCCTCAGAAGTAATAAACATGTTTCCTTTAAAAGGCCTACACAAGCACATTATCACAGCTCAAGCGCCTTATTCTCTGGTAGCTGCCGGTACACTCTGGAGGTCAGAGGTCAGAACTGAAGCCCACTCACTCTCTCATTAGCTTGTCCAATTCATCTTAACTGAGGGGACCCAACACACAGCAACTGTTAGCAAGGTACCGTGGTCAGGATGTGGCGACCATTTATCAGGGGATCTCTGCCTCCAGAGACAAGGGAAGACGTATCACTGCGCACCTAGGCCTAACTCACCGGACAACGCGAGGCCTTGCCCGCCCCGCCAGACAACACTGCAGCCTTCACAGGCCGGTTGGACGTTTAACCAGGCCGGGTTAAGGTTTAACCCTCTGCAGGATATGCTCACCGCGGGGACCTGCGGCCAGAGATAATGAGCAGAAGATGTAGTCGCCCAGCATGGGCCCTTCAGTTGTTTCTTCCTCTTGTTGTCAGCCATTGACATTCAGATGGGGCCTGGGCTGTCAGTGCGCAGCGCTGCATCACGAGGGAGCTTTGTGACGCAGCAGACAAGCGGCCGTTGTGACCGTTGAGGAAATGTCGTCACCCGCCGGGGCTCGGATCTTCAGTAAGGGGCCTACGGTGGACAATCAGAAGCAGCAATGCCTAACCAGCTTCCACTACTTCAATGTTCATTAGTCAACCAAGGCGGAAGCGTTGCTCTTAGAAGCTAGTTAATCAGGCTCGGATACAAGACAGATCCCACACAACCTTACAAAGGCGGTGTGTAGTGTGTGAATGAACAAGTTCGGGTATTGTGTCTCGTGCAAGGCAGGACGTGTCCAAGAGGGTTGCCCCGAAGTTGAAGGATGGCTTTTCCTCCCTCAGCAGATGCTGGGTGGGCGATGGAAGCTCTGAAAGATGTGGTGGCATGAAGTTATGCTCCTTGGGCCTATGGAAATGCAAAATGTAATTGTACAGTGTCTTTTATACTAATTATCCGATATCAGGGAATTACCTACTTCGTAGCACTCTCAGTTTTTGGCTGACAAGAGGGTGCATGCAGAAGGGGGACAAAATGACTTGCTCACACTCACACTATTTAATCCAGTTGAGAAGTCAGGATTAGACCTTGGAGTCACGACAGACAATTTAGCTAGATAATGCCAGCTCTTGTTTTCTTCTGTCTTTCTCTAGTTTGCATTGATTCTCCTTTTATCTTCCCAACGCCAAGCGCCTGCAAACGGCTGATTGGTATTATGTAGAAGCAATCTAAAAAATGATAAGATTGTATATTAATTGAGAACAGTGGACCAGTTCAACTCTATCTAATCAGACTGGTTCATTGCGCTATATTCTAAATTACTAACAAGTGGGCACCTAAGAAAGTCTGACAGGGCCATGGAAGAGTCACTGTTATGTAAGGAATCTGCCTGGACGGAAAACTCCCAATTTCTGCCTAACTCCCTATTTCGAGTGAAAGGAGAGCCTAAGGCATTATGGGGAAGTAAGAAACACAAATACACATAACCATGATGGAACTTATAGGCTGGGGTATCAGTTCTGCCTGGTAACTTGGAAGAGGTTGGCTTGCTTGTTTGGTAATCTGTTATGAATCATCTCTGGGCGCACAATTACTTTCAGTCAACTTCACATCATTTTAATGAAGCAGGGGCCCTGCTTTCTTTTTTCAAATCAAGGCCCAAGATGGCCAACAAGATGCTTCTCGGCTGGGATCTCTTTCCTTTTTCTATTTGCCACTCTCTTCCCATCCAAGGCACATCAGCAGATCCGGGAACATCAGCAAATAGTACCTACCAGAGGCCCATATACCTTGCCCGATAAGATCATCCACACGGTTCTTCTAGTACGGGTCTGGATAGAAGCAGGAAAGGTATATGAGGGATGGTGCCTGGGAATTATTGGGTAGATTTCCATTAACACCGTGCTCACTGCCCAGATTGTGTTCCGAATTATTGCACAAAAAGAATCAAAATATATGTACCTTACTGGTATGAGAAAATGGCCTAAGTTGAACTACAGAAGACTACGTCACCAACATTCTCGCTTCTATCACATCCAGGTTATTCCCTCATAGACTAGAACTAGACATGTCTTTTTAAGAAATAGTTCTAACCAATGTCCAAGCTAATGTCCAGCGAAGGAAAATCATAAAGTTTCTATAGCCTATACGTATTAACCCTAATTAAAACTTACTAAATCAAGTGGAAATTCCGTCCAGTCAGAAGTCTTTCTCAGCAGCAATTGAAATTATTCACTCAGTAGATGAAACAATAAATATTCAGAATGCAGCAAAAACTCCACTGAGCCAGATTGTCCAGCAAGGCTCCAGTGGCAAACTGCTCCTTATAACTACTGTTGCTGCTTTCACATCAAAATGCCAGAAGACATATTGTTCCACGTGCTACTAAAGCATGACCCATCCCTAGAGAACACAACCTGCATAGTACTGTACTTCTTAGATCAAACATTGCAATAACATCTGCGGCTGTGAATAGGCCGTGCACCCAAACTATCACTTTTCTGCCAAAGACCAACAAGGTCTAATCTATGTCCTCTACATTGAGGTAGTTGCATGATAATGGCCTACTGGCATCTCCAAACTTTTTTAATTTGTCTGCCAGTGCCAAGCTACTACGTCCTTTGCTCATCCATGTGGGACATAATTGGCACATTTGTAAACTTGTCTACATGAGTAACAGGAGTTTGTGGAGTATATGTGGTGCTTGTGGTGATGGCCACCCTGGCATCCATTTTGTATGCTAAAAAATCCAGTGGTACCTAAGATGGAGGGTTAGAGCTAGCCCAGACAGCTGATGTGAATTAGACGACTTTCTCAAACTCTTTAAGACATTCCAGGGATGTTTGCAGTGGGCCAGACTAAAAAGTGTTAGGAGAGGGCTGTTCCCCACAGGTTAACAGGTAGCTGACTGGGACAGCTTGCATATCTTTTGTACTTTGTTTTGGGACTCTCCTGGAAGGAGACTTCCAGCTCTACCCCATTTCCTTGCTTATCCTCTAGACAAAGACCATGGCTGGACATACTTGGAATCCCTAAAGCGCAAAAATGTCCTGAACCGGTCACATAAATGAATGGCTGAAATCCATAAAGTCTGCAAGCAAATTGGCTATAAAGATGGGACAGAAACCTCTAGTCAGAGTGCCACGATTTCCTACCCAGAAGTCTGGGCTCCCACATCATGGAAACCAGGAGAATTCTCAGAGCGACAAGGCTGGTGTGGTGTAGGAACAGCAGCACAAGGAAGATGCTACTGTGACGGTGAGGGGGCCCTGAAGGAGCCCTGCTAGTGGACCCGTCAAAGCCACAGGTTTTATAGGAAAGACCAGCCCCACAGAGTCCTGGGTCAGGCGTGGCAACCTGCTCTTATCCTCCGTGCAGGCAACTGTGCTTCCACCTGAATCAGAAGATGCAGAGGGTGGAGAACACAAAAGAGCAAGTTCTGAAGGAAGATATCTAGTGCTTGAGAAACCAACAGTTATTGTCATAGTTGACACACAAGAGAAAGACTTACAAGCACCATGAATAGACTCTTTGATGGCATCAACGCATTATCCGGGGTGGGCACATAGTGCTTGGGTGGTGGTTTGTGACTGTACCCAAAGAAGAAACTCAAGCCGTAGCATGCCAGGACCACAAACACCGTGACATTGGCACTGCCTCCTCTTTAACAGTGCTGGTGCTGCTGAAACTGACTTGCTCTGCAGGTGCCAGTGCTCCAGTTGTGAGAGTGCAAACACATCGGCTGGGCCCCTGTAGAGCCAATATCCTCTCCATTTGGTGGCCCATGCCAGATCCACACCAACAGAGCAGCAAGCTCTTACTGACATTGACACTGACAGGTGTGCCCTGGCTCCGAGCCTCAGAAACTTTGGCAGGAAAGACGTGTACCATGGCCTAACGGCTAGAGCGGTCAACCTCGAAGCTGGGGAACCGGGTTTGAGTCTCGGTAGGGATGCTCACCATCCTGTGATTCAGGACGAATCACTTAATCTCTCTGTGCCTAACAAAAATTAATGTGTCCATCTGTAACACATCTGGTGCTCATGTAAAGCTCTCTGATACCTTCAGGTCAAGTCTGCGCTATATAAAACTCCCCAAAAAAAACAGACACTAGAGGGGAAGAATGGAAGGAAACTATTGAGACTAACAACTGATTTTAAATTGAAACTGAGTTTCAGGAGTTACCCATAGTGCTCCAGAGATTCCCTACCACCACGGAAATTAGTCAATGTACTTTTACTGCAAGATACAGATCCCGTGAAGACCGTGGGTACTTTTCCCATTAGTACCTATAAGAATTGTCCTCTGTGAATTATGCCAGGGTTTGTTGGTTGTGTAAACAGCAATAAAATATTTTCTTTGTATAACCTGAAATACTGAATGGATAGTCATTTGTTAACGTCTGTATGAAGCTTGTTGAGAGCCAAGCCTTTAACCCCATACACCTCCCTCAGAGGCCTGGACTGCTCGACTTTGCTACCTTGGGAGTTAAGTGCTAAAGAGGTGAACATAGTAAATAGTTTTGGGTCCAATAGTAGGATTAAGTCCCTGGAAGTCAATGATACATGGCTCTGACTCTGGCACACTGAGCCCAGTAAGCCTTGACTGCCCCAGGACTCCTCAAAAAGGTTCCGTAGCCTACATGACTTTATGAACAACCATGAAAGAAACACTTCAACCTCAGAAAGTGTAAAGTAACATCCTCCTTAGGATAAGCATAGAAAGTCTTCTCTCACTGCCTTACAGTGCTCCCTTCAGAGAACGAAAAAAAGATTACACCTCAATCATCCAACACAATCTTTTTAGAGCATCTTGTGAGTTTCCTTATGTTGTATATATGTATGTGATTATTTTGTTTGTTTATCCAGCTGCCTTATCAAGCAGCAGTATGACTGCCTATAGAAGGCTCACTAACACAGATAAAGTATCAACCTTACAATGGGACTGAGCTTGACCTTTCAGGGGCACACACATAGCACTGTAATTTTGTTAAAAAGTCTTAGATAAATAGATGCATATAATGCATAGTGTCAACAAATCGTAGCATAGAGCCCTATCTAGGGTGGATCACGAACCCTACTCACCGTTATTGGCTTACTCTTTTTAGATTGCACACTTTGCACCTTAAATTTGTCTTCCACACTCCAGAGGTTTGGAATCAGGACCTATCGCCCTGTGGGTGCGATAACACTTCAATACAAAGCACAAGTCACTTATTTTTGTTTTTCCCTTTCTATACAGAGCAGAGATTTTCTTTCTTGGTCCCGTTCCTGCGTCAGGCAAACTTAAGTCCGCAAAAGGAAGGATTCATATTTCTGCAGTGTCTAGGATCACCAGAAATGTGTTATGCAATGCTTAATTTCATAAAACCGGCCCTAAATATTGGGAGAAGATATGGATCTTAAAGGGTGCCCATAATTTTTTTTTTTACATTTATGAATTTTGCAAATGGTTAATACTCTTAAGATTTTTATCTCTCGTAATTTAAATGTAACTTAAATGAGTCTTTTATTGTGTGAATGAGTTTCTCTGCTATGGCTCATGGGCTATCTAATAAAATGTTGTTTTTTTATGTAAATGGGCCTCTTCTGTTTTTTAGAAAACATGTATAATTCGTAAATCATGTAATATTCTTTGGGATTTTATTGTACTTTATCTTATCCTTTTTTTGTGCTTTTATGGCCTTTTGTTCGAATAAAGACTATTTTGACTGATTGACTGAGATGCATATAGTGTGTGTTTTTTTTGGCAGCAGTACAGATAGGAGAAGGGCAGTAATGAAGAATGCTTTACTGTTCTCGAATTCTAGCACCCTGGCCTTCCCTTTCCATCATTAACTTTAGGCTTCAGAGTACAGTTGTGTGTTTGAGAGCAGTATGGGATGCTCAGGGCCGCACTAACCTACATGCATTTTTACATACTTTAACATGGCGCCCCTTGAAAAAATGTCATTTTTTCTTTCTAATTCCTACAATGCCTTTGTTTGATTTGCAAGACTAGAAATCAGCAATTTGTCTAGCCCTAGTATTTAGAAATGCAGATGGGTGAAATATATCAATGTTTATGAGTGTGCACAATACCTAAAATAGCTTTGAAATTGTTTAAAACTTAGGGATAGTGAAATAGTGTTCCTGTTACTGACACAGTAGCTACATTTGGTACTAGACCATATGAAAATGGTCTCCCTAAAACCACTTTTTCAAAGGTGCATGTTATTCCCCAGAGCACATTCTTGTTGTTTCCGGTACATGCAGAGAACAGTTTTAGCATGTTTCTGCAAGGGGGAACCATGCAAAAAAAAAACCACATAGTAATTGTCTACAACCCATAGCTCAGCATCATCTTAAACATCTTCAGTGGAACTAGCGGACGGATGAACTGCAGAAAATATGTGTAACTGGATGCAAGACACAGAATGAAACTGGGCTTTTATTAAGACAGCGAGATCAACAAGTGTTTTTGTTTACTGTAGACAGCATGACCAGTAGCAGAAAATATTTTTGGGGGAAGTGTAACTGTACTAGACAAGCATTAAAATGTTATTTGTTAGGTTATTTGTTGGGTCAATTTAAGAGAACTTTACTTAAGTTGCTGATGTATGTGTAGTGGCAGCCTGTGTGATGAGCAACTGGCTAGCTAGCAATGAGGGAGGGGGACTAGCAGTGATAAAGCAGATGCTGGTGCAGGATTGAGGGACATCGGCAGAGTTATGAGTTTAAGCATTGTGACAGTAAGTGAACCTTATTGTATATAGTTAATTAAATCTGATACAAAGTTTGGGGTAAAAAAAAGCGTACAAATGATACTTGCGAGTGACTAAGACAAAATATTAAAGCCAGATAAGAACATTTGATGATTAAAAGAATTGTCATGCAAATTGCCAGGCCCAGTTAAGACAATGTTCATGAGTCCTTGGGTTTTGACCCTCTAACGCGATTGCTTGATTTGTTCTTCAGCCAGCTTTCGCGGAGGTTCATATCAGTTCATTGATCGTGTGCGCTTTTCCAGCTGAGCAATGGAGTTTTAACATTTACCTGTGGTATTACCACCGTGTCCCAGCTTCTCGTCTATCCGTGTTAAGAATTTTACTAGCTTGCAGTTCAACTGTGGGTCGTCTGAGTTAAAGCATTGTGACAGTAGGCACAGTTGCAGGATAAAGATTCATTAGGCACACTGTGTGTGAGTACAAGCAAGAACGAAGCACACTAGTTAATATTCCTCTATATTCATCCTGCTGCTACAAGATTGTTATAACAATAGAAGATTAATAATAACAAGATCAGAAATTATTAATCATGACAGGGCCCCATCTGAAACCTGAAGGAAGGAATTCCTATTCAATTTCGTATCCCCTAACCTCTCTAAAAATGCCTCTAAAGCTTTTAAGCATAACCTACTTAGAAGAAACCCAGAAACCTTAATTTTAGACCCTTCCTTCAATATAAAAAAAGGCGCTATTATTTACGACCTTATATTCTTCACTTCTAAAATGGCTAAATGGCGCAATTCCCTAAATAATCTGCTGAAGGTACAGGAACTGAGGGACATTCCTTATGGCACTAAGATGCTAATAACACCCTCTCGAAAATTAAGAGCAACACTAAGTATAACATGCTACAAAAATGGCACAATTCTCACTCAAGCCGCCAACAAAGATCTGGAACGATTTGACGAATATTTCTCAACCTTAAAAGAACACGTTCTTAACAGCCCTCCCTCAAGAATCCGACCAAATAACAATTTGCAAGCCATCTCCCCACACAGGATTCATTCTGCTGTGATAGAAAACGTCATCGCTAATGAACCCCAACAGTCGAATCAATCTGTTTGGATAGAAAACAACATCGCTAATGTGCGCGAACAGTCGAAACAGGATTCCAGTAGCTCCAAAGCTATCAGTAACAGCGCAGATCTATCTAAATCTACATTATCCCCCACTAACCACAGAGGCTTCAGCTCCGAATCAAGCCCCAACACCGATTCCAACCATCTACTGGAAACAGTCATTAGGAGGGAGTCAACAGTCTTGGACCAGGTTAACTGGAGATGTACTCATAGGTCCATCACTAAGAAACGCGAAGAAGCAGCAAGATATAAGGAAAGATGCACAGAAAAGCTGGACAGTAGCTCCAATCCACCAGAGTCAATCTATGCCAGCATACCATCAGGGTTACCCATACACCCTCCTATCACTCCTCAACCTACAATGGAGTCTGAAAATCGCAATGCCCGTCACCCAAGGATGGAGATTGACAATCTCAACTCGCAATCCATCAAGACGTATAAAGCCATGCAATCCGCTATTAGAGACATGAAGAACCTTCTACTCTTATCTGAAAAATGTCTAGCAAAATTAGATCTCCTACAGAAATCCACTCACGAAACCCAGAATAAAGTAAAGTCTATCCCAATGGTAGCGGCAACCAGACTATTTCGTCCTCGTGATCAACTTAGTTATTTAACAGACAATGAGATACAAACCCTATTGTTATCATATGAACCTTCCCCCATTCCTCCGACTAAATTATATGAACACAGAATTCAGTCAGTCCCAACTAACGCATGCAGAACTGCAAAGACTAGCAATAGAATGCTAAATCTGAACAACCTAAAAAATGTGTTGATAATTCCTGAAAAGCAAGACTCGCCAACGATCAAACCACAGAAACACATTCGGTGTATACTACTAAACTGTCGATCAGCAAAGAAACATGCGGCAGACATAGCCAACCTCATACTAAACCAGGAAATTGACGTAACTATACTAACAGAAACATGGCTATCTGACTCTTCTTCCCCATGCCTAGATCTACTAGTCCCCCCAAACTATTGCATTATGAGACTAGACAGGCCAATAAAAAAGGGGGGAGGCATCGCCTGTATACATAGATCTGACATTGCCATTACGAAAATAAAATCTGACCCCTAGAGTCTTGTGAATATCTCGGTATGTCCTTAAGATCCTCTAAAAATCAAAACTGCAAACTTCACACTTTCTACCACCCCCCAGGCAAAAATACCAGGTTCATAGATCAGCTGATAGAAATCATCACAGCAAACTCTACTCCTCACTCCAATGATATTTTCTTGGGAGACTTCAATCATCATTGGGAGGATCATACGGATAATCAGATCAATTCACTCAAAGCCTTCCTCGAAGATCAGTCGCTGGTCCAAGAATGTCATCTACCAACCCACTCCAAAGGCTCTACCTTAGACTGGATCATAGCTAAAGAAAAAGCTATAGACAAAATTGAAATCATCCCCTGCGATTGGTCTGACCATCACATCATTACCATCCAAATACCCTTCATGAAAACTAAAGCCTTGTCACAACCAATAAAACCCAGAAAATGGATTCGTGACACTAGAGGGCTCAATATGGATAACATCGCAGCACGCTGTGAGACAGAACTGCAACCTCCTAGTAATATGGTGGACGTTAGTGACCTTACGGAGTACTACAACAATACAATGTCGAATATTATTGAAGACATAGCCCCGTTAAAATTCAAAAGGATCCCTGACAAAGACAAAAACCAGTGCTTTAACGGCGCCCTCAATGAAGAAAGACGTTCACTCAGATCCACAGAGCGGAAATGGCGACAACACCCTTCCTCACCCCATCTAATCCAACTAAGACAGGCCAGAAAAGCATACAATAAAAGCATTCTAAACTCAAAAAAAGACTTTTTCGGGAAAGAACTGGATAATGCAAAAAACAGACCGAGGAAACTATTTGATCTGCTGAAAGATCAATCCAATAAAACGGCCAAATCTGCACCAACAACTACAAAATAGAATATAAGCAGTGAAGATTTCTCCTCCTTCTTCACTGCCAAAGCCAAATCGATGGAAGTGGAACTCAAAAAAGCAGCTGAATGCCTTTGGATCACTAAGAGCACCCCAGATGAGCTTCAATCTCAACCAGTGCTGGAAACGCCTAAAAATAATGCTGGATGGTCAGAATTCAAGCCCACTAATGATCTAGACATTGCAAAGATCATCTCGTCCACTAAACCAAACAATCACTACAACGATCCTCTACCGGCAAAGTGTTGGTCTACAATAAACCATCTGCTCATCCCCTCATGGACAAAGATCATTAACGCTTCGCTAGCACAAGGCTCAATACCGGACTGCCTAAAAACAGGGCAAGTCACTCCAATTCTAAAAAAACAACAGAGAACCCCGCTGACCCCAACAATTTCAGACCAGTAACAAACATTCCCATGCTAGCCAAAGTCCTGGAAAAATGTGTACAACAACAATTGAGCCAACATATCTCAGAATTCAATCTGTTGAGTGACTTCCAATCAGGATTTAGACCAAACCATAGTACTGAAACAGCAATTCTGCACATTGTGGATGACGCTCTACTTGCCCTCGACCGCAACGAAACCTGCCTTCTAATCCTGCTCGACCTCTCTTCGGCATTTGACACGGTAAACCATGCTAAAATACTAGATCGCTTGAAAAATAGGATGGGATTAGATGGTACAGTCCTAAAATGGTTTAGTTCATTCTTAGAGAACAGATCGCAAAAATTTATAGTCAACCAAACATTATCAACTTCATCCAGTAATGCGATCGGAGTTCCTCAGGGCTCAACTCTATCCCCGGCGTTATTCAATCTGTACGTAGAGCCACTCACTAAAACCTTACAACAAGCAAACATCTCGTTCCACATGTACGCAGATGACACACAGCTTTACATCAAGATCACATCGTCAGAAGAGATAGGTATCCTGAACCAGGCATTAAAGAGAACCATCCATTGGCTAACCAGTAATCACCTGAAACTCAACCCATATAAAACCGAATTCCTGTTGATTTCCCCCCAGAAAAGAGCTACGAACATCCTAGAATAGATCAAATTGATCACAGCACTAAACTGTACCCCGAGGATCGTCGATTCGACCAAATCTTTGGGAATTGTACTAGACAAAAATCTGAACATGCTATCACATATTAACATGATGGCAAAAAACGCCCGGTTCCATTTAAATTACCTCAGAAAACTGACACCTTTCTTAAACAAATCAGACCTGAAAACAGTAGTCCAGGCACTAGTAATAACAAGGATCGAGTACGGTTGCACAACTCTAGCTGGTCTCCCCAAGATCTCAACAGCCCCTCTGAAAGCCTGTCTCAATGCGGCCACAAGACTTATAACCGGCTCCAGAAAATTCGACCGCATCACCCCCCATCTGAAAGCGCTTAACTGGCTGCCTTACGAAGCAAGAATACATCTAAAAATAGCATGTATCACTCACAAAGCGATACATTACAAAACACCAGTGTACCTAGCCCAGAAAATCACACTATCAGGAGGATGCCGTGTCTCCCGGAGTCATGAAGACCTACTATTGAAACCGGCCCGTTTCCGTAAGAAAAGAACTTATGACCGAGCTTTCTCGGGTGCAGCCCCTAGAATTTGGAACGCTCTCCCCCCGAACATTAGGAGAATTTCGTCCATCTCCAATTTAAACATGAAGCCAAATCTTTTTATATGAGTAAATATCTCCCATAATCTCAACAGTCACTCCATTTTCATTGATCCGCCAAGATCATACAAATGCTAATTCTCATCGAACTTTAACCTTGTTGTGGTTCGTACATATGTATATTAAGCCTTAATGTTTTTCTCAAAAACAATGTACAACTACTGATTTTTGATGACTTGACTGGTAACAGATCTGTTTCTTGATATGTAAATGTAAAGCGCTCTGATACCCTACTCTGGGTCATGTTCGCGCTATATAAAACACTAAATAAATAAATAAATAAGCAAGGGAAATTCAAGGGGTGCTACTGAACAGGACTCAGGAGCACTGGCAGAACCACAAATGGGTTTAATCTGTGTGAAATCAAGTGTTGATGTAGTCTTGAGATAACTCCAGTGCTTAATTTGAGCCGGTGCTCAGCACCAGCACTTTATCATCCACACTGGCACTTTTGAGCACCAGTTAAGGACACATTTATGTTAGGCATGGGGAGATTAAGTGATTTCCCCTGAATCACGACTGTTGAGCCGATGCCGAGACTCTAACCTCGTTCCCATCCCCGAAGTCAGCAGCTCTGGCCATTACGCCACACTCCACCCCCACTTTCATGGTTAGTAGTTTGTTCTGTTTTAGGCGGCACTAACAGGAGAAATGGGCTGGTGCAAGCTGCCTCCTGACGAGAGCCCCCACACTTAGATTTTTACAAATTAACCTCTGGATACATCAGCTGAGCTGATGCTCTATGCAGATAGTGTGGGTTGGAGGTGTGCTGGTGGAGCTGTGCATGGGTCTTTGGGCTGCAATAAGAGTGAGATACATCATCAGAGGTGTGTCTATGCTGAGGCTAAGCAATTTAGTAGCTTTCCTTAATTTATTGATTCACCTGTTGTGTCCAATGAATTAGGGGGCGGGCAAGGAGGGCTTAGATGGCTGCACAGCGCTCAAGTACAAAATGTCCTCCTGTGTGTTACTCATGCACCACATCCAACAGACAACCTTTCTACTGATTTATTTTTTGTTTTTAGAAAGCAACCTTTAACCTATTTAGGGTTTCAAAGAGTTTCACATAAAAAAGAGATGCACTATACTGGGAACTAGAGACAGTAAGGTCATGATGTCCGAAAAGGTGTTCAGCATTAACATATGCCAGTAGGATAAAATTGATGTTTGTCTTTAAAAGTCAGCAAGTTTATAGATAAAATCAGTGCTTAATTTGAGCTCGTGGTTTAGGGTGCTCGGCACCAGCACTTAATTGTCAGTACCGGTGCTTAAGACAGTCTGCCTAATGGGGCGTTGTCTGCCTGTTTTAGGGATGAGCATAACAACATCTGTTTATTAATTCAATACACATTAACACTGACTAATACCTGCCATCTAAGCCATTCTTATAGCTTTGGGGGCTTGGAATAGTATAAATTGTCACACTTCCAAGAGTGTGATGGTTAAATAGTTGTATTGGTACTGTCGTTGGCAGTGCTGGTGGGGGCAATGGATGGTGCAAGCAGCAATGGCCTCCTGACAAGGGCCCCGACATTTATTTTTTCACAAATTAAGCACTGGATAAAATAAAATGTTTATTTTGAAGGATCATCAAAACCAGATATCCCTTCCCTCACAAAGTTCTTTTTGCTTCATTTACATTCAGGCATACTTCAAAAGTGGTCTGCCCTCAGGAGGCTGAACAACAGCTCTCTTTGAATATCAGATGTGCACATGTTTTCACTGCAAGAGTTATATCTTGTTTGATGGAAAAGGGACATGGATAGATGCTAATAGATTTTAGAGCTTTTGAAACACTTCTTTTCCTTCGGAGTTTGTGTGAGTAGGTGGTAAGACACACATTCCCATGCTCATCTGTATTTACAACTACAGATCAAAGCCAACAGTGAAGGAAGGACTCTTTACACCATGTGCTGTTAAACATCCAAAGGAGGTGCACACAGCAGCCTTTGGTGATTTGGAATGAGGTTTGAGGTTTTAAGAAGGCTTGAGGTCTTATGTGGTGTAGACATCTGATACTAAAATCTCTGTGGACGAGGATATGCTAACTTGGACTGGCCTCTCCGAAGTGCAGTCAGCAGTGATTGAAAAAGTGCTTCAACACCTCTTCAAGGGTAGTAAGCGCAATAGAAAAGCAGTTAAAATAAAAATACAGTGTACTTATATAGCTCCTCAGAGAATTAAAGACAAATCAGTAATCTTTGATGTAAAACAGGATAAAGAGATACTAACTAATGGCTGAATAGTGCAGCTAGGAAACCTGGGATGAATCCTGGCTTCCATGCTTAACCAAATTGTGTGATCAAATGCAATTAACTTATTCCACTGTGCCTTCTTTTCCTTTACCATCACATTTTGCTTATCCAAATTACAAACACAGGCCTCATCTAGGATGCACTTGACAACTGACTTGTCTGTTGGTTCACTAATGGTGGAAGGGTGGTAGGGGAAGTGCATCTGTGGTCAATGTTAGGTATTCCATAGAGTGGAAGCTGTGTGCTACTGTGTTGTTGTTTTCATGTTGGTTTCTGGTTCATTCTGTTGTTGGCAGTCACTGTGATGTAGGTTTATCCCTGGCAAAGAGGCGTTGGCGAATCAGCTTTATTATTTTGAGGGGTCTTATATAAATGCAATGCACTTGCAACTATGTACACACTATGATGTAGCATACAATGCAGACTTAGCCAAGCTGGGATATGTAGCCCATTGGAAACTGTGTATGGTTTATAGGCAGCCACTCTTTATGCCCAGCTGCTAGTAAGAGCTGCTACCTCTTTCTTTCATAAATGGCCATTTTAAAGTTGAAGGTGAATGAGGCAGCAACAAGAAGTGACACCTGATCGTAAGCCATCCACACCTCTCTGGGCCCAGCTGTTGTGACCAATCACTAGTGCTTCCATGTTAGCTCACCTACCCTCCCCACTCTAGCTCTCTCCTCCCGGCTCAGTTCGGGTGCAGTCTGTAGGGAAAGGGTCTTCACTTCTGTCCCCCAATCTCCTCCCCCCCAGCACCACAGGGACCACTAGGAGGGAGACCATAAGCAAACAGAAGACCCTGGTCCGAATTAAGAAGCACATCAGGCAAGAAGCACTTTGACATAGTGCAAACATCAAGTCTTGAGCCATCTGTCCGCTCCTGTAAAATGAGCAGACTGGCTGCTAAAATGTTAAGAGCCTTACAGTTAGATTCCCTATGCCTTCATTTGCAGATCCATAACTTGAGTCAAGTATATCACAAAAGGATGTGATTCATGTCATTTACAGTACCTTTCCACTGCCACAAAAGTTTCTGCCAACTTCGATGGCTCTCCCAAAAGTAAGAGTGTAAGAAATATGTTGTCATTCTCTTGTTTTTGTAAGTGCTTTAAAAAAGTAAGCAGTCTTTCCTGTGTTCTCCTTCCTCTGTACGAACGAAGAGGCAGACAGAGCAGGATGTTAGTGCAGAGGTGACCATGGTGTCAATGGCCTTAGGGAAGGACAGCACTTAACATTGAGTTACCCCTCTTACACCCTAGACACCCACAGTCCACATTCCTGGGGAATTGGCAGCACACAGTACTGGAGCCTCCCTATCTGTACCTTTGGACAAGCCAATCCCTGCTCCACAGAGACAGTCACAGCCAGGCGCATTCTAGTACCACTAGAGAAACACTCTCATGATGCCCCCAAAACACCAAGTCCTAGCAGCGCCCTGCCAAGGCCACCAGGGATTTCATTAAACAAAGCTCTGTGTTAAACTCGGGTCTGATTTAGAGTTTGGCAGACGGTTTACTCCATCACAAACATGACAGATATCCTGCCGTCCTTATTATAGGTGCATGATGTCTAGGCCCGGATGTAATTTGCATTACGGTGGTGTAATTTCACAGTACAAGTGTTATGCGAAATTACGCTGTTATGTCACACCGGGTAATTACATGCTGTTCGCGGTAAAAGAATTCCACGGGTGTGCCATTCCGGACAAAAATGTTATGCAAATGCATGAGGACAATGTGAACATCAGAGCGCAAGGCTGCTGTTGTTTGCAGTGCTTTTATTTTTTTGAAATAACATTTAGCACAAAATAGTTCCTTTCATCTATTTTATTTCATGCTAAAATAACAGCACCAAATGCCAGTTTGGCATTTCAGAATTTCGCATAGTTTTGCAAAAATTTTCCATTATACAGTTTTTGCAAACCCTTAATTATATTCTATGGCATCTGTAAAAATGTGTATGGGCTATCCATCATGTTTGTCAAAGAGTAACCTGTACTCAAACTCTAAATCAGGCCCTTAGTTCCCTAAGCGGTAGCAGGAGGAGCCACATTTTACTATGCAAAAATGTGTTCTAATCACAACCCCTCATTAAGACGAAGGGCCTTATTTACAAGATTTTGCCGCAGGGCAGCCCCACAGACCTTCCTGCGGCGCTGCCCTGCACTGATGCATAATGGGCTGCCATGCGCCAGCGCAGGCACCTTTGCGCCATGGTGCAAGGGTGTCTGCGTTGCAAGATACTTTTTCCTATTTCTATGTGTGCTGGAGAGGCGCAAGTTTTTGGCACTACCTCGGAGTTACAATTCCTCGTAAAACTGGGACAGTGTCAAAAAGCCATGGGTGTTGCTGGGAACGCGCACAGCCACACCCATTGCACGCCCCTTTAATGCAGAAAACTGCATTAAAGAGAACGATATTTACAAGGCTGCATTAAGCTATTCAAAGTGGCTTAGTGCTGCCTGGTAAATATGGAGCAGACCCCTGCGCCCCCGGAGCGTCGCAAAAAGTGAAGCCTCGGTGGCGCAGCAACATTGTAAATGAGGCCCAAGATCTTTGAGAAGTATATTGATGTACAAGGGACGCTGGAAGGACCGGTGCAAAGAATTTTAGCACTCTGACAAAATAGCCTTTTGAAGTTGGAGCGCTCCATGTACTTTTTTTCCGCCCACCCCTGGCATAGCCAATAGGGATGACTTTCATGTGATTAACAACATTTGTGCATGAATCATATGTCAGCTGTCTGTGTACATATGCTTTGGCACATTAAAGCCAGACCTATTGGCTTTGCAAACGCTTGTTAAGTGAGTTCAGGTCATAGTTTGTTCCAGAGACTGGGGGCATTGTGTGACTTTGCGTGCTTCCGCCTTCATTCTCGAATTTAGCTTGCGTTCTGTTCTGGAAATTGGGCTCTGCGCATAAAAATAGGTTGTGTGTGGGTTCAAGAATGGCTTGGCTCTCTTATCCAATAAAGGTCTTAGAACTGTTGGGTGAAGTTTTGTTCATTAGTTAAACAGTTGTTTTAGTGTGGAGAGCATTAATGGAGGTCTAAATATACAACTGGAACTGTCACGTCAAAGCCATTTCATTGCTGTAAAAACATCGCGTTGCTCATGGGAGGCGTGAACCAGAAAGGGCAAAGTGCAAAATAAACTTCTTAAGCTAGAGCACCCCTTCACTGCCAGGCACGACCTCTTCCCTTCCCAGTGGAGAAATGGATTTCAGAAGTTAGAGAACTTTCAAGGTGATTTGAAATAGCCTTAGGTGCTGTAACATAACAGGTGCACGTTCACTCCAAGAGGTTTCTTTTTTTTTTTTTGCTATTATATATAGCGCGAACCCGACCCGAAGTTATTGGAGCGCCTTACATGAGCACCAGTTACGTTACACAAGGACACATTAATTATTTTTTTTGAGCAGGCAGTGGTGGGGGGGAATTAAGTGATTTGCCCAGAATAACAGGATGTTGAGGCGACGCGAGGCTCGAACCTGGTTCCCTAGTTCCGAAGTCGGCAGCTCTGACCTTTAGGCCACACCTTCGCCCTCTCATTTTTTTTTCACATTACAGATGTTTATTATTACCCAATTGAAAGGGACTCATTTTATCGACCTCTGAAGAGCAAAAGGCTGAGTGGGCCCATCGGAATTCAAAATTGCGACTATGTGGTCAAACGCAGATCACTGCAAGTGGAGTCATTAGACCGCTGACGTTCCACACGTTGCTATATCATTACGTGTAAATGATTAGTCAGTAGAGAGATGGGTGTGGAAATCCTTGTTCTGGACTAAACCCATATGCCAGCCTAACTACAAACATCTACTCGCAATTGAAGCACATTGCATTTTCGGGCGACAAGAAGGTTTGAAAATGCTTTTTCTTGCTGCCTCTGCCTACACTACCTATAGCATCAGACAACAGGGGCCAAACCATTAAATTGCACTGTTGCTGAGTAACTTAGAAGTGATATTTTCAGGGATGATAGATGCCTAGATTGGCATTTATAGTGATTAATCAGTGCAATGAAGAGGGTAGGAAACAGGAGGTTAGCATGAAATACTTCCCCAGGGGGTGAACTGCAGTGAGCTTTGACTGGAGGTGGGGGTTGCTGCAAGTGAAAGGGGCCATGCAGGGCTTTAATAGGATGAAAAAACTGGGGGGTCTCTCAAAGGGGCATGGCCAATGTAATTAAGGGCGTGGCTTAAAAACACATAAGCTACAAATCTGTGCTTAGCATAGTGTGCCGCCCGCCTTGTATTTTGCTGTTTCTCTCATTGCATCCAGATATATGATACAACAAGTAACTTCATACCTACAACAAGTCACGACTATTGGCTTTGTCAATGGTTGTTAGTTGCATAAGATAAATAAGCAGCAACTATGGCTTGTATATAATATTGAAAAAGCTTCCATTTACAGCCCTGGTGACACCACAACAAAGTTGCTGCTCCTGAGTTTCAAAAAGATCAGGGAAATCCAGAGAGAAAATGACTCTCTTTAAAGGATTTCCCTTCCCCTACAACATACACCTGGCATGACGTCATGCCGTAACTTCTCCACTAGTGAGAAATGAGCAGTGTGAGCACATGCACATCATGTGCCTGCTGTCACTGCAGTCCGGAAAAAAATGGAGCGCCTGTGCCAGGGCACAAAACAGAGCACAATAGAGACCAGTTTCGAGGCCTCCTTTAAAAAACTGCCGGTGCTCAGCACCGGTGAGACCCGGCCCACTTAAAGCCCTGGGGCCACGTGACCTTAGCCCCAAGCTTTTAAAGCTGCCGCCTAGCACTAGGCACGTCATGTGGTGTGTTTTACGTAATCTAGCCCCAGAAGTTTTTTGATGTCTTAAATATACTCTCGTGAAGGGACCCTGTAAAAACGTCATTACTTGCATTTTTCTGTGTATATATCTAGACTGAAGAGGTTTGCCAGTCCAACCCGCTCTCATAATTACTTTGTCTGCTTCAACACCATGACGCAGTTGAGTGGTCGGGAAAATTGTCTCTCCATTTTTTCCCTACCACAGTAGTGACATATACAGGTACCTTAGGAGGGTAGGGAAGCTTTGACTGGAGGTGGGGGCTGCTGCAAGCGAAAGGGGCCATGCAGGGCTTTAAGTAGGATGAAAAAACTGGGGGGGGTCTCTCAAAGGGGCGTGGCCAATGTAATTAAGGGCGTGGCTTAAAAACACATAAGCTACAAATCTGTGCTTAGCATAGTGTGCCGCCCGCCTTGTATTTTGCTGTTTCTGTCATTACATCCAGATATATGATACAACAAGTAACTTCATACCTACAACATGTCACGACTATTGGCTTTGTCAATGGTTGTTAGTTGCATAAGATAAATAAGCAGCAACTATGGCTTGTATATAATATTGAAAAAGCTTCCACTTACAGCCCTGGTGACACCACGACAAAGTTGCTGCTCCTGAGTTTCAAAAAGAGAAGGGAAATCCAGAGAGAAAATGACTCTCTTTAAAGGATTTCCCTTCCCCTACAACATACACCTGGCATGACGTCATGCCGTAACTTCTCCACTAGTGAGAAGTGAGCCGTGTGAGCACACGCACATCATGTGCCTGCTGTCACTGCAGTCCGGAAAATATGGACCGCCTCTGCCAGGGCACAAAACAGAGCCCGATAGAAACCCGTTTCGAGGCCTCCTTTAAAAAACTGCCGGTGCTCAGCACCGGTGAGACCCGGCCCACTTAAAGCCCTGGGGCCACGTGACCTTTGCCCCAAGCTTTTAAAGCTGCCGCCTAGCACTAGGCACGTCATGTGGTGTGTTTTACGTAATCTAGCCCCATAAGATTTTTGATGTCTTAAATATACTCCTCGTGAAGGGACCCCTGTAAAAACGTCATTACTTGCATTTTTCTGTGTATATATCTAGACTGAAGAGGTTTGCCAGTCCAACCCGCTCTCATAATTACTTTGTCTGCTTCAACACCATGACGCAGTTGAGTGGTCGGGAAAATTGTCTCTCTATTTTCTCCCTACCACAGTAGTGACATATACAGGTACCTTAGGAGGGTAGGGAAAATCTGTCCCATTATGAGTTGGGAAATGAAGAATTACTGAGGAGATCTGTGAATGTCTGACAGAATATCGATTGTAAAAATATTGTGTGGACAGAATATCGTGTCAAAAATATTGAAGACCAAAATATCAAGAAGGTAAATGTAAATAGGTAAGTATAGACTAAGTATTCATAACTCCACAACTATGGGGCAGATTTACAAGCCCCTTGCGACACTTTTACGCTGCCGTTGCGGCGGTGTAAAAAATGCGGCAAATTTACTATGTGACGCATCTAGGGAGATGCGTCACCTTGTAAAGCCCTACATTACATTATATCTGCGTCAGGTATAATGTATGCAGGGTGGGCGTTCCCAAGCAGGAAAGCCTTGTAAAAGTGACGCAGTGAAATCTACAAGATTTCACTGCGTGACTTTCAGGACGCCACTGCATCAAAACCTTACGCCTGCTTGAAGCAGGCGTAAGGAGTGACGCAGTGTATTGGGAATAGGCTGCAACACGCATTGCTGGAGTTGCGTCGTGCTTGCAACACGACTCCAGCAATGCGTGACATTTCCGCCAACAGATGCGTCATAATTTCTGACGCATCTGTCAATCCTTGCACCATAGTGCGCCGTATTGTAAATATGGCGCATCTATGGTGGCGGAAGGGTATTTCACGCAGGCGCAGGGAAACTGACGCATCTCTACAGATATATTATCCCCCAACTTAAAATGCGCCACGGGGCGCGTTTGCATAGTGGTGAAGGGAGGGGGCGGGGCTTCAGGTGACATGTGTGCAAACAGGCACCGTGGCGCATTTTTAGATGGGGAATTAAATCCTCTTCAATCCTGAGGGTCCCTGGGGGCCAACTAGCCCACCAGGTACCTCCAGTAAGCGCCACGGAGCTGCGTTGCAGAGTGTTGTAAAAGGGGCGTGGCCTCTGTACACCTCTCTGCAACGCAGCCCCTGGCGCATACTGGAGGTTCCTGGTGGGCTAGTTGGCCCCTAGGGACCCTCAGGATTGAGGAGGAATTAATTCTCCAACTTAAAACGCGCCACAGGGCATGTTTGCAGACATGTCACTTCAGGCCCCACCCCCTTCCTTCACCATTGTGCAAATATTCCTCTAAAATCAGCCGAACTACGAATTCCGATTTACTCACCTGTTATCAGGAGAGACCTCAGTGCTGCATCTTTGAGCCCAGTACTGATCCTGAAAAGTAATTTTAACCGTACTTACCAGTAACTTGAATTTCCTTCCATAGGCTAACATTGACTGGTTTCACTTGGAAATTCTTCTAAGTGTCGATTTTTGAAGCATACAAATATTCCTCTAAAATCAGCAGAACTACGAATTCCGATTTACTCACCTGTTATCAGGAGAGAACCCAGTGCTGCATCTTTTAGCCCAGCACTGACCCTGAAAAGTAATTCTAACCGTACTTACCAGTAACTTGTATTTCCTTCCATAGGAATCCATTGTCTGGTTTTCAGCAGAAAAGTTTCAAAGTGTCGATTTTTGAAACATACAAATATTCCTCTAAAATCAGCAGAACTACGAATTCCGATTTACTCACCTGTTATCAGGAGAGACCTCAGTGCTGCATCTTTGAGCCCAGTACTGATCCTGAAAAGTAATTTTAACCGTACTTACCAGTAACTTGAATTTCCTTCCATAGGCTAACATTGACTGGTTTCACTTGGAAATTCTTCTAAGTGTGGAGTTTTGGAACTTTATAATATTCCTCTAAAATCAGCCGAACTACGAATTCCGATTTACTCACCTGTTATCAGGAGAGAACCCAGTGCTGCATCTTTTAGCCCAGCACTGACCCTGAAAAGTAATTCTAACCGTACTTACCAGTAACTTGTATTTCCTTCCTTTGGAATCCATTGTCTGGTTTTCAGCAGAAAAGTTTCAAAGTGTCGATTTTCACAAACTACAAATATTCCTTAAAAATCGCCTGTATGACTTAAACGCATTCTTTCAACTGTTTACAGGAGATGCACCAGTGCTGGATACAGGATCCACCACTGAGTAAGAAAAAGTAACGATAACACTACTTACCTGCTAAGTGAATTTCCTCCCATAGGATAACATTGGTGATTCTATGTGAAAAAGTTTCTAAGTGTCAACTTTTAAAATACAATAATATTCCTTAAAAATCACTACTGTAACCAAAACGCTTTTACTCAACTGTTTACAGGAGATGTCCCAGGACTGAATCTAGGACCCAGTCCTGTGGTTAGAAAAGTAATCCATAAAGTAACTAATTGCATTTAACTAGAAATTCACATTGAGCTCAATGTTGCATTGTGTTTGAAATTGTGTTGCCCATTGCAACAACTGTAACTACTGTACTTAAAAGTCTATTGCCTATTTGCAAAGTATTTAAACTAAAGTAATTCATTCTGAGAAAGTATATTTTGTAATGTAATGTATAATGTAATTACAATGTAATTTAAAAAATAAAATATGTAAAAATAAATAGTTTAAAAAATGTAGTAAATCAGTATCAAAAAAATAAATATAACAATTAATACATTTAAAAATTGTCATTTACAAAACCTTTGAAATTCACTGAAAAAACCATAGGTTTTAGGGGCGTTATAGTTAGAAATTAGCATTTAAAAACCTTTGAAATTCACTGAAAAAACCATAGGTTTCAGGCACGTTATAGTTAGAAATTAGCATTTAAAAAACCTTTGAAATTCACTGAAAAAACCATAGGTTTCAGACACGTTATAGTTAGAAATTAGCATTTAAAAAACCTTTGAAATTCACTGAAAAAACCATAGGTTTTAGGGACAGTTATAGTTAGTTGGACATTTCACTCGTACAAAACCATAGAAATTCCCCGTTATAGTTAGTTCAGCTAACTATAACTCGCGCCCGCAATGCACTGCTGATGACGTCACATATTACATCACTCATGACATGGTCAGTGACATCACTGATGACATCACTGATGACATCTCAAATGACATCACTGATGACATCACTGATGACATCATCCACGTGATAATCTGATGCACCTCCTCACACCCTAATATAACCTTTGATACACCCACTCTAAATTACAGACTGCCATTCGCAAAACCATAGACACTCCAACACCAATAACTACATACCCACTCACTGATTCTTAGGTCTACACACACATCCACTTACTCACCCGTACAGTCACTCATACTTACGGTCACTCAGTACAGGACTATCATATGCACTCATACTCCTATATAGACACTCAAACACCGCCACTCATCCATATAGGTACTCACACACCTAGTCAGTCATGCAAATAATTAAACACACTGCCATTTACTCACCTATACAGTTATACACACACCAGCTCACTTACTCATACAAATACTAGCACATTCTTACGCTCTTATACAATCACTGATACAAGCACACACTCATCCATACAGTCACTCTCACAATCCCACACTCGCTTATAGCTATTTATATACTCCAACACACATATATACTGCCTTTCACATATGTAGTTACTCACACATGTACCACTGGGACATACATTCACTCACTAACACACTCTTACACACACTTACCCACCCATACAGTCTATCACAGATGCACTCTTGAAACCATCCACCCAGTGAATCACCCACTCACACATCTATGCACAGAGTCGCACACACCCCACCCACACAAACACTCAGGCACCCATACAGATACTCAGACAACCAATCAATAACTCATATAGACACTCATGTAGCTATTCACAAACCCATGCAGCCACTTACACAGCAACAGACAGACGGATACAGACATTCACCCAGTTTAGTCACTAACCCTTGCATTCAGTAAGATACGTTTAATCACTCACTTATAGAGTCAGTCACGCACCTACAAAATCCTTCATCCACACACTTATACACCCACTCATTCTTCAATACACCTTTCCCTATATATTAAAAATATTTAAACTTTACAGAAACACACAGTCACTGGATGATGTCATCAGTGATGTCATTTGAGATGTCATCAGTGATGTCATCAGTGATGTCACTGACCATGTCATGAGTGATGTAATATGTGACGTCATCAGCAGTGCATTGCGGGCGCGAGTTATAGTTAGCTGAACTAACTATAACGGGGGAATTTCTATGGTTTTGTACGAGTGAAATGTCCAACTAACTATAACTGTCCCTAAAACCTATGGTTTTTTCAGTGAATTTGAAAGGTTTTTTAAATGCTAATTTCTAACTATAACGTGTCTGAAACCTATGGTTTTTTCAGTGAATATAGATATATATAGCTTCAAGGTACGAGGATGAGTAGTTAAGTATAGTAAAACATTTTTTTAAATAATTTCTTTATTGGTATTCTCATTTGATTCATACAGTATGGTATCGTTTTAGATGCACACAAAGTAAGTGAACTACATTTAACAAGTAACCTTTTACAACCTTCTTGGGAAAGATCTTATCGTACTTTCACATTGGCAGAAATATAAATTAAGGCCTCGTTTATCCTCTGGAGACCCAGCAACATACATCAGAGAGTTTAGGTGCATAAACAGCAGTCAGCAGGGTAAAGTATGGGAGACATCTCACTCTTAGATAATATAAGATCGTGACAATCTCAGGCATATCATTCAACGGCAATGAGGGTTACAGTAACAGATAGACACCAGTAAGCTTTGATATATCTACTGTGCCAGTTCGTGCCCATTGGCACCTTCCCTTTCCTGAGCTAGAAGTTAGGAGGTTAATAGTTCCCATATCTCGGGGTCTAGAGCTGGACGGCAATGACTCAGCACATGTGAGCAGCTGATCCTTACAGAATATGAAATCATGAAGCTAATTTTGAATTTCGGGGCTTTTCCCCTTCCCCATCGACATGCAACCCTTCGTTAAGCTAAGAGGAGAGACAATGAGACATATCGTCTTTATCCAGCTTCTACTTTCCCTGTGAAGCCACGTATTGCAATCAACGGCATGAGGGCAAAAGATTGATTAATCATCAGTGTAAGTGTCCTCTCCAATTCCCTCTGTTAAGTCTGTATGTGTGGAGAGGCACACGCAAGGTGTAAGAAGTCCGCCCCCTCCATAGCACACGTTGCACATTTTTCATCTTGGCGAAGGTTATATCGGTATAGTGTCACAGGGGTGTAGTAGAGCCTATGTAGGAACTTATAATGGATAATGCACAGTCTACTGCTTGATGCTATGTGCCCTGCCTGTTGACAGAAGTACAACCACTGCGCATCTGTAAGCGGGGTACTCAGCTCCAGATCACAACGTCCTCGAGAACCTCCATTCAGTGTCAACCTTTCCCTCTGTGCCGCACAATGGAGTAGGGATACTAGGTGTTTAGGCCCGTCAGAGGTCAGTAGCATGTGTAATGTGTCATGGGTGGAGGGTTCCTGCGAGAAGTCAGGGGTGGAAGCCTTTATCTCATGTCTCAGTCTAAAATATAATAAAACATCCAATGGCGATTGCTTCCCATCTGAAAACATGACATCATGGTCTATGAATGTGCTATCCCGATACAAATCACCCCAGACAGTGGTGCCAACCCTGAGCAGCATATTACGACACACCAATTTCCAGGTAACTGGCGCCTGAGTCTGGTAGCCTAGTGGGAGGGGAGGTGAATACAGTATAGGTTTATGTGCTCTTTTCGCAAGTTTGTCCCATGCTATTTTAGTACACACAACAGTAGAGTTAGCGGGGGCAGAAGCGTGCGAGTTGGGTCCCAAGTAAGCAGTGGCTGAGATCGGGGACATGTAGCCCTGTTCTACGGCTAAGTGCGGCATGTATGGGGCTGGCTTGTACCAATATATTGCATAGTGCGCTTGCGCACAAAGATAATAAAGCTCCATATCCGGGCCCTCAAAGCCTCCCCTCTCAAATTGCAGTGTGAGAATCTCCCACTTTATGCGTGATTGCTACCCGCCCAATTCAGGTGGATAAGCTGTGTTCTAAGCATTGCAAAAAAGTGTCTTCACGGTGAGTGTGGAATGTAAAGAAACAGATATAAAAATATCGGTAATAGGACCATTTTCATAAGGGATATGCATCCTGCCAGTGACAATGGTAGTGATATCCATTGGGTTATACTGTCCGTTACGCTGGTCGGGGCCTTACCATAGTTAGCACGTAGGAGTTTGTGTCGATCTTGTATCACCTCTATACCTAAATATCTCAAGGTCAAGTCACACCATCGTAGTGGGTAATCTGGTTGAAATCTCTGGGTGTGTCAGTTAGAGGAAAAATGTGGGATTTTTCCCAATTGATCTGAATGCCCGACTGTCCCCCAAACTTAACGAATTCTCAGAGGACCCTATTCAGGCTCTCTTGAGGATCGCAGAGGTATACTATGATGTCCTCCGCATACAGTGATATTAACAGATGACGCAATGGATATCTCAATGCATATTGGCGGTGATGTTGTCGGATCTTAGCTGCTAGAGGCTCCACCACCAGCGCAAAAAGCAAGTTCGACAAAGGGCAGCCTTGCCTCGTGCCCCATGTGACAGAGAAGGGACTGGAGCACAATCCATTTATTTGCACTTTGGCTGATGGTTTGGAATACAAGAGGGCGATCCACATAAAAAAAACCAGCAGGGAAGCCCATACGGGCAAGCACTACCATAAGGTAGTCCCATTCCAATGTGTCAAAAACCTTAGTGGCATCAAGAAAGACCGCCACCGCAGACAAATCCGGGTCTTTATCTTGCAGTAATGTAAATAGGGTGCGCAAATTATGCGACGTGGATCGCCCATGTATTAATCCCGATTGATCAGGGAGGATCAACAACGTCATCAGGAGGCTCAGTCTGTTCGCTACTACCTTAACCAGTATTTCTGCATCACAATTGATGAGCAACAACGGTCGATAGGAGTTGTAGAGTGTAGCATTCTTGTCAGGTTTAAGCAAGGCAATAATCATGGCCTCTCTCATAGATGGTGGGAGCTCCCCCTCTTGCCTAGCCTCATAGTAAACTTCCTTCTGCATTGATGTAAGGATGTCTATGTAGGTCTTATGAAAGTATGCGGGCGGCCATCATTGCCTGGGGCCTTGCAGGATTGTAACTGCATTATAGCTTCTTTAATCTCCTCCTTTTCTATGTCAGCCAAAAGAAATTCCCGTTGTGTGTCACCCGGCCTCCCCAATGCAACATCTTCCAGATAGGCATCTACATCCTCTTCACACGCACGTGACGAGTTGTAGAGCGTACTATAGAAGGAAGTGAATACTTCCAATATATCCAGTGTGTCTCGAACTGATGTTTTTTCTTCATTTCTTATCTCCAGAATAGTATTGGCGAACCAGGGTTAGTGCAATATGAATGCTAGCGCACATCCCGGGCGTTCTCCCTCCCTATACATTCTTGCCCGATCCTATGTGCAGCGAAATAGGCACTCACGTTCCACAGTGTCAGTTTGGGCTATTCTGATCTTTCTGGCCACGTTTGGATTATCAGGGACGGTCAACTGAGTCTCTAATCTTTTAATGTCTCCTTCTAAATTTTTCAATGTGGTTTTGAGGGCCCTTAATATTCCACCACTCTTTGACATACATACCCCACCCATTGTGACATTAAAGGCATCCTAAACATTACCTAATCTGGGAACTGTGGGGCATATTAGCAAGACCCACGTTAAAATTATCGCCGCTTTAGCGGCAGGAAACTGCCGCTAAAACGGCGATAATTTTAACGTGGGTCTTGCTAATATGCCCCCAAATCTTTGTTTCTAGTAAAGAAATATTGGATTTCGTTTCTCAACTCCTCTCTAAAGGGTGTATCCAATAGTAGCAGCAGCGAGAGGCACCAGTTCGTCAAGGGTGAAGACTGCAGCAGAAGCGTCAGTTTTAAAAGGACTGGGGAGTGATCCGAATAAGTACGTCCCAGATGTGTAACTTCGCGAACCCAGGATCCCATCCCTCAGATAAGGGCCAGTAATCCAAACTGGACCAGCTAGCATGTACCCTCAAGCAGTGTGTGCCTTCCCATCATCATCGGGTGCGTCTTTCGTTATGCATCTACCATCTCACCCTCCTCAACAATGCCTCGGGCATGACGTGCGGCCCCGCTGTGGGAAGAAGAGGATCCATGCATTCTGTCCAATTCAGCATCAAGGGCTATGTTGAAATCCCCTCCCCACAGCACATATGTAGAACCGATATCTACAATCAGACCCCATAGTTTATATTTAAAAAAAAGGGTTGTTTACATTCGAGCCATAACAATTGGCAATAGGGAGGGAAATGGAAGCCAGTCTGCCCCACATCAGTGTGTATCGTCTCTGGGGATCATTATAGGAACCTTGCGCAACATATGGCGTGCCTTTCTGCACCAGCGTTACTGTGTCCTGTGAGCATGTGGAGTATGTAGCAAACTGTCTGTGGGACGTCCATCACGCAGCATAAGTGCCGGCGTGAGGTCCGCAATGTGTGTCTCTTTTAAGAAGACAACGTGCATATTGCGTCTTTCCGAATACGCTAAGATATGTCTGAGTTTTTGTGGGTCTTCCAGCCTTCTCACATTCCATGTGATGGAGTTGATAGTGGAGTGCCTGTGTTCTTCTCTCCTATTGCTCGTTTCTGTCATCTGCAAGAGTGTAGTGTGTCATCAGCGAGGCTTGCCGGTGTCAATAAGGTTGTGGTAGTGAACTCGTTAACTCTATCATCAATAGTGTAGGTGAGCTTGCACAAGTAAGTAAACATACCAATCCCCATCCCACCCACCTCCCACACTGGTGGCCCAATTCCACCAGGAATGCCAATCCCCGCTCAACCCCAATGAGTAAAGGGTATAACCCAAATTCGAAATGAGGGGTAACCTGTTGAGGGAATCACCCAGAGATCTGCACAATATCCCCTCATCTGAGCGAGGGTATCTGCGGTAAAACATTGTGTGCTTCAGGTGCCTAATCAGGCATTGGCATAGTTGTGTCTATAGCTTCAGAGATATTTAAACAGCACAACGTTATTCAATGCATTAATGTCAATCATACATATAGCAAGTAAAACTCTTAGCTATTGTCTTCGTGCCCATTCATTGGCCAGCTCCTTTAGCACAAGCAGCGACGGCCCAAACACCCTCCATCGTGGTCGATCATGTACAGGTGTATTGCAGTCCTGCTCCAATAGCGGAGAGGGGGGTCTGTGGCTGGGCATCGCCCACTGTTGTGGAGAACCACCTGCTCCCTGTCATTTCAGAAAATCTCCCGCTTGCTGCGTGTTTGTGAGAATGTGATCCTTGCCCATTTGAGAGATACGGAGCCTAGCCGGATAGAGCATGGCGTAGGGGATGTTGGCTAGCTGCAGTTTTTGTTTAATGGGGATGAATTTGCGACGTGCATCTTGGAATGCCATCTTAAAGTCCGGGTATATCATAACTGCGCTTCCTTCGAATTGTAGGTTGCATTTCTCTCGTGCTAACTGGAGGGCTGTATCTCTGTTGCGGTAGTTTAACAGTCTAGCAATGATCAATCCGGGAGTAGTCCCCGGGGGCGTCCTGGCCACCAATGCCCTGTGGGCATGTTCCACAATGAGTAGTTTTGAGAAGGCATCTGTTCAAAATATAGCTGTGAGATGGCGTTCCACAAAGTCTCCAAAAAGATAGAGAGTGGTCCTACTTGCCAAAGGGACAGGACACCAAATGACACTATGTCTAAAAAGAATTCCCTTTGGGAAACCACCATAACATACTTATTCACTCACTGCTTCACTCAAACACCTATTCACACAGGAATGTACCAGTAGCCAAAAGTCAAATATATGAATGGTTTATTCTTCAAATAAAATGCAATAGATTAAAAATGATTAAAAAGGGAAAGTCAATCCACTCATAAAATAAAATACAATTTCATCAAGAATTATTACAAATGTGCAGCAAAAACATTTATAACACAATGCACAACCACTTTTAAGCTAGTGTCAATGATCCATTAAAAATACATAATTGTTTTCAAAATTACAACAACTCCAATTGTGTGCACTAATTTATATACAACAAGACCAAGAAGCGACGCGTTTCGGTGGTATCAACAGGTCCAAACCACCTTCTTCAGGCTTTATATTTAAAACGTGATCCAGCACTTTAAAATCTATATATAAAAAATAATATATAAATATATGTACATATAAAATCAAAACATATATCACAAAATATTCATTTAGTGCACATAAACATATTTATCCTTTATTTTGAACAATGCATTAAATTATCATGAAAAAAACACACATACACAAGACCATCGGCTCTGTCACATGATTCCTTAAGATCTCCACATTAACACTCAATTCTTCAAACATATATCCAACTACTTATCAAACACGGACTCCCATATATCTCAGGCTATAAAAATAGCTCTGATTGGTATATCTATATTGGTGAGAGACACTATCCCTCTTTCCACAATCACCTACCATGAACATCACTTAATAAATGATGAATGTACTTGTCCGTTTACCATTTTGCACAACCTCTCTTACATTCACACAAACGGAATAACTCCACACACCCACCGTAATATCAACGTGCGGTTTATGTAACGGGAAAAGAGATCCTCCCAGTCTCTAATGGCCAACAGGTCCCAGACTGCACTGGATAAAGATCCTATTTTTAAACAAGGAACAGCCGACATCAACCCAAATTTTTTTTTTTATACTCTTATATTTTCACTTATTCTATCCTTATGTTGCATCTTAAATACTGCCACATACCTCAAAAAAATCTCTGAACATAAGGCCTGTCACAGTCTGTAGAAATGTATCATCCGATGGAAATAGGCCAAAGGTACTGTCCTGCAATCCGACATCAAGGACATTATTTATAATCATGGGACTCTCATGCCTTATAATATGAGCTCTATTCAAGCTTTAGAGGCAATTATTTTCATTTTTATTTTGACTATTACCTTTGTTGTTGTTCAAATAAATTCCCTCTTAGGGCCAGGATTTACATCAATTTCCTGTTCTTTGATTTCACCCTTCTAGGTTTATTAAGATATTAACACCTAAAATATAAAAAACATAATCTCACTCATGTAATTCTTTCTTTTTAATTAAAGCAGACTTCAAAATAAAAAAAGACTCTAAACCCGGACAAGAAAAGCCTATACCGCGCTATTATCTAGCGGTTCCTCTTGTTGTTTCCAACATTAAAGTATTCTAACTTACTAATTTCGGACATAATAAACCTGCTTATATATGGTTAAAAAGGGGATGCTTAGCACCCATTTCAATTTATACATAGCAACTACTACGGGCCCTTAAATCTAAATACTGCCCACTTTAAAATAATAAGTAGTGTGTACAATATGAGCATTCTCAAACCGTGAATACGTGAAACTTACTAAACTATCGAGAAAACAGCGATTAATAATTAGCAAAGTACACCGCACATTTTCCTCGCTTTACATGTAGCTCCAATCACCGGGATTTAAAATCTCCGTTCCTGGTACAGATCGCCCGTCCTTGTAGGTAAATCCGTAACCTCCATACTTGCAATTTTATACCCTTTCCGGTCTACTTAATTGGTCGCGCCAAAACATCCCCGGTGCTAGAGAGTGAGGACGGACTACCCTGCATCCACAACACTAGAGAGTAAAGACGGACTACCCAAAGGGATTTATAACGCCATCTTTGAATGTGGGAAATACTCCATACTCCTATATTAAGTGGCCATATAAATGTTTACATCTTGCCAATAAAGTAAACCGCCACATATATCATAATATATTATTTATTACCTTAACTCATATAGAACATTATTGCTAAATTCTATTCATGCCTATTCTAAAAAATTTTTTTTATTATTTTATTTCTTTTCCCCCTTTTTTTTAATTAGTCATAAATCTAAAGCTTCCCAAAGAGCTGTAATTTTATTAACCACAATTAGAGTATATGTGAAGAAATAAAACTCATGCCACTATAATAGGTGACATAGAAGAAAACCTATTTTTATACTCTTAGGCTACAAAAATCAATTTGGAGGTCACATATTATAATTTACTATCATCTACACCCCTTTTTAAAAAAATAAAACTAAGCCATCCTCTTTTAGATTCCTATTTGTATATATGCGATACGAACCATACTAGTATCACTCATTTCAGAGAGAATGTGCAACTCACAACATCTTTTACAATTATGTCTTCACAATTGGTTTTAACCATTCAGTTAAACCATTCTAATTTTTAAAAAAATATATAAATAATGACATCTACAATGCTATCGTGCATACTGTTTATGTGCACTAAATGAATATTTTGTGATATATGTTTTGATTTTATATGTACATATATTTATATATTATTTTTTATATATAGATTTTAAAGTGCTGGATCACGTTTTAAATATAAAGCCTGAAGAAGGTGGTTTGGACCTGCTGATACCACCGAAACGCGTCGCTTCTTGGTCTTATTGTATATAAATTAGTGCACACAATTGGAGTTGTTGTAATTTTGAAAACAATTATGTATTTTTAATGGATCATTGACACTAGCTTAAAAGTGGTTGTGCATTGTGTTATAAATGTTTTTGCTGCACATTTGTAATAATTCTTGATGAAATTGTATTTTATTTTATGAGTGGATTGACTTTCCTTTTTAATCATTTTTAATCTATTGCATTTTATTTGAAGAATAAACCATTCATATATTTGACTTTTGGCTACTGGTACATTCCTGTGTGAATAGGTGTTTGAGTGAAGCAGTGAGTGAATAAGTATGTTATGGTGGTTTCCCAAAGGGAATTCTTTTTAGACATAGTTCCACAAAGTCTTCCATTTGGCCTGTATTGGTGGTTTCAGGAATTCCAAGAATGCATAAGTTATTCCTCCTAGACCTGGCTTCTAAATCTTCATTTTTAGCTGAAATTACTTTGAGTACTTTTTTCCGTTTTGAGCGTTTGTTCTCCCCGGGCCGTTGCACTGGCCTCCACTGTGGATATTCTATGTTCCGCCTCTGTTATCGGACCATCTTGTTTTTCAAGCTTGTGCGTGATAGTGTCCATTCTGGTACACAAGCTATCCATTTTGCTTTCAATGGTGGTATGGCTTTGTTGCATTGCAAGGAGCAGTGATTTCACATCCCCCGTGTCCTCTGCTTCTTCCACGGGAGTGTCGTCCTGCTTCGAGTGATCAGCCCCATTGCAAGTGGATTTCTGGGTGCCGAATTGCAGATTGGTTTGACATCCGTCTGCTTTCCCCATCTTGTAGGTGATAGTGTATGTAATTGTCCTGCTTCCCAATGGATCTCGCTGACAGCCACCGCAGGTTTTGAGCTCCCAATGTGACCACAGTTCCTCAGTAATTCGGGGATCTGGAATCGCTAAGTCCCGCCGCACCTCTGCATTCCAGTAAGAGGGGACCGAGCAGCTCTAGGTGGAGAATACAAGCCAAGTGTACTCGGCTTGATTATCAGTTACATAGGTCTTAGGCACTGCACAGATCCTGCATGAGGGTTATGCCTGCTTTCCTTGCAAGTGAGCGAAATACGGGCTTACAGGTCAGATCAATATTATTCAAGCTATTTAGAGGGGAATAGTGCATCCCCTGCCCTCTTGCATATGCTGTCTGAGCCGGTAGTACTCTCCAGCGCAGTAAGATGTGCAGGAGAGGTAGACTGGAGCTATGCCGCAGCCCAATATGGCATTGACCCACGGTCCCTCACTGTGTACTTTCAGTGTTTCTTCTCTTCGTTATATGTTAAACACATGCAGGTTCATGCTGTTGCAGGACTTAGCACTATAGGGATCCCACCGGTCGTTAGAGCAGCATTGCATTGTGTCAGGCCCCCACCGCGGCCTGCTAGGACCTCAGCTGCAGCTACGCCGCCTCCAGGCTGCCACCCGGTCAATTTAGTTTTTCCAGGCCGCAGGACCGTCTAATCTTCCCGATGGCGGCGTGCCCTCCCCCAGACCCACTTCAAGGTCTGCTGTGTTGCATACGGGAATATCTATGCATAGGGGCAGGGGAGAGCACCCGCTTCCTGGTCTCACCTCCACAGTCTATTCGGGCAAGCCCAAAAAGCGGTGCTCTGTCGCAGCACGCAAGCCCGGGGATCTGCGGCCTCCAACAGCTTCAGCCTCAGCTATGACTCGGCAATCTCCCTGATCACCGACATTGGTCTCTCAGCCCCCTCACAGGCAGTGGTAGTGTGTGCTTCCTCGCACTGTCTGTCTGTCTCAGGAGCAGGACAGGCACGCGGGTAGGTCATGTGGAGCTGTATGCTGCAGCGTGTGTCTCAGTCAGTCACGGAGGGCCAACAGGGCCTCAGCTGTAGAAAAGTGTGCTTCCTGCCTCCCTGCTGATCAAAGCGGGGGAGCGCCAATTTCAAGAGTTCATATAATCAGTCATTTATATGGAGCTCGATGAGTGCATCTGGAGCAGGATTTTGGTGAATTAAAGCCCCGAACTGTAGGAGCCTCACGTACTTGCGGCCATCTTGCACTCCGGCTCTCTAGCGCCCTCCAAATATGGTAAAACTTTGCTTTCCCATTGAAACTTACCTTCACAATATTTTTGTCCTCAATATTCTTGACACAATATTTTGTCCACACAATAATTTGTCCTCGATATTTTGTCCAAACACCAAGTCGGTACTTCCAGGTCTAATTCCCTTGGTAATTCCTCATTTATCCATAGAGTTTTGCACGGTACCGAAATCTGTGCGTGAAAGTAAAAAAACAAATTCGATGAGGCCAGAACCTGCTGTTAACATCAGAATTAAGAGGCCACAGGGGGCTTGGCTACAGCCCGAGAAGATGGCCACCTAGTCAGCGAGCTCCAAAACGCTGATAACATCAACGGCTCTTCCAGCTAACTCCCTGAGCTGTACCTAAGCCCAGGAAGCAAATTCAGAGGTCGGAGCAGGTGGTGCTGCCATTGGGCTGCTTTGCCATCTGGTTCTCCATGCCTTTATAGAGATCCCCATGCAGCACAGGGCCCGACCAGGAGTTGCCTGCCCCTAAAATGACCGATGCTGGGACACATCAACAGCGAAGATAGCAACCCTCCTCCAATAGCGCAACAGACTTCAACGGAATCCACAGGGCAACAACCACGGATTCTTCCCTCATTAATCCTTGCACCTGAAGAGACTTTTATACGCCTGGCTCTCCGTTTTGAGCGGATGCACCAGTTCCACTCGGGGAGAACAACACCAGCCAAACAACATACAGGGCCTGACCTCAAGATGGGGCTAGGTTACCCACGTTTCTCCCCTTTTAATTCAACCTCTTGCCTCCTAACTATAACTTGTGCTGTACAAATGGCATGGTTTTCCCTCTTCAGCATACTTTCTACAAGGTACCCCAAGTGTAATGAGGTGACCTCCTAAACAGGGTGTAAGCATTACAGACAACTTACTCTCACCTGTTCAAACATCATTGGTAAGTTACTCTCTTATCCCGGCTGCCATCCAGTAGGCATGAACTGGTTACTCCCACTGCTATCCACATCCACAGTCCACAAACTCCAGCATAGATGTGATGCAAGGCGACCTCACATGCATCAAACAGGACATCCAAAACTTGGGAGAAAGGATCTCAGAAGCTGAATCACGGATAAGCATTCTTGAAGACCATAAACTAAAATCAATCAGATCACTAACAATGAATGCATAACAGATTGCTCATCTGGAAAAGTGTGTCACTGACCTAAAAGACCCCCACCGGAGAGGGAATCTCTGCATCTTTGGCCTCCGGGAAGGCACAGAAGATACTGCATCATCCTGCTCTGCCTTTGTGGAAAAATGGATTCCTCTTGCTCTTCAGTTTGTTAAGGACTTTAAAATAACTCGAGCCCATAGAATTCCTACATACAAACCTAAGAATACCTCCTATCCCAGTGTGCTAATATTCAGACCTCTCCCCTACTCCCATACAGAGCAGATCATATCACATATGAAGAAGGTACAGAAAATTACATGGCAAGGCGCCTCCATAGGCATTGCTCAAGGCTCAAAGATCTTGCTATACAATTTTCCTTCATCAGTCCTGCAAGACTGAAGACAATCTTAAACGGCAATCAATTTTTGACGATCCCAAAGACTTGGACACCTTCATCGCTGAGATCCAGGACTCAAATATGACCTGATGAGACTCCCGTATTGTACACTAACTTCTCTCTACTAGAACAATGGCATGCTCTTTCTAACCGGGCAAGATACTAACAAGGTAAGTTATTATTCAACAAAAGGTAACCTATGATGCCTGTTTCTAGACTCTCTCCTCACAACCAATGGACAGTCCCCTAACCTCTCTAACCCAACTTAAACCTGAAGTTCACCATAACTGCTAGCAATATACTATCTCACTACTACTTACCACCCCCATAGAACATTTACCTCTTAAAGTACACAGACCATTGCCCCATGCATTATCGTACATCCTATCTTCTGCTTACTAACCACTACTGAACTAACAATGGTTCTTGCTAATGCTCACCCCTAACCTATACCACTGTATTCACACCAGTCTCCCACTCTCCCCACATGATTATGACCTTGCTCCTGTTGGACAGGCTGTCTGTTCAACCAGCAATGTTGTTTAGTTGTATTATTGCTTCCTTTCACTGTTTGGAGTGTTCTTTTCCCGTTGCTTCCTCCCTCTTCGGCAAGCGGGCATAGGTACCTTCCATCAAAATCACATCTTTCAGCGAGTCTCATGCCAACCCATTAAAATCACAGAAACCACGGTTACCCTACTTACAAATTGTAACTTACTTGTCATATGCTACTCTCAGGTAACTCTTTCCAAACCCATCTACTAAGACTCTCTTTGTTACAACTTTAAATTAGGCCAGGTAGATTTTGGCACTTAAGGTTGTTGTTTAGCCCCTGTCACATACTTATATAAGGGTAAGCCTCAAATAATATATTTCAATATGACATTTCATGGCGTAGTTCCACTGCATTTTTGTTTTTAGGCCTGGCCTCTCGTGGCCTCCACGGCTTCCCATATGCCTTCTTGAGGGTGGGGTGGGTTAGGGTGGGTGCTCTTCTTCTTAGATTGGGGCTTTACTTTTTACCTTTCTCTGCTTTTTCTTCTTTTCCTTCTTAAGTTTACTTTACTCTCCTCTCCCTCCTCCCACCTTGTCCCCAACAGCTCACCCATCTTCCCTCCCACTTCAATTTTTTCTATTGTGGTCTCCTCCTCTTCCTATCCCTTCTCCTCATCACAAGGTGGTCATCTCTTTTATCCCTCTTGACAGCTTTACCCAGAGGTTCAGTTACACACATCATTACCTCCCCCCATAACGCATAGCTTAAAGATCCTCTCCCTCAATGTGAAGGGACTAAACCACTCCACTAAGCACCAAGAAATCTTAGACTACCTCCACAAATTAAAAGGAGATATTATACTCCTACAGGAAACCAAAATCAAACTCAAAAAAGCTATACTATTATGCAGAAACTGGGTGAGTGACCTAACCTGTACTCCAGCCATTAAAATGAAACGCTGAGTCATTACTCTTTCGAAATATTGTGCACTACATATTATCTCCTCCGATATAGACCCAGAAGGCAGGTGGCTCATAACCAGAATGCAAAAAGACAGTACAGAAATTTGCACCTTAAACATATATGCCCCCAATAATGACCACCCCGACTTCTAGATCCAACTGAATAGGAAAATCGCCTCCATCTCTATAGGCACTAAGCTAGTTGTAGGCGGCAAATTTAACCTACTTTATGACAAAGCTCTTGATAGGAATTCAAGTTGCCCCGAAAGACCTAACAAATCCCACAAACAAATGCCTAATCTGAGTAACAGCCATAGATTGAAAGATATCTAGAGGCTAACTAACCCCACTGACAAGGACTACAACTTCTAGTCCCATCCTCACAACTCATTCTCTTGCATTAATTACATCCTAGTGGATGAATCCCATGTGTCTAATGCCTCTGAGCTCACAATTGAACTGATACTTATCTCTGACCATGCTTGCATCTCAAGTTCCTATGACATTACCCAATCGGTCCCCAAAACAAGGTCCTGGAGAATGAACAGTCTCCTTACTGAAGGCTCTTCCTTTAGGGAAGAAATTAAACAAGAAATAATTCACTATCTAAATCTTAATCACAATTCGGGCCCTAAACCCCAAATAATTTGGGATGCCCTTAAAGCAACCATCCGGGGTCACATGATTAATCT
Organism: Calotriton arnoldi; assembly: GCA_963921515.1. Classification (NCBI taxonomy): domain Eukaryota; kingdom Metazoa; phylum Chordata; class Amphibia; order Caudata; family Salamandridae; genus Calotriton; species Calotriton arnoldi. The sequence goes on along the minus strand of CAWUFW010003177.1, from coordinate 1,662,372 downwards.
CTTAGCCAGATAAAACAGATAGGATAACCTACAATTACAATCCCTAGAAGCTGAGATCAAAAATCTTGAGGAAAGACTAAAACGAAACCCAGACTAGACACAACTAATGCATCTGACAAAACTAACATATGATACAACAAAATTCTAAGTAATAAAGCACACCTCATCATTAACAGAAATAAAGGCATCACATTCACTGGCCGCAGTAAAGCAGGGAATCTACTTGCCTCTTTTCTCAAACAAAATTACCAACTCCCAAAAATAACCTCCATCACCAATACCAAAGGCATCTCCTCCCCTAAAGAAAAGGATATCCTTGTCACATTTGAACAATTCTACTGAGAACTGTTCTCTAAAAATAACTACACCTCATGCAAAGAATGCCTACAATACCTTAACAACCTCCCCATTCCAAAAATAGATGAGTAAAGTAAGAGTCCCTCTTGAAATTGAAAGAGCCATAAAATCCCTCAAACCGGTGAAAGCCACAAGCCCAGATTGTTTCACCGCTACCTTTCACCATACATGGGGATCCCTCTTAAGACAACTCCTCAAAGACCTTTTCATGCACTACGTAAACTCAGGGACCATACAAGGCTCAGTGCCAGAGGCTACCATCATCGCTATATTATAAAGATCCAACCAACCCCAAGAATTATCGTCTTATTTCAAAATATATGGCAACATATATGCTAAGATTCTGGCCCTCGGGTTGGAATCTGTCCTCTAAACTATTATGCACCCTTCCCAAACAGGATTCATTAGAGGACGATTCAGTGCAGACAATATGAGACTATTTAGCTATGGTATAGAGAAGGTGAACTCCCTCACACACCTAATCTGTGCAATGGCCTTAGATGCAGAAAATTGCTTAGACAAGGTTTTCTGGCCCTTCCTCTATGCAACACTCACAGCCTTCAACCTTGGTCCAAAATTCATCAAGATGGGTTTAGCTTTATACAAGGACCCTAAAGCTAAAATCAACATTAATGGAACCTTTCAAAAACTCCACCAAGGCACAAGACAGGGGTGCCCCCTATCTCCCTTACTATTCCTACTCTCTTTGGAACCTCTACTCATCAGCATTAGAGAAAAAGAAGCAATCCCAGGTTTCCCCTCCTCTGCTGGCCTACAAGAAATAGTGGCATACACAGATAATATTTTAATTTTCACGAACTATACACACTTTGCAATCCCTGCCATAATTTCTACAATTAACGACTATGTTAAAGTCCCTGGCTATAATCTTAATAAAGAAAAAACAGAGACCCTCCGACTTAACATCCATTGTAACAGACCTATAATAGAGAACACTGGTCTCAAGAGGGTACAAAAGAGAACAAATACTTAGGAATTTGGTTTAGTCGAGACTAAAAGAATCATTTGACCATAACAAGAAAGTTACCTTGGTTAAGGATATAGAGCTCCTAGGACAATGGACGATTACATTCATCAACTGGTGGGGCCATCTCACCACTTACGAACTTCTTAAAAAGCATGTCACCGATCTCCTTAACAGACTCATTCTTCACCAAAATTTACAATTTACTTAACGACTTTCTTTGGAACTCGAAAAAAACGCAAATCGCAATCAGGAAACGGAGGCTACCCAAGTCTTTAGGGGGCCTAAATCTTCCGGATTATAGAATATACCAAACTGCATACTTAGCTAGACCAGGACACCTCTGACTTAACTCCGTCTTCAATCTTGCTTTAACATGTCTCACCAAAGAAAAGAGTCTCAATTTACCGCTCTCCATTACATCTATACTTACAATTAAAAAGATAATAATAGGACACTTCTCACTTATCATCACTGGAACCTCTAAAGCCTTCCAGATAATCAACAGCAGACTTACAAACAAAATGAAATGCTCTACTTTATCTTCATTGTGGCCTAATGACAATATCAAATGAGATGGGAAATCACTATACTTCGAGAACTGGGCTCGGAAAAGTAACTTTACATGAAAAACCTTGGAACCCCCTTGTGTCCTCTACCCTTCTCTCACATCAAACACATTTTTAACCAAGAAGATATTAACTTCAATAACTCAAGGTTATCCTAGCTAGGCACAAACCTCCGAAAAATACCTAATCTTCCATACGTACTAAATAAATTAGCTATCGGTGGGCATATAACCTCCAAACTCTATGCCCTATTAGCACCTAAATCCTCATCCCTAGCAAAACTAATCCAAGAGAAAGGGATGTCCCTTCTAAATACTACTCACACACCTCACCCTAAGGGGCCGATTCACAGAACTAATCTGAGATAAAATCCTAAACTTACTACTTTTGGTATTCACAGAAGGCATTTAGTAGTGGTAATGTTAGGACTCCTAACTTTACTACTACTAAATGCCTTTTGTGAATACCGAAAGTCATAAAGTTAGGATTTTGTCTCAGTGTAGTAGTAGTAAAGTTAGGAGTCCTAACTTTACTACTACTAAATGCCTTCTGTGAATACCAAAAGTAGTAAGTTTAGGATTTTATCTCAGATTAGTTCTGTGAATCGGCCCCCATGATCCTAAACTGCCATTCCGTTTGGGCTAACCTAACAGCCAACAAAATCGCCCCTGCTCTAGCACAATGCAAATTTTGGACTGCCTATATGTCCCACTGGACTCCCACCAAAGTATTTATACTCGGTATAAAAGACACAAATCTCTGCTGGAGCTCCGGGAAAACCTCATGCGATGTCCAACATATGCCCCTTGACTGCTCATTCATTAAGGACTTCTGGTCGGTGGTCAGCGCAGCCATATCACAAATACTTAACACCAAATGGTCTGTTGACCTCTCTTCCATTGCCCTGGAATACTTACCTCCTGAGGTAACTCACACACTGAGCAAAGAAGAACATATTCTACTGGACATCATAGTAAGAATAGGTCTCAAAACCATCCAATCTGCATGGAAAGACCTCTCCAAAGTATCCACCCATACCTTGTCGGAGTGGACTCAAGTCACCAGAGGTGCAGACAACTTTCTAAACACCTTCTTGCGAACATCTTCAGAAAAGGAACAAAAATTCTGGGCACGACTGAACTCATATACTTCTGACTCCCTTCCACCATAGAGTGTTTCCATCCTCTGGCTCTCCACCAATCATCCACAACCTCCTAATGAATGTATGACGGTATTCTGCATGCGTTTATCACGCATGCCTTGGGAGCGCCGTCATTAGAACGCGTCTTTAGCACACATTCGTTCTGCATGCAAGTCGTTATGACGACTTGCCTTAGGGGAGTGCTGAAATTTAGAATAGTTTAATTTACTATTTCAACTCCAGTCTGCGCAACAGCAGGGAAGATGTTGGACTTTAATTCCAACACCATTCCCCCCTAAAGTAGGCTGTTGTAACCACGTGCGTGCAGAACGAATGCATGCTAAAGTCGCGTTCGTTCTGTTACCTGCACTGTGAAGGCACAGCAAGATTGGGGCTTCGTCCTAAAGGAAGCCCCCCTCCCCCAAATACATAAAATCCATCTATGTAGCCTCTCACCCAACTTATTATGATTGTTAGTGATGCTGGGACTGGGTAAAGGGACCTGTTTTTTCTGTTCACTGGATGGCCCCTTTAACATTTTTTGTGCAGAACCATCACAGAGCATTTACCTGGCAGTAGCATCTACCACTGTAGATCCCAGAAGGTGGTACTTAGTTGAGGCCAACACTTTTATAAAACAAGATAATGCACCACCACTAATAGGTTGTGCCAAATGAAAGTCCTGAAAAATAGACATTTTCATAGACCTTCATTACAGGTTGGACAGAAAAGGGTGGAGTATTTACCACATGTGGTAAATACCATTACCCCAGAGGGTGATACTACACAGTGGTGGTTGCAAATCTGCAAAAAAAAACATTCTACCACTTTGGCTCCTTAGCTTTGCCAGTTATAGTTTAGTGCACTAACTATAACTTGTGTCCCCATTATACGCTGTTTATAACCTCACATATTACATTACTCATGACGTTAAATTACATAATTGATGACATCACTGACGACATCTCAAATTACACCGTTGGTGACATGACTGATGATGATCCACTCATTTTGACAGCATCCTATAGTGTTTGTGACATTGAAATAATTCGACACGCTACATCTGTGTCTGATTTCCATCAACAATCAAGTGATAATGAACATAATCTTTCACCAAGTGCTGGACACAGGGCACATCTGTAAAGTCACCCACATTTAGTGGATGTTAACCATCTTTACTGGTATTCATCCAGCCATACAAATAATCTGCATCTATACACTTTAATTCGGTCATTCCATTTTTAAACTTTGAACACACACCAAAAAAGAGTGTGTATTCACCTTATTGGGAGCATCTCTTAAAGACTTCACCTGACCCACAATCTTAATTCAAGAGGTTGACAGGTATGAATTTGGCACTAATAAGACACCATCTGCCAGGCTCTGTGAGCAACTCTCTATAGTTTGCTAAAATACACTACGCACGTTCCTGAGATGAGAGCAATGGCATACAACTTTAGGGCCAGGCTTACAACCCCAGTGTGAATTAAACCACCTCTATATGGCTCACCCTTACATTCTGCACTATTCAACAATCTGCAATATGTTAAAATCTTTAGCAAAGTTCTGGAAATAAAAACCCATACCTCAAAAACATCTTTGTTATATAGAATTTGTCCATAGCACTACTACTGAAGTGTACCTACACCTCTGCTATAGCAAACGCCTAGATAAGCTGGCTGAACTTGATAACTGGGAATGTATCGTCAGGATGCTTGTTTTCCAGTCCAGGGAGGACCTGGCCTGGCAGTTCGGGCTGGAATGTTCCTAATGAGAGCAGGGTCAAGACTGATTTGCATATGGCTGGATCCAAAGTGAGTTGGCATGGTGAGCAAAAAACAACGGATTTAACTCAGATCTGTCACTGGGGGCGAATGTTTGACAAAGTTCAGCATTCCGTCCATCATCTTTTTGTGTTGCTATGTATCGTCAATGTGTTGACTAAGTCAGATGTGCGAGGAAACAGGGCAGCCCTGAAATTGAAAAAGAACGAAAACTGCCCAATTCTAGAAGAGATTCTCCAGTGCATTAAACCTTTGGGGTTTCGTGGAACACATAAGGTCTTTTTCCTCGCTCTGGAAAGTAATATAATAACAGATTAAGCATCCACAATGTGCGCCCATTCAGTGTGAGCTGTGAACTGTCAGGGCGGCTCCCATCAAGCTGCTCAGTCTCACGAGAACTTGGCCCTGTGGGCCTGTCATGGCTGCTGCTTCCACATCCCAGCCTAGAGATGTGTTTGGAGGTATTTGAGTGCAGCTTTGAGGCATCTGTTGTTGTCACAGGCATTTGCCGAGGCTTCACTTGGCATGGTTCTTGAAATTGGTATAAATTAGATATGTGAAACCAGGCATGCAGGAAACGCAAAGAATGAATGGTCCAGTCCCAAATAGTGGAACACATTGTAAAGGCATTTTGAGGGATCGATGATGCTGCTTAAACAATCTGGCTCAAATGACCTGTACTCCAGCATCTCTCTGAGGTCAGCTGTGTAATAAAAAGCTTGATCAGTGTCAGGGCAGAAAGAACTACGATTTTCTACTGACTTCATACAGAGTATTTGAGGTGAATACCGGCTCTGACTTGCGATGTTTTTCACTCTCATTTAGAGTGGCAGGGGCTAAAAAATGGCTTTGCACTACTTGTCCAATAATGTGTAAATAGAGACCCACCGCTTCTGATCAGATTGCAACTGCTTTTATGTATTCATCTTGTAATGGAATCTAGGACACCTGTGAGAGGGGTCACCCTGAACTCCACTCAACTCTACCCTAAGCCCTTTCTTTTTTGTGCCAAATATAGTGGGATTTTGTATACAAAGCTTGGCATGTGGATACCATCCTTTACCATGGTCTTCTAGATGCTTGTTAAGACATGGTTGTTACATTGTTTCCATTCCTTTTCATGACTTGTTCCATCTTTTACGACTTGAGTGCCTGTTTTGTGAGGGTAACAAATGGTTCCATCATCAGGACATCAAATACCAGAACATACATCTAGCCTTTGTGGTAATTCATAATTTGCGAAGTACCTAAGGCCAGGGGCGTCAGAGAGCCCCCCGCAGCGCCCGCAGTGCTGGGGGCCCCAGGGTTTCCTGTTTTGGAGGGGGGCCTATCACCTTCTAAGCTATGCCATTGCATGCCTTGCCGAATGTGTGCAATGGCATGGATAAGAAATAATTAAACACTCAGGAAAGCCACTCTGCTTTCCTGAGCAGGCCTCTACAGCATAGAGGGGGCAGGGGCTCAACTGTTCAGGTGGCCCCCATTGAGCCCAAGACCAATGAAAGTCTGTACGATCTGGGAGACGCCGGGGCACCTCATCAATTTCTGCAGGGGGGGCATCATTTTGTGTTATGCCACTACCAATGGCCTCTCTCAGGCTTGACCAGAAGTGGTCCCAAGTTTCTGAAACATAAAATATGTTTTAGTGAACCAACTGCCCTTCCTTAGTAGGATTGATGCAGAGGAGAGAGATACCCTAAACTAAGTAGTATTTCAGTTGAACTGCCAGGCTGTGGGCAATTACGCAACATTAAAGCAACAAAGTCATTTCATTGCTTGTCGGAAGTAATATCAGGGGTCTGTCAGGGGCAACTGGAAAAATGGAGCTGTGATGAGTGTGAAGAAATTAAGAGCAGGAGACTTAGGGCCCGATTACGAGGTTGGCAGTCCTGGAGCAGGCCACCATGCCACTGCCCCGCTCCAGGACTGCCAAACAGGTTCGCCGCCCGCCAGTCAGATTACCAGTTAAATCGTGGTATGGTGGGTGGCGGCGTGGCCGTCCCATGGCAGTGTCTTTCAAAGGCTCCTATGGGAGCCTTAGAAAGGCAGCTCTGTGGGACTGCCACAGTGTGTTCCAGCATGGCATGGACTACTAAGTCCATGCCATGCTGGAACTGGCAGTGTATGCAGACAGGGGGGCACAACATGTGTCCCCCTGCCTGCACCAACATGCAAGTGGTAAGGAGGGCTTTGTAAAGCCCTCTTTGTTTCCTGACCGCCAGCAGTTGCATGGAGCAAGAACCTCCATGCAACTGCCGGCGGTCAGGAAACTCGTAATATGCATGGCAGTGCCAACATATAGTGAGGCCCTGACCGCTGTGCCACCGCCAGGGAACGTGGTTCTCTGGTGGTTGCGGCGATCAAATGTCGGGCCGACTGCCAAAGTTGTAATAGGGCGGGCAGACCGCCGGTGCAGCAGTGGCTGGACTGCCTCCGCCGCGCCACCGTGAGTTTGGGGGTCCACAGATTGCCAAACTCATAATTAGTACCTTAGTGGAGATCTCCTGGTAGCATGTTCACTGGCAAATTCACCTTAACATCACCACAACAAGCAGGAGGTAAGAATAGATGTAAATAGTTTTTTAACCCCGAGAGAATGACCTGTAAATTGGCTTGCCTATTGAAGGTAATCAAACAAAAAAATGTTGTAGACCCAAAAGAAATGGTGTGGCAATTGTTTATTACAGCACACTATTCATCTTTCGATTAAAAATGATGTCTTGACATGTCATGCATGGCATACATTTTATCTAACATAATCAGCCTTCACCCATGGCTTTCAAGACACAGGCCCGATTTTAGAGCTTGGCGGACAGGGCACTCCATTACAAAGGCAGCGGAGTACACTGTCCACCATACTGGCGGTCTGCCTGCCTCATTTAGAGTCAAGTGGACCATAAATATTCCGCCGATTGAGTCCCCATAAGGCACTCTCAATGGACTACTTCCTCTGATGGCCTGGCAGAGTTGGGGCATACAGAGGAGGGACTGTACACCCATTGCCCTATTGAGGGTGGCTGGTGTAAAGGTTTTTTACCCTCTCCATCACCACCAGGAACAACCTGGTGGTGAAGGACAGGAAAAAACAATGATGACCCTCTCAGGGCATGGGGGTAATTCATTTTTTACTTTTCAAAAACAACTCCTACTTTGGGAGATTGTTTTTGAAAAGCCTACAACTGTTGAAAAGTTTGATGGCCAGTCATCACTACTGACAGAATCATCCATCACACTTTTCAGACATTGACAGAAACCGCTATGACAACAGTTCCTGTCAATGTACAGAGTTGTCTTCTGGGCCAGTGGATAACTCGAAAAACGGCGGGATGAGGTCCCTCAGTATGGCAGAGGTTACGTCTTCTACCACCCAAGCGGAGTGCCCCCTGTCTGCCAAACGTTAAGTCAGGCCCTCTCTTCTTTTTAAGGCTTAGTCTTCTTTTAAGAAATATTGGATGGCGGGGGTGTTGTAACGCAACACCTTCATCTGTTGCAGTAATAGACTTCACAACACAAGGCCATATAAAGCACCAGCTTGCTCCCTACTGTTCTGTGCATGTACCCTCACCCCAAGCCTTCTGCGACCACTGACAAGTGGCTAGGAACATTTTACAAAAACTCTGAATAAAATGAAAATAAAATAACTGGTCAAACAGGAGCCACATTAATCATATATTTATCTTGAGAATAAAGTTTGTCTCCTCGGGGTGAAATGTGTAATTTCTTATATATCACCCTTATTTCCTCTAGAAGTGTACAAAGAGTTCTGTTTGACAGCCCCAGCAAGTAAACTCAAGGTCAACACTGACAGAAGTAGTGATATTCGGCAAGAATACCTCACCGCGGGACATCAACTGGTGGCCGGCTGAACTTCGACCAACACCTAGCACTCACACCAGAAACCTCGAAATCATTATCGACAGCAAACTGGACTTGAGTGCACAAGTCAGCACTATCCCTGCATCCTGCTTCCACACACTGAAGATGCCGAAGAAGATCTTCAAATAGCACCCAAGAAACACCAGAAAAAAGTCACCAGTAAGTTGGACTACAGGAACACACTCTTCGCCGGGATCACCAAGCAAATCAAGAGAAAAATACAAACCATCCAGAACTCGGGAGCCTGACTCGTACTCAACCTGCCACACAGAACTCGCATACACAACACCTCAGGGAGCTCCAGTGGCTTCTGATATGCACATGCACTCATTTCAAACTCCTCATACACACGTTCCAGGCACTACACAACTTAGACCCCACCTACCTGAACTGATGCATCTCCTTTCACTAGAAACCCACACACCTCCGCTCTGCAGGATTCCTACTCACACAAATCCTATGCATGCATAGAACCAGATCAGGAAGGCAGGCATTGCTCCTAAATTGTAGAACAACTTCCCACCCCACATCAGAGCCTCTTCCTCTATTCTTGAATTCCGAAAGAAGCTGGAGGCCTAGCTTCTCACTTAACCAATCTACCCTAGGCAGGGATAGGCCAGTGTACCTTCATGGGTTATAATGCACATTACAAATATGCTTAATATATTGCTGATACAGTGAGAGTCCCCCTCCTATTATATCACATTACAACACCAGTATGCAAAAATAAAGAAGGCAAAAATTATGCTCACATGCACTAAATATAAATCGCTAGAATAGCGTCTTGATTGTCATGAACCAAAGAGATAAGTGTTCTCCTGATGCTTGTGTGAGTGCGTGTGTGCATGTGGGTGCTCGTCCATGTGTGTGGTCATGCGCCTGTTCTATGTATGTGTCCTTTGGATATACATCTGCAAGGGATGTGTGCCTCTGGTTTATGTGTGGCCTTAAAGACTCCCGATTTACATCACTTGGACATGGGAACATGGAGCAGTAGAATAAATGGCAAACAATCCCGCTCTGGGGCCTGCAGACCTTGAACACAAGACTTTGATGGCAGCAAAGTGTATATGCAGTAGCTGCAAGCAAGGCTGTTGTGTTTGGATGTTTAATTGACTGTGGTGAGTATCACAGCCATGGTTTTTTGTGGGATGAAAAAAATGGGGTCTCTAATTGGGGTGAAGCCTAAGAAGCGTAACTAGGGATCATTTTCAAGAGGTGTTTCCTGTATAATAAAGGGCATTGCTTAAGCCAAAAACAAGTAAACTAAAATCCTGCACTTCATATACCATACCACCGACCAGTATTTTGGTGCCTGTCTGTGAACTTTCTGTTATTGCAGCCAGACATATCATAGAGTAATAGTTATGCACCTGACGCACGCCAAAGCTATTGGCTTTTCCAATGCTTGTTAGCAATATCAGATAAATGAGTAACAACAATGAATTAATTATAAATAATTTGAACTGAAAAAATTCAAATTCTGAAAATATGAGACCGTGAATTAAACATTTGCTAAAGTTTATGGAAGGAGTTGCAGTCTTCGTAATGTCTCCATCACTGCCATTCTTCCCTTCTCACCACTTTCCTTTGAAGTCTCTCTGTTAGACACGTATACCTTTTCTTCTGCTCACATCATTCTGGAATCCTTCATCTGCATATCTCACACCTCATCTCTTTCTTCTTCAGTTCAGTCTTTTCTCTCTCTCCTGAATGTACTTCTTGCATTTCCTTCACTTCACCATCCCCCTACACACACAATGGACCCACTCTCTTGTAACCTTTTTTTCGTTTGCTCTGTCAATATTTTGACTGCTGTGTATCTCCTTTACCTCCTATACACACTTTTGTATTGAATCCCAATTACAGTGGACATTGACCATCATTCTGTGTAACAGGCCAGATTATATGAACATGTATTCTGAACACCTTTATGACCCATTGACAGACGCTGTAAGGAACTCGCACTGGTTTCTTCCTCAGTTCGACAGCTCTAAATTGCAGACCGTTGCAAACATCCACCCACAACCTCAACTCACACATACACCTAGAGGAGACACAGTTTACACTATGCACTATACAACAGTAAATATACTGATGTAAAAAACAACAGCAGAGACATATACTGGGAAAAGAAAACACTCTTATGGAATGCATACTTTAATGGTTTTCACTGTCATTGATCCAAATTCGATCAATGGTTTTGCCTGTAAAGTTAAGAATATGAATATAGGGTCAGATAGGAACCCATTTCAATCTCAGTTCTTAATTACTGCCAGGTCTGAGAAATGCAGGGAACTGCCCCACTTAAAGTCCTGATCACAGGTAGGAAACCTACAATTCACCCTGGAGTGTCTAATTCCAAAGTATGCTCACGCGGCTGCCTGCCACGGTGGCTGATGCATGTGGAAGGATCCATTGTGAGGAAGCTTCCTGTGACAGCCAGTCAACTGTGAGTGAAGAACAAACAATACCACCATGCTGCTATGTCATTATGGGTATTTGACCTAAATACCAACACAAAAATATCATCTGATCTTAACCCCTTCACTGCTAGGCCTTCCCCTCCCCCGTGCTAAGCCTTTTTTTGGCTATTTAGGGTAGTTCGATCTTAGGCCCCTGTAATGTTTTGACCACATAAGGTATCCACGCCAAATTTGCGTCCTTTTCTTCCAACATCATGGGGATTTTAAAGGAACCCAGGGTTTGTTGATTCCCCTGGAGGGGACCCAGAAATTAGCCAAAATACAGCTAAAGTTTTTTTGGGGGGGGGGGGAAATGGGAAAATAGTGCTGCAGATGAAAGCGTCTATTTTGTTCCCTGCAAATGGTATCAACAAAGGGTTTTTGGTGCTGAAATCACCATCTTCCCAGCTTTCAGGGACTGACCAACATTTTTTACACAGTTTTGGCATTTTACTGGGACATAGCCTATTTTTGCTATTTTTTGTGCTTTCAACCTCCTTCCAGTTAATGGTAAAAATGGGTATGAAAGCAATAATGGATCCTGGGAATCTATACATTTATAAAACGTAGACAACATTCTGAATTCAGCAAGGGGTCATTTGTGTAGATCCTTCAAGGTTTTCTTATAGAAACTAACAGTTGAAAATGGGAAAAATTGAAAATGAGTTGAAAAAAATAGCCATTTGTGCCAACGTTTTCACCTGTAACTTCTTTTAAGTATGGCAGATTTTTTAAAGGAATATACCGTTACATCCGCTGGACCCTTCTGGTTGTGGGGATATATAGGACTTGTAGGTTCACCTAGAACCCGAGGAACCCAGGACCAATAACTGAGCAGCGTCTTGCAATGGTTATTTATTGTGTACCAGGTATATAGCAATTCATTTGGGAAAATATAAATAGTGAAAAATTGGTATGAAAGACACCTATATATTTCTGAAATGGGAACAAAATATAGAGTTCAGAAACAGTAGCTATTTGCACATCTCCGAAATTGTGGGTACCCATACTAGCATGTGAATTATAGGACATTTTTCAAAGTGACTTCTTTTTTACACATTGTCTTACATTTGGAAGGCAGAAATGCATCGAAAGTCAATAGGTAATACACAGTTGCTCTACAATCCTGTGTTTCCCTAAGTCTCCCGATAAAAATGGTACCTCACTTGTGTGGGTAGGTCTAGTGCCCGCGAAAGGAAACGGCCCACAACGCAATGTGGACACACCATATTTTTACAGTGAAAACTGACCCTTTTTTTGCAAAGTGCCTAGCTGTAGATTTTGAACCCTAGCTCTGCCGGCACCTAGGATAACCTAGCAAACCTACACATTTTTGAAATCTAGACACACAGGGGAATCCAGGATGGGGTGACTTGTCTGGCTCTCACCAGTTTCTGTTACTCAGAATCCCTTGCAAACCTCAAACTTTGTTAAAAAAAAAACACATTTTCCTCACATTTCTGTGATGGAAAGTTCTGGAATCTGCGTGGATCCACAAAATTCCATTCACCTTGCTTTCCCCAAAGTCTTCCGATAAAAATGGTACCTCACTTGTGTGGGTAGGCCTAGTGCCTGCGACAGGAAACGGCCCAACACTCAAAGTGGACACACCACATTTTTACAGTGAAAACTGACCCTTTTTTTGCAAAGTGCCTACCTGTAGATTTTGAACCCTAGCTCTGCCGGCACCTAGGGAAACTTAGCAAACCTATACATTTTTAAAAACTAGACACCCAGGGGAATCCAGGATGGGGTGACTTGTCTGGCTCTCACCAGGTTCTGTTACCCAGAACCCCATGCAAACCTCAAACTTTGTAAAAAAAAAAACATATTTTCCTCACATTTCTGTGACGGAAAGTACTGGAATCTGTGTGGATCCACAAAATTCCACCCACCTTGCATTCCCCAAAGTTTTCCGATAAAAATGGTACCTCACTTGTGTGGGTAGGCCTAGTGCCTGCGACAGGAAACGGCCCAACATTCAACGTGGACTCATCACATTTTTACAGTGAAAACTGACCTTTTTTGCAAAGTGCCTAGCTGTAGATTTTGAACCCTAGCTCTGCCGGCACCTAGGGAAACATAGCAAACCTATACATTTTTGAAAACTAAACACCCAGGGGAATCCAGGATGGTGTGATTTGTCTGGCTCTCACCAGGTTCTGTTACCCAGAATCCCTTGCAAACCTCAAACTTTGTAAAGAAAAAACACATTTTTCTCACATTTCTGTGATGGAAAGTTCTGGAATCTGCGTGGATCCATAAAATTCCACTCACCCCGCATTCCCCAAAGTCTTCCGATAAAAAAGGTACCTCACTTGTGTGGGTAGGATTAGTGCCCGCAACAGAAAACGGCCCAACACTCAACGTGGACACACCACATTTTTGCAGTGAAAACTGACCCTTTTTTTGCAAAGTGCCTAGCTGTAGATTTTGAACCCTAGCTCTGCCGGCACCTAGGGAAACCTAGCAAACCTATACATTTTTTAAAACTAGACACCCAGGGGAATCCAGGATGGGGTGACTTGTCTAGCTCTAACCAGGTTCTGTTACCCAGACTCCCTTGCAAACCTCAAACTTTGTAAAAAAAACATATTTTCCTCACATTTCTGTGAGGGAAAGTTCTGGAATCTGCGCGGATCCATAAAATTCCACTCACCTCGCATTCCCCAAAGTCTTCCGATAAAAATGGTACCTCACTTGTGTGGGTAGGCCTAGTGCCCGCGACAGGAAACGGCCCAACACTCAACGTGGACACACCACATTTTTACAGTGAAACCTGACCCTTTTTTTGCAAAGTGCCTAGCTGTAGATTTTGAACCTTAGCTCTGCCGGCACCTAGGGAAACCTAGCAAACCTATACATTTTTTAAAACTAGACACCCAGGGGAATCCAGGATGGGGTGACTTGTCTGGCTCTCACCAGGTTCTGTTACCCAGAATCCCTTGCAAACCTCAAACTTTGTAAAAAAAAAAAAACATATTTTCCTCATATTTCTGTGAGGGAAAGTTCTGGAATCTGTGTGGATCCACAAAACTCCACCCACCCCGCATTCCCCATAGTCTTCCGATAACAATGGTACCTCACTCGTGTGGGTGAGTCAAGTACCTGCGACAGGCAACGGCCCAAAACATATTGTGGAGACATCAAAATTACCTATCACAAAACGACCTGGCTTTGCAAGGGGGGGCACCTGGGTTTTTGGCCCCGGGCTTAGCGGCCATCTAGGGAAATGTACCAAACCCACACATTTCTAAAAACTAGACACCCTGGGGAGTCCAGTGATGAATGGCTTGTGTGAATCCCTCAACGTTTCCCTACCCAGAATCCCCTGCAAACCTCAAATTTAGCTGAAAAAAATCAAATTTACCTCGCTTTTCTGTGTGGGAAAGTTGTGGGATCACCGGGCTGACAGACCATTCCCCCAGGTCTCCCGATAAAAATGGTACCTCACTTGTGTGGGTGGGCATAGTGGCTGCAACAGGAAATGGCCCAAATCGTACTGTGGTAACTTCAAAATTACCTATCCTAAAACTACCTGGTTTTGCAGAGGGGGCACCTGTTTTTTTTGCCCCGGGCTCGCGGCCATCTAGGGAAGCCTACCAAACCCACACATTTCTGAAAACGAAACACTCTGGGGAGTCCAGTGAGGTATGGCTTGCATGGATCCCCCAACTTTTTCCTACTCAGAATCCCCTGCAAACCTCAAATTTAGCTGAACAAATCAATTTTCCACACATTTTTGTTTGGGATCTCTGTGCCGGCACAAATGTCCTACCACCCAGCGTTCCCCTTGGTCTCCTGAGTAAAATGATACCTCACATGTGTGTGGCTGTCCAATGCAGAACCTGCTAAAAACGTATTTTTTTAAAATGTAGCGCTTAGAATTTGCGGTGCTATACCCTTAATCCCTATGTTTTTGGCCCTTCCCAGTCACAGGCCTTTGGCCCACCCACACAAGTGAGGTATCATTTTACTCGGGAGAACAAGGGGAACACTGGGTGGTAGGACATTTGTGCAGGCATGGTGATCCCACACAAAAATGTGTGGAAAAAGTATTTTTTTTTCCAGCTCAATTTGAGGTTTGCAGGGGATTCTGGGTAGGGAAATGTTGGGGGATCCGCTCAAGCCATACCTCACTGGACTTCCCAGGGTGTCTAGTTTTCAGAAATGTGTGGGTTTGGTAGGTTTCCCTAGATGGCCGCTGAGCCCAGGGCCAAAAACCCAGGTGCCCCCCCCCCTTGCAAAAGCAGGTCGTTTTATGATAGGTAATTTTGAAGTCTCCACAATACGTTTAGGGCCCTTGCCTGTCGCGAGTACTTGGCCCACCCACACGAGTGAGGTACCATTTTTATCGGGAGACCTGGGGGAACGCTGGGTGATAGGAAATTTGTGTCAGCCCAGTGATCCTACAACTTTCTCACACAGAAATTTAAGAAAAATTGGATTTTTTCAGCAAAATTTGAGCTTTGCAGGGGATTCTGGGTAGGGAAACATTGGGAGATCCACGCAAGCCATACCTCCCTGGACTCCCCCGGTTGTCTAGTTTTCAGAAATGTGTGGGTTTGGTAGGTTTCCCTAGATGGCCGCGAGCCCGGGGCCAAAAAACCAGGTCCCCCCCCACCCCGCAAAACCAGGTAGTTTTAGGATAGGTAATTTTGAAGTTACCACAGGACGATTTGGGCCATTTCCTGTTGCAGTCACTAGGCCTATCCACACAAGTCAGGTACCATTTTTATCGGGAGACCTGGAGGAACGCTAGGTGGTAGGAAGATTGTGTCAGCCCAGTGATCCCACAACTTTCTCACACAGAAAAGTGAGGAAAATGTGATTTTTTTCGGCTTAATTTAAGTTTTGCAGGGGATTCTGTGAAGGGAAACGTTGGGGGAGTCACGTAAGCCATACCTCACTGGACTCCCCAGGGTGTCTAGTTTTCAGCAATGTGTGGGTTTGGTACATTTCCCTAGATGGCCTCTGAGCCCGGGGCCAAAAATCCCAGATGCCCCCCCTTTGCAAAACCAGGTCGTTTTGTGATAGGTAAATTTGATGTCTCCACAATAAGTTTTGGGCCCTTGCAAGTCGCGGGTACTTGATCCACCCACACGAGTGAGGTACTATTTTTATCGGGAGACTTTAGAGAATGCGGGGTGGGTGGAATTTTGTGGACCAATGCAGATTCCAGAACTTTCCATCACAGAAATGTGAGAAAAATTTGTTTTTTTGACAAAGTTTCAGGTTTGCAAGGGATTCTGGGTAACAGAACCTGGTGAGAGCCACGCAAGTCACCCCATCCTGGATTCCCCTGGGTGTCTCATTTTCAGAAATGTATAGGTTTGCTAGGTTTCCCTAGGTGCCGTCAGAGCTAGGGTTCAAAATGTACAGATAGGCACTTTGCAAAAAGGGGTCAGTTTTCACTGTAAAAATGTGGTGTTTCCACGTTGTGTTATGGGCCGTTTCCTGTCGCGGGCACTAGGCCTACTCACACAAGTGAGGCATCATTTTTATCGGAAGACTTTGGGGAATGCGGGGTGGGTGAAAGTTTGTGGACCCACGCAGATTCCAGAACTTTCCATTACAGAAATGTGGGGAAAATGTGTTTTTCTTTACAAAGTTTGAGGTTTGCAAGTGATTCTGGGTAACAGAACCTGGTGAGAGCCACACAAGTCACCCCATCCTGGATTCCCCTGGGTGTCTAGATTTTAAAAATGTATAGGTTTGCTAGGTTATCCTAGGTACCGGCAGAGCTAGGGTTCAAAATCTACAGCTAGGCACTTTGCAAAAAAAGGGGTCAGTTTTCACTGTAAAATGTGGTGTCTCTGTGTTGAGTTTTGGGCCATTTCCTGTTGCGGGCACTAGGTCTACCCACACAAGTGAGGTACCATTTTTATCGGAAGACTTTGGGGAATGCGGGGTGGGTGGAATTTTGTGGATCCATGCAGATTCCAGAACTTTCCAACACAGAAATGTGAGGAAAATGTGCTTTTTTAATAAAGTTTAAGGTTTGCAAGGGATTCTGGGTAACATAACCTGGTCAGAGCCAGACAAGTCACCCCATAGAGGTCTAGTTTACAAACATATACAGTTTTGCTATGTTTCCCTAGGTGCCGGCTGCGCTAGGACTCAAAATTCACAGGTAGGCACAGTCCGAAAAAAATGTCAGTGCTTAGTGGGCTTTCTGCCGCCCTGGGGAGGGAGAAATCAGGGGCTATTGCCCTGATATGCCCCCAAGGGGAGCAGAAAGGCTGTGGCTATTTTTTTTAGGGGGTGGGGGCATTGGGATGCCCATTCTGGGCAGCCCCCACCCCTACGTATAAATAAGCCAGCATCATCGCTGGTGCCTAGTGGGCTCTCTGCCCCCCCGGGGGCAGATCAGGGGCTACTGCCCCCATCTGCCTCCTGGGGGGGCAGAAAGACTGTGGCCTCTTTTTTGGAGGGGGCATTGGCATACCCATTCTGGGGAGTCCCCACCTCTGAATTTTGATTTTTTTTTATCCCTGGTGCCTAGTGGGCTTTCTGCCCCCGAGGGGGCAGATAAGGGGCTATTGCCCCCATCTGCCTCCCAGCAGGGGCAGAAAGACTGTGGCAATTTTTGGGGGGTGTGTGGCATTGGCATGCCCATTCTGGGGA
Source organism: Calotriton arnoldi (assembly GCA_963921515.1). Classification (NCBI taxonomy): domain Eukaryota; kingdom Metazoa; phylum Chordata; class Amphibia; order Caudata; family Salamandridae; genus Calotriton; species Calotriton arnoldi. The sequence continues at coordinate 1,644,568 of CAWUFW010003177.1, read as the reverse complement.
GCCCCGCCCCTATGTATAAAAAGAAAAGAAAATCCCTGGAACCTAGTGGGCTTTCTGCCCCCCCCTTGGCGGGGCAGATCTGGGGCTACTGCCCCCATCTACCTCCTGGGGGGGCATAAAGACTGGCATTTTTTTTGGGGGGTGGAGGCATTGGTATGTCCATTCTGGGCAGCCCCCACCCCGAACTTTGGAGAAAAAGAAATGTGTTGCTTAGTGGGCTTTCTGCCCCCGTGGAGGCAGATAATGGGCTATTGCCCCATCTGCCTCCCAGGGGGGGGCAGAAAGACTGTGCATTTTTGGGGGGGCGGGGGCATTGACATGCCCATTCTGGGCAGACCCCACCCCTACGTATACAAAAAAAAAATCCCTGGTGCTTAGTGGGCTTTCTGCCCCCTCTGGGGGGCAGATCAAGGGCTATTGCCCCATCTGCCTCCGGGGGGGCAGAAAGTCTTTTGTTTTCTTTGGGGGGTAGGATAGGGGCATTTGCATGCCCATTCTGGACAGCCCCCACCCCTGGCCAATAAAAAAAAATCCCTGGCGTCTAGGGGGCTTTCTGCCCCCCCAGGGGGGCAGATTGGGGGCTACTGCCCCATGTGCCTTCCAGGGGGGGGCAGAAAGACTGTAGCATTGTTTTGGGGGGAGCTCCCACCCCTAAGTATATAAAAAAAATCCCTGGTGCTTAGTGGGCTTTCTGTCCCCCGGGGGGCAGATCAGGGGCTATTGCCCCCACCTGCCTCCTGGTAGGAGGCAGAAAGTCTTTTATTTTCTTTGGGGGGTAGGGCGGGGGCATTTGCATGCCCATTCTGGGCAGCCCCCACGCCTTGCCTATAAAAATAAATCCCTGGCGTCTAGGGTGCTTTCTGCCCCCCCGGGGAGGCAGATTGGAGGCTACTGCCCCCCATCTGCCCCACAGGGGGGGCAGAAAGACTGTCTGTATCCAAATTATATGGGGGGAGCAAAGACCCTTGCCCAAGGGGCAACTCCCCCCTCCCTGGTGGCTGGTTTGTGGTTCCCTGCTTGGGGATCGCCCTCCTGGGGCGATCCCCAAGCAGGGATCCACTAGGGAATGGTACCATTGGAAAGGGGAGATTCTCCCCTTTTTAATGATACCTCTCCCAAGTGTTTCGGTGCTCGGGGGGCTGAGATAGCCCCACGAGCACCGAAACAATGAAATTGAAACCAAGTTTCAGTTTCATTTTCATTGCAATGACGTCAGCGCGCCATGCGCGTGATCGGCATTGCAATGAAAATGCAAATCGTCCTCAGGAGGTTGGGGAAGCTCTTCCCCAACCTCCTGAGGCCAATAAAAAAAAGATAATCCCTCTGCTGTCTGCAGCAGAGGGATTTAGTGCCCCTGTTCTCATGACGGAATGGTTCCGTCATGAGCACAGGAAGCACTGGTGCTCATGACGAAACCATTCCGTCATGAGCACCGAAAGTGTTAATAACATGGTCAAAATATTGTGATTAAAAATATCATGGCCAAAAATATAGAAGGTAAGTATATTGTTTTATTTAACTGGTTTACAATAAAATTGAATTTTAAAATTGTATAATATAATCTCGTTTTTATGTTGTTTTATTGTATTGTATCATATTTTTATTTCATTATTTGTTTTTAAGAAATTTATAAGAATTGTTTTTTTAAAAGACATTACAGTTATGTGATATTTCTATTTAGGAGTTTGGGGTTCACTGGGGGATTGAGTAGGGAGTTTTTTTCAATAACATATTAAATCATTTAAAAGTATTAATTTGTTGATTATTTTCTGGTTGTAAATTATTTGGTTGCATGCTTAATACATCTTTAATTTTGTAATATATTAAAATTTTGGATTACAGAGTTGTGGCGGTTATAGGGGTATTAAGTGGGCAGTGTTCTTCAATAATACACACACACAAACTGACAATAATTGATTGGGTTGTGGTGCTAATGCTAATTTTGAGATACATATTAAATATAATTATTGTTATTTGTTTAAGATTTCAAATTTGTAATTTGACAGTGTAATGTTTTTATTTACATGTTTTATAATTTTACATTTTTTATGCAGATTATTGGTGGATTTGGTGGGTAGTAAATATTTGTAATAATTTATATTACTTGGTTTATCTATATATTTTGTTGATTTTTAAATGAAATGTGTTTTTTAAATTTAACTGATTAAATGAGTACATATTTGTTTCTATATAGTATATTAAATAAATTATTAATATGGATTATGGGATATATATTGTGGGAATGGGTTGGTTGTGGTTATTAAGACATAATGGAATAAAAAGTTAAATATGCACCATTTCAAAATTGTAAACTATATTTTTGGTTTCGGAAATAATTTTCTATTATAATGGGAATTTGCTTTGTGTGCTTTCTATGTAAGTGTTAGAGGGATAGTGCTTATTTAAGTTTTTTATTTTATAGTTTGAATATTATTTAACAATGCTGAAATATTTGCCAATAGTCTAATATTTCTTTTACATTTTTAAATAAGAGTTGTATTCGTTTTTAAGTTGTTTTTCAAATGTTTAAATCATTTTAAATGTGTACATATATTATTTGTGTGTATTGAAGCTGACACCTCCAATCTATACTGTTTCCTCAATGTTTGTGGACTGGTTTTAGAATAGTAATCCCCGTATTCTTTTTCTACAATGTTTGTTAAATTGAAGTAAGAATAGTATCTCTGACATTCACAATGTTTGCACCTCCCCCAGCATTTTCTTAAATTGGAGTTGGAAAAGTAAATCTGCCCCTCCAAGTTTTGCACTTTCTCCAATGTTTGTACGACTGGAGCTAGGATAGTAAATTTGACCTAACAATCCCACTCCCTATGTAAGCAATTTTTGTTAGATTGAAGCTAGAGTAGTAGAGCTGACCCTCCTTCACTGCAAAATGCATGCATTTTCCTAATGTTTGTAGTTAGATGTCTCTTTTGAGCAGTACTAGTGCACTTTTGCGCTATATGAATAGTTTATTGCTCATTCTTAATCGAGTTTGAGCAATTGTTCATGACTCATAAATATGTTATATTTCTAATCTATTTATGAATATTCAGCATTTTTTGCGTAATTTTCACTACTTTGTTTTGAGTACATATGTTAATATTCCTGTTGCAGTTCCATCAAATTTGTACTGAGTATTAACTTCAATTGCACCTTGCATTACAGCAGTATTTATATTTCAAAATACAGTATATCAAACCCCCTCCACCATTTTTACAGTTACCTGGTGAACCTCCAATAAGAAGGAAGGAGTGATTTAAATGCCACTCTCAGCGCTAATGATGGTTTCAAGTTCACGGCAGATAGGAAATGCTGGTTACTTGAACATTCATCGGACAGAAAATATTTGAACATCTGCCTGTTTTTGTGCTTGAAGGTGAGGATGGAGAGTTGGATGAATATGAGGAGGCGATTGAAAGACTTGAAAAGCATTTCTCTACACAACCTCTTTCAGTTGGTAAGACATCTTTTTTTTGAGAAAGCAACAAGACACAGAAACAGTTGATATGTATTTTGTTTCTTTGAGGGTGCTTGAAGCCAAACGCAAATTCAAGACTTTCACTGAACAACTCCTAAGGGTTCAGCTGGTCACTAGATGTTTCAACAAGAGTGTGAGAATTTGGGTTGTTGGTTGACTGAGGTGTGAGTCCTGGTCAAGCAACACCACAATTCCTTGCAGGGTGAACCACAAAAAGTCACTAAATTAACTTGTGCTTAACCCTAGGAAGCTTGGCACAAAAAGCAGTCAGGTTTAACTTAGAGGCAATGTGTAAAATATTTATGCAGCACACAAACAGTAATATAGTGAAAACACAACACAAGAAAATAGCCCACACAAATTTGGAAAGAACAAATTTAATTATGAATTATTAAAGTTGTTGATTGCGATGGAGCACAATTCAGAACATGCAGTAGATTGAACCCGGTCAGAGCTTAGCTTCGGACTTGGAAGAAAGTTTGAGAAAAATTTTCTGAAAAGGTAAAGTTCTGTGGGGTAAGGCTGCAGGAAGTGTCTAAGGAGGGAGCGTCGTTATCGGGGATCCTTGGGTCGAAGCCATGGTGAAGATTTCTATGTTATGTTTTTATGGAAGTCAAAAATCTTCAGCGGGGCAAGGCTGAAGGCTGTGCCCGAAGACAGTTCTTGGGGCCTGATACCCTCTTTGGAGAAGGACCACTGAAAAGGAATTGTTGCTGCAAAAAGGAACGTAACGGGAGAAGCAGCAAAGTCAATCCGATCGGCGATGCACCTTGGGGGAATAGGCGAGCAGGTTGGTTCCGGTCTCCTCCTGGTTCTCAGAGCAGCTTTTTGCCTAACATTTTCTAAGCCCTCAGTTTTGGGTTTAGGCCACCGGGGCACCTTAAGCACCACAACCAAGGACTGGTGTGATACCTCTTGGGGTTTCAGGACTCACTGGGTGCAGGTTCATGCTTTGTGTCCATGTGGCTCTGAACAGGAGGGCAGCATACTAGTACTTAGAGTTGCTTTGGCAGTCCTGGGTTAAGGTGAAGATGCAGGGCTCAACAGCAGGGCTGGCCTCTGAGGGTTCTAGGCAGGTTCCTGGCAGCAAAGCAGTCCTTCCAGGTACAGCAAAGCAGTCTTACATAGTGCACAGCAGGTCACAGCAGCAGTCCTGTGAGAGTTCTTCTGCAGGTCCAGGAGTGAACTGAAGAACAGGTCTGAAGGTTCTATTTTTTACCCTTGTGCCTCTCTCCTCTGGAATGTGTGAAAAACTTCTAGAAAGGTTCTCCGAAGTGCATAGAATTTTCTGGATCCTCTGCCATGGCTCCAAGCTGGCTGCAGTAACAATGTGGAGGTGATAGGTCCTTTGTGTGAGGGCAGAACACACCTTATTCAGTTGCATGTGGTGCTGTGCTCACCTCCCCTCCCCAGCCCCCCATCCTGCCAGCATCCCATTCAGGCACACCTAATCCCTCTATTGTGTTACTGTCTGGGAGGAATTCAAAAAGTCTGTCAGTTACACCCAGTCGTGTGACCCAAAGACAGGCTGCAGTCACAAAAGGGCTAAGGGCAGGAAAATGCCAACTTTCTAAAAGTGGCATTTTCAAAATTTAAATTAAAATCTGACTTTACCATTAAAGAGAATTTTTCATTACATTTTCCTTGATACCAAACATGAATGCGACACCTGTCCCAATCAAATGTTAGCACTTAATAAATGTAATAGGACAATCCAATGTTATCCTATGGGAGAGGTAGGCCGCACAGCAGTGAAAAACTAATTTAGGAGTTTTCACTACCAGGACATGTAAAATGTAAAAGTACATGTCTAATCTTTAAATTACATTGCACCCTGTCATATGGGCTACCTATATCCTACCTTAGGGGTGACTAATATGCAATAAAAGGGGAGTTTAAGGCTTGCCAAGGTGGTTATATTGCCAAGTAGAATTACCAGTTTATAACTGAATTCAGGTTGCAATGGCAGGCCTGGGACATGTTTTAAGTTGCTATTTAAGTGGGTGGCACAATACGTGCTGCAGGCCCACTGACAGCATTTAATTTACAGGCCCTCAGTATATGGTATTCCATTATACAAGGGACTTATAAATACATTGAATATGTAAATCAGGTGTAAGCCAACGAAACCATATTTAAGGGAGTGAACACAAGCACTTTAGCATTGGTTAGCAGTGGTTAAGTGCACAGAGTCCTAAGGCCAACAAAAATTAATTTCAGCACCAAAAAGGAGGTAGGAAGGCTAACTGTTTGGGAGAAGACCACCCTGAGACTGACAGGTCTAACAAAGAGGATCCAGGAGAGGGTTCGTACATGTAGCAATTGTGCATTTAAGAGGTGGTGGAGACTGCAAATAGTAATTAGGATTCAAGGGAGTTGGCTAAAGAGTTGAATAAAGGGGTTGGTTAGACAGTGTTTGCCATTAAAAGCAACAAAGAGGATAGCAAATAATCACAACCTTTAAAGAGAGGAAACACTTACAGAGTAGTATTGTGTTCCAGATGTGATTCAAAGTTTCATTTGCTACTTCTAAACAGTGTCCTGCCTTGTGAAGAGTGTATAAAGTGTGCTATAATTGGGCATTTTGCCAGAGTTTGCAGGGTGTTGTACAAAAATGGCAAAGACAACACAGGTGTGGATGGATTGAATGATCAAGGTTTGGCAAGTAACTTAAGCAATTTGGTGTTGTGTTTAAAAGTGAATGAACAAGATGCACCTATCACAAAGGATCGTGTGGAAAAATATGTTGTAGGGTGTATGGTTGTTCCCATGCTGATAGATTCTGGATACAAAATGAACATCATTTCTAGGAGTATAGGAGATGAGAGACATCTCAAACATGACCTCATACCTTCTGGTGTTAATTCTGAGGTGTACAGTGGATCTGACATTGAATTGGTGGGTTATTTTGAAACAACAGTGGAGTTTAGAGGGTGAGCAATTCAGGGCAAAGTAGACATATATATATCTGTGGAGGGTCATAACATTTTAGGATGACACCATCAAGGGTGTTTAGGTATTGTGTTGAAGCAGGTTGTAGGCAGCAAGTGTTGTAGGTGGGATATGTGAATGTGGAGAGCACAACAAGTGATTTGGAGAGCGTATTGGAAAGTCTTGAGGAAAACTTGGTGGAACTAAAGGAATCTGAGCATGTGATCGTAGTGAAAGATGGGGTAGTGCTGCTTAAGCACAAACTGAGATGTGTTCCACTGAGTGTGAGAAGTGAATTGAATGGATTGTTGGATACCTATGTAAGGATGGAGTAATTGAACCAAAGGAATCTTCTCTATGGTTGTCTCTGATTGTAGTAGCACATGAGAGGAACAATTAATTACCCATGTGCATAAATCTTAGGCGTCCGAACAGGGCAATTTGGGTGGCTGGGCATCCTCTGACCAGAACTTAAGAAATGTTAACAACTTTAGGAGGGATACAAGTTTTTAAAAACTTGATATGCACTCAGCATACCATCAGGTAGTGCTGGCTGAGGAGCCATGCCACCTAACAGCTTTTGTTACCCCTGATGGTGTTTTCCAATTTCATTGGATGCCTTTTGGTTTTAAAAATACATAAATGTAGAAAGTACTAATATTCTCCAGCTAATGGGTGCAATAAGACTGAAAGGAAACATAACAAGAAAGTAAAGGGACTGGAAACTTGGTGATGAATTAAATGCGAGTGATAGAACTAGTCAAATTGTTGTCCGGCATCTTCATACGGGGCTGAGGGGTTTACATACTCCAAGCTGCTTAGTGATCTGGTCTGACGTCCTCCCATCCACCTACCAGTTTCTCAAAGTCTCCATTCCTCTCACTGCATATGTATATTGATCAGTTAGGTAAGTGCAGCAAAGACTGGCTCTTCTTTTCTGAATCGCGCTTCCTACACTGAGTCCTGACACCAGAAGTCGCCAGTAGAGAGACCCTGCTGACTGCCACCTGAATCCAAGTTGCTCACTTCCGGTTTGATTACTAAATCTGGACCATAGATCCTTATGTAAAGAATCATCCAAGGAAGACTCAGTAAGTTTTGTCACCCATATCAGCTATTTTGAGGTCAAGGGGCAGGGGATAGATTTTCTGCGCTTGGCAGAGAGGGTGGCATTGGCATCCCACAGGAGAGACACTGTCCCTTGAAACCAATCTCTAAGAGCAGGAAGATAATTTGTTTCAGAAGAGGATACAGCACACTCCGACTATGGGACCTGCCACTTCAAAGAAATGATCCTAGCAATGTTTGAGGGTGTGGTCGATGCCCTTCCTAGGATCACAGTCTGAGCGACACGACTGGGGTCTTCTTCTCAAGTGGACCAGGCTTTGTCCTCCTTGGTGGATCTAGGGCATTCAGCCATCTGTGTTAATCTGGATAAGCAATCCAGGGGTTTGTGAAACTAATGTCTGGCAAATTGGCCCACATCCTTGAGAGAAAACCAATTTTGGGTGGCCAGGTTCTCTGAAGTAAAAAATAGATTTCTATCGAGATCTAAGAAGGAGGAAGTCTTTACACTGAAGTAAACAATGGAGAGTTGGTTTACAATGTGATGGACAGAAGCAGTAAATCATCAATATAATCACACTCAGAATCTAAATCAGAGTCAACTTCTGCCTCCTCACTTGTCATCATGGAAGAGGAGACCAATCCCTCATGTTCGCTTGTAACCTCCCTGTTGGACTTGGCCCTTTTTTCAGGGTCATCCCAGGACTTTTTGCCTTCCTCCTGTATTTTTTCTGACCTGTTTTGTTGGTTCTATGACTCTGGGCACTTTACCACTGCTGATCAGTGCTAAAGTGCATATGCTCTCCCTGTAAATTCCATGATTGGCATATTTGATTTACTAGTCAGACCCTAGTAGAGTGCACTGTGTGTGCCCAGGGCCTGTAAATCAAATGCTGCTAGTGGACTGCAGCACTGATTGTGCCACCCACATAAGCAGCCTGTAATATGTAACTCTGGCCTGCCATTGCAGAGCCTGTGGGCAGTCTAGTACTGCCATGTCGACTTGGCAAGTGTACCCACTTGCCAGTCCCTAAACCTTCCCTATTCTACATATTAGTCACCCCTAAGGTAGGCCCAAGGTACCCCTGTGGGCAGGGTGCAGTGTATGGGAAAGGTAGGACATGCCCTAGTGTGTGTGGCATGTCCTGATAGTGAATTACTGCCAATTTCGTTTTTCACTATTGCAAGGCTACCTGTTCCCATAGGACAGAATGGGGAGTTTGTTTATAACATCTTATAAACATAACTGGCCCTGGGAACAAGGTAGAAAAATAAAGTTTACGATGCCTGAACTCAGAATGTTAAAATGCATCTTTTAGTGAGGGTGATTTTTACATTCTGTGTTAGAAAATACCACTTTTAGAAAGTAGGTATTTTCTTGCCTAACCATCCAGTGTGCCTCTACTAGGTTTGTGTATTGCATGTCTGGCTTTTGGATGACAGGGGTTGGAGAGGGGCAGTGGCTCCAGAAGTCTGATGAGTCAGGGCTGGGCTGAATAGACCTGGGCTGCATTTAGAGTAGGGGGAGGAGATTTCTTTTCACCTGAATGGACCTGGTCTACCTTCAACAATGCTGTCTCCACCCCCTGCCAGGAAGCTGCACCAGTGAGGACAGAACTGGTTTTGGCTGGGTACAGACACTCTCTGCCTTCAGAGAACAAAGGATGTTTCTATATAAAAAGAGGGGCCCAGACCACAGACTTTTAGATCACTTCTGGGAAATCAAGAGGAACCTTTGTCAAGGAGAAGAGCCGGTGAAGCTGAGGAGGAATACTGCCCCTGTGCTGTTTACTGTCTGGGGTTGGCCTGCAGTGGCTGCTTGCTGCCAAGGAAAGGAGAAAGGACTTTGCCGCTTGCTTTGTCCCCCTGCCTGAAGAGAAGATCTCCAAGGGCTTGAACTGAGCCTGCCCCCTGTTCTAGAGGTCTCAGGAACAGCAAAGACCTCACCGTGTCTGTGGGCACCATCTCTGATCGCCTCCGCAGAAGGAAGGGGTAACCAACGCTGTGATCAAGTCCGTTGCAGGATTCTGTGTCCTGAAAGCACCGCCGAGAGCAACGCCTCGCTTCGCAATGCAACCCTGGTCTCACCGACTCTGTCAACGAGCCGCTTCATGCACCGCGTCCTGTGGGCACTGCACTCCGCAACGCTTCGCTACACGCTTCAAGGACGTCACCGACTCCGTTGCGGCCCGACCAGAACATCGACCGGCTCCGTCGCCGCACCGTGACCTGCCAGCAGCGCAGCAAGCACCGTCTCACCCTTCAACGCAAGCCCTGGTCTCACCGACTACGTCAACAAGCCGCTGCCTTCACCGCATCGTGAGGACACCGCCTGCCGCAACGCTCCGCTTCAGAACGCGACCGCGACGTTTGCCCCGACCAATTCGCACCGACGTGTTGGTCGCAACAAGAAAGGTACTGTGTCTGAGTCTGTCGATGCTTTAGCTGGCCCGTATCGACACGGTCGGCTGGAATTGTTAGTCTCTGTTGGATTCAGTATCGGGGTAGCCCCAGGAGGAGCTACCGAGTCGGAGGAACTGTGTTTTATTGATTTGCCTGCAATTTATAGGTTATTTTGCACAAGTACTATTTTTCAAGAGTATTGTATGTTGGATTTTTATCGTATTTGGTCTGGTTGGTTTAGATAAAGATTTACTATTTTTCTAAACTGGCGTGGTGTCCATTTGTAGTGTTTTGACTGTATTACTGTATGTGTTCACAAATGCTTTACACACTGCCTTTGAGATAATCCTGTCTGCTCGTGCCAAGCTACCAAGGGGGTGAGCAGGGGTTATTTTAGGAGTGTATCCCCCTTACCCTGACTAGAAGCAAGGGTCCCTATTTGGACAAAGGTACCTACCTCTGCCAACTGGAGACCCCCATTTCTAACACTCCCCAACAGTACCCTTGTGAAAAGGGTTTGATTGGCTGTGAGAGATTATTGGCCAGCACAGCACTGAGGGCCATCAGAGACACACACTGAGGTTTGGCAGAAAGCATCTTTGACTCAGCATTTTATAGATATACAATATAATTCTCTAAAAGCTTCATTAATTTGTAGATTTTAATTCATAACAAAAAATAGATTAACATCAAAAACAAACTGTCTCTGACTTGTTCAACTTTAGAGTAATATTGGCAAAAAAATCATAATACATTTCGGTCTGTCGATATTACACAGACGTTTTTATCTATTATTGAATGTTAACAATGCTGAATTTCAACTTAAACATCATTTTAATTAAATCATGTTCTCAGCATAATTTGTGATAGGTTTGAGAGGAGGAAGTTTTCATGCCTCCTTAAATCATGTGTTTTTTGTTATTCATAACTTTAACTACACATTTCTGCACTAGTTTTAAGAATAGTCTTTGTACGATTTATTAGAGTTAGCTTCACATTTTATTATAAATAGTTGTATGTGAGTTTACTAGATACCATAGTTATATTATTTAACTTCCTTCTAATTTTCCCTTCTTTCCTTTTCTAAATAAAATGCTTAAATTATTAACTGTTCATATACTGTCCATTCTCATGACTTTTCAGGCGCAGACAATTGCAGATTATAGAAATATATTGATGTCATCAGTGATGCAATTTGAGATGTCATCAGTGATGTCATCAGTGATGTCACTGACCACGTCATGAGTGATGTAATATGTGAGGTCATAAGCGGTGCATTGCGGGGGCATGAGTTATAGTTAGCTCAGGTAAATATAAATGCTGAATTTCTCTGGTTTTGTACGAGTGAAATGTCAGCCTAACTATAATGTCCCTGTAACCTTTGGTTTTTCAGTGAATTTCTAAGGTTTTTTTAAATTCTATTTCCTAACTTTAATGTCACTGTAACATTTGGGCTTTTTCAGTGAACTTCTAAGGTTTTTTAAATGCGAATTCCAAACTATAACGTCCCTGTAACCTTTGGTTTTTTAAGTAAATTTCAGCCTCAACCACATTCAAAACTTATAACTGCAAAATGGATTATAACAAACACACTAAACACATTACTATTTAAATGACTCAATAAAAGCACGTATAACTTCCTTAATATCTCTATAACACAGTGTATAACTCTTTCAGTGGAATCAGTGACTGCATACATTACTGTATCAGTAAGCCTCTCATTCACTTTACAAGTATTTGAGTGGATTTGTGAGACGGTCCATCAGTCTATCAATAGTTTTGTAATGAACTGCGTGACTGTCTCAGTGCATCTATGAGTGGGTGCATCAGTGTCTCAATGGGTCTGTGATTGGTTGCATGAGTCTCTCAGTTGATCTGTGAGTAGGTGCATGAGTGCCTTTGTGCATTGTACATAAGTATATGACTGTCTGACTTGATCTGTGAGTGGATACATGAATGTCTAAGTGGGTGTCTGAGTCGGTGAGTGGGTGACTGAGTAGGTGCATGAGTGTCTGAGTGGGTCTGTGAGTGCATGAGTCTCTCAGTGGGTCATTGACCGGGAGCGTGAGTTTCTGGGTGGTTCTGTGAGTGGGTGCATGGGTCTCTGAGTGGGACTGTGAGTGGGTGCGTGAGTCTCTGAGTGTATGAGTGACTAAGTGCATAAGTCTCTGAGTGGGTCTGTGAGTGGGTGTGTGAGTGACTGTGTGGTTGTGTGAGTGTCTGAGTGGGTCAGTGAGTGGGTGTATGAGTGTCTGAGTGGATCTGTGAGTGGGTGTATGAGTGTCTCAATGAGTCTGTGAGTAAGAGCATAAGTCTCTGAGTGGGTGAGTGAATGGGTGCATGCATGAGTGTCTGAGTGGTACTGTGACTGGAAGGGAGAGTGTCTGAGTGGGTCTGTAAGTGGATGTGTAAGTCTTTGAGTGGGTGAGTGAGTGGGTGCATGTATATCTGAGTGAGTCTGTGAGTGGGTGTGTGAGTCTCTGAGTGTATGAGTGAGTGACTGAGTGCATAACTCTGACGGAATCTGTGACTGAGTGTGTGAGTGACTGTATTGGTATGTGAGTGGGTGTATGAGTATCAGAGTGGATCTGTGAGTGGGTGTATGAGTGTCTCAGTGGGTCTGTCAGTGGGTGTGTGAGTGTCTCAGTGGGTCTGTGAGTACATACGAGCATGTATGAGTGGGTCTGTAAGTGGGTGCATGAGTCTTTGAGTGAGTCTGTACATGGGTGGGTGACTCTCCGAGTGAGTCTGTAATTGGGTGCATTAGTATCTAAGTGGGTCTGTGAGTGGGTACATGACTGCCCAGGTGGGTGTAAGAGTCTTTGGGTGAGTATGAGACTATGAGCATGAGTCTATGAGTGGGTCTTTAAGTAGCTGTGTGAGTCTCTGAGTGGGTCTGTACATGGGTGCGTCACTCTCTGAGTGAGTCTGTAAGTGGGTGCATGAGTACCTGAATGGGTATGTAAGTGGGTGCATGAGTATCTGAGTGGGTATATGACTGGATGTATAAGTGTGTGAGTAGGTATGTGAATGGGTGTATAAGAGTCTGAGTGACTTTGTGAGTGCGTACATGAGTCTGTGACAGTGGCCAGTGAGTGTGTACAAATATTTATATATATTTTTTTTATATTTCCACAAATATTCGCAGTGTTTCTGCGATATTCATGACGTCCACACGACGGTACACAGGGGCTGCGCTGGCGATCACAGTGTTGTCGCGAATATTGCGCACGATCAAAAAAAATCTATTTTGGACACATAACTTGTATCACTAATACCCCCATTTCTCAAACATGGGGTCAGAGTATCTCCACCCTGACCCCTTATCTTAGCTTTCACAGACATTTTCAGTCCGGGGACCAATCCCGATCAATAAAATGGCGGCCGCAACTTTCTTTTCAGGTTGCTTCCAGTCAATCACAGCATTCCCGCTGGCACGCTTTCGTGGTTTACCTCAAACATCTGACGATTTCACCGTGATCACCGCAAAACTGCCGCATCTTTTTGTTCAGTTTGCGTCCAGCCAATCAGAGCATCCCCGCTGGTGCACACTTTCGCAATTTACCTCGAACACGTCACGATTTAACCATGACAACTGCAAAACTGCCACAAAATATCAGCGGCCAGAGATATCACTATATTGTTCGGTTTTCATTTCACAAAATATGCGGATTTGCACCAAATATGAAAAAAGCACAATCTGTTGAACAACATCTACCTTTCTACCAAATTTGGTGTAATTCCGTCCAACGGTTCGGGCTGTAGGTTCGACAATGCGTTCCTATGGGGATTAACATTGCAAACGCACCCTTATTTTGCATCCCTATTTCTCGAGCCCCACCACACAGATCACCCCCAAACTTTCCATGACAAACAGAACTTACTGTGACACTTTGGTGGGAACATTGCATGAAGATTGGTCAAACAAAGCCAAAGTTATAGGCAAGTCAAGAAATGCTTTTCCTAAGGAAACCAGGTCCTAACTGTAACTACCTACCACAATAGCTGAAATGCAGATATTGTCATTAGGACTGTCATATCGTCCTGAATCAAGTTTTGACTATGGTCAGAGTAGGGTAGATTTCTACAAATTTATCAGGAAACTGAAATTAATGAAGTTTTATGACACAAAAAACAAATACTAATGAAACAGGACATAAAATCAAGACTAATGAGAGTAATTTATTGATATCGGATGTTGACTTTATGAAGGAACTGACTGTTTTGGTACAGGAAAGTAGTGCAAGTAGAGGAGACCTTAATTTCAGAATTAACCACACTGAATATAGAGGAAGAAGGGGATCAGACTTTAAAGGAAAATCTAAGTTTGTTACTCAAACCCCACATGATAATAGTGACAGGTTATGATTAACTAACTAAAGGCAATACTATTTAGCTCTATCAGAAAGAAAAAATACTGTAATAATAGAGATAGAGAATGCTGGTGCACAATTAAGAGGTTGCAGAATTGTGACAATATGGAGGTGAGAAGCTCAGACAAGGGTGGAAATGTAGTTTTGTGGCCCAAAGAAATCTACATGACTGAAGCTTATAAACACCTTAATGATTCAAACTGTTAAATGAGAATAACTATGACAGAGTACATGGAAACGAAAAATTAGTTTGAATGTGAGTTAAAAGATTGGAGAGATCAGTTTCTAATCAGTTTAGATAAATATACATTTTTGAAACAGGATCACTCCAAACTCCCTGTTTTTTACCTTATTCCAAAAGTTCTTAAGAATGTTCACACCCTCCCTGGACGCCCATTATAGCTGCACAAGGAGGCATGCTTGAAAATGTATCCAGATATATAGACTAATTCTTAAATCATTTGGCATCAGGTCTACCCTCATGTATAAAAGATACATCTGATTTCTTTTATGCAGAATCTTTGCCCTGAGTTGGGAAGACGATACGCTGCTTATATCTTTGGATGTAACATCACTATATACCAGCAGATGTCACAAAGATGGCCTTAGAGCAATCAAACATTTTCTAAGGGTGAGACCCATAAAACTTTACAGTCACAGTTTCATACTGTTGAAGAGGATAGAATATTGCCTCACTAAGAGCATCTTTGTATTCAATGGTGAAATAGTTATACAATTCATGGGGACAGTAATGGGCATCTGCTTCACCCCCAGCTATGCATACGGGTTGGTGGGAGGAGCAGGTGGTCGGGGGCCCTGAGATGGAGGAATGGGTGAACAACATTGTACTTTGGGTGCACTTTATAGATGATCTATTTATAATTTGGAAGGGAAATCTAGCAGAAGCGTTGGTGTTTGTCTATAAAATTAACATGAATGATTTGAATCTGGTATTCTCCAGTAGGATCAGTTATACAGAAATTTAAGTTTTGGATTTTTTAGACAGGATACCCAAACAGAAGTTGGTTACTACTCTTTTCAGGAAACTCTCAGCAGGGAACAGTATTTTACATGCTCATAGCTTCCATCCATTGTCATTAATTATGAATATACCATTTGGAGAATTATATAGAGCCAGAAGAGTCTGCAGTACAGAAACCGAGTACCTTAAAACAGAAAAGGAGATGATGATAAGATTCAAACCAAGAGGATACACTAATGAAGTTTTGAAGGGGGCCTCAGATAAAGTGAGAGAGTGCAAAAGGGAAATTGCACTGTTCAGAATAAAAGCCAGTAAACGCAAAGAGATAGATCAGAGATTCATAACAACATATAATCGTCAACATTTACAGGTTAGAGCAGCCCTGAAAAAACATTGACACTTAATCAGACGGGATCCGTTTATAGACAACAAGTGTGGATATGCCCCTTGATAAGCTTCAGGCGAGCGAGATCGATGCGGTACCCCTTAGTCAGAAGTGATATGAAAACTACTACAGTCAAAGAAACTTGGGTGAAACATCATGAAGGTTTTCTGAAATGCAATAAATGTAAGGCTTGTAGGCAAGGAAAAAACATCACTTCATATGACACGCCATAAACAAAGAATATAGGTATTAAAGGAAGATTAACCTGTAAGAGCAGTTTTATAGTGTATATGCTCACGGGAGCGTGCTCTAGGAAATATATAGGTAGCACCACACTACTGCTTCATAAGAGAATATTGCAATATGTAAGAGCAGGAAAGAACAGTGACACTACATATTCAGTGGCGAGACACTTTGAGAAGGAGCACAATAAATATGAAATGAAATTTGATGTATAGTGGTATGGCACAGATACCTACAAGCATAAGGGGCGGAGACAGAGAACATGAATTGAACTGGAGGCAAAATTGATTTAAGAGATGGATTGCACAGAACAAATGGGTTAAATGTGGATGAAGAATGCATGCCTTTTTATGATAGAGTGCACACAGTTTCTGAACCTGACATGTGATGCCAAATTTGTTCGATTGAGAATTATTTTTGTTCCTTAGAAGATTTTGTGTTCTATATATACTTTTTTCAGATATTGATAAAGGAGGATCGAAACAGAGTGATCGATTCACCCACTGGGGTGTCACATAAACACATGTGCAGCTGAGTAGACGGGAGCTAGAGAGACACTGTAGTTAACAATAATGAACTATGCACATACATGATGGCCTTTAAGCTGTATACAATTTAATTATGGTTTAAGATTAAGCCTGGGTGGAGCTCGCGGAGTTTGATCCGTGGAATGCCACAGAATGACTGAAAAACCCCGCCGAATTCAGCAGAGTTCCGTGAGCGGACGGAGTATTGCATGTGGTTGGTATAATGATGTTATGTATATTGTACAGATATAAATTAAAGTGGTTTTACAGGAAAATTATTCAATCCCAGTCCAGTAAGTGGTGTCAGAGCCTTTGAAATACTCTCTGTGTGGCTAGTGTGGTCCTCCTCATCTGTTTGTATGTTTTTTAATTTTAAAGCAGAAGCTTCAGTGCAGAGTCAGACCCAAACTATCTCGTGCAGAGACAGACAACCCGTGCTCATGCCCCCTTTTTCCTACATAAGTGGAGGAGGGCTGGGGTGCACCTCAGTGCTGAAAAGGAGCAGAGAAGTTCTGTTTGGTCCACAGCAGTTCAGGTCTTGAAAATCAGCTAAGACCCATAATTTTTAACACAGCGCACCTGTTCCTGCTTTCCCTGCCCACAAGAACACCAAGCCTAATCTGGGTGATGTTATCGATCTTGGAAGGATGAAAGTTGAAGTTGCACGTTCCACTGAGTTTACAACACGTAGGAAGCTAGTAGAGACAAAGATCTTCATAGCATGTGCTCACTCGCCACGCTATCTGCACTTGAGCATTACAGGACCAGACTGTTGTTGTGACTTGGTCGTGACATCACGGCACCCAGTTCCATGTGTGACACACAGATAGCTGTAGCTTACACATTAGGAATCGGGTGCTTCCTCACTGTATCAGTTTCAAATAAACTTCAACTCTTCTTGCAAGGAAGGAGGATAAGTTGATCTCCGATCTGCTGCTCTCCAGGCCCATTATGAATGGGCATAGTGCCACTGTCAAGTAGTAATATTCACCCACATATCCTGGCTTGCACCCCATTACTAGGGGATTTCTTTCCTGCCTACACTGTGCTTAAATAGCCCACCTTTCAACATAAAACACATTCCTCTCTTTAAACTGAAAGCCACCTTTCAGAGAGTTCTGAGGCATCAATTAATTATCTAACAGCCCCACCCCATTTGTCAGTGCTCAAGGAGTCTGGTGTTCTACAAGCAAACAAACACCACTGATTTCATGCATTCCAATCGAATAACCGAGCCAAGGGCTGTCTTTTCCTTAAGGCGAAGTCAACCATGAAAATAAAATGTAACTATTTCAAGTGCTTTTAAATTAATTACACTTTTCAATGCTCCTTAACAGAAGTAATCGCTAACGCAAGAGCAGATATGCAACGCATTGTGATCGCGAAAGTGAAAATTAAACTTAAGGTAGGGTGTCGCTAAGCACCACAATAATTATTCACATGAACTTTGAGGTCAGGACACTGCCTGTTAAAAGACAAAACTTTTAACATCCACATTGCTTACCGTATCCGACTACAGCATTCTGCATATGTTAGGTCTGGAACTCCAGGCACACAGCTGAGCTCCCTACCGGTACCTGCACTGGGCTACAGTTTCAGGCAATCTCGTGACTAGTGACTAATTTAAGGCGCAATCCAAGAAATCAAATAAAAAACTGGTCTTCGAGACATGCCTAAAGCTGCTGTCTCTTCGCGCATGCCTAGAGGAAAAGGGACTGGTGCGAGACGAAAACAGGACACAAGCAACCGGTGGAAAGTCGGAAATTGGATGCACTTCGGAACGAGCATGCCACAGTGAGTAGTCCCTTTCACCTGAGCATCATCACCCATAATTCACATAATAATTTACAACCTACCAACAACAATATGCAAGGTTTAAATGAATCGGTGGGTGGTAAACTCCGCCACGCTGCGGTATCGAAGTTTTTGCTGAACTTCGCGCTACAAGCGGAGCGCATCATGGGCAAAACTCCGCAAACTCCGCCCGCAGAGCGGAGTTCGCCGCCCTCACTTATTTAAGATAGACAGAATGCAATGATAATCATGTTTCGTAGTAAGGAGTCGGAAAGCAATGTCATTAGAATATTGCACGTTCTGTGAACAGTGTATAATTAATTTATGCTATATCCTGATGGATTATTGAAGAATTAGAGCTGACTTGACAATAATGAATGGTGAATATATACAATGGCTTTTAAGTTGTATGCAATTTAATTAGTGTTAAAGAATGACAGAATGCAAAGATAATCATGTTTCCTAGTAAGATGCACATTATAAGATGGCGCTTTTCTTTCAGGTTATTTTGGTCCTCCGTTTATGTTTACTACACTGGTGATGGATTGATATAGATTGTATAAAGCACCTTAATAATATGGCGTCAGTATCGTGACCAAGGCTTGTAGCTGAAATGCGTTGATCGTGCCTCAGGGAAATAACAAGTTTTGAAACGCAGCATTGGAGTTCTGGTCCTTTCTTGTATGCTGGAAGGAGGTTGAATAAATATATATAGGAGAAGCGTTTCGGGGTGATCGGTCAAGCGGGGGCCGAGAAAAAGGGGGTGTTAAAAAAGTGCATTTGCCATGTTAATTCCCATAGAGATTTTAGTCGTGAATATAGCCCGAACCGCAGAACGGAATTGCACCAAATTTGGCAGAAAGGTAGCTGTTGTTCCAGAAAGAACCCTTTTAGTAATTTGGTGTAAATCCGTTCCGTAGTTTTAGAGATATTAAAGGGAATGTAAATTTGTATATATAGGGCCGCGGATCCTCCGAGGATCTAACAGTCGCCATGCTGAAATGTGATTGGCTGGCAACAAATCAAGCAGGAAGTGTTGACAGCCATCTTGGGAGTACCCAAAAAAATGTAAAAAAAAGAGAGGGGCAAGAGTGGAATACCTTGACCCCCTAGGCCTCTTGAAGGAGTCCTGCAGGCACACCCCCCCCCCTCCCCGGCAATTTTTTTTTCTTTTTTAAACATCTTTGGCAGGAGCTGTGCTGGATCCGAGGCTACCGCTGAAAGAGAAAAAAGAAGCGCTGGCTCCCACGCTTCTCTAATGTTTAGCCCCCAGGTGGACCACGTCTCGGTGCATGGTACCCCCTCCTGAAGAGCTCTTTTGGGCCCTGGGGACAACCACCTCCACAGGGCTTATCTATTAATAACGGGGGGCGCTCGGGCACCCCTAGGCACCAGTACAACCACCTCCCCAGGCCACATACAAAAAATAAATTGGGAGGGCCGCACAGACACCCCCGGGGACCACCACTTCTCCAGGGGAAAAATTCACATTCAAGAGGGGGTCAGTGCGGACCCCCGGCCTCAGGGACCATGACCTCCCCGGGGCTTTCTATTTTTTTTAAGGAGGTCGGGCTGCTCTTGGCCCAGTGGACCATCACCTTCCCAGGGCAGGCCCTTCAAAATCAAAGAAGGGGGGCTGTGCAGACCTCCCCAGAGCCATACATGGCCCTGGGGACCCCACCTTCCAGGGATGGACCCTGCTATGTCTTGGGGTGTCAAAACCCGGGACATTACTGTTTGCTGCGGCTTCATAGGAGCTTTGATAGCTCCTGCTAAGTCACGGCAAACACTCTGCGTGAACATCGAGGACACCATCAAGACCATGAGCACAATACACTCCGGCTCCCCGTCAGACCCTTTCCCGCACCACATCTTCAACAAAGCCAGCAGCTCCATCGCACCCCACCTGTGCAACATCATCAATCTCTCCTTCGAGACCGCGACCTTCCCAGAGAGCTGGAAACACGCAGAGATCAACGCCCTACTCAAAAAACCCAAGGCGGACCCGAGAGACCTCAAGAACTTCCGGCCCATCTCCCTGCTTCCGTTCCCAGCCAAGGTCATTGAGAAGATCGTCAACAAACAGCTAACCCAATACCTCGAAGAAAACAGCATCCTGGACCCATCCCAATCGGGGTTCCGCAGCAACCACAGCACTGAGACTGCCCTCATCGCCGCCACCGACGACATCAGGATCCTGCTGGACAACGGTGAGACCGCAGCCCTCATCCTGCTGGACCTCTCCGCCGCCTTCGACACTGTCTGCCACCGCACTCTACGCGCACGCCTCCACGACGCAGGGATCCGAGACAAGGCCCTGGAATGGGCCACCTCCTTCCTCGCCGGCAGAACCCAGAGAATCCGCCTCCCACCATTCCGATCCGAAGCCTCCGAGATCATCTGCGGCGTACCCCAGGGATCGTCCCTCAGCCCAACACTGTTCAACATCTACATGGCCCCGCTCGCACGCATCGCCAGACAGCACGACCTCAACATAATCTCCTACGCCGACGACACTCAACTGATCCTCTCCCTCACCAAGGACCCCCACGCCGCCAAATCCAACCTCCATGAAGGAATGAAGGCCGTCGCCGATTGGATGAAGATCAGCCGACTAAAACTGAACACAGAGAAAACAGAGGTCCTCATCCTCTGCTCCAACCCCTCTGCCTGGGATGACTCCTGGTGGCCAACGACGCTGGGAGCAGCCCCGACACCCACCGAACACGCACGCAACCTGGGAGTCATCCTCGACTCAACGCTCTCCATGGCCAAGCAAGTCAACGCAGTCTCATCCTCCTGCTTCAACACCCTCCGCATGCTTCGCAAGATCTACAGGTGGATCCCGACAGACACGAGAAGAACAGTCACCCAGGCCCTCGTCAGTAGCAGACTTGACTATGGGAACGCCCTACGCGGGAGCCCCGGCCAAGCTCATCAAGCGACTGCAACGCATACAAAACGCCTCCGCACGCCTGATCCTCGATCTACCACGCCACAGCCACATCACCCCCCACCTGAAGAACCTGCACTGGCTCCCCGTCGACAGGAGAATCTCCTTCAAACTCCTCATCCACACACACAAGGCACTCCACAAGACTGGCCCAGCCTACCTCAACAGACGACTCCTCTTCTACGTCCCCAACCGCCAACTCCGCTCCGCCGACCTCTCCCTCGCCACCGTCCCTCGCATTCGAAGAACTACCACCGGCGGCAGATCCTTCTCCCACCTCGCCGCCAAGACCTGGAACACCCTTCCACTAAGCCTACGACAGACCCAAGACCTGCTGACCTTCAGGAGGCTACTCAAGACCTGGCTGTTTGACCAGTAGCAGCACCCCCCCCTTTTTTTTTCCCCAGCGCCTTGAGACCCTCGCGGGTAAGTGGTGCGCTTTACAAATTCTGTGATTGATTGATTGATCTGCTTCCAGCAAGCGAGAGCTGAGAAAATGCTCTGGCTTGCTGGAAGCGGAGGTTTCATCTGTTGCCCTGACCACTGTCAAGCGGGCAGGGAAGTAGATGAAAGGTTTGCTCCTGCACAGAAAGAGCTGCCTTTCAGCAGCCCCCTCTGTGCGGGAGCAATGCCGGCACTCGCAGGAGGCGGGGAGCCGGCAGGGACCGTGGGGGCCTTGAGGCTCCCCCCATGGTCCTGGAGGGAAAAGAGGAGAAAGAGGCAAAATAAAGGTCAGAAACAAGCAGAAAAAGGCAAAATAGAAATCAGAAATGGGCAGAAAGAGCCAGAATAAAGGTCAGAAACATGCAGAAAGAGGCAAAAAAGGCAAAAAACGAGCAGAAACAAGAAAAATAAAGATCATAAATGAGCAGAAACAGGCAACAAAAAAAAGTCAGAAATGCACAGAAAGAGGTAAAGTAGAGCTCAGTAACGAGCAGAAAGAGGCAAAATAAAGGTCTTAAACAGGCAGAAAGAGGCAAACTAGAGGTCAGCAATAAGCAAAAAGAGGCAAAATAGGGATCAAAAACTAGCAGAAAGAGGCAAAATAATGGTCAGAAATTAGCAGAAATGGACAAAATAAAAGTCAGCAATGAGCAGAAAGAAGCAGCAGAATAAAGGTGAGACACTAGCAGAAAGAAGCAGAATAAAGGTGAGAAACGAGCAGAAAGGCAGAAGAAAAGGTGAGAAACGAGCAGAGAGAGGACGAATAAAGGTCAGCATCGAGCAGAAAGAGGCAAACTAAAGGTCAGCAACAAGCAGAAAGAGGCAAAATAGAGATCAGAAACAAGCAGAAATAGGCAGAATAAAGGTCAGCATCGAGCAGAAAGAGGCAAACTAAAGGTCCGCAACAAGCAGAAAGAGACAAAATAGAGATCAGAAACGAGCAGAAATAGGCAGAATAAAGGTCAGCAACTAGCAGAAAGAGGCAGAATATGGGTGAGAAACGAGCAGAAAGAGGCAGAATAAAGGTGAGAAACTAGCAGAAAGAGGCAGAATAAAGGTGAGAAACTAGCAGAAAGAGGCAAATTAAAAGTCAGCAATGAGCAGAAAGAGGCAAAATAGAGATCAGAAATGAGCAGAAAGAGCCAAACTAGCGATCAGAATCGAACAGGAAGAGGTAAAATAAAGGTCAACAACAAACAGAAATTAAAAATCAGAAACGAGCAGAAAGAGGCAGAATAAAGGTCAGAAACCAGCAGAAAGAGGCAAAATAATGGTGAGAAATGAGCAGAATGAGGCAAAATAGAGATCAAAAACGAGCAGAAAGAGGCAAAATAGAGATCAGAAATTAGCAGAAAGAGGCAAAATAAATGTTATCAACGCGAAGAAAGAGGCAAAATAGAAGTGAGAAGCGATCAAAAAGAGGAAAAATAAATGTTAACAATGAGCAGAAAGAGGCAAAATAAAGGTCATAAGTGAGCAGAAAAAGGCACAAAATGAGCAGAAAATGAGCCGAACCCACTTAGGCACTCATTAACCCACACACAGTACTCACACATCCACTCAGACACTCACACACCCACTCACAGACCCACTCAGACACTCACGCTCCCACTTACACATCCAGTGAGAAACTCATGCACTCACTCACACCCACACTGAGACACTCATGCACTCACTCACACATTCACTTTCAGAAGGTTACAGGTCACAGTTAGGATATAACATTAAAATAAGTAAAAATTCACTGAAAAAACTAAGGTTTCAGGGACTTTATAGTTGGGAAAAAGAATTTAAAAAATCTTAGAAATTCACTGAAAAAACCAAAGGTTACAGGAATGTTATAGTTAGGCTCAGATTTCAGTCGCACAAAACCACAGAAATTCAGCTTATACTTACCTGAGCTATGCACTGTGTATGACCTAACATATTGCATCACTCATTACATGGTCAGTGACATCATTGATGACATCACTGATGACATCTCAAATGATATCACTGATGACATCATCCACAGAACCACTCACACACCTACTCACACCCCCTTACAACCTCTCGTACACCCACTCACACACCCGCACAACCACTCACATATCCATTCACAGACCTACACCAGTACTCACACACCCACTCACTCTTACATAGAGCCACTCACACACCCACTCACTCACTCATACAGCCCCTCACACAACCATTCACTCACCCATACAGCCACTCATACAACCAGTTACTCACCCTGTCACATAACCACACACTCACCCATACAGCTACTCACACACCCACTTATTTACCTACAAAGTCATTCCCACACCCACTCACTCGCCCACCCAATCAGCCTCCCAACACAGCCACTCACTCACCCATACAAGCCCTCCCACACTCACTCACACAACCACTTACATACCCATTCACACATCCATACACGAACTCACACATCTGCGTACTCACCTATACAGCCATTCACACAGTCACTCACTCTGCACTACAGCCACTCACACACCAACTCACTTAATGAAACATCCACTGAAACAACCACTCACTCTCCCATACAGCCACTTACACACTCAGTCACTCACTCATACAGCCATTCAGATACCCACTCACTCACCCATACAGTCACTATACACCCACTTATACACCCATACAGCCACTCACACACCCATATGCACAAGGATACATACAGTCGCACAGCCACTCACAATATATATATTAAAAGTAATGTCACTCATTAGTAGTATACCTAGTATATTACTTTAACTTTTGTAGTACCTTATTATATAGGTTTAACAATCATAAACTCTTACAAAATAAGCACCCTCACTGGATGATGTCATCAGTGATGTCATCAGTAATGCCATTTGAGATGTCATCAGTGATATTATCAGTCATGTCACTGACCATGTCATGAGTGATGTAATATGTGAGGTCATAAGCAGTGCATTGCGTGGGTGTAAATAATACTTAGCTCAGGTAGCTATAACTGCTGAATTTCACAGGTTTTGTACGTGTGAAATCTGAGCCTAACTATAACGTTCCTGTAACCTTTGGTTTTTTCAGTGAATATATATAAATATATATATATGTACATATTAAGATGCTATATATATGATATATATATGTACATATTAAGAATGCTCTCGCTTGCTGAAGGCGGAGCAGAATTGCTTGGGATTTGGAGGCATGGATCACCTTAAGCCTTGCTAGGTATAGAAGCATATGTTGGAGTTTCAGGTGTCGGCGCTATTGCTTAACCCTGTCAAAGAACTTCTTTTGTTGTACTTGGAGAGTATAGTCAGGGAAAATCATTATATATGTTGAGACTGGAAAGTAAGGTCCCCAGCTCATCGCGCCTCTCAGATAATTGTGTCTCGGTCTTGGAGTTGAGGATTTTCGCTATGAGGGGGCACGGCGGCCAGAGACCTTTGGGTCCATTCCATAACAAAGGTAACCAGCGGGCATCCAGGATATAATAGAATGCTCTGGGAAGACCTCCAGGGCAGACCCCTCTGGAACCCCACAATGTGTAGATTACAATCGCTCACCTGTTTTTGGTGTCTTCCACTTTGGTTTCTAAGAGCTGTGATACTTTAGAGAGGCCCAATATCGTGGTCATGAGTTCTTTTACCTTGTCCTCCAACTCAAAAAACCCCGCACTCCGCTTAAGGGACCTGTTCAGTTACACCCGAAGGTTCTGTCGAAGCAGAGACACCTCAATTCCGACCTACCCAATCTTTGTTTCAAGGGCCGCCCGGGAGGTATGGATGCCTTGCAGAATGGTGGTGAAGTTGCCTGCTTTAGAAACTTGAGCTGCGTGCCCTTGCTGACCGGCAGCTCTGCATGGTTCCGCCACAGGATCTGCAAATTTATCGAGTTTACTTTGTGTGTGTGGAGCACCGGGCTTGTCTCTCGCCATCTCCGGTGACACCACCTGTCTTGGATCGTCCAGTGCATGGGGTCCAGCAATTGGTATTATGGCAGGCTCACCTCATCTGGTGCCAAGTTTGTGTGTGTGTGTCAGTAGAGGCGGCAAGTTCTCCTAAGGGGGGATGGGCTCCCCCAGCCTGCTTGCATCACCATACCACTGGTGTGCATCACAAGCAGCTGAGGCGGAGGGAAATCACCCCCACCATAAAAAGAGGCAAGAATCGGATGTGGGCCTTGATGCCCTTCTCGACACCCCATGTCTCGATAAGTGCTGGGCAGGGTCATTTTAGATAGCCTGGAAACCTGGGTAACTGCAAGTGGGAAGTTCTCCGATATACAGTATGGTTTCAGGAGGGGCCTGGAAACTGTTGAGCAGTGTCTCAACCTCCACCTGGTCATAAGCAAGTACACAATAGTTAAGAACGGTCCCCTCTATTTTGGTTTTATGGACCTTACATCGGCATTTGACTGGGTGGAGAGAGGGAAATTATGGAAAAAAATGCAGGATCTGGGCATGGACACATCTATAGTTTATTTCTTAGCATAGATGCATGAGGATGTGACTGGGAGGGTTAGGAACTCACCCCTCCCACCAAAATGAACCGTGGGGTACGTCAAGGTTGTGTGCTGGCGCCATTTTTATTCTGTGTTTACATTAATGACTTGGAAAGTTATTTGAACCGAGGGCATGTTGGTGTTCCCAAGATAGGCACCAGAAATCTGCCAGTGTTACTCTACGCCGATGATTGTGTGTTGATGTCTAGAACTGGTGTGGGCCTGCAAATGCTCGTTACTAGATTTAACAATTTTATGTCTGATTTGGGTCTAAAGACCAATACGGCCAAGTCTTATACCATGGTGGTAGGTAAATCCCCCACCTTTTTAAAATCATGTTTTATCAATAACGAGAGGTTGTCTTATGTTCCAACTTTTTTTTACTTAGGTATCCCCTTTGACCAGAAAGGTACTTGGCATCATTTGGTTGAAACTAGGGTTAGTAGTTTCAACCAAAACTTGGAGGCATTGTTCAGGTTTATAATGAAATTAGGCTCTAGACCAATTGACTCAATAACTGATATCTATAAGGCTCGCTCCTGCTCTATAACTTTATATGGGGCTGGAGTGTGGGGCTTTTGTAATCCGACACGCCTTCAGGCTGTGGAGAACAACTTTCTGAGACGATTACTAATAGTTCCAAGTAGCCTCCCAATTATTTTTTGTCATAATGAACTTGGTCTGATCCCTTTAACTCACAGTATACAAATTGCTCCAACTTTGCTATGGCACTCAGTATGGGCAAAAGATGAGCAAGCCCTCAATCGTGCAACAATACTGGACTGCCTCAGCCTTGATAAAATGCAGAAGATACCATGGCTTAATTACATAAAAAGGCAGCTGGAAACAGTGGAGAGGGCAGATTGTTTTTATAACCCTGAACGAATTGCCAAGGTTTCAAAAACCCAGTTGAAAGGGGATCTTTTATCTTTCTTAAAGGCGACTAGCGAGCGTCTGGAAACTGGGAAAAAGAGAGTTCTGGAATATTTGCCTCTAGTACCTTCCCCATGTGTAGAGCCCTATCTTTCTTTTGTTTTTTGGTCACTCGAAAATGTTATATCTCATTAGATTTAGGTTCGACATCGCATATTTCTTGGTCTCTTATCCTCGTAAAGTCTATTGTGATGCCGAACTTTAATCATGCCCGTGCGACTCTAAATCAACTCAGAACATGTTGCACTTTTTGTTCTTCTGTCGAGTCTTCACTAAACCAGGGAGGGCTTTTCTTATCCCTTTATTAAGATTTATTAAGATTTTTAAATATCAGGAAGTGTAGGCCGGCCTTGTATCATCTCCAACTCTTGAATGACGAATATACATGTTTAATGCTGTATAGATATATTTCTACAGCAGTTCGTTTACGGAATTTAGTCGGGAAATGATCTTATTTATTTGTAAATGTCCGGTCCCATTTCCTATGTTTTTTTTTTTTGGTTGTATTTGTTCCCTACTGAATTGCCTCTGAATATCATGGTTTGTGGGGATACAGTGTTCGTTTTTAGCGTTTATATGTGCTTTGTCTCTGTGTTGACCTATGATTACTGTTACAAAATGTTAATCTTTGTTCTTATATGGAAATTGGTGATTTGCTGCTATGAGATGAAATACCATCTTATTTTTTAGTATATATTGCTGACTATGAATTTTATTACTATGAATTTTATCACATATCCGCTATTGCTTGTTTTAACTTTTGATGTCTTCTTTTATGGTTGTAAAAAGAACCGAATAAAGAATATTTGACTGAAGTGCTGGGCACACAAAAGCTAGATCTCGAAGCAGGCCCCTGGCTAGGGGACCAGCAGTTCATCTGATGCTCTCGGAGGATAGAGGGGAGTCCCACATGTGTGGCATGACCACCGTTGCGACCAGTCCTCTATCAATCAATCAATCAGGTTCTTATAGAGTGTGGCTAATCACCCATTAGGGTATCAAGACGCTGGGGGGGTTCTGCAATTCAGTCGAAGAGCCAGGTCTTGAGGTCCTTCCTGAATTTAGGCAGTGAAGGTGATTGCCTGATATGTAGAGGTAGAGAGTTCCAGGTCTTCGCAGCGAGGTAAGAGAAGGATTTTCCTCTGGCCGAGGTCTTGCCAATCTGTGATATAGTGGCAAGGGCCACTTGGGCAGAGCGGAGATATCTGGTGGTTGTGTAGAAGGATAGGTGGTAGTTGAGGTATGCTGGCGAGTTCTACGATGATCCGCCCTGGGGGATGCCCCCCCACTCCAAACCTCTGTTGGGTCATCTCTGGCCCCACGGAAGCCTAACTTTAGACTGGCGTGCCCTTTCCAGGGTCAGGTGGAAAAAGTAGGTCCCAAGGCGAACCGCCCAGGGACTTAAGCCGCCACCACCTGCTCCGTCACTTCAGCTGTTTTGCTGGACCACCGTGTGGGCTCCGGCGTCCTCCACTGTCTAGGCCGGGCCCCACGAGTGTCTTCCCGGTGACACCCTCACTTGCAGTCAGCCGGTCGCAGTGAATCTAGCCATCTCTCCCAGTTTGGGGTTGCTCCCGGAGTCCTCCAGTACTGCAACAGCAGCCTAACACCTCTCTGCTGGGCTCACCCCACACACAGGGACTGAATGCCTCCATCCTCAGTTGCACCTGGGAGGCGCAGATTCCATCTTGCTCTCCAAGCCCTCCGGCCTCCACTCGCCTCCAACGGACCATCTCGGGCCACCACTACATTTCACAGGGCCGGCAGGGCCTGGGGGCATGAACAGTGAGGCAGGAAAAGCCACATCTGCACCAAGGATCTCCATTGTAGCAGCCTCCGTAATGAGCATACACCATATTGGCCCACTTAGCCACACACCCTTGTCATGTTATCATGGTTATTTCTTTGCTCAGATGCTGTTATGCATTTTACTACTTTTCAGTAATGTTCCTTAACGTACTCTCTTTACTCTATTATTCCACCTATGTAAGGTTTGTGTTTCTTTAATGAAGCTACTTATATGTTAATCCTTTGATAAGCATATGTTGAGGTGGAAAAGGCTTCCTACATGATTCCGGAGAGGATGTGCCCCTGTCCAAAATTCCCCACAGAGAGCTTTGAGGAGCAGCTTCCTTTGACCTGCCTGAAGGAAGCAGCTGACCAACATTGAAGGAGTCCTTGCTCAAGGAAAATGCTGTCTAGAAGTGGAGTACAGCCAGGAGTTGAGGCAGGATAAACTAAAGCTGCCTGTTGTGACTCCGGAGAAGGAACAGCCATGAACAGGAACAGTAATGAAGGAACAGTAATGCCAGGCCTCATGCCCTAAGACCCGAGTATCCCTGCAACGTGCTTCAAAGCCAAACCACCCTTGACTACGGGACACCCAAGGAAAATGCAAATGTTCCTCACGGGTTTTGCAACAACGACAATATAGTAAATGTGACCACTTGGCACTAAGAAACTGTGACCAGGTTCAGCAGTCTAACCTGAGGAACTAAAGCAAGGCATGTTGTTAAGAGCTGGGTTCACTTCCTACAGTGGAACATTCAACCTACACCTTTTTATCATTGCCTCACTTTTTTTGGTTTTAGTTTGGACCTGAGTCCTATCCCCCGGTGAAGATTACTAGCTGCATTACCTGAGCGTGTTCTCTTCAAGATGGCGAAGACCACTTTAATCCAAGCATGGTGTGGGCTTGTGCACCATCACAGACTGTTGCAATGTTGGCTGCTCTGGGGCGGAGTCAGTGTGATCAGGCCTGTGTGAACCAAGTGAGAACATACGCCTAAACCGGAGCACTGCAGCCCCTATCTCCAGTAGAAACCTGTATGCCGTGCCTACGGATATGGACAACAAGGAAGAAAGGTGCTCTACAAGGATGAGACACAAAAGGGAGGTCAAACACTGAAGTGGCATTGAGTTAACCTTAACTCTGGAAAGGGTCAGCAGGATTATCCCTCGAACATAACCCACTAATTTCTCCAGGAATATAACCATAATTGGCAACCATTTGATAATTCTTCTAGTGAATTTGAAATGCATTCACATGAGTGCGTAGAGTATTGTGCTGTGTGCTCAAGTAAATTACTTTTCCTTTTCTAAGTAAAAGCACTGACTAGATCTTGAAATATTAAGTGTGTTTGGATATTTCATTCGTTCTAAATTTCTAATCCAAGTTACCTCACTATGTAATCCTTGAGCTGCTTGATTTTGCAATCTGTCCGACAAGTGCTAAAGGATTTACTTAGTGCTGAATCTTGGGCGCAATAGTTGGTTAAAGGGGTCAAAGCCTCTGATTGTTACAATCTGGGCCCTGTAACACCTGTCTGCCCTGACACTACTTGCAAAAACGTTCCCAGAGCATGGCAAGCCAATCTCTTATGTAGACATGATAAGATTTCAGGAGCACCGCATAATTAAGATATCTTGGGCCATCAATCCAACAGGTCCAATGGTTATCTTCGGAAAACCGAAAGTTGATAGTACATGAATTAAGAGTCCAAATATGAAGACACTGTGTAGGTCTATAGTTCCAAAGCCTTTTATTTCTTAAACACCCAAATTGATTGGAATCCAAAATGAAACAGCCGACACATGTTTTGTCGTTTGATGACTTTTTCAAGGCTGTAAGTTTGAAAAATACATACTTTAAACACTGTACAATATCAATTATTAAAGGTAATCACAGGGTGTTACATATTACCTATTGGTCATTCCATTATTAACAAAGCAAGCAAATTGTGCCAGGTTTAAAAGTATGATCCAGGAAAATTTAAGAGCAAAGGATATTAACGTATGTAAATAACCACGACTACAACCAAAGAATGATCAGAAGAGATAAGAGGAGACCTTAGATGTGACCCCAAAGACCAAATACTCAATTATTGAGTGTGAAGGTAGTGATAATAGTAAGGACACGTGGATAGATCATTTTTGGAGTGGGTTTGCTTCCGCATACTGAAGACTAAAAAATGTGTGCACTGCCACCCCTAGCCATGGATTTGTATATGCAATGTCAATTTGTTGAATGAAAGGGATGAAATTAAGGTTCCATGTGTTGGTTTCAAACGTAGATGTAGGCCCACCTATAACTTCCTCCCTCTCGATTGAAACCCCCATGTCCGTCATTTTTTCCAGACATCTCTTGACATCCAACACCAGGACACACATCCCATTTATGGATTGTTCCAGTGCAGGATTGCATTTTCCTGAAGCTGTGTTTTTATGTTAGATTTCTTCACCTAATAAAAGAGTCATGCTATAATGCCAATAATTCCTTATCACCTTTCTGCTTCATGAGGGTGTAATTCTCCGACAGGTTGAAGGTGTCTTTTGTTTATGCACACTTTTAAAAGTGGTGCCAGCTGCTTGTACAAAAAAGTACAGCAGCTTGTGAACACTTAATTCTTGCACATCTTCAAATAAGATGAGAACAGCAGTTCTTTGTTGTCTACCAGTGTAGAACTGCAGCATCAGTTAAAAACTAGTCTTTACTAAAAAAAAAAAAAAAAAAAAACACGTTTTGAGAAGTGTGCAAGATGGCCTGTCTGCAAACACCAGCTGTAACTATGTGGAAATAATTATGCACGTGCGAAGTTGTGAAGCTGAGCAATAGGTAAATTCGCACATGAAAAAAAAAAAGTTTGCGAGCTTCAAAAAATGAAATGCTCACAAAGTTTTAAAAGTAAAATACAGGTTTGCAACTTCAGCCGCAGGATGTCATGTCCTTCGTTTGTGGGACGTCCTGCTGGCCAGGGAGGAAATTTCGCATCAGCAAAGTTCAACAAAGTCATCAAAGTTTGCTTGTTTATTCCAATGCGAAGCTTCTAAATTCACATTACTGAATGGGCGAAGGTCTTACCTTCGCTTCCCTCCAGAAATGCCCAAGTGAGATCTGTGGAATGTTCCTTCTAGGAATTCAATTAAACATACATCCATAAGAAGACCAGACGCTTTATGAGATATCTAAAACAATTGAATGAAACCAGTTACCTCATAATGAATTTATGTGCTCGCACATAAAAGACACATGCTATCTGTTTTCTTTTATGAAGGTACCAAGAATAAGGGGGGTCGTAAAGCAAGTAGCTCGCAACATTTGAGTGAAAAATTGTGACTTTTGCTTCAGTTTATGTTGCATATTTCGTAGTCCACTAACAAAACTGTTCTGCCGTACACATACTTTCAAAAACAACAGTTGATGGACAGAATGCAGAACAATGTCATACATTCACCCCAGTACAGAGATCTGGGCCTAAATCCATCGTTTTTTTGCTCACCATGCCATTCCAGTTTGAACCCAGCCATATGCAAATCAGTCTTGACCCTGTGCCTCATGGGAACAGTCCAGCCCGAACTGCCAAGCCAGGTCCTCCCTGGACTGGAAACAAGCATCCTAGGACCGGTTTCGGGGTTTCACCCCTCTTCAGCCAGGATAGCTTGATTCCAGTGGCATGGAGAGCATGGGACCCACGTCTGGGCATACCCGTCCCACTCGGGGTGGTGGAGTGAGCTAAAGAATGATGATGGATTAAACCCAGATCAGTTGACTGGGGGTGAGTGTTTGATTAGCTCAAACGCTCCGTCCATCATCCCCTTTGGTATCGCTTTGTACACATACTTTCAGGCATAGTGTGGTATTTGTCTTCCCTGCAATGACATTATGGTAGAACAGCTTCACAAAATTAAAAAGGCAGACAAAAATGCTGCAAATACTTGTCATTGTGCATAGAAAAGCTCTGCAAAACGTAATTTTGCAAGACAAAAACTGAATGCATTTTCCAGCCTGGCTATGTCAGAGATAATTATCTCAGTGCAGGGAACACTTCTCCCAAATATGTACAAAAAAATTGAGAACCCGTTAAACGCTGATAATGCGGGTGTACTGTGCTGAAAACAATGCCTATTCTTAGTTTTCCTCTGTAAAGTGAGGAAACCAGTGCTTAACTTGTGCTGATGGTTACCAGTGCTCAGCACCGGCACTGAATTTACAGGGATCGTAGTACAGCTTTCTTAATGCGGGCATCGGCAGTGCAGGTAATTTTTCAAAGATGAATGCACGCACACTAGCGTAACATAAGGCTTCACGGTGCGGGGGGGTGAACTCTAGCGCAGTACACTCACTGACTCACTAACTGGGTCTGGGACCAGTTAGTTTTATAGTTATGCTCGTGCGCACATTTACAATATTACACATGGACGGAACATGCATGCTGCACGCTGCAGAGTGGTCTTCAGGGTGGGGCAGGGCGGGTGCAAGTGTATTGTGTCATGCGAACTTGCGCAGTGTAAACTGCATGTGCGGTGACCGGTGTGGTACCAGAATTTTCTAGCGGTCTGGCGTCTGCGCAGTGCACCTGCCACGTGCCACCGAAGTAGCAGCAGGTCAGGGGTGAGACGTTAGGGGCTATAAAATAATTGTGCTGGCGTATTGTTTTTGCTCACATTGGAGATGATTGCGTCACCTTTGTTCTCATGAACCCGTATCCCACACTTGATGCACGTGCACCTGATTGATAGCAGATGCGTGCACCTAGTGCCCCCCTGAAAGCAGTTCTTTCTTTGGAACGCCAAACTCACTTTTAATGCTCCAATCCTGTCTCCGACCCCCAGCACCACCTCTTCCTGCTTTTCCTGCATTTGAAAGTGCAAGTTATTGAAATTGCCGGGCTCTGATCTCTGCTTGTCGCGCAATAACTACACTCCACGCTGTTACTTGAAGCATAAAAGGCCATTTTATTAGGACAAGGTTGCAATCATTTAGACTTTATTAACAGTGCAATAATGCAAGAAATATACTTTTTCCATCCCATACCGACTCATTCTCCCTTCAGCCTTCTCAAAACCATCTCACCTGTTTGACTCTTCCCCATTCACTCGGTGACCTCCTTCCTCTCCCCATTCTCACCTTCACTTGCCCTCCAAGCATCCTCTGTTGAATTTCCTTCATTGCTCATTGCCTCCCGTGCCCCGCTATCAGTCACCTGTGTACCGTTCTCCCCCCCCAGAGGGGTGGATCCGCCGTATGTGACTCACCACCCCTCCAAAGTACCGCCAACCAGGGAACCCCCGGTGGTGCTGAGGTGTCAGGAAGAGGCCGGATCCTCCTCTCCTGACACCCTATATACTTTCCCAACTCCTGCCCCTTCCCTTCCTCTTCTAATCCCACCCCCACCTTGTCCTTCCGGCCATTGCGCGAATAGCCCCAGGGGAAGACTGGTCTGCGACCTTCACTTCCCCCGGGGGCCGTCATTGTCCAAAGCGAAGATGTTGAGGCAGTGCGAGGAAGTGGAGGGGGCTTGCAGGGTCTCATTGCCTACCAGCAACTGGGAGAGGCAGAGAAAATGATGGTGCCTCCCCATAAAATATAGGCCACGGTCCTGATAGACGCTTCGCCTGTAAGGCCAGGAAAAAGTGCGTTCGGCCAGTCAAGGCGCAAAGGGTACTCCTCAGTTACTTAGCAGTCACAACCTTATTGTAAGAGGTGCTTGGCCTGGTAATGAGCTCTGTGCTTGCCATTGTGTGTACATAAAAAAACACAACGCCCTTTACCGCGACTTCAATGTCGCTTCTAGGCAACAACCACAGCCCCCTGGCCCTCCTTCTAAATGATCAACAGAATCTTTCGATCCCATCACCATCCCTGTGGCTGAGGTGAGCAGCAACAGAGGGAAGGAACATCGTTCCCTGTCTGCTATTTCTTCTTTTATTTTTTTAGGAAACGTTCCTTCTTTCTTACCTTTAAAACAGTGCCAGGACGGTGAAACTATCACCTTTTTTAAATGTCTAGTCACTGCAGGAGGGTGATTTTTTTGACACAAGTGCATTGCTATCATGATTTGTAGGAAAAAATGTGAAAGTATGTGTAGTAACACGAGTGCCACGTGCTTTGCATGCATTACTCCGAGCATTCTGTAGGTGGAAATAGCAGGTCGTTTTTATGTGTTTTAATGCATCACTGGTAATGGGGTAACCATGCTTTTTCTAGTTAAAATAGGTTATTGTCACAACTTAAATAATCCATTTATTTATCACATCCAAGGCAACATTTTGGGCAAGGCTGAGCGCGACCTGGCGCGCGCCGCCATTATGGCGGTCGCACCGGTCCCCGGGGGTCAAGGGGAGGTAGGGGGTCGCCGCGCCATGTGATGACGCGGCGCCCTCACCCCCCCCTTTTTGAATATCCAATAGGGGCGTTCGGCCGGTTTGCGCGGTCGCCGGACGTGGGGGCAGGCCGGTTTAGACCGGTCTGCCCTGCAGTGCCACCTTAAAAGGGGGCAAGGGGAGCGGGAGCAGTCTCTTGTCTCTCGCACCGCTCCCCCACAGATCGGCACCCGGGCCACCAGCAGCCCGTAATTTGTTTTCTTTTTCCTCCCCCTGCAGGTCGCAGTATTCGCAAAGAGGAGGAAGTGGTCTGCGGGGAGCTGCGATTCGGCATTGGCGGCTGCGAGGCAAGGAATCATCGCGGAGGACGTTTAGGAGGAGCAGCGGTGATACTGCGGAGCGCGGATTCATTATTAGGACGCCGATCAGCTGTGCGTGTGCTGGACGGCTCGGGCGTTGAGGCGGCAGGTTACTGCAAGGTCGTGAGGTACGCTTGGGTGAGGACGCGCGGTTGTAGGAGCGTGCGGGGTGCAGTAGCGTGTGGCAGCGCTGAAGGGGAGCGGGTGAAGAGGCATCCACTGCATGCGCTCTGCCTATTGATTGTGTACACGTGGGTGGAGTAGCGGTCGTCAGCGCTGAAGGGGAGCTGGCGAAGAGGCATCCTCTGCATGCGTGCTGCTTATTGTTTGTGTACACGAGGCAGAGGGGCTCAATAGTGAGCAACTAAGCGCCAGGCAGCTTGTGAGAAATTTTAACGGACAGAGGGCGCGCGTAGGAGTACAGCGCATCTAAGTGCTTTTGAAAGCATAAGCATTTGCTAGGCACAAGACACTGCTAAAGGCATTGTGGGGACAGCCTGAGTAAATCTAAGGAGTGAATTTTGACTGATCAGTGGTAGGACAGCACTGCATATTGTGTGGGAGAGGGTGCCGGTGTTGGTACAGGGGAAGGGGCGCGAGCTGCGCAACGAAGTATCCCTTTTTTTATCTCCCAAATACAGCAACATTAGGTCTTTGTGAGCTGCACAGTCAAGGAAGGTCCAGGTGCAGAACAAGAACATCAGCATACTGCGAGGAATTGTCGGAGGACGGCACGGAATTCTCGGTGAAAGCAGCGCCGGCAAGCCAGCATTCCATCGCTCCCGGGAGCCACGCGGGCTTGAGTAGGGGACTCGCCTGAACCCGCTGGGCTAGCTGGTGGGACGTGGCTCTGGTTGCGTGGGTGCAAAGGCTGGCTGGTGGCTGCTGCGACTCACAGGTAGGGGTCTGGCCAGTGTCCCGGGCCATTGGGCAAGGTTGCGTGGGTGTTTTTTGTGCAGGGGCTGAATATTGCGGTCTAGGGTGATCAGTAATATCCCCAGTGGCACGAGTCTAGACGCAATGGCCCCTAAGGCGAAACGTAATGAGCGTTCCCGCACAGATGTTATGCTGGAAGCCCTGATGCAACAAGTACAGGTGATGGGACAGGCATTGACCCGGTTGCAGGAGAAAGTGGACGGTCCAGATGAGAGGGAGGGGAGGCCCAGGAGACCCATAGTACCTCCAAAAAATTTCTCCCCGCCTGTACCTAAAAGACGTAGGCCGAGGTCTGGAGGAAAAGGGCAAAAGGGGGATGGGGGGCCGGCCCCTAGGGAGGGGTTACCGCAACCTGCAGTTCCCGTGCCAAGCCCACAGGGCAATAGGGAGCCCCCTACCCCAGTACCCACATTACCGAGGGAGGAAATGCCACAAGCTCCAGCGGACCCTCCAGCGGGGGGCGCGGGGGGGAACGCGGGTCCAGCCAGACATGGTAGCCAGTCTGGCGGCGGTTCTTCCATGACTTGAGACGGTGGGAAATTGGTCCCAGGCAGCGGGGGCATCCCCATGGAAAAGGCCAAGCAAATAATGACGCAACTGGCGAAAGCTACGCCTAACGTGGAGCCGGCAGTACCGGCAGGGGATACAATGCCTCGGGGCACAGTGCCAGTAATTGGCGGCGGTGGTCCAGGACCGGTGGGCATAACAACGGATCCAGAAGCTACGAAGGCGGCTGACACAGCAGCACCAACAGGTATAAAGAAAACACTGCCACCTTTAGGTTTGGGGCAATTGCGCTCCTCCAGAGAGCAGTTGGGGCGGCATTTGTCGCAGGAAACAAAAGAGAAGATCTGGAAGGGGGCGTACGTTAGCATTTTTTCACTGTTGATAGATGAGTCAGAAAGGGAGGAGGCCAAGAAAAACAAAGAATGGATGTTCCCTAGGGAGTGGGCGAGCGTAACCTTGAAATATATAGAGTGGAGGAAAATGTGGCCAATTGGGTGCAGGGCTTTACTATTTACACGGCAATCATGCTGGAACGTTTTCCAGCCATGGGGTCAGAGATGGCGTGTTACCAAAACAGGATCACTGTCGCTCAGGTCACTCAGGGGGGCGATGGGTGGAAGGAGTACGATAAGGAATTTAGAAGGGCAAAGGCACAGGATCCAACATTGGGATGGAATCAGACAGACATGTTTATTCATCTAAAACACTTGGTGCAGGTGTCATCTGACAACCCCCAGAGGCAGGCGCAGGACAGTGTGAGGTTTCAGCCCTTTCGTGCAGGCCCCTCAGGGAATACGGGGGGCACCTCAGGAAAGTCGGGGAGCACGGGAGAAAAGGGGTGTGCTTTGATTTTAATAAACGATCCTGTACTAGAGCCCCAGGCACATGTAGGTTCAAACATAACTGCGGTTTCTGCGGTAACGCATCACACCCCGAAGCTAAGTGCTTCAAGAAGTCCAAGGAAAAAGGAACCAAAAAGCAAGAATGAGAGAGCGTTACTTGAAAAGGCTGGATCCCCCATAAACATCAGCGCCATGATCCCTTGGTTAAACATTTATAATTGCCCTGCAGCGGCAAGGACGATCAGGGAGGGGTTTCTGGCAGGCTTTAGGATCCCGGCGCAGGATTACAATGGGGTGGCACACTGCAGGAACCAACTTCCAGTCAGGTCTAATGAGAGTATAGCAGCAGCAAAAATTGAGAAGGAAGTAAAACTGGGTAGAGTGGCAGGCCCATTTGACGACGTCCCAATGGAAGATTTTGTGTGCTCACCACTGGGGGTGGTTCCCAAGAAGGTACAGGGCGAATTCCGCTTGATCCATAACCTTTCAGCACCAAAGGGGAATTCTGTGAACGAGGCAATCTCTGACGCATTGTGCAGTGTGAAATATGCATCATTTGACCAGGCAGTGGGCATGCTGAGGGTTCTGGGTCAAGGGACGTTATTGGCGAAGTCCGACATTGAGTCTGCTTTCCGATTACTGCCAGTGCATCCTATGGATTTTCGCCTGCTGGGTTTCCAATTCCAGGGGAAGT
This sequence comes from Calotriton arnoldi, assembly GCA_963921515.1. Lineage (NCBI taxonomy): Eukaryota > Metazoa > Chordata > Amphibia > Caudata > Salamandridae > Calotriton > Calotriton arnoldi. The sequence goes on along the minus strand of CAWUFW010003177.1, from coordinate 1,606,137 downwards.
ATTATGTGGACAAATGTATGCCAATGGGTTTCTCAGTCTCCTGTGCCTACTTTGAGAAGTTTAGCTCCTTTTTGGAGTGGGTTTTCAGGCGGGACACAGGCCACCAGTGGGTTTTACATTACCTCGATGACTTTCTCTTCTTGGGGGCGCCAGGATCAGAGGAGTGCAGGTCAGCATTAACAAAGTTCTGCGCCCTCATGCAGGAGTTCGGTGTGCCATTGGCACCCGGTAAGACAGTGGGCCCTACCACAAAGATTGAATTCTTAGGGATTGAGCTGGATTCTGTCCAAGGAGTGTCTAGGTTACCGGCGGAGAAGGTGAATGATTTCAGGGGAGCATTACAGCACTGCCTTAGTAAAGAAAAGGTTACTCTGCATCAGTTACAGCAAGTAGTGGGACAGTTGAATTTCGCACTGCGCATAATCCCAATGGCACGCCCGTTTTCCCGCACAATTGCGCAGGCTATGTCTGGGCTCAAAGAGAAGAATCATCACACTAGACTATCCAGCGAGGTCAAGCAGGACATGCTCATTTGGAAGGCATTCCTGCTCGATTTCAATGGTAGGGTGGTGTGGCCCAGCTCGCCCGGGTCCAGTCCCGAGTTGGGACTGATGACTGACGCGGCATGTAGCGAAGGTTTCGAGGCCATTTTGGGGTCTGAATGGATCGCACAGCGGAGGCCGGGTTGGTGGAGAGACTCTTGGCTCACAAATAACATAAGCTTCCTTGAGCTCTTTCCTATCCTGGTGGCACTGTCCGTGTGGCCTGACCATTTGAGAGACCAGTCGGTGATATTCTGGTCTGACAACATGGCAGTGGTGGAATGCATTAATAATCAAGCGGCAAAATGCAGTATGATTCTGTGATTATTGAAAGAGATTGTACTACAGTGTATGCGATTAAATGTACTTTTTAGAGCTAAACACGTGCCAGGTATATTAAATCATGCTGCTGATGCATTGTCTCATTTTAAAATGCAGGCTTTCAGGTCCCACCTCCCAGAAGCAGCGGAGCACCCAACACTTTTCCAAGAACAGCTTTGGCAGCTTGGTGCCCCCAGTTATCGGACCTCGTGGCAGCTAGCCTAGCACCCAGGACCAGGAAAGCTTATGAAGGGGCGTTTTGGTCATTTTGTCAGTTCTTGGGGGACAGCTGGGAACAAAAGTGGCACGACCCAGGGTCGGTGGTCGCTTATATCGGATTTATGAGGGATCAGGGACGCTCAGTAGCAGGGGCTAGGCGGCACATTACGGCCATCTCCTTTTTTGCTAAGACGAAAGGAAAGGGGGATCCAACAAGGAATTTTATAGTGTGCCAGGCCCTGAAGGGCTGGCAACGCTTGCAGGGGGTGCAGCCTGACGAAAGGAGACCAATAGGACTGGAAACACTAGCTAAGTTGTTGGTGGCTTTGCAGCGGGTCTGTAATTCCCCAAGGGAGGTTACGTTGTTTCAAGCGGCATTCTGCCTAGCATTTTACGGCGCGTTCAGGGTAGGAGAACTGGTGCCAAGGAACAAAAAGGATTGGCAGGGGGCCTACAGGTGGAACATGTAAGAATAAATGGGGATTCCGTGCTGATCTCCTTACATAGGTCCAAGACAGATCAGGGAGGGAGAGGTGAGAGCATAGTGCTTCACAGGGCTAAAAGTAATACATGCTGCCCCGTTGCCAGACTGGAGGCCATTATGGCACAGCGGACGTGGGCCACACCAGGGCCACTGTTGGTACATGGGGATGGGTCACCCCTTACTATCTTTCAGTTCAAAAGAGTCATGGGTTTGGCCATTCGGGACGCTGGTTTGGACTCAGCTAACTTTGGGACCCACTCCTTTAGGATTGGGGCGGCCACCGAGGCAGTGGCCAGGGGTCTGAGGGAACAGCAGGTAAAGAGGATCGGTAGGTGGTCCTCTAACTGCTATAAGAGCTATGTGCGGCTGCACATGCTTTAACCCGTGGGTACTGTGTCATGTTAATCGCAGCGTCGTCTCCTGTGACTCAGAGAGAAGCCTGCATTAGTACATTGTTACACATTGCGACGTACAGTTGTATGTTTTAGCCTGTCAGTAGGGCCAAACACTGACGAATGTTTTATTTTCACGTTTGCTTGCAGTTTCTTCATCCTGTGACTCAGGGGAGAAGTCTGCACCGTTTCACCATCACGATAGGAGAATGTCACCTTGTCACTCAGTAGAACGGCGGTCAACAGTACAGGAACGAACAGCACAGGTGATGGCCCAAGTTCACTCTTGGGCACCAGAGCAGCAAGAAATCTGGGTCATTGGCCCTTCATATGTCCGACGTTTAAAATCTTTCTTTTCAGGGGCCCACGAGGCCAGGGCGCGTAGGTTGGGAGCAAAAATATTTTTGCATGGTCAGTGTGGACTGTGCGTGGGGCAATTCAGGGAGCTGGTGAACCGCGCTTTTAAAGAAAGTAAGGGACCACCAGCAATCTGGATCCTGCACCTAGGGGTAATGACTTGGCTCACCTGGGATGGAGGGTACTAGTGGAGGAGCTGCTCACGGAGGTGGGATGGTTGGCAAAGAGATGCCCCGATGCCATGATCGCATGGTCTCACATGATCCCAAGGTTCCAATGGAGAGGGGGTGAGTCAGTGCGAGCATTGAATCATGCGGTAAAGTGGATCAACAATAAATTTGATAAGCTGTTCAGGACCCCGAAACTGAAGTCAATAGGACATGGGTACATCCGGGGTGATCAGTTCTTTGTACAAGACGGGGTTCACCTATCATCCAAAGGGAATCAGGCATTTATGGAGGACATCTTAGCATGGTTGGAGGGTGCAAGGCGCAGGGCATGACCTCCTAGTGAGCTGAGGGGGAGGCCAGATAGTCGGGCAACTATGCTGGCCTGTGGCGGTAAGGTCATGATTGTAAGCATAGTCTTCGGTCCTTAGCGGCCAGCGCCAGGTAACTACAGGGGCAGTGACAGCCAGTAGGTAGGCTGTCGGGGTGCGGGGCCCAGGGGAGTCACTCTTTCCAGTAGACCTGTGGCCACCCTCGCACGGGCATGCGCATCAGGGCGCAAGTATGCAGAATTGCAGCCCCCGTTATGGAGTTTAGGGCACAGGGCGTAGGGGGGGCCCAGGGGAAAGTATCCGTCCGATAAGCTGTACCCCCTACGCAAGCTTACTCCGGTGGAGTATTTGTAGTTTACCGGGATCTGGGGGCTGACAGTCATTGACCTTGCCGTAGGCTCTTGAGGGGACACGCAGAAAGTAAAGTATATACATTGTAGATTACGGTAGGAGTGAATTTGTATTAGAGCATGTTAAGGTTAACCAAGTGACATCATGTATCTATCAATGTATCTGTACTTTCTGCGTAATTTGTACATAATGTAAATAATAATCACAGTTTTTAATTATGTAATAATACGGCCGGGGGTCACACCCCCTAATCCAAAAAGATTGTGGTTTGAAATGCTTGCCCTGGGGGGAGGGAGGGAGTACACATCCAACCCATGCAAGGGCGGTCTTGGGTACTAGAAGTGAATGGGGACCTAGGCAGTACCAGGCCATATGGGCAAGGCTGAGCGCGACCTGGCGCGCGCCGCCATTATGGCGGTCGCACCTGTCCCCGGGGGTCAAGGGGAGGTAGGGGGTCGCAGCGCCATGTGATGACGCGGCGCCCTCACCCCCCCCTTTTTGAATATCCAATAGGGGCGTTTGGCCGGTTCGCGCGATCGCCGGACGTGGGGGCAGGCCGGTTTAGACCGGTCTGCCCTGCAGTGCCACCTTAAAAGGGGGCAAGGGGAGCGAGAGCAGTCTCTTGTCTCTCGCACCGCTCCCCCACAGATCGGCACCCGGGCCACCAGCGGCCCGTAATTTGTTTTCCCCACCCACCATCCCCTAGGGCAGGCAGTTCGAACGAGTGTTACAGTAATGGTGTTTTGATTCAGATTCCTAACAAAACGTTGCAGGTATCTCTGGTGATATGTTAATGGTAAATGGTGATGAATTGTGTGAATCAATAATAAAAGTATAAATATATGTTTTCAGTTGCAGGTGAGAATATTGAAAAGTGCGTGTTGTTTGGTAAATTGTTAAGAAATGTCGGTATAATATTTTGGTAATATGTAATAAAGGATCAGTAAAAATGTTGGTGAATGTAGATATAAGATCAATATATGGGATTGTGTCACACGAAAATATTGTCGTATTTTAGTGCTGTGTCCTTGGTCAGCGGTAAGGTCATGATTGTAAGCATAGTCTTCGGTCCTTAGCGGCCAGCGCCAGGTAACTACAGGGGCAGTGACAGCCAGTAGGTAGGCTGTCGGGGTGCGGGGGCCAGGGGAGTCACTCTTTCCAGTAGGCCTGTGGCCACCCTCGCACGCGCATGCGCATCAGGGCGCAAGTATGCAGAATTGCAGCCCCCGTTATGGAGTTTAAGGCACAGGGCGTAGGGGGCCCGGGGAAAGTATCCGTCCGATAAGCTGTACCCCCTACGCAAGCTTACTCCGGTGGAGTATTTGTAGTTTACCGGGATCTGGGGGCTGACAGTCATTGACCTTGCCGTAGGCTCTAGAGGGACATGCAGAAAGTAAAGTATATACATTGTAGATTACGGTAGGAGTGAATTTGTATTAGAGCATGTTAAGGTTTAGCCAAGTGACATCATGTATCTATCAATGTATCTGTACTTTCTGCGTAATTTGTACATAATGTAAATAATAATCACAGTTTTTAATTATGTAATAAATACGGCCGGGGGGTCACACCCCCTAATCCAAAAAGATTGTGGTTTGAAATGCTTGCCCTGGGGGGAGGGAGGGAGTACACATCCATCCCATGCAAGGGCGGTCTTGGGTACTAGAAGTGAATGGGGACCTAGGCAGTACCAGGCCATATTAACCATGACCACCAACTACTGTCCCTCTCTTTCTTTCCTTCCTCTGCCCCTCTCCCCGTCTCCCCTGCCACTGACCATGTTTGAACAGCTTGCTTAATTAACCTATGATTTCTAATAAGATAGGCCTGCGAACATAGGAGAGATCTGCCATACATTCCTGGTCACTGGAGTATTGTAACATAGTCCACCCTGCTGGGCCCGAATAGTCTCATATTCTGAGTGTTGGTCAGAAAGTGAACCCATATTATTATTATCCAAGGGCATTGGGATCGTGAATAATAGTTAATAAAAAAAGAGAGGTAATTTAGTCTAGGAATGCAGGAATTAAATTCTGGGATGCAATGCAAGACCAATTGTGCAAGAAAGGAATGGGAAGGCCTTTAGGATAGAAGCACCTTATTCTAAACAGCGTTTACCTCATTTGCAGGCCATGTGTGCCAGCAACTGAAAAATCCCTCTGAGAGACTGTGATTTTCTGATTCTGAAATGAAACAGGATGTGGGACCACAAGTGGTCCCACATCACTTCTGGTCATCAGAACAAGGTGTGCACATCGATGAGTAAAGACTGCAATCTGACGCTCAGGCCGCCATCCATGGTTGCCACTGGGCACACCACTGTTCACAATAGGGCACAGCCGGCCCATATTTTAATACTCTTCTAGATTGTCTAAGCTTTTATACATTGGCCGATGTTGGCTCACCTCGAAGGGGAGAAATCTGCCTTGGAATTAAGCCTCCCTCACTGGAGTTCACTGATCTTTGTGGCTGAAGCCACAAAGGGAAGGAGGGAAGTTAAGCGCTGTGAAGTGCAAGGGCAAGCAGGAGACTGCTGACCTTCCCTGTATCTCAGTCTCGCAGGCGTTCATTATGGTGAAACTCACCAACAAGGGACACTGTTAACTGTAAATTATTTAGGCCTGGTTCAGGGGCGCTCTGACCAATAACTTAATCTACTGGTCACTAAATGAGCATGGCTGAGTTAAAGGCTTTGCGGATGCACCCGAGACCACTTAATGCTTCGTTGCTCGTCCATGGTTGGATCTCAATAGTCAGCAACAAATCATGTGGATGAAAAATTGCAGTACATATTGCAGTCCCAAAGCATTGCACCACCCCATATTTGGGCCACAACATCTGTTTGCTAATGTGGTGCAATTGTCTGTAGTGCACATTTGTGATTCGACATCCCTATGGGAAATGTAAAATGGGTTACACATTGCATATTGCTGCAAGTTACCTTTTCATCTACACACAAGTTGCACATCTCTACACTGCTGTCTTTGAGGCAGTCTAGAGGATTCATACATCCAGATGGGAAAAATGTCCCCATGTTTTTATTTTGGCACATCCAGTTGTTTTGCTGTGGCTCGTTTTGTCAGACAACTATCTGTTGTGCTGATTGATGTCTGTGCCTGTCATGTGTGCTCTTTCAACACTGGGTGTCGCACTCATTCAAGTGTATTCTATGATTTTATTCTATTTATCTGTTTAGAGTATTTTCAGAACATTTTGGCTTATTTTGTCACGTAAGATATGTAAAAGTTGCATCATTGAACTCATGACACAAAATTAGACGCTACTAAAAATTACAACACAAAGCACCTTTGCACATGCCCCAGTATTGTCCTTTCCCCAAAATTGGTACCTAGAGTACTGGAATATTCCAAGTGTTCCTTTTCAATGCAGTAGTCATTTTAGACAGTTTATCCCAAAATTGTGCTTAAAATGCACTTTTGATTGCATTTTTTTCAAACTTTTCTCCGGGCGGGGTTCACCTCTTATCAAAACCTTACTTGAGGAAGGCTCCCATACTGAAATTCAGATCGGGTATCACATCTGGCTGTCAGCAGTGCCAGTTGAGGATGTGGGTGGATCCAATAAAGTGAGTGGGTGGAGCCAGTGAAGGATGTGGGTAAAGCCGGGGTAAGTGGATGTGGCCTCCTAAAACAAATGTGAGCACCTGGACTTAATATTTTTCAAATTAAGCACTGGAGGAAATACACAAGGAATTGGTGTTTTCCAGACTATTAAGCTCCAATTTTCATTGATGATTAATTAAAAACGAAGCATAAAAGATCTGGGTGTCACAGAAACAACAAACCATTTAGTTTAAAAAGACAAGCTTACTGATAAAAAGTATCCTAAAAATATTTAACAGCCCTGCACAGTAAGGAGGGATTCTCATGTGACTCATTTCAAAGTATTTATGACCTATGGCATTGCTTTGGTTGAGCGTGCCAGCAGCTGTAGGTGACTTTCATTAAGGGACAGGGTGACTGCAATTGGTTTCAGACAGTACCTGCGCTTCTGTGTCCTAGCCGGGCGAATGTACCCAGGAGTCAATTCCACTCATTAGCTAGTGCTAGGCATACATGTGGCACAACAAGGCTCCCATTTTAGAACAGTTTCTAGAACTGCAGAAGTTCAGAAGACGTCTGGACCTGCTGTCTGTGACCTGAGAGGAAATCTGATGGACTGGGTCTTCTCCCTCTTGTACACAGAAGTACACTCCAAGGGTCAGTTGCCTGGCCTTCTGGGTAAGCTACAGGGCCATAAGAAGCTACAAGAGGTCTTTTCCTGAAAGTACACAGCTGACAAGTGGCAACTGGACTTGGATTGGACCCTACTGTTGGCTTCTGCCTGACACCCTGTGTATCTCTTCATCCCTGGATGGTGGATTTGGATTTAAAAAACTAAGCCCAGAAGATAAATCTTTGACCAGAAAAAACCTGGTTACTGTATCTGACCAGAGCTCCATCCCAGTCAAGCTCAGAAGTCAGAAGTGCTGACCTAACATCCTACATCAAACAGGATTTAATCCACTATGTGAAGGCACCGACAACATCTTTCTTTGTACCTGTTAATTCATGATCATTGTAAGAAATTGGATTATTATTTGGGGTGGGCAGCTGCTTCCTTCAAGTAATAGTCACAACCAGTGGTCGGAGTGGGGGAAAAAAAGTTGGGGAACTGTGGGCGGAGAATCAGAGGGCAGGAATAACCCGTGGATTGGGTCAGTGGGCAGAGTCAGAGGTGTGGCAGAAAGAGCAAAATATCCCAATTTTTAGTATTTGTTTCCCATTTCACTAACCGGTTACAGCTTATTATGTTATTTAATTTAACCAATGGATAAACATGTTTATTTAAGGTTTAATATGAGTTATTGACATTAAAATACATTCACAAAGTGGGATACGTTTCCAATCACAGAATGTCCCAAATATCCTTAAAAGTGGAATCGCAAGCCATTTGTCTCCCAGCCATGGAGTTTCTGTCATTAGCACTTCTCCTCCTTTTTCCACAAGAGCAGTTCAAACATGAATGGCAAAATATCCTAGTTTGCAAATGTTTTCCACATAATTATGGCTCCGTCATATTTGCCACATAATACATCATCTGCTGCATAATCTGACGATTTTAACTGATAAATTGTTTAGAGCTCAAACGGATCAAAAGTTACTAAAAAATGTGACGTGCTGCTGTGAAGTGGAGGGCCCTTTGCAAAGGTTGATTGGTCACCTTTCTCACTGCTGCAGTTGTATGTTCCACTGGTACTCATAAGGAAAAATCTTTGCATAGACTGTTAGCATGTGTACAAATGTCAAAATAATAAAGTATCAGAAAATTTACAGCACCACTAATACCAGTGTAGGGTGTCAGAGCACTTTATATCACACATATTACACAGAGACAATCAATCATACGTGTGTAAATCACTGTTTAGGAAATGTTACATAAGACAAAGGACTACAAGGTGAAGGAGTCACATGACCACCATACTAGTAGGCAGCATAGTTTAATAGTGATTGGTCTGGAGAAACACAAACTCAGAATTTAAAACTTAATACCATGGTTGCGGGTTCTCTTTAATAAACAGAATTGATTTCTACCCAAATGAACCCTTTTTTGCTACATTAGGATAATCAAAGACTGGGGAAAAAAACATAACACTCTAATTTATACCTTGCAGTTTGCATGCAGCTCTTACATGACAGTTAATAGCTCACTGTTCTATGTTATGATTTTAACTTATTAACTGCAAGTAACAATAGGGTCTCTCTGACAAAAGCAGTAACCCACTGACCTATTTACATTATGTGCACTTTGTGATCTGCATGGTACATGTTCTTAGCAGCAGGCACATTAACCCTCTGCGCTTCCTTTCCATGAGTCAAAACGTCCACTAAACAAAACACCATCTCTCTCTACTAAGAACATTAATCACTGGATTTATCATTACATTTTTATTGTTGCCGAAAATAATTGGAGGCCAGGAAGGAGGCAGCAAGTGCTTTTAAAACCATGTTATACTTGCAAACATGATGCCCCCACCTGAAGTCAGCGCCATCCGCGGTCCGTGCAGTTAACAGCGTTGGAGTGGTGGGGCCGGGTAAGGGGGGATTTCGAGGGACGATGCCGAGAGAAAATTAACTATTTATTTAATTTTCCCTCTGCATCGTCCCTCGAAATCCCCCCTTACCCGGCCCCTCTGCCCCACCGCTGTTACCTGCATGGACCGCAGCTGGTCAGCGCCTGGTGCGGTCACACTGCCCTAGAGCCACCCTGCTCAAGGGTACTGTGATCTCAGTGACAGAGTCACTGTCACTCTATGGTGTGCTGCTTCATAGGCCTGCCTGCAAGACTGGAGGTGAACTTCAGAATGAATTGTGGCGGACAGGCCTTCAAGGTTAACCCACACTTGCCACTGCTAGGGCCACCTGCTGGTGCTAAGACACCAGGGCTTTTAAGATCTTGCGGGGCCTTCTAAGGTCTAGCATGAGAATGTGCTCCCTCAGGGGGAGTGGTCTGGTGGACTGGTCATGAAGGCTGAACCTGGTTCCCCAGTTCTAAATTCAGCAGCTCTGACCATAGAGGCACATCCTCTCCCCCACTGAACACCATACTGCCCCACTGAGAGAAACTTGCACTGCACTGACCCGCTATAAACACCTGGATGTGACTCAATTCAAATTACGCACTAGACAAGAGCAATATGCTACCTAAAAAAAAATTAACAACATCCTATAACAAGCATTTGCAATGCAATAGGTCTCACATTTACGCGAGTTTAAGCTATTGGCATTGTAAATGACAATGCCTTTTATTTATGTTTTTAAAACCAAAACATTAATAAAGGCATTGTCATTTACAATGCCAATAGCTCAAACTTGCGTAAATGCGAGACCTATTGCATTTACCAGAGCCCTTAAAACGTAAGACAATGGTAACCGGACAATCCACAAAAAGCCTACCCTTCCTGCATACACCTCCGTTGCGATGCTAATGTTCTGGACATGCGAAAAAAGTTTAAAACGCTATGCGCACAGGAAAATAAAAACAACAATCTCTAAGCGGTCGTATAGTAAAGCAAGTTCGAAAACAACAATGTATCAAAAAAATCAAGATTAAGCACAGAAGCCAAACCTGTACGAGGCCATAACTGAGCATCGAGCGGAAGGAACCAAATAGAAACGCACAGCCCACACGCACGCAATAGTAAGCCGCTAAAGAAAAAGCCGGTAACACGTTATGTCAACAAAGCACACCCACGCTATAATCAAAACAACAAAAAAATTGGTTACGTATTAGTGAAACGGCACGCAATGCCAATATTTTCTGAACTTAAGTAATTACTTTTAAATGCATGTGCACGCAATACCCCAACAACCCCCCCTAAAAAATATTATTTAAAATCACACGAGCACACACACACATGCAACACCCCAGCAATCCAAGCCCCACCCTTAAAACGTAACACAATCGTAACCGGACAATCCACAAAAGCCTACCTTTCCTGCCTACACCTACGTCGCGATGCTAATGTTGTGGACAGGCGGAAAAAAAGTTTAAAACGCTATGCGCACATTCGCGCATTAGAAATAAAAACCACAATCTTAACGCGCCGTAAAGTAAAGCAAGTTTGAATACAACAATGTAACCCAAAAAGCAAGATTAAGCACAGAACCAATACCTGTACGGGGCCATAACTTCAGCATGTAGCGGAAGGCACTAATAGCAATGTTAATGACTCTCAGCCATAACATAAATAAGGAAAAAAAAAGACGGTAACACCTTATGTCAACAAAGCACACCCACGCAATATTTAAAATAACAAAAAAAAAAGCGGCTCCTTATTAGTTAAACAGCACGCAATGGCAAATTTTTAGGAAATAAGTAATTACTTTTAAATGCATGTGCACGCAATACCCCAACAACCCCCCCCCTAAAATACATCATTTAAAATCAGAAGAGCACACGCATACAACACCCCAGCAATACAAGCCCCACCCTTAAAACGTAACACAATCGTAACCGGGCAATGCAGAAAAGCCTACCTTTCCTGCCTACACCTACGTCGCGATACTAATGTTCCGGACAGGCAAAAAACGTTTAAACGCTATGCGCACATTCGCGCATTACAAATAAAAACCACAACCTTAACGTGCCCGTAAAGTACAGCAAGTTCCAATACAACAATGTATCCAAAAAAGCAAGAATAAGCACAGAAGCAAAACCTGTACGGGGCTATAACTGCAGCATCTAGCGGAAGGCACCAAATAGCAAAAAGAGCATTGGCGCGCTGCCGTGAAACTGACGCGCCGCGCGGCCGTGAAAGTAATATTGCGCGCTGTGAAAATGAAGCTGACGAAGAGGGAGGGGAGAAGGGAGGGGGTAGGGTGCCTGCGAGTGGTGCGCGCGGCATAGGAAAGACAGATGGCTGAAGCTGCGGAAGAGGGAGGGGGAGAAGGGAGGGGGTAGTGAGAGCACAGAGACAGAGGGGTGGAGGAGCATTGTAAGGCTTAATGAGCCATTACAAAAGCCAGATGGCCTGTGCACGTTCACGCGATCGTGAACGCAAGCTGGAGGCCAGCAAAAGCCTGTGGGTAGCACTCTAAAAAGCCACCTACTAAATGTCTCACAGAGTAGCACATACGCTGGCTCAGGCGAGACCTAAAAAGCAAACACTCATAGGGAATGCAAGATTAAGTAAAGCATGTGAAATGTAAGCAGGAAAAACATGGTTACCTTATTCTTTTTACACTCAGTCAGAAATTAGTGAGTGCTTTTGCCTGAAAAGTTAAGGCCATGACCGCAGGGCCCAAAAGGGACCCGTTTCAATGCCCATTGCTTATATCCTTACAAAACATAAGCAGTATGGTTTAAAAAGACCACATTCGTGAACACACAGCCGCTATACACATTTTGGGCCAGATGTACGATGGAAAATTCCATGCGCAAACGGGTTTGCGACCCGTTTGCGCATGCAATTTTCCTCTGGGCCATGTACTAACACTATTTTGCTAGTCGCAAATAATTTGCGACTCACAAAATAGTGTTTTGCGACTCGCTATTAGGAAGGGGCGTTCCCTTCCTAATAGCGACTCACAAGCCATGTACGAATATTTTGCGACCAGAATTGCGGTTGCTTAACACTCTTAATTTACCGCCCTCTTCAAGAGGGTGGTAATGCAATTGCAAAAGGGAAGGGGTCCCCAGGGGACCCCTTGCAAATGAAGGGGAAAATATTTTTTAGGGGCAGGCAGAGATCCCAGGGACCACTACCTGCCCTTAAAAAAAATGAAACGAATACGTTTCATTTTTTTTCTTTTAATGCATCCCGTTTTCCTTTAAGGAAAACGGGCTGCATTTAAAAACAAAAAATTGTTTTATTTAAAAGCAGTCCCAGATATGGAGGTCTGCTCAGCCCAGCAGGCCACCATCCCTGTGAGGGCCAGCCATTCCCAATGGGTACGCAAATTGCGAGTGCCTCAATAATATTTATGAGGCTCGCATTTTGCGACCCCATTGGGAATCACAATCAGTGTCTCAGACACTGTTGTACATTTGAAATTGCGACTCGCAAATTGCGACTCGCAATCGAGCGCAATTTGCGAGTCGCAATTTCAAATGGTCGCACATCTGGCCCTTTGTTTTCCAATTCACCCATCAAGCAGGTATTTCAGTACCTCCAGGAATAGTGCACTTTCCAGCCAAGGGAAAACAATGTTGTTCAAAGAGAGACGAGAAAACAAAAGTATAGCTTCATTGGCAAATACTGTAAAGTGGCGCTAATGTGTTTAGGCTTGAATAAATCAATCTGGCCACCTTGCAACCACTCTGTCTTGCTTTAGTTAGTTATTTTTCATATTTTGAATGTTTTATTTCTCTCCACCCCGAGGCTGCACATAGAAATTGAAAAATGTCGGAAAAAGACGTTTCCAGCAAAAGTGTTTTTCTTTTTTTGGATCCATTTCACAGGGGAGCAAATAAACGAAACGAGGAAAGAGAAGGTAATACCCATTTCTTGAAGTGTCGGTTTTCACTAAGGGCCCGATTGACAGAACTAACTTAAGACAAAATCCTAAACTTACTACCATTTTGGTATTCCCTCGAAGGCACTTACTCATTTTGATATTCACAGAAGGCACTTACTTACTCATTTTGAGTAACTTACTCATTTTGAGTAACTTACTCATTTTGTGTAACTTACTCATTTTAGTATTCACAGAAGGCACTTACTCATTGATGAGTAAGTGCCTTCTGTGAATACCAAAATGAGTAACTCTCATTTTGAGGTAACTTACTCATTTGTGTAACTTACTCATTTTGGTATTCACAGAAGGCACTTACTCATCAATGAGTAAGTGCCTTCTATGAATACCAAAATGAGTAAGTTACACAAAATGAGTAAGTTACTCAAAATGAGTAAGTAAGTGCCTTCTGTGAATACCAAAATGAGTAAGTGCCTTCTATGAATACCAAAATGGTAGTAAGTTTAGGATTTTGTCTTAAGTTAGTTCTGTGAATCGGGCCCTAAATGAGGAGGAGCGAGACAGAAAGAGAGGGAAGAGGGGGAACAAAGAGAGGGGGGGGGCAGTTGCCAGCGGCAGGAGAACTGGACACTGTCCTTGTCTTCTCCGGCACGAAGGAAAAGACAGAGTCCTTTTCCTTCTCTGCCCGTTCTGCTCGTCCCCAAAAGCTGAGCCTTAACTATGCATCTGCCCGTGGCCCACGCAGGAGGCCACTCAAGAGGGCGGCCCCCTAGTGCCATTGGGGCACTAACCCACCCCCTTCTCTAGTTTCGGGGACTCAGGGAGGAGTCCCCCCCTGACTGGCCTGTGGCGCGCTAGGCGCGTCACTTCCTGCGCGCGGAGGAGGGGGGGTATATAGGCCTCCCCTACCATTTTGGCATCCTCTTTTCGCACTGGTCACGCTGTCTGTTGGTCGTCGTGGTCGCAGCTGGTCCAGGTCGTCGTGGTCGCATCTCTTGCACTGGATAGGCAGGACGGTAGTCGGTGAGTGTCTAGTTGCAGCCCCCCCTCCCTTGTTTTGCCCCCTGCCCCGGGGCCGGCTGGGTCTCCCGCAGCATGGTCACCGATGCAGCCATGGCAAAGGCCGCGAGTGCGCTGTGGGGTCAGGGTAAGGACAACGGATGGGGGTGTTCACCGCCCAAATTTACAGCCTTGTTTGGATGCGGCCTGGGCCGGGCGCTAACCCGCATGCTGGTTCCGGCTGGGCTTGGGCACAGGGGTTGTCCATTCGGGCCTGGGGCGAGCTGCGCACTTGGACCGGAAAGAGCACGGGGGTCGGGTCGGATAGGGCGCGCCGTCCGGGTCGGTTTCCGGTTATGGGAAACAGGGAAGTCAGCCTCATCCCCTTCGTTTAAAGTCAGCGCGGACTGAGTTTTAACGGCAGTTTCTTTTGCAGCGCTGCCTGTTCCGCATTATCCAGACACAACGTGTTGGGTTAAATTAACTACTGCCACTAGATGGAAGTAGGCTCATAGTAATATGTAGCCCTTGCCTACAGTGTTGTTTTAATTTTAGGAACGATCGACGCTGCACACGAGCAATCGTTATGGGTGCGTTTTGCTACCGTTTTTAGATTATTTCCCCATTGTAACGATTGATTTATATCGGTGCATTGTTCAGATTTCTGGTTTGAATTTTAGGAGTTGTAGGATTCATTCCTCATTCAGTGTTTTGTTCACGACCCTTGTTATGGCCAAATGGGTTTTTCTTTCGTGTTCACAAAATGGCACCACTGTGTGGGGTACGGGAGGTTGGGGACAAGCTGGGTAATTGAGCCGAGGGGCCAATCGTCTTCCGGGAGGTTTGGGCCTGAAGTGTTTCCAAAGTGTGCACTCAACCTTTGTAGCCGTCCCTGTTGCGGACTCTGTCAGTTGACCTTCCCTCCTAATCATCCTCATTACTGCCATTCTTTCGAATTGCCGATAACGTGTGACATGGGCCCAGCAGTGGTTAATGTCTCCACATGAATTCGCGTTGTAGTGAGGGTAGACAAAGGGCCGCGATTGCCTCGCCAGTATTTTCGCAGCGCTTAAGTTGTGCTGGTGGTTGCTAGCGCTTGGCAACGGGCACCGGCGCTGATGATTGTTGCTGCATTGGTGACACTGTTGTGTAATGGGTTTCTGTAATTGAAGATGTAGCACAACGGGTGTTTGTTAATTCAATGTACATTGAAAAATAAAAAATGCCCAAACTGCACTCTGCGCTTGAGATGCTGAGTCTGCGGAGACGAAGTTTCTTTGATGCGCCTTGTTTCTCCGTGGGTGCTGGGTCGGTAGACTCTTCATCCTTATTGGCGACTCTCCAACACAGGGCCGAGATTAGCTCGGCGCAGACCATACACGGTCAGACAGGACACATTCGGCGGCCACCCATGGGGTTTTGAGTCACCCGATTCATCAAGGGTAGATTGCCGCGCATAAAGGTTTCGGTTGTAGGTAGTACAATATTGTACCAAGCTGCAACTTTTATAGCTATGGAACTATGTCTGCGGAGGTATAGACCTATTCTGTTAGTTTGATTTGGTGGTGTTTTCAGGCGCCGTATGTCTGCATTGAAGGGCACCAGATAACTATAGCAATAAGCACTAAATGTGATAGCTGTGAAGGGGATGGTCGGGGGTTCGAATCCCGACCAGGCAATAAATGTGAAAATTGTTTGGAGGTTCTAAAATTACAAACTGGGAGAATCTAGCTTGGAATTTTGTTTCTTGGGGGGTGGCTCGCCACGTTCTTTCCCCGTCTTGGGTTCGACTCCGGGGGTCGGGGACCGCTTGCTCGCCTCCGGGTGCGCCGACTGGACTGTCTTGCGCGTGAGTAGATCCAGGTGGCGGTTTTTCGGGCCTCCCGGTGCGACAGCGCGGGGTCGCGGCGGTGGGGAGGTCCGAGGGTGCGTGGTTGGCATTGGTGGCCCGCTCTAGCTGACTCACGCCGCACGAGTTTCGGGACCAAGATCCTTGTCTCCGGCCGAGCGTGGCCCCGCTTGACCCCCACCCCAGGCAATTTTGTTGTCACGGGGCCAGGGAGTCCAGCCCCTTTGTGGATGCAGTCTTGGGCATGTGGCCAGGCAGCGGTGGTTTGGGATGCCGCTGGCGCTGCGTGACTGCCAGTGCAGTATCTGCACTTGTTTTGGAGACAGGATGGGGGCACTGGTGCCCAAGCAGGCGACTTTAGAACTGCAAAGCCAGTTTTGGGTCCCGGCGTCGGCTCTGCACCGAGTGACCCGGGGCAGGTCACTTGGTTCCCCTTGCCAGTTCATGTCTAATCTGGCGCAGTGCAGCCGGGAATTATCAAGATGCTCCATTCGGCATGACTGCGTGGTGCTTTGGAAACATGCCAATGGCGGGCACTCTGGGTGATCAGATCGTTTCAAATTGTTTTCAGGAGAGTGAGATTGCGTGACTGGGGTGATGCTCTTTCTTTGCTGTGGCGCACAGGTGGACACCCGCATGGTATTGCGCATGAGTTATCCTGCGTGGTTGTGCAAAGGTCTCCATAATCATCCAGTACCCTAGCCTAATTCCATCGACGCCCAGACACGAAAGTTAGGTAAAGTGGGAAGGGACTCCAAGTGTCTATTGTCGCCGGTGGTTCCTGAGATGGAGCACGTTGCGCGGCATCGGTGGAGCAGTGGCAGTTGTGTAGGAGTAGTAGGAATGTGCACCGCTGCCCGGTGCCAGCAATGGGGTCTGGGAAGGACCCTGCTGTTACAGGGCATGCTCAAGCGCAGTGTCTGGCGAACCACAGCCTACATTATTCACAGGGGGCACTCAAGCTTCATGTAGGGGGCGTTGTTCAAGGTTGGGTCCTTACAGCGGTGCCTTGGTGAGTGACCTGCGCAGTGGGTTGGGTTTGTGGTGCCTTTCCTTTGGAGTTGGGATGCTCGGTTCAAACCTCGGCTTGTCCTGTTTGGCGCTGTGGGTGGCTTGCGCTGTGAGAAGTCTCTCGTATTTATTGCATTTGAGCGAAGACTTCGCTGCTTGGCCAACAAGGTCCTTGTGCCACCAGGAGTTATGCATGTGGCCCTCTCAATGTCTTATTGATGAATGCTACTACTAATGACAGATGGAAAAACAGTTGTCGGTTCTGGCCGGGGCTCGGCGAGTATGGGTTCATCTTTCTCACCTCAGTGTTGAGACAGGCGGTCAGGACATGTGAATGATGGTTTGGACCTTTATTTTAATTTTGTGCTTCGTGACTCGCAGGTGGCTCTCACACGTGGTACTGGCATCTGTAAGCATGATGATAGTGCTGGAAGCCGATTAATTCTTTGGCCCGGGACAGTCGAGACGGCGTGAGAATTCTATTTCGCCAGCCTGATAGAATAGAAAAGTCAACTAATGGGTCGATAGTGCAGTATGGTTCATACAATGCGGGGGCACAGCACAATGGCCACGGTTCTGTCACATAATTTCACAGCATTGTCTACTGTGCCAGCTATTCACAAGCAGGTTTAAGGTTTTAATCTTTGCCCTCATGGTCAATGGCTTTCAGCAACCCTGCAGGTTTTCTTGTAAACTATCAAACACGGGAGAAATCAGTAGCCCTGGCTGGCTATAGGTAAGGTCACGGGCCAGAAACATTAGGCCACCGGGTAGGCAACAAAGTAATGCGTGAGTGTGCAGAAGGCACTATTTTATTCCTGAAGGCCCACCTTGTGCTAGTTAATGGGGATGACTTGTACAATAGATGAACATGCTTGCTTGAGGAATACTTTCTTTCAGTTAGAAGAGAGGATTGCCTATTTCGGGGCCAGTTGGGCAGTTAGTCATGATACTTCTTTCACAGTCTCACCATTTCTGAAGGGTAGCATTTCAGTATACTACTCCAACGAAGCCATATTGGGGCTTAGTGAGCTTAAGCATCCAACAACCATATAGTAAGCCAAGAGTACTGGCTTGTAAGTGTAGTGTCCACTTGGTAGTATATATCTGATCAGTATTCTTACAACAACGTCACAGTTGTTTGTTATTTATCATAGGGGCCCAAGATCAAATGCTGAGTCTGGCCACAGGTCCGGTGACACGTCTTATTAATTATTGGCAACTCCGGCCAGCCATTCGCAATGCAGGTTCAATAAGTTTATCTTCCCTCTGCATAAGATGACCACAAAATAGTTCCAAGATAAGCCCGTCTTTTGTCTGCGAGCCAAGGTTGGGGATTGCGCCATGTTCATTATATGAAAGTGAATGTTGCGAGGTTGACAGATACAGCAACCGCTGTAAGCGGGAGTTCTGCTTAATTGCCATAGGCCGGACGGGTGGCGCAGGCAACAAGTTGCACCCAGCCGAAACAAAGCAGGGCACCCTGGGTCTGATGCACAGTAGACATACATTCGCTAGCCAGAGTGACACCATTCAATTGGCGCTGTAGTTTATCACCAAAATTGCCTGCGCTGATGTCTGGTCGATGCCACTAATGAGGGGCAGTTTTGCTTAAGTTAAGCTATAATCTCCCGCCCTCTAGCCATGGCAGCCTGGCGGGTGGGGGGAGTTGTCACCTTACAAGTGCGCTGTGTTTTAGAAAGTTGGGGAAACACAAGGGGCAATAATGTAGTAAGGAACACTAGACATTCCCAGATCCTAGAAAGGGCAGGTAGCTGGACGTACGGTTCATCCCCTGTTCCCAAGGACCGGTCTGCCCCATGGTACACTTTAGTAGTAGTTTGGGAGAGCCAGACTTCACCTAGAGGTTCCTGGCTTAAGTTTGAGGGACAAGTCCAATGTGTCACAGTTACTGAACGTCTAAAAAATTTCTAGTATTGCAAGCTTGCGCAGACTGTGGTGTCCGCAGAGTTTGGGGCTGGTTAACATCGCCACCTTGCATTCAGCATTCCAACAGCACAATAGTTGAGAGAACATGGGAAACGCCTTCCCAAATCTGGCACCAGAACACATGGTTAGTCGGGGCCAACTTGTCTGTTAGGCGACTGGTGCGGGCGAAGGCTCACTACACTTCTTGCACAGTCACACCAGTTCGGAGTTAAAAGCATTGCCTTAAGTATCCCTGGGCATATAGGAAGGCCAGACATGCAGCCAGGGGGTTACAGAGCAAGTGCACTCTGCTCTTAGCATAGTATATGTCAGGCTACATCACCTCACCTAGGAAGCAAGCACTTCTTTGGGTGCTGGGTTGGACCGAGACAGGACATCAAGTAATAATTGAGCCATGCTAACTGCCGGTGAAGATAATTTTACCGGGGATCAATTGAGCGCTGCAGGTTGCCATTCCTCGCTTGAGATAGATGATAGCCTCAGGTCCCCGATAGTACTCACATACTGGTCCAGTGGCTACCGGGCCATCGAATCCCAGGTTAGGGGGTCAACCCGGTTAAATCCTAGGGTGGACTAGGAGGGTACGGGACTGGTGCTTAAGAAACCCTGACGGAGCAGGGGAGATGCTGGCAGTGGGCCCAGCACTTCACCAGCTCTCCCCCACCAGTGGTATTAAAAAGTATCCCCAATTTTCACCATGTGAACAACACATAAGAAGGCTTGGGATACAATTTCACCTGTCCGCTGAGCTACAGCAGGTTGTTCCGTTGGTGGAAAAATACAGCAGAGACTGGTAGGAACACACAACAACTGCGCATGTGGGAGTCAAATTACCTGTGCATAGTTCATTTAGACACTCAGTATCATTTCAATTAAGCAATTGCTGTAACTGCAAGTTGCAAGCGTGAGATTCCCCCAAGGTCAACTGGTCACATTATCAGCAATAAAACTGCCTGGGAAGTCTGGGTGCAGTCACCTTAGATCTAACTGAACAGGCAACAGTCCGGCAGGAAAGGAGAGATGTTGAATTGATTGCCCACTTAGCAATATGACTATTGCACAGGGGGATGGAGTGTGATTCAAGGGACACGGGTGGTGTGGCGACAACGCCAGATGGCCAGCTTATGCTGGGTAGGAGGTTCCGCATCACCAACCAGAAGGGTGCCAAGTGGCAAAAACCTGAAATAGGTTTAATATATGCGTGTCTCTGGCCTTACAGCTGTGTGGAGCCAGTCTCATTTAGAGGTACGCCCAGGTGAAAATTGTGTACTTCTTAAGGTTCGCATGACCAATGCGGTTTGTGGTATCTCCCAGCGGATCCACTGAAGGTGTACTGCAGCTAAACATGAAACTTGGAATCTGGGATTCCGACACTTTTGCGGGTTTAAGCATCCAGGGTCAGAGATGGATAGCAGGTACTGTGCATCTGTGATCCGACGGCAGTTAAGCAAGCGGGGTGCGCTGCGTAAGTTGTCACTACACGAAAGGGTGAGGTGTCGCCAATAGTGGGCACAATACATATATTGTTTCAAACCAGATTTGACACCATTAAGGTGTTCACCAGGGTTTAGCAATCAAAGGGGTCTGTGCAATTGTCTGGTCAGCGGGGCGAAGTAAGTGCACCCCAGAACCAAGGGTAGGTGACATGTCCATGCAGTTAAGCGCAAACGCCCCGCCCGGTTAGCTATATTAGCCACGCTGGGTGGGGACGCTGCCAGCCAACATAGTGGCTGCTGTCCCAATAAATGGGGAAACAATGTGTCAAGCACAAAAGGCTACTAAGTAAAAAGAACATTTGGCACGTCCAGTAGTCCACAGAAATTTAAATTTAACGGAGCAGGTAACTTTCCACTGCTGGGGCTGCACAGGGTGGACAGTGTGACCCCACCCCACCCTATTTGGGAATATTCTAGGATGGGGGTAAAGTAGGACTTAGTCAATCCTGAATGTTAGGCACCATATTGCAGACAGTGCGCACTGTATTAAATCAGACAGATTCACTAAGCTGGTATGCCTAGGGGGTTTCACCACAGAGGGAGCTGAGCAGGCGAAATTCCCATAAGGAATAAGGGAAGCATTGCAAGTGCAGGAGGACACCCTTGCATTGTCACATACTTCGAGTTATGAACATTCCTGTGCGTCATGATTTAGCTATCGAAGGGACTGTGCAAATGTTAAGTATAAACCTTCTCGTCCTACTAGCCAAAGTAGGCAGGCGGGTTGTGGGAGCGGTCACATAACAAGTGGGCTGCTGTCCCAGAGATGGGGGACACAGGTGGTCAGGCACACACGGTGCTAGAAGGACGGCAGCTAGGTGAGATCAGCAAATAGATGGGGCAATATGAGCCATGGTGTCTGAAATCGTCCCGCCCTGAGTTGGCACGGGGCTGAGTCATGTGAGGCAGTGGAACTTTCCCGCAGGAGGGTGAATAGTTCATTGCACAAGTTCACAGGCCAAAGGGGCTTTGGTTTCATCAGACACTAGCTGATCCAGGCTAACGTCAAGGGCTATTGTGATATAGATGGGGGGGGTTCCCACCTATTTCTTAGTGATACACCTAGGGGGCAACGACCTCATTGCCATGGGGAGGAGGTCACTCTTACAAGCCATGAAAGCTGACTTGGGTGAAATCAGTAAATACATGGGGCAATGTGAGCTCTGGTGGTCTGAGATAATTCCACGCAGATGGTGGCACAGGGCCAAATCAGAGGAGGCCGTTGAACATTCCCGGAAGAGGGTGAATAGTTCAATGCGTAAGTTCACAGATCAGAGGGGTCTGGGTTTCTTCAGACATGAGATGATTCAAGCTAAGGTTAAAGGATACTTTGATAATGATGGGGTTCATTTATCAACAGGAGGGATGGATCTCTTTCTTCTAGATTTGCAGGAGGCTCTAGAGAGGAGAGGTTGCAGGTAAGACCATAGCTGTTTGGTGGGGGGCTCTGGCGGCGACAGAGGCCGCCTCCAGAGCTGTGGCGGAGTTACAGGGCGATCTGGAAGCAAATGGGTACAGAAGGGTACCTCTGCATGGCACAATAGGGGTGCCAGACCCAAATCCCAGGAGCCTCATGGGAGGTTCCTGGAAAACCGCGTCGGCGTCCCGTTAGTCCTTCGGGCGGTTGTGGGCCTGAACAACCGGGGGCTTGCCTTGCTACGCTCCGCCCTGAAAGGGGCGTGAGTAATAAGGGACCAATGTGTCACGTGATCCGGAAAGAGGATCACCCCATAAGGTGTAGCACTGATTGGGTTCTCCCCATTCCCTTTTGTATCATCAGCGGGCAGTCAGCACAGTTGGTTCCAGCTGCCTGCCCTTGGATCGCCCGTAAGATAACCCACCATATTGCATACTGTTGTATGGAATAAACCTGCAGCAATATTTACCCAAACAAAAGTTGTCTTGTGTATTTATTTATTCAGCATGCATGCTATGTGTTTGTGTGGGTGGGGAATGTTGCCAATGATGGCACTATGGGGCTGCCCATGGCCCACGCAGGAGGCCACTCAAGAGGGCGGCCCCCTAGTGCCATCGGGGCACTAACCCACCCCCTTCTCTAGTTTCGGGGACTCAGGGAGGAGTCCCCCCAGACTGGCCTGTGGCGCGCTAGGCGCGTCACTTCCTGCACACGGAGGATGGGGGGGTATATAGGCCTCCCCTGCCATTTTGGCATCCTCTTTTCGCGCTGGTCACGCCGTCTCCCACCCTACCGCTTACCCGGCGTGGAGGAGGTAGGCACGATACATAGAATGTTGTAATGTTTTCTTTTTCGTTGCAGGCGGAGTTACAGGGCGATCTGGAAGCAAATGGGTACAGAAGGGTAGCTCTGCATGGCACAATAGGGGTGCCAGAGCCAAATCCCAGGAGCCTCATGGGAGATTCCTGGAAAACCGTGTTGGCGTTCCGTTAGTCCTTCGGGCGGTTGTGGGCCTGAACAACCGGGGGCTTGCCTTGCTACGCTCTGCCCTGAAAGGGGCGTGAGTAATAAGGGACCAATGTGTCACGTGATCCGAAAAGAGGATCACCCCATAAGGTGTAGCGCTGATTGGGTTCTCCCCAGTGCTGCTTGGCTCATCAGGCGGGCAGGCAGCACAGTTGGTTCCAGCTGCCTGCCCTTGGATCGCCCGTAAGATAACCCACCATATTGCATACTGTTGTATGGAATAAACCTGCAGCAATATTTACCCAAACAAAAGTTGTCTTGTGTATTTATTTATTCAGCATGCATGCTATGTGTTTGTGTGGGTGGGGAATGTTGCCAATGATGGCACTATCGGCCTTGGCGATTTCTGCCGTCCGAGAGGCATGTTTAAAATAAGAAAGTAGGGGAACGGACTCTATGAAATTAAAGAAGTAGGGGCACGCCCTGCCCTGCCTATCCCGCCCACTTCGACCACTGGTCACAACCCTTGTCAGGGTGAATCCTCCACTTTTCCTCCACTCCAAGGTAGGGGTAGGTTAAGTTGCGAAGATGGCGACCTCACAACTTTTTTTAAAATAATGTCAGCTTGATGATTTTCGAAATTGGCAGAGTTAACAAAATAAATCATTGGGAGCCAAAAAGGTGTCCCTTACTGCAATTTGAACTTTCCAGGTGCCGGGCCAGGCTGAGGGCAGCTTCTTAGCATTTACGTCTGCTGGGCCACACTCCATCGCCTTTCACCCCTGCTAGAGGTCCCTGTGTGGGGCGGCAGCAGGGAAAGGCGAAGGACGTTGTTTTTTCCCTCTGCCCCTCTGCTGACATTGGACATTGGAGAAACAGAAACCCTTACACTTAGATTTCCGGTTTACCTTGGGTGGAAGATTCAACAGCAGAGATAAGTAAAGTGAAACTACGCTGGCGTCTGGGAAAGTCAGGTACTTAGCACTTCTTCATGAAGTGCAAGATTCCCCCAATTTCAAACTATGCTGTTCTAATTAAAACTTTGTCCACCCTTTCTCCAAAGTGAAATTCAAGAATGCAGATTTGCACATGCCATTGGCTCACTGATGCCAATATATTTTATAATTTTCTTTTTTGTAGCATTTATCAGTTCCCACTCTTGTATGTTCTAATTTTTCGTTCTTTCTTCTTTTGTCACTGTTTTACATCTTACTCTTCCTCTGTATTTTTTTCCCCTATTCTGCCTTCTCTCTCTTGCTCTGGGTCAAAGTCTGATGATGAATAAAATAAATCTCACCCCCAAAATATCAGTGCTTGTGCACGCCTTCTTCTACAAGCACTGGCACAAATTAAGCACAGGTAAGAAACTGCAGCATCCCTTTGATCTGTGAAGCTGAGAGCAAGTGTTGGGTAAAAGGAAGGAGGTTAGAGGCATTGGTCCCGGCAGGGCTCCAAACGAACGAAGATTCCCAACAGCACGGGCTGCAACGCGGCCATTTTGATTGTGACAGATTATAGTTTGTCGCTGCGAGGAGACGCATTAATGTGGTACGGTGGGCTATAAAAGGAGACAAGCAGACTGAAAAACCAACGGTTTGTAGTCCATCAATCATAGGAAGCCGTAAATTAAATTTTCACTTTCAACTAACATGAGGGATCTTCTTTCTCGTGCCTCTCTGTAGGGTATCAGCGTCCACGCGCAGAGAATAAATAAGAACCGCCGGCCCGCGCGTGGGCCCTCGCCATCTTTTAACACAAATGAAAATGCTTCCAAATACCCGACGTGCCCTTCCTGAGACGCTCCCTCTCTCGGTGTCCCCAGAGCGGTGCAGGTGTGAATGAGTTTGGGAAGAGGCACTGAACATCCCGCCCTCGCAGGATGGGACGGACATAAATAAATAAATACATAAAAATCAGGGGTCGCCGTTCAGCCGAGCAAGAGATATAATTGGAAAAAATTGCCACCTTCAAAAAAAAATCTGATTGCTTTCAGGACTTGTAAAAATTGCATCCTGGTTGGAATGAAGATGTTCTGAAGCACTTAATTCAGACGACAGATATTGATGGCTTCATCATGTCTGGGCTTTCAGTTACTTAATACAGGCCCGAGTCATCACTCTTGCAACACAAACTTGGCAGTGGGTGGGAGGGGGGACTTACATATGGGTATTTGCATTGCGACAGAGTCCGCGGAGACCAAAGCACCTTGCCTTTGCAGCAGGACGCAAATGGCGCCCCGTTGCTTCGTTTGCGTGGAGGCAAACAGAACAAGGGCCCACTTATGTACCTGCAATAAACTGCAGACACTTCTGCAATGCATTAGGCTCAAACTGAAAATATATGGTAGCGCCCATTTTGCAGCAGAGGTGACATTCACTGCTCTTCTGCTGACAGCATAACCTCACTAACCTGAAGCTTCGAAGCGGTCCCCAGAGTCCAATGCATCGCGAAATAAAAAAAAAAAATGCTTAATATCATTCAGGAGTCTGCCTTAATCCAGAATTATGGAGCAAGCCCGATGGGATCCGGGAATTGACTCTGACACTTGACAAATCCTCAGCTTTGCGCAAATGGACAGGTCACCCGCGTAACAGCCCTTGGATGTCACATCAGGAGAAATTAAGTCTTTATTAACTTCTGCAGGGGTAATCTAATCAACTCATTTGTGGAACGTGTCTCAGCACTTAAGGAGCACAACAGATGAGGTGGAAACGCGATCATTTTCCAGCAGATGTCAGGGAAGTGACCTGGAATAATACATCCACGGATCAGCCTGTGCTCTGTTGGGTTCTCAAAGGAGGGTTGTATGCTTGAAGGCGGTGTGCCGGGTCCTGTTGTTTTCAAGATTTGTTGCACCACTCGTGTGGTGTAGTTTTTGTGTTATTTCTAAGCGATTCTGAGAAGTGACCTGATTGCTCAGTTATTTCAATCCCCTATGATCCTAAGGAAAGGCACTTCACAGCACATCCTTCAGACGTAAGCTAGTGTACCGGCCTGTGCTTCCGCTATAACTCCAGGATGTAAAAGCCCCTTTCCCTCTCCTCTTCGACATATTCCAGGAGAGATGTCACCTACCACAACAGCCAGTTCTGAATTTGCGAGACTAGGTGGTGGATATAGAGTTGTGCCTGTGGACTTTTTATCAGCCAATGTAGGAAAGGTTCTACCACTCACTTGTGACTGTAAAAAATCTGCCATATTTAATCCAAAGTGGTTGTGTCTGAAGTTGGAGCAGTAACTCTGGGGACAAAACGTCTGGTAGAAAATTCATCACTGCCCATCAATGCTTGTGGACTTGTCACTGCCGCATCTGCACACTGGAAATGTACCCCCAAGGTTGAAATACGATTTCTATGCTCTCATAGCTGGTCTTCTGGACACCATATTTACCTTTTCGTAAAAGTCTAGCACAATTTCTAGGGTGCTTTTTCACCAAGCTAAATTTGCGGTGGATCAGTCATTTTAGATTGAGCCTTATCCTCCACCGCGTTTGGCCGAGTTGAACACATTATTTTGACATACTGTTACCTTAGCACTGCAAATTTGTCAGTTCGAAATTCATCATTATGAAAGTGGCAGTTCCCCAAAAATACTTCATAATACTCCACAGTTCTCAGATAGAAGAATTTGCAAATATGGTGCAGAGAGAGAGAGCAAAAATGAAAACAGAAAAAAGGAAAAAAGAGGAGCACTGGGAAGAGAAAACAAGCATTGGCATAGCCAATAGGTCTCGCCTTTGGGGCCTTATAAGTGTTTAGCCAGAGCTATTGACTTTGCCAATGTCTTCAAGCTGTGCTGTAGAGAAGTGTGGCTGCTGTGCGGCATGCTGAAAAGTTATAATAAAAAGTGTCAGAAGCATTTTTGTTACTTTATATATGACCAAGAAGGCATTATGTAAAACTGAACGACCATATTAAAAAAGTATTTACAATCAAAAATTCTCAGTTTTCTTTTGTTCTTGCAATGCTGGCAACTTGTTTCTGCCTATTGCAATGGTTGTTTGTTAAAGCTTTTTTTTTGAGGGGGCATAAACAATCGGAGGGTGAAGGTTGGGAACTAGTACCTGTATTATAACACTAGCAGCGGCCAGACTCTAGGGAGAATCAACAGATGCCAGATTCCGAGAGCAGGCTGAGGTGGTGCTGAGTGATGCTGAGGTGGTAGTGGTGGTGGTGGTGACTGTTGCGGAGACGATGCTGAGGTGATGCTGAATGATACTCAGGTGTTGCTGAGTGATACTGCTGTGGTGCTGAGTGATGCTGTGGTGGTGCTGAGTGATATTGTCTTGGCGCTGAGTGATGCTGTGGTGGTGCTGAGTGATATTGTCTTGGCGCTGAGTGATGCTGTGGCGGCGCTGAGTGATGCTGTGGTGGCGCTGAGTGATGCTGTGGTGGTGGTGAGCGATGCAGTGGTGATGCTGAGCGATGCTGTGGCGGCGCTGAGCGATGCTGTGGTGGCGCTGATCGATGCTGTGGTGGCGCTGAGCGATGCTGTGGTAGCGCTGAGTGATGCTGTGGTGTCGCTGAGTGATGCTGTGGTGGCGCTGAGCGATGCTGTGGTGGCGCTGAGCGATGCTGTGGTGGTGCTGAGCGATGCTGTGGTGGTGCTGAGCGATGCTGTGGTGGTGCTGAGACATCCTGTGGTGGTGCTAAGTCATCCTGTGGTGGTGCTGAGTCATCCTGTGGTGGTGCTGAGAGATGCAGTGTTGGCCCTGAGTGATGATGTTGTGTCGCTGAGTAAAGCTATGGTGGTGCTGAGTGATGCTGTGGTGGCGCAGAGTGATGTTGTGGTGGCGCTGAGTGATGCTGTTGTGGCGCTAAGTGATGCTGTGGTTGTGCTGAGTAATGCTGTGGTTGTGCTGAGTGATGCTGTGGTTGCACTGAGTGATGCTGTGGTCGCACTGAGTGATGCTGTGATGGCGTTGAGTGATGCTGTGATGGCGTTGAGAGATGTTGTGTTGGTGCTGAGTGATGCTGTGCTGGCTCTGATTGATGCTGTGCTGGCTCTGATTGATGCTGTGGTTGCGCTGAGTGATGCTGTGGTGTTGCCGAGTGAGAGATAGAGTGAAGATATAATGCCCAATTAGAGAGGGTGGTGAGAGAAAAGAGAGAGAAGGGTGTACATAGAATAAAGAGTGGAGCGGGATAGAGAGAGAGAAAGAAGGGGAGAGAGAGTGAATGAAGGAGTTTGAAAGAGAAACAGATAAAGGGGTGAGAGAGAATGAAAGGCTAAAAAGATAGAGAGGGAGAGTTAATTAAGTAGAGAGAGAATTAGAGAGGGGAGAGAGAGAGAGAAGGAGAGAGACAATAAGAGTGGGGGTGTGGAGTTTAAATAGAGTGAAGAAGTGACGTAGAAAAAATAACCTTAAATATAGCTTTGTGCGAATAAATATTTTTAAAAAAACAGTGAGAGACAAAAATACTGCTAATTAGGCTGTGACTCCCAATATAAAACAAATAGCGATATAAGGTGAAATCAACCCACCGAAGCAATATTTCTAACTAGACAAAAAAAGCTTGCATTTCAATGCTAATCGCTGTTGTTTTTCATGTGACTGTAGTCCAGGGCCCTCAGTTGGTAATGTGAGCTGCTGCTGCGATTGAAACATCAGAGTCCAGAGAGTTAATGAGCCATGACGAGGAAATGAGGAAGAGATAGAAACCCAGATGCCAGCTGCGCGTGCACGCCATCGTGAACTCAAGCTGGTCGCCAGCCGAAAGCCAGTGTTTGCACTTCCAAAACCCACTTACTAAAACTCTCGGCCAGACCAGCGCAAGCGCTGGTGCAGGCCGAGACCTAAAAAGAGGGTATAGAGGTTTATTGCGGAAGCGAGAAAGGGGAAAAGAAAAGCAAAAAAAGAAGGGAGAAAGAGATGGGGTAAGCAATTTAAAAAAAGAAGGGGAGATTAAAACCAGGAGTTATGGTGGTTACTCACATGAGAACAAAAACAGGAGTAAAACAAAAAGTGAAAAGAAAGATGAAAGATAAAGAAGTGCAGACGAAAAACGAAGTAAAGAAATATAAGCAAAAATCGGAATTCAAACTCTTTAGAAGTAAAAATGTTGAATTTATGACATACATTCACAAGTTCTTCTCTATTAGCCAGCAATGCATTAATTTGCCACTTTCTCACTTTGGGTGTCTGGCATCAGCTTCTCTGGTCTGTCTGCGGACAGACAAGAGAGTGAATTCTACAAAGGGCGCCTCTCCCCCTGTTACACAGACCTCGAGGATCACAACAGAATCATTTATGCAGATTTAACTACCTACCTCTGAATCCTCTGAGAATTTAATAGTTAATCATGAGTTAAGTTCACTTCTAGTGGAGAAAACCAATGTAATTTCCCTGGAAGACTGGTCACGCATGAATTAAGTACAAATATATCAGAGGTCTGTTACGTGAAAGAAAACCTTTCAGGGTTACATATTATTTACGCAGTATTACCCTGTGCAGACACAAAGAAGAAAATGGAATAAGCATAGAGACAGTTGCAGGTTCTCCTTACCACTGCCAAATCTGCTTACTAGTAGTGTTTTAGGTCTGGCATGCAAAACACAATAGAGAAAGAGAAAATATGGGGCTAGGAGCCCGCATAACTTTCTGCCAGTTAAGCAAACCATCTCCCTGATAGATCCATAAGCTTTGCGCTGCAGAACTACTCGGACTCCATAAAGCTCTTTTTCTTCTCTTGTTTTACACCCATCTTGCAAAACTACTCAGTTAATGTTACTGTTGATAATAGAATTTCTGGATCCATCCCCTGCCCTTACCTGTCGCTTCCAGGCCGTCAAGTCTTTCTACGGATCTCATGTAGCCTACAGCACGTACCTGCTCACAAGTTGATCAGCCCCTGTGGCTCTTTGATGACATCGATGCTCTGCAACTTACTCTTCGTCCTACCGCTTCATATTATGACACCGCATCTTGGTGTTGTTGGCCTTCTCAAAGGTTGCTGCAGTTGTCATTACCTTTGGTAGCAATGTGCCCACATTAGGTGCTTTATGTTTGTGGCTGGTCCGGTGACACCGTCTCCCAAAAAGTTTTGTTGCTTTTTGATGCCTCACCATGCTTTCTGCTGTCTATCCTATAGCTCATGCAGCATTTTATTGTGAATGAGCTAATTTTGGTGCAGACACTGAATGGCCACATTAGTTCCCATGTTTTGATGCAGCACAAGCAACTTTTCCCTCCAATCTCCAACATTAAGGACTCAATTTATCAGTATTTGTTCCACCATCAAAGACGAAATCAATTTTAACCTTTTGGAAAATATGGTTTACTGTTCCATCATAGTCTTTTGTAAAGTGCTCTGGTGCCTACAACATAAAGTGCAGCTTTGGATATTATGCTTGAAAGTGCAGAGGATCCAGTGGATCAGCTCGACATGGAATTGAAATTTCTTGGAAACCTGAGGGGAGAATTATTATAACATAGGTTGGACCTTGAAACTCTGATCTAGCTCTACTGGCTTTTGCTGAGCCTGAGCTAAACTTGTTATGTTTATACCAGCCACTTTCCGAGTTATTTCCAAGTCTTGTGTGTTCTTTAGAATAACCAGGAAATGAGGGAATATGTTCCGCAAGACACGACCCACAAGCCAGATGGCCCAGCAACTTACAAAGGATGGTCTACATCTTGGAACTTTAAGAACATCTTAGCAGAAGAACTCTTACAAGTGTGTATTTTACAAACAGCGTGTTGCCAACCGCGCTCACACCCTCAGCGTCGGTGGTGCCACCAATCCCAGTATGATCCATACACATACTGCAATGGGCTAATATTTGTTAATTGTTTTGCTGCATATGGTTTCACAGGCCTCACTTTATTCACATACCTCCAGAGCCGTGCTTGATGACGCAATCAATATATAGTATCAGTACTATTCACCATACAGCCGATGTATCCACTTCTGGTTGCAATGTTCCAGAATCCAATAACAACAAATAATAATGTGTCCAGGCTCACGTGAAGGACAGCTGGTGCATTCTGGACTGCATGCAATGATTAAAATCTTGATGAAGGAGGTCCGAATGGCAGGCCAACCCCGTTACCAGAGCACGCTAAGGGTATTTTAAGTTGTACGGCATATAATACAGAGGACCAGTCATTAAAATTATTGTGGAAAAGGGCAATCGACACCAAGACAATTTAGAACGAAATATTTGCAAGAGCAATTAACACCCTGTCAATACAAAGTTTGCACATTTCTTTTGATAGGAAAAGAAGCGCTGCTCACCCCTCCTCGCTGCGTGTTCCGCTCATCCACCCACTGTCTTACAGTCATATATAACTAAAGAAGAAATGAAGGACTCAGATTGTTTGTGGGGCAAAAGAGTCAGAATATAGTTTCTTCGCATCTGGGCACACAGCCTTACAGGTTGTCTTCCCTTCAGGGGTCCTAGTTTTGTATCATAGAAGAGAATACAAAGCGCCTTCTCTAATACACACCCACTCTTGTAGCAGAACTACATTCCCTACTCCCTATTTTGCATAGGCGTGGTCTCATGCAAATGAGGGAATCCATTTACCTGCGCACATGCTTCACACTATAAAGCAGGAGCACGGTCCCAGATGCTCTGGGGGGACATTGAGAGGGTGTACCAAAAGGAAGTAGTGCGCATTTAGCAATCCTGCCAGCGTACCTTTTGAACTGAGGCACAGATTTTCTTCAGAGATGCCTTCAGTGGGGTACAGTCACTGATCACGCTCCACAGTGGACAGTTCACTCACACCTTCCAAACCCAGTCCAGAGGGCCTACTTGTACAGCAGATACTAACACCGCAGGGTCAGTTTCCGCGCAAGCAGCGGCGGCTCCTTCGCAATGGCGGAGGAGCGTCCATCCACTGCCTGGCTCAGAGACAGCAAATGAAAAATAAAACGATGTTCTAGCATCGTTTTATTTGTCATTTACAAGCTCTGAGCCAGCGCTGTAGCGAGGTGCGGGGCCGAGGCATGGAATGGGAGAGGAGGAGTGCTATGTGCACTCCCTAAGTGTGCATATGTGTTTGGGTGGATATCTCAGGCCGGCCAAAACACACATGCGCACTTAGGTTTCTCCAGCCTGGCTGCATTGAACAGCCAGGCTGGAGAAACCCCACAGACTCCCTGGCCTGAGCGGAGTGTCTTTCCAGCCCACTCAAGCCAATCCCCGCACTGCTCTGCAGCATTGGGATTGGACGGGAGTCTGTCCCAGGGGCTGCTGGGACCAGGAAGAGGACAGGAGTCACGACGCGGGAGGCAGACGGCGGCTTCAGGTAAGTTCTTTTTTGTTTAATATATTGTTACTTTTCCCCCCGCGACCCCTCCTGCGTTCCCACCACCCGCCCCACCACCCTTTGTTTGTGGCAGCTGCCACTGCACGCAAGACCATTGTGGCTCTTAAGGGGGAAGCAGACGGTACTCACAAGAGTCGAGACTCAGAGTACATCCCTGTTTGTATTCCCTGCTCAGAACTTCAGGGTGCATGTGCGCACAACCACAGTGCGAAAGGTGAGTCGCTGCTCCGAGTCAGTGTGCAGCGTGCTATCCTGTGCACGCGCTGCCTGTATCAATTACTGTTTGTATGAAAAAGGCTAAACTTTTTGTGTCAGTTGATTACACAGCTCTGCTAGTTTCAAGTGAGCTCATGAGCAAGTTGGGTTCATGAGACTCATTAATAAAAGGCCCAAACCTTGTTAATGAGCAAGAGTATCCTGCTGAAGTCCATACTCTGTAATCCCTTTGTTAGCTACTCTGAAGTAGAACCGGATGAGAAGTTATGTCTCTCTGAAGATAACAGTGAATTAGCAACTAAGTTCATAACCCATAGTAGGTGATGGAGGTAAGGTGCGATTGAAGAAAACTGTGGTGTGCCAGGTCATGACAGGCATTTGAAGTGGAACAACCCAAAAGAAAAGT
This sequence comes from Calotriton arnoldi, assembly GCA_963921515.1. Lineage (NCBI taxonomy): Eukaryota > Metazoa > Chordata > Amphibia > Caudata > Salamandridae > Calotriton > Calotriton arnoldi. The sequence goes on along the minus strand of CAWUFW010003177.1, from coordinate 1,573,408 downwards.
GCATGACGTAGAAGGTAGCCGTAGCTGGTAAGGACAGGCGGTGTCCAAACTAAGGCTTGAAAGTAAATAATGTTTGATTGATTTTTAAAGAACCCTTTCACTCAAACATATTTGCAACCGTTGTTTCATAAAGGGGAACAAATTCAGACATCATTTCATTATTGTAAGGATAAGAATGGTGAGCAGAACTTGCCAAGATCAGAGCGTCTGAATCTTAATGTGCACAAAGAGTACAAGGTATGGCTTGTGAAGCTGCACTACTGTGGAACCTGTAGAAGGAGAAGGTGAGGCATAACTAATGGAAATGGACGTGGTGTGGCACCTTAAAGAGAAGACTCTGTTAATCGAGCCTTGAAACATAAATCTTCTGTCGTTGCAGGGTTTAGTCAAGCACGGTCAGCTCCCCTTGCAGGGGTGAGTACTTGCGCCTACACCTCCTCATTGTCCTGCACCACTACAAGGCAGTCTTTTGCTTTCATTATCATCGGATCCTAAAAGCACTTGAAAAAGAGATACTTTGGGTAAGACTAGAAAAGGATCTAAAGCTCATTATTCAATATGGGATGGGCCTGTGCTTAGTGCGTTGATCGCGGGGCCACAGACGTAACGATCAGCACTTGGATGAACGTCGGCCGCATGTCTAATCCTTTTTGGGGACTGATATTCGTGATCCCATCAGAGTTAAGGGTCTGAGTTAACTACAGATTGTGGGGCAGATTTACAACGACTGGCGCATCCCTGCAAATCAGCAGGGATGCGCCAGAAGAGATGCGACACGCAAGTCTAACCTTGCGCCACCACGGATGCGTCGCATTTACAATGCGGCGCACCGTGTCGCAGGGATAGGCAGATGCATGTCGCATCTGATGGCGTAAGGGCGGCGCATTGCCGGAGTCGTGTCGCAAGCGCGACGCAACTCCAGCAAGGCTCAGGGGCCGCCCATACCTAACATGGTGCGCCACTCATTACGCCTGCTTGAAGCAGGCGTAAGGATTTGTCGCAGCGGCATCGTAAAACTGACTCAGTGAAATCTTGTAGATTTCACTGCGTCACTTTTACGAGGCTTTCCTGCGACGGAATGCCCACCCTGCGACGGAACGCCCACATGAGACCTGACGCAGGTTTCATGTGGCGCAGGGCTTTACAACGTGACGTATCTCCCTAGATGCGTCACGTTGTAAATAAGGCGCAACGTGGCGCATGGTTTACGCCGCCGCTGTGTCACAGAAGTGACGCAACGGCGGCACAAAAGTGGCGCAAGGGCCTTTTAAATCTGCCCCTGACTACTTAGATAATTTAACTCCCCGTGACATGAACACGCACATTCAACGCACCACGCCATGCGTTACAGAGCGCTGTCTTGGGTGCACTTTTCTCTTTCATTCCCCCTTATGGTTTGGATGAATAACGCGCAATGACAATATCACCACTCTGCCAGGCTTTATCCCCTAGCCATGTTCATCTGGGGTGGACCTCAGCAGGGACCATGAGCGGCTTCATTGTCTCTTCCTAACCATCATGAGACATTGGATGACTAGTCATCCACCATCTCTTCTAGTTACATCAGCGAGTCATTCTAAACATTATTACTTGTCCTACACAGATCTCCCTGCATATAATCTAGATAATATGGAACAATGTGCATGCACGAGCCAGTACCTGCGCTACTTATTCCCTAGGTACTAGGGAACCAATGTGTCTAGTTGATATGAACCTGTGTGTTCTTTTTGCATTTGAATTTTTACTTCTAATTTACCAGTGTGTGACTACAAAGGACATCGTCCTGCTCTCAGACCAGGAAGCCGGTAACCCTTAAGTTTAGGGTAAGAGAGCCCCTTGGATCCTATGAGTTAATGATTAGAGGCGACTACAGTATATCAGCTCCTTGAACATTATTTTTATTCCAACATTGTGCACAGTACATGCAGGCCCTTTTGCAGGTGTGTTTTTGTCACATATCACGAGTGCAATGATGAGTGCAGTGGCGTGCTTTGCAGTGTCACCTGTATGCCCATGCCACTGATTATTTTAAGTCTGTGATTAGAGAAGTTGTTATAAACAAATTGTTTCTTTTTTCCTTCTTGTTATTCAATAGGCTATTAGCTTGTTTTCCCTCAGGTAGGACTCACCTGAGTTTTTTCCTTTAAGTTTCCTTTTTGTTTTCACCTCACAAAAATCCTAGGCATAGCGGCCCTTAAGAGATAGTCAGGGATCCCTGGCTCTGGAGAATGCCCCAGACCCATTTGGGCTTCTAATGTGGGCAGAAACATGTTGGCCTAGCTACTGAGATGGTGTGAGCCATTGTCCTCAATAACAGTCTCATTCATTTTTAATCTTATCTATAGTTCCCACTAATGATGGCAGTCTGCCCGGGAACCATATGGTATTTTTAATTCACTGATCTGGATCCCTCCTTTATTCAGTAGTTTTTTTATTTTTTATCTAAGAACTCCTTCCCGTGCCAAGTCAACAGGAGGTTGAGTCCGCCCTGTTGGTACTGCAGGTTGCTGATGATGAAGCATCACTCAATTTTGTCTGTGAGGCTTCCTCTTTCATAAGGATGACCTTCCCTTCCCTTTGCAAACACACAGGAATTCAGTGAATGTCCTACTTGGACTTCTGTATGTCTGTTTCAGGGTAGTAATACAGGACACTGTATTCTCCCTACAGCTGCCATACCTATTTGTGTTGGTTGCGTTTCCATAGGAGGGTGTAAGGTGGCTTACTTCCTCCTCTCCCTTATGTGTTAACAGTGTATCTGTAATCAATCACTGAATATTAACATTCCGCAAGCTAACGTTTTGTATAAAAGTTATTAAAAGTTCAAAATTTCATTTTATTGGGAGTTGAAGGATGTTTGATCTCATTTCAGAATGATTTAACGGGGGTAGTAGGTCGTAGAATGTAAACTGCATGGTTTTGGTAAAATGATACCAACTTGAAAGGAATGACCAATCATAGCATGCTCTTAGTAGTGATTCAGGTGGAAGATCCAGTAAGTTGCAATGCTTATTACAATTTGTAGAACAATGGTTTTTGCAAAGCTGATCGACAGGAGAATGGAGAATGTGGAAAGGTGCGGCCAAATGGGACGGGCCGCCCGATATGTGAGGCCACAGCATGACCGGATGCCATTGCAGTGTGGCAGGCCATGAGGAAACTTCCCCTGGGTTGGGGGATGTGGCTCGCCGCACTGTAAATATCGCGACCATAGAATATTGCAGGTCTCATGATTGCAGCGCAGCTGTGGATGGGGCCGGGGGGTGCGGCTTTAAAAAGTGGCCAAGATCGGGGTTTAGTCTTTTTCATCACATCCGCATCTCGCCCACGGGATCTCCCAATGCCAAGCTGCAATCCTTGATCTTTCTTGGATCTTTCCGGTGGAGCAGCACCATTTTTACTTGGCGCCCAACCATCCTTGCCGACAGACTTGCAAGTGCTCCCAGCCACCTCCATCCTTTGAGAGGGCACGCAGTGCCATGTGGTCTGCAGTGCTCCGCATGCAGCCCGAGATTGGGTTGGGCTCCCTTCTCCCATTCCTAATCCATTATTGTAGGTGTTGATCAGCATATTTATTTGAGTGCTTGGCCCCCATTTTTATTTCCTCCTGCCTGATGCCCTACTTGTGGCCCGTAAGGGTGTTGAGCCCCTAACTGCCCAAATTTTCTCCTTGGGCATTTTTGGAGGGGCAAATCAGTAAATAAATTCACACTTAAGTACGTCCGGTATAATGAGGTTCATAGGGCTAAAGGCTAGTCTCTTGCCTAGAGATATACCCTTTCAGAACTAGTGAGTATGTGTGTGAAGTTGTTTCTCTGGAAGGAGTCCTTTTTAAGGACGAGAACCCTCACTCACCCAAAGGTGACATGCTTCATCATTAGGTTCCCTCCTCACACACGGACCGCAAGGTCCGTGGTGTGGGCTACAACTCCCAAAGTGGGAGGAGCAGAGGTGTTTTAGATGTGCGATGGAAATAGAGTCAGTGAAGGACAGAGTGCATTCAGAAATTATAATGTGTTGTGTAGGTTAAAACTACTTCCAGAGGGCCAAAATCTTTTTATTCAGTTGGTCCAGAGGAGCAGGATTAAAAAGAGGACTGGGGTTTTCAAACAAATGTAACCCTCTTGGTGGTCGTGAAGGAACTGACCCGATTAGCGCCACCCGGGTCACTCGCGACCTCCTCTTAACCTTCCCAGAAATGAAGAGTCGATGAAGCAGTAGAGAATACAAACCAAGTTAGTTTATTGTAAAATACGCTGCAGCAGAGTCCAGTCTGACTAGCCTCCTTAGATGCTACCGAGGGGACTGACCAACAAACATTTGATAGCATGGGATAAACCCTCCAGCACCTCTCAAAACCCCGCCCCTGATGGAAAAATACTGCTTGGGCAGAAAGACAGACATAGGAGGCACTGAGGATGAGCTACCACCTGCGAAATGGGTACACGGTATCAGGCTCCCAAGGCCATCCTACTCGGTCTCAGCTCTCTCTGGTGTGGGAGCATAACTATGTCCAATGATAGGAATGCAGAGCTGAATAAACCATTCTCGTCGTGCATCTGAATCCCGACCTTGGATGAGATATGGGAACTTTCTAAACAGCAGCTTCTGCTGAATCGACAGAGAGAGCGGGGGCCCAGAGGCTGAGGATTGCTCACAGTGTAACATGAAGACTCAAATAGAAAGAAAATGGCGTCCCAGATGCTAACTTAGGCCTACACTACCGTACAGAAGATGGGTACATACACATTTGCAATCACTGTTATATGACCTAGCTACATGAATGCTAATATAACTCAGCATAAATCATGGAGGACACTGGAATGTGACAATTTCGATTCTAACAGACCTTTCTTTTAGCATTCATTGCTAAGTCTTTATTGGTGCTATCAGGTTAGGGTCTTTACAATTCTAATGGGAGGGGAAACATAACGTGGTATATATATCAGCAAACCATTGGGGCATTCCTCAGCAACATGAGACAGGTACACATATCAATATTCAAAAATACCCTCGTTGATGGACATGAGATCTTGAACAACCTGTACCATCATGATAGAATTCTTTGCATTCTGTTCTTGAACTCGGGGCTTGGTTGTTAACTTTTGCACACAATAAGAACAACAGGCAGGGAGGCAATTGATGCACAGGCAACAGGTGAATATCACACCTGCAATAGCTACTAAAAATAGAAGTATTTTCCATCCCCATGTTGCTAGCAGACCCCAAAACCACCCAGACAGAGACCACGTGCCATTCTCTTGGTGGATGTCAGATGCTAATCGGTGTAACTTTTGTATGGCTGCATATACATTTGGGGCGTGGTCTGGTATGTACACACAGCAACTACTGCCAATGACGCGACAGGCTCCACCCCTATCAGCAAGGATGACGTCTAACACATCCTATTTTGAAGGGCAACAAGTCTCGTTCCCTGAAGCTCAGCTGTAATGTTAGTCAATATTCCCGCAGTCGTGTTAATGACTCCCTCTACAACCCTTGTGAGTCAGCGTATACTAAGGCTGTTATGCATAGGGCCCCAAAAGGGCAAAATACCCTTCATGGCATCTGTAAATTGCTGCAAGGTAGTGTCAGTCTGATCGATATCATTCGTGTCAAGAACCCGCCTTACTCGGGACAGGTGTGCGCTCCTGCGCCGAAACCTGTGATCTCTATGATAGTTGGAGGGTGCAATGTACACAGGTTATGTTATGTTATGAGTTCTTATAAAGCGCATGGCTGCCCCAACAAGAGGGCATCCCAGCGCTGAAACTGACAGGTGCAGCAGGGGATGAGTTCACCTAGAGGTTTGAGAAAAGCCACGTTTTGATCGTTTTTCTGAAGGCCCAGTGGTCTAGCGTGTACCGTGCAGCAAGATGAATAGAGTTCCATAAGGCTGGTGCCAAGGCCCTGAAAGAGCGCCCCCCTGCTCTTGACCTACGTATTCTGGGGACCTTGGCAAGATGCAAATCCGCGGAGCGCAGGGTACGAGGCAGAACATACGGCGTGCATAGCCCGTTCAAGATTTGTGGACCTTGGCCATGTAGGATCTTGTGTGTAGTACAGAGGGTTTTAAAATAGATTATCTGTTCTATCGGCAGCCAATGGAGCCGGCGCAGCAAGTTAGAGGTATGACAGTGCTTGGGTAGTGCAAAAAGCAACCGGGCAGCTGCGTTCTGTGCACGCTGGAGTCTTTTGATCACGGCTTTATTCGCGCCGAGTAAGAGCCCATTGCAGTAGTCCAATTGTGACTGTACAGTTGATTGGACAATAATCTGATGGGTGGATGCGTCAAAGAATCCCAGAATGGGTTTTAGGCCGCGTAGGAGGCCGAAGCAGGTGCCTGCAACTGATTTGGCTTGACTCTCAAATGAGATGGTGTTGTCCATCAGGAATCCTAAGTTCTTAACCACCGTTTTCGGTTGGGGAGGGGTACCCAGGGTCGCAGGCCACCATTGGTTGTCCCAAAGGTGGGCGCTGCGGCCCACCGGGAGCACCTCTGACTTGGTGGAATTCAATTGCAGGTAGTAATCCGTCAGCCAGTCTGAGAGGGCCATAAGGTCAACTTGAAATTTTGCTTGGTCCTGTTTGGGATTATTGGTGAAAGTGAATACCAGTTGGGTATCATCAGCGTATGATACCATGTTGATGTTCTGTGTTTTGGCCAGATGGGCCAGGGCGCGGACGTAGACATTAAACAGAGTGGGGCTCAAGGCAGAGCCCTGTGGGACACCACATCCGAGAGGGTGAACACTGGACTTGAAGGAAGGGGCGGAGACCTGGAAGGTTCGGTCGGTCAGAAAGGATGCAAACCAAGCCAGGACCTTGCCCTTGACCCCGCTCTCCTCAAGCCGTTGTAGTAGAATCCTATGGGAGACCGTGTCAAAGGCCGCACTGAGGTCTAATAGTATCAGCGCTGAGGTTTTGCCCTCATCCAGGGTGGCCCGTAGCTGCTCTGTGACTGCAAGTAGGGCGGATTCAGTGCTGTGTCTAGGCCGAAAGCCATTTTGCGACCTATCCAGGAGCGTGTTTGCTTCCAAGAATTTTGTCAGGGCGATGTTTACATAGGACTCCATGATTTTAGCCAGGTATGGTAGTAGGGATATAGGGCGGAAGTTCTCAGGCAGAGACGGATCTAGTGTTGGTTTTTTTAGTAGGGGGATAACTTTGGCGTGTTTCCATGACCTAAGGATCACCGCCGCTGAGAGTGACCTGTTGATCAGCTCCCAGCCCTCCGTCAGAAGGTAGTCGTGAAATTTCCTGAAAAGATCAGGTTTTAAAGGGTCATCAGGAGAGCCTGATTTTACCTTGGCCGACAGAACGTCCATGTCTTTAGAGGACAAGGGCGGAAGGTCCTGTAGGGAGTGAGGTATGTCTATCAGGGTAAGATTCTCACGAGATTCAGGGGCAGCCTTTCTCGAGCAGAGAGCGTTATAAATATGCTCCACCTTGCTGATGAAATATTTAGCTAACGTCTCGCATTGTGAATTGGAGGATATTGTATTGTTGGCAGCAGGCGGGGGTTTTACCATGTCTTTCATAAGGGCAAAGATAGTTTTAGTGGGATTGCTGCTCGTCGTGATCATGTTCGCATAGAACATGGCCTTGGTCTTCCGGACCAGTTTATGGTATGCTTTGACTGCATTCCTGTAGATAGTTTTTTCTGTGAGATCATAGGCACTTCGCCAGGCTCGTTCTAGAATTTTGCATTTTTTCTTTTCCGCGCTCAGTGTCTCATCGTACCAGGCGTGGGTATGACTACGTTTTGCCTGGGTCATTTTGGCCGGAATGCAGTGATCTAGAGCTTTATTAACCCATCCCCTAAATGCAGCGTCTGCCGCCTCTAAGTCAGTAGGCCAATCTGGGTGCTGCGCGTTTAGAGTGGATGTAAAGATGGTCAAGTCCAATTTATGCCATGGACACTTCATAGAGGACTGACGGGGGAGTTGCAGTGGGGGACCAACTCTACAGAGACGTAAAGAGATGAGGGAATGATCCGACCAAGGCATAGGGAGGATCGGGTTAGCCACCATCGTCTGGAGATTCGAGAATACAGGGTCAAGTAGATGGCCTGCTACATGAGTTGGTCCCATCACCATCTGCGTTAGCTGACAGGCGTCCATATCTCCTAGGAAATTAATAATCTCCTGGGAATCTTGGCGTTCCAGGTGTAGGTTTAGGTCCCCTAAGATACTGAAGTTGGCTGTTTCTAATGTGAGTGTAGAGGCAGTGTTAGCTAGGGCTTCTTGAAAGGCTTTTGAGGAAGGACACGTAGCACACACCAGACCACCCCCTAGGAAGCCATATGTAAGCCTGGGACCCGCAAACGAAGTACACATTATAGGGAGGAAGCAATGGGGGGCTACTTGTGGTATTCAAATCATAAGTGAAGTTGCAAATACTTTCTGTGAGAAGTTGGCCTGGTATATGCTGTTCACTAATTAAAGTGGACACCTTGCACCAGAACAATTCGACTCTTATGGTAGATAGGTTTAAGACAACCTTTATAGAAAGCTATCCTAGTGGTAGCTGTGGAGAGCAGCCTTCAGGCTAAGTCTTGAAGGAATGTAAAGCAGCTTGTTTTAACACACAATCTCTTGAATCACCAAATGAAAAGACACCACACAGGTATATATATCAAATATATATGTATTTATTAATAAACACTCTCTACTAATCTCTTTATGAGATTAGAGGTCAGGAACATATGTACAAGTCAAATGTTATCAAAATAAGTTTAGCACAATCGAATATCACAATCTTAGTTTGCTAGACCTAGGTCTAGGGTATCTAGAATCGAGGGACCCCCAAGAACCACCCCAGGTAGTTGTAGGAGACCCACAGGGGACGGACGCGGTGACCTGGCACCGGTGCGAGTCCTGTGCGAGTCTATGCACTCAGACGCGATTGAGACTTCAATGTTAAAGGTCCCTTGCATGTTCGAGGCGAACACACCGATTGGTCCTTGTACGAGTCGAAGGACGCGGTCACAGATAGAGATGCAAGGGAGATGGACGCGCTGTGTCTAACACAGACGCGAACCTTGTGCGAGTCAGTGCAATGGAGATCTCAGAGTTACAGGCCCTTTGTGTGTTCGAGGCGAACACCGATCGGACTCAGTACGAGTCGAAGGATACAGTTTTAGATAGTGTTACAAAGGAGATGGACGCGGTGTGTCTAACACAGACGCGAACCCTGTATGAGTCAGCGCAATTGTCGCACTTAGAAAGTTAGAGTTTTAGGACACTTCTAGGGAATCTACAAGCAAGTCACTTACAGGGTAAGTTGTTCTAGGGCCCACACCCACAGGAGCACCGTAGTGCTGAAGTTACCTCACGCAGGGGAGCCGGGTGCATAGGTGTTCTTTGGTGTTGGGTCGCGGCGTCGTTTTCAATGGGTCCCAGAGAAGACTTGCTGCTTGCGGCGACAGGAGAAGTGTCCGGAGGAATCCAAGCCTGGAATCGGAAGATGGAAGACCTGAAAGCAGAGGGGACAGTGTTCAAAGTCACTTGGCATTGACTCGGGGCAAGGAAGATGGATGCCCACTGTCGTCGCAAGATTCAGGTCGTTCGCAGTTGCCTTGACTCTTCAGCCACGAGGTCCAGGAGGCGTCGACGATGACTAGGACGTGGATTCGGCGTGTACCACGATGTCTGCAGCTTACTGCGGTATCGGCGACTCGATCAGAGCCAACAAGCCTTGGTAACAGCAAGTCTTAGGGAAAGTGTGAAGAGACAATGGCGCAGACCAGCAAGGTCTGTGGGACTCACCCAGCAAAGGTAAGTCAGGGCAGGCCTGGAGCAACTAGGGGAGCTCTTTGGTTTCTTTAGAAAGTCTTCTGGGGACCCACAAGCCGGCCGGCAAGGGATCGCGAAGACGCCTCGGGAGGATTCGCTCACAGGGGCCCACGGTCACTCGGGACATGGTAGGCCTCTGATCTTAGGAGGGATTCCTGTTGGAGGCTGGGACCACAAGTGGTCCAAAGCACAAGTTCGTGGAATGTTGTGAAGGGGTTGCACTCGACAATAGTGCACGGTACCCAGGGGTCACGGTTCCTCGTTACTCTTGGGGTCCACTGGCCTCAGCTTCGCTGGGGACTCACGATGGCCTTTGAGAAGTCAGGAAATCCACTTCTTGGGCTGCAGGGACTTCGGACTCCGGTGGGAGCGGCATAGTTTGTGACCGTCGTTTGTAGTTTTTGGTGCCTGCCAAGCAGGGGAGTCACTCCTTGACTCCAAGGGAGATTCTTCAGTCTTCCAAAGGTAGTGGAACGTCGAAGGTCCGGGATTCTTCTTGTAGAGCGTCGTCCAGGGAAATCTAGGGTGCAATGCACAGGTTCCCCCTCTTATACTAAAAGAAGGGGAGGGACTAGCTCTATGACCCTACCTATGGGAGGGTCAGGGGAGTGGGTGGCTACACCCACTTCCCTTTGTCCAGTTTCGCGCCAGAGCAGGGACAGGTAGCCCCTGAGCCGGTTTGAACTGGCATATGCACAGAGGAGCCTTCTGCTCCCCCAGTGCAGGACTTCAAAGCACTCTAGGAGTGCACCCACCCAGCCCCAATACACTAAACCCTGTCTGGGAGGTGGTCACACCCCTTGGGACAGGATATCTATTGTTGGGCTTCCTCCACTGCGAGTGTTGGTCATCAGCAGGAGGGCAGCCCAGTGTCTGTGACTGGTGGCATCCATTTTGTGATGCCAGGGCTCTGCAGGATTCTACCGCGTTTCCACAGTAGGTACATGTCTATCCCTCTAGAAGGGTGGAATGCTACCCCCGCCGCCAGGACTGGCGGGGGGTAGTATTCCAAGATGTTTGACACCAAACACGACATGTTTCGATGCAGCCATTCCAAAGTTAGCATTTTACCGCGAGGATATAATGCACTTAAAAGTATATGGTTTAACCGCATCCACAAACAGCACCAGAGAATGGACTCTGAGAGCTGCAGAGGGGCCCTGCTCAGGCAGAGGCACCCCCTCACATAGAAGCCAAGCACCCTGCCCTCAGGATTGATAGGGCCTGCCTTAGGTGTGACTGATAGGGTTATATGTGTGTGTAGGAGAGATATAGGGAACCTATATCTCAGTGAGGAGTGCTAGCACTTCCTCACTCAGGCTGCAGTAGCAGGCCTGCGGTGTCAGATTTAGTCTGCTTCCCAGGGGGGCATAATACATGCTGCAGCCCCTGGTAGGCCTGTGAAGTACCTATGCCCTTAGTACCTAAGGTACCATATACTAGGGACTCATAAGGTACCACAGTATCCAATCACTAGTGCACCTAGAGTGCACTCCAAGTCGTTTAAAGAGAAAGCAGATAGGCTGGGGACCTGAATAGCAGGTTCCCAGCCAAACTAAGTCAAAAACCAACAAAACACCAGGAAAAAGTGGGGGCAACCATGCAGTCAGATTCCACCTTCCTACATAACCCCCCAAATGAAAGGAGATGAGGCTAACCTTGTCCAGGTGAGCCTGTATTTAATGAGTGGCCATATAAGGAAGTACCTGCACTAGCATGGGTACCCCCTGTCTTATGGTCCACTAAGTTATCCCCCACCCTAAGGGTATGAGAGGGTCTCCACCATGGGGAATTACTACCTGTGGGGTGTTTTGGTAAAGGACAAGGCTGATGAGGTGTCTGAGCAGGGAAGTGAGACCCTAGGGAAGTTGGTCTCAGTTTCCTCAGATCACTGGTCACCATGTATGCCTGTCTTTCCATGACTGAGCTGCACTTTGCTCTAAGGGTCAACCTTTGGCTGCCTACAGCTGGGGGTTGGGTCCCTTTGGGTGGAACACTGGAGGGACATGGCAGGTTTGGAACCTTTTGGTTCCAGGTTTGCCCTTGCCTAACAGAGTCCTTCTGGGGAAGGTCTCTACACAAAGGTAGGGGGGATCCCTCAGTGTGTGGAGGAATTTTCACCTGGCTAGGGCTACTAGACTGGGTGCCCCTAATCTGCTGATGGGGGATTCCTCTGGACAGGGGGCCCTGTGGGGTCCACTGACCTCCCTGACCTCTGCAGCCCTGGGCTGACTGAGGCAGGGTAGAGAGGGGCAGGTTACCTGCTCCAGACTGGGTACCACCTTGGAAGGGTCCTCTGCCATCAGGGGTGGGGCCAGGCCAGGCCTGACTACCTCTGGGGCAGTTCCTTCACTAGGGGTAGGATCAGTTCCCTGAGGAGGCTGACCCTTACCTGCTGTCTGGGGGAAGGAGACTTTTCTTCAACCCCTGTGCTCTCTTTTGGGGGAGAGTGGGCCATTCTTCCAGGCTCCATCTCTCCAGCATTTCCTGGGCTGGGGCTGTGGCCATCACAGCCCCACTAGCTTTTTCAGGGATGCCTAGCATCTTCAGATGGGTTTGGTGTTCAACTTCAGCCCAGGCTGAAATTTCCAGATCATTGCCCATCAGGCAATCTACAGGCAAGTCGGGGGACACTGCCACTCTTTTTGGGCCTGTTACCCCTCCCAGCTGAGATTGACTATGGCCATGGGGTGATCTGTCCTGACATCATCAATGTTGGTCACCTGGTACTTAAACTCAGGTAAAAGCTGGTGAGGGGGACTAGTTTCCCTGCCACCATGGTGACACTAGCCCCTGTGTCCCTGAATACCACAGCCTTCTGACCATTAATCATTGGCTCCAGTCTGTACCTGCCCAATGCAATGGGACCCATGGTAAAGGTGGCAAATCCTATACCACCATCAGAGTCTGAGGAGTCTGTTGAGGGGGACCTGTCTAAACTAGGGCCCACCTCGGTTCCTCTTGCAAAAGCACCTAACTTTTTGGGTGCACTACTCCCAACTGGAGGATTACTACTGGTAGTACCAGGAGGGGTGGTAGTAGTTGTTGGAGGAACATTTTCCTTATTGCCAATCCTGGGACAACTGGGATCAGATTTCCAGTGCCCAGGCTTTTTACAGACATGGCAATAGGGTTTCTTTTCAGGAGAGGAAGGAGTTTGGGACCCACCCCAGAAGAGGACTTTTGGGGCCCTGTAGGGGACTTATCCTTAGATTTATCCCCAACTTTCTCTTGGGACTTGGTAGAATCTTTCTTCTGGTCACCACCCTGCTTCTTAGGCCTCACCCTGGTTCTGACCCATTTGTCTGCCTTCCTTCCCAATTCTTGGGGAGAGGTCAGATCAGAGTCCACCAGGTACTGGTGCAAAAGCTGGTTTTGACAATTATTAAGGATCTGCTCCCTCATAATCAAATTGTACAATCCTTTGAGATCAGTAACCCTACTGCCAATCAGCCAACCCTCCAGAGCCTTGGTTGCACAATCTACAAAGTCAGTCCAGTCCTGAGTCTGTGCCTTCTGGGTGTCTCTGAACTTCAACCTGTACTGCTCAGTGGTTAAGCCAAACCCATCTATCAGTGCACTCTTCAGGACTTCATAGTTATCAGCATCCTCTTCTCTAACAGTGAGGAGCTTGTCTCTACCTTTATCTGAAAAGGAGAGCCACAAGATTGCTGCCCACTGCCTTTGGGGGACCTGCTGTACTCTACAGGCCCTCTCCATAGCAGTTATCCACTTGTGGATATCATCCCCACTGTGGTAGGGAGGAACAACCTTGCTCAGGTTCCTATGGTCTGGAATATATTCTCTGCCTCTAGGGACACTGTTGCTGCCACCAAGGGGTTCTAACCCCTCTCTTCTAGAAGCTCTCTGGATCTCCAGGGCTTCTCTATCCAGTGCCAACTGCTTGGTTCTGAGGGCAACTCTTGCTTCCTCATACTGCAGCAGTTTGCACATTCTTTCAGAGGAGGTCTCTCTTATGGGAAAGTATGAGTTCCTCTGGTGGACAAATTCTCTGCCAGAGTGATGAGAGTGCTCAGATTCCCTGGAAGGGGACCTATGCCTCTCATCCACTCTGTCAGTTCTCTTAGGGAGAATTCCTCTGTCCTTTTCAGGCCCCTTGAGGCCTGGCCCTTTAATCACAGAGTCCTGGTCATTCTGATTTTCATCATCTGACCCAGATACTGTAATTGACCCACCCACTGATTCAGACCCATTAGCTCCTAGAGCCAATCTAAGATCATCTGCTGTCAGCAGATCTATCTGGTGTAGGGTTGAGGGACTCTGTCCTAGCCTCAGGTGTCTTTCAACACACATGGCTCTCAAGTCAGAGAAAGCCATGTCCTTATACTGAGGCTGAGTGGATCCACTGGTTCCACCCTTTAAGGACATTCTAGTGTTGTGCAGTGTTGTACTACCTACACTAGTTTGTGGCCTACTGATACTAGCTTGAGCTGTAGAAAGGGTGTGCTATCCCTTGGCACACAGCTCTAAGTTCAGTAGAACTTATTGATACTAAGCTTGACTTTATATGTACCTTAAGTACCTATAGTGGTTTTCAGTTAGTAATTCAAATAGAGATTTTCTGGTAAAACAATAGCAAGCTGGAATCCCACACGCTGCCCACCAATGTGAGAAGTTGGCCTGGTATATGCTGTTCACTAATTAAAGTGGACACCTTGCACCAGAACAATTCGACTCTTATGGTAGATAGGTTTAAGACAACCTTTATAGAAAGCTATCCTAGTGGTAGCTGTGGAGAGCAGCCTTCAGGCTAAGTCTTGAAGGAATGTAAAGCAGCTTGTTTTACCACACAATCTCTTGAATCACCAAATGAAAAGACACCACACAGGTATATATATCAAATATATATGTATTTATTAATAAACACTCTCTACTAATCTCTTTATGAGATTAGAGGTCAGGAACATATGTACAAGTCAAATGTTATCAAAATAAGTTTAGCACAATCGAATATCACAATCTTAGTTTGCTAGACCTAGGTCTAGGGTATCTAGAATCGAGGGACCCCCAAGAACCACCCCAGGTAGTTGTAGGAGACCCACAGGGGACGGACACGGTGACCTGGCACCGGTGCGAGTCCTGTGCGAGTCTATGCACTCAGACGCGATTGAGACTTCAATGTTAAAGGTCCCTTGCGTGTTCGAGGCGAACACACCGATCGGTCCTTGTACGAGTCGAAGGACGCGGTCACAGATAGAGATGCAAGGGAGATGGACGCGCTGTGTCTAACACAGACGCGAACCTTGTGCGAGTCAGTGCAATGGAGATCTCAGAGTTACAGGCCCTTTGTGTGTTCGAGGCGAACACCGATCGGACTCAGTACGAGTCGAAGGATACAGTTTTAGATAGTGTTACAAAGGAGATGGACGCGGTGTGTCTAACACAGACGCGAACCCTGTACGAGTCAGCGCAATTGTCGCACTTAGAAAGTTAGAGTTTTAGGACACATCTCGGGAAGCTACAAGCAAGTCACTTACAGGGTAAGTTGTTCTAGGGCCCACACCCACAGGAGCACCGTAGTGCTGAAGTTACCTCACCCAGGGGAGCCGGGTGCATAGGTGTTCTTTGGTGTTGGGTCGCGGCGTCGTTTTCAATGGGAGCCAGTGAAGACTTGCTGCTTGCGGCGACGGGAGAAGTGTCCGGAGGAATCCAAGCCTGGATTCGGAAGATGGAAGACCTGAAAGCAGAGGGTACAGTGTTCAAAGTCACTTGGCAGTGACTCGGGGCAAGGAAGATGGATGCCCACCGTCGTCGCAAGATTCAGGTCGTTCGTGGTTGCCTTGACTCTTCAGCCATGAGGTCCAGGAGGCGTCGACGACAACCAGGAGCTGGATTCGGCGTGTTCCATGATGTCTGCAGCTTACTGCAGTGTCGGCGACTCGATCGGAGCCAACAAGCCTTGGGAACAGCAAGTCTCGGGGAAAGTGTGAAGAGACAATGGCGCAGACCAGCAAGGTCTGTGGGACTCACCCAGCAAGGGTAAGTCAGGGCAGGCGTGGAGCAACCAGGGGAGCCCTTTGGTTTCTTTAGAAAGTCTTCTGGGGACCCACAAGCCGGCTGGCAAGGGATCGCAAAGACGCCTCGGGAGGATTCGCTCACAGGGGCCCACGGTCACTCGGGACGTGGTAGTCCTCTGATCTTAGGAGGGATTCCTGCTGGAGGCTGGGACCACACGTGGTCCAAAGCACAAGTTCGTGGAACGTTGTGAAGGGGTTGCACTCGACAATAGTGCACGGTACCCAGGGGTCGCGGTTTCTCGTTACTCTTGGGGTCCACTGGCCTCAGCTTCGCTGGATACTCACGATGGCCTTTGAGAAGTCAGGAAATCCACTTCTTGGGCTGCAGGGACTTTGGACTCTGGTGGGAGCGGCGTAGTTTGCGACCGTCATTTGTAGTTTTTGGTGCCTGCCAAGCAGGGGAGTCACTCCTTGACTCCAAGGGAGATTCTTCAGTCTTCCAAAGGTAGTGGAACGTCGAAGGTCCGGGATTCTTCTTGTAGAGCGTCGTCCAGGGAAATCTAGGGTGCAATGCACAGGTTCCCCCTCTTATACTAAAAGAAGGGGAGGGACTAGCTCTATGACCCTACCTATGGGAGGGTCAGGGGAGTGGGTGGCTACACCCACTTCCCTTTGTCCAGTTTCGCGCCAGAGCAGGGACAGGTAGCCCCTGAGCCGGTTTGAACTGGCATATGCACAGAGGAGCCTTCTGCTCCCCAGTGCAGGACTTCAAAGCACTCTAGGAGTGCACCCACCCAGCCCCAATACACTAAACCCTGTCTGGGAGGTGGTCACACCCCCTTGGGACAGGATATCTATTGTTGGGCTTCCTCCACTGCGAGTGTTGGTCATCAGCAGGAGGGCAGCCCAGTGTCTGTGACTGGTGGCATCCATTTTGTGATGCCAGGGCTCTGCAGGATTCTACCGCGTTTCCACAGTAGGTACATGTCTATCCCTCTAGAAGGGTGGAATGCTACCCCCGCCGCCAGGACTGGTGGGGGGTAGTATTCCAAGATGTTTGACACCAAACACGACATGTTTCGATGCAGCCATTCCAAAGTTAGCATTTTACCGCGAGGATATAATGCACTTAAAAGTATATGGTTTAACCGCATCCACAAACAGCACCAGAGAAAGGACTCTGAGAGCTGCAGAGGGGCCCTGCTCAGGCAGAGGCACCCCCTCACATAGAAGCCAAGCACCCTGCCCTCAGGGTTGATAGGGCCTGCCTTAGGGGTGACTGATAGGGTTATATGTGTGTGTAGGAGAGATATAGGGAACCTATATCTCAGTGAGGGGTGCTAGCACTTCCTCACTCAGGCTGCAGTAGCAGGCCTGCGGTGTCAGATTTAGTCTGCTTCCCAGGGGGGCATAATACATGCTGCAGCCCCTGGTAGGCCTGTGAAGTACCTATGCCCTTAGTACCTAAGGTACCATATACTAGGGACTCATAAGTTACCACAGTATCCAATCACTAGTGCACCTAGAGTGCACTCCAAGTCGTTTAAAGAGAAAGCAGATAGACTGGGGACCTGAATAGCAGGTTCCCAGCCAAACTAAGTCAAAAACCAACAAAACACCAGGAAAAAAGTGGGGGCAACCATGTAGTCAGATTCCACCTTCCTACATAACCCCCCCCCAAACAAAAGGAGATGAGGCTAACCTTGTCCAGGTGAGCCTGTATTTACTGAGTGGCCATATAAGGAAGTACCGGCACTAGCATGGTTACCCCCTGTCTTATGGTCCACTAAGTTATCCCTCACCAGAAGGGTATGAGAGGGTCTCCACCATGGGGAATTACTACCTGTGGGGTGTTTTGGTAAAGGACAAGGCTGATGAGGTGTCTGAGCAGGGAAGTGAGACCCTAGGGAAGTTGGTCTCAGTTTCCTCAGATCACTGGTCACCATGTATGCCTGTCTTTCCATGACTGAGCTGCACTTTGCTCTAAGGGTCAACCTTTGGCTGCCTACAGCTGGGGGTTGGGTCCCTTTGGGTGGAACACTGGAGGGACATGGCAGGTTTGGAACCTTTTGGTTCCAGGTTTGCCCTTGCCTAACAGAGTCCTTCTGGGGAAGGTCCCTACACAAAGGTAGGGGGATCCCTCAGTGTGTGGAGGAATTTTCACCTGGCTAGGGCTACTAGACTGGGTGCCCCTAATCTGCTGATGGGGGTTTCCTCTGGACAGGGGCCCTGTGGGGTCCACTGACCTCCCTGACCTCTGCAGCCCTGGGCTGACTGAGGCAGGGTAGAGAGGGGCAGGTTACCTGCTCCAGACTGGGTACCACCTTGGAAGGGTCCTCTGCCATCAGGGGTGGGGCCAGGCCAGGCCTGACTACCTCTGGGGCAGTTCCCTGAGGAGGCTGACCCTTACCTGCTGTCTGGGGGGAAGGAGACTTTTCTTCAACCCCTGTGCTCTCTTTTGGGGGAGAGTGGGCCATTCTTCCAGGCTCCATCTCTCCAGCATTTCCCTGGGCTGGGGCTGTGGCCATCACAGCCCCACTAGCTTTTCAGGGACGCCTAGCATCTTCAGATGGGTTTGGTGTTCTACTTCAGCCCAGGCTGAAATTTCCAGATCATTGCCCATCAGGCAATCTACAGGCAAGTCGGGGGACACTGCCACTCTTTTGGGCCTGTGACCCCCTCCCAGCTGAGATTGACTATGGCCATGGGGTGATCTGTCCTGACACCATCAATGTTGGTCACCTGGTACTTAAACTCAGGTAAAAGCTGGTGAGGGGGACTAGTTTCCCTGCCACCATGGTGACACTAGCCCCTGTGTCCCTGAATGCCACAGCCTTCTGACCATTAATCATTGGCTCCAGTCTGTACCTGCCCAATGCAATGGGACCCATGGTAAAGGTGGCAAATCCTATACCACCATCAGAGTCTGAGGAGTCTGTTGAGGGGGACCTGTCTAAACTAGGGCCCACCTCGGTTCCTCTTGCAAAAGCACCTAACTTTTTGGGTGCACTACTCCCAACTGGAGGATTACTACTGGTAGTACCAGGAGGGGTGGTAGTAGTTGTTGGAGGAACATTTTCCTTATTGCCAATCCTGGGACAACTGGGATCAGATTTCCAGTGCCCAGGCTTTTTACAGACATGGCAATAGGGTTTCTTTTCAGGAGAGGAAGGAGTTTGGGACCCACCCCCAGAAGAGGACTTTTGGGGCCCTGTAGGGGACTTATCCTTAGATTTATCCCCACCTTTCTCTTGGGACTTAGTAGAATCTTTATTCTGGTCACCACCCTGATTCTTAGGCCTCACCCTGGTTCTGACCCATTTGTCTGCCTTCCTTCCCAATTCTTGGGGAGAGGTCAGATCAGAGTCCACCAGGTACTGGTGCAAAAGCTGGTTTTGACAATTATTAAGGATCTGCTCCCTCATAATCAAATTGTACAATCCTTTGAGATCAGTAACCCTATTGCCAATCAGCCAACCCTCCAGAGCCTTGGTTGCACAATCTACAAAGTCAGTCCAGTCCTGAGTCTGTGCCTTCTAGGTGTCTCTGAACTTCAACCTGTACTGCTCAGTGGTTAAGCCAAACCCATCTAGCAGTGCACTCTTCAGGACTTCATAGTTATCAGCATCCTCTTCTCTAACAGTGAGGAGCTTGTCTCTACCTTTATCTGAAAAGGAGAGCCACAAGATTGCTGCCCACTGCCTTTGGGGGACCTGCTGTACTCTACAGGCCCTCTCCTTAGCAGGTATCCACTTGTGGATATCATCCCCACTGTGGTAGGGAGGAACAACCTTGCTCAGGTTCCTATGGTCTGGAATATATTCTCTGCCTCTAGGGACACTGTTGCTGCCACCAAGGGGTTCTAACCCCTCTCTTCTAGAAGCTCTCTGGATCTCCAGGGCTTCTCTATCCAGTGCCAACTGCTTGGTTCTGAGGGCAACTCTTGCTTCCTCATACTGCAGCAGTTTGCACATTCTTTCAGAGGAGGTCTCTCTTATGGGAAAGTATGAGTTCCTCTGGTGGACAAATTCTCTGCCAGAGTGATAAGAGTGCTCAGATTCCCTGTGTTAGACTTGGCTTTTTCAGCGTGTTTACCCCCAGACTTTTTGCTTTTTGGCCTCCTGTTTTTGACCCTGTGTGTGTTGGTTTTAGGACTCTGGGCACTTTACCACTGCTAATCAGTACTAAAGTGCATATGCTCTCTGTGTAAAATGTGTTATGGATTGGTGTTTCCATGATTGGCCTATTTGATTTATGTGTCAGTCCCTAGTAAAGTGCACTGCGAGTGCCAGGGCCTATAAATCAAATGCTGTTGGTGGGCTGCACCACGCAAACAGCCCGTAAAGTGTAACTCTGGCCTGCCATTGCAGAGCCTGTGCGCAGCCTGGGGCTGCCATGTCGACTTGGCAAGTGCACACACTTGCCAGTCCCTAAACCTTCCCTTTTCTACATGTTAGTCACCCCTAAGGTAGGCCCAAGGTACCCCTGTGGGCAGGGTGCATTGTATGTGAAAGGTAGGACATGCCCTGGTGTGTGTGGCATGTCCTGATAGTGAATTACAGCCTATTTTGTTTTTCACTATTGCAAGGCTACCTGTCCCCCATAGGCCAGAATGGGCAGTTTTGATTATTACATCTTATAATCCTAACTGACTCCGGGAACATGGTAGAAATTTGAGTTTAGTATGCCTGAACTCAGAATGATAAAATACATCTTTTAGTGAAGTTGGTTTTAACATTCTGTGTTTGAAAATACCACTTTTAGAAAGTATGTATTTTCTTGTCTAACTATCCAGGCCTGCCTCTGCTAGGTTGTGTATTCCTTGTCTGGAGTTTGAGTGACAGGGCTGGGGGATTCCAGGAGACAGAATGAGTCCGCCCAGTGGTGAATAGAGAGATCTGCATCTAGATGGGAGGGAGGAGTTGCACCTGGGACCTGAATAGGACTGTGCCTGCCCCCACAGTGCTGGCTCCACCCCCTGTGGTGCGTCTGATGTCTCTGCCCTGCACTGTGAAAGAAGAGAAGGAATCATGTCAACAAAGTGCTCCAGGGCTGTGCTTTCCCTCCACAATGCTGGCTCCACCTCCTGTGGGGCGTCTGATGTTTCTGCCCTGCACTGTGAAAGGAAAGAAGGAGTCTTGTCAACAGAGTGCTCCAGAACTGGTTTGGACTAGGCAAAGGCTTCTCTGCCTCCAGAGAACAAAGGAATTTGGGATATAAATATTGGGGCCCTGACCCCATGAATTTAGATCTCGCTGGAATCAAGGAACCTGCCAAGAAGAAGAGCTGAAGAGCTGCTAGGAGGAGTACTGCCCCTTTGCTGAGTTATTGCCTTGTTGGGTTGGCCTGCAGTTGCTGCTTCTGTCTTGGGCAGTGAAAGGACTGGACTGAACTTTCTACTCTTTGTGCTGAGAATCTCCAAGGGCCTGAAACCGAGCTGGCCTCCTGTTAAGAAGTCTCAGGGACTGCAAAGACTTCACAGCCCTCTGGGTACCGCTTCTGGAACCGCTGTTTCAGTTGCCACAGAGGAAGGGAACCGCAACCGACTCCGTCAACCGACTCCATCACTGGCCCGGTGTCCTGTTTGCACCGCAGACCGCATCGCCCCGCTTCGCACCGCAACCCTGGTCTCACCGACGACGACGTCCGACGCCATCGCCATCGAGCCGCTACTTGCATCGTGACCTGTGGGCACCGCAGTTCACATCGCATCGCTTCACTGTACCGGCCGGACCAGACCGATGCTGTCGCTGCATCTGGCTCAACCATCGTGACCGCATCGCAGTTGGGGCACCGCTCGCACGCTTCGCGACGCACCGCTCCGACTCGCACCGCTGTCCGACGCCAGCTCCCGCACTCCAGCTTGGTCGCCTGCATCGCAACCTGCCAGCACCGCATCGAGCATCGTCTCACCCTGCATCGCACGCCTTGGTCTCACCGACTCCGTCTGCACGACTGTCATCGAGCCGCTGCCTGCACCGCATCGAGAGGACACCGCACCTTGCATCGCTCCGTCTTGCACCGCAACCGCGGCGTACGCCGACTGGCTCGCACGCTCCGTGCCCGCCACAACGAGAAAAGGTACTGTGACCAAGTCTGTTCACGACTCTGCTGGCCCGTATCGACGCGGTCGGCTGGAACTGTTAGACTCTGTT
The DNA here is from genome assembly GCA_963921515.1 of Calotriton arnoldi. Lineage (NCBI taxonomy): Eukaryota > Metazoa > Chordata > Amphibia > Caudata > Salamandridae > Calotriton > Calotriton arnoldi. The sequence goes on along the minus strand of CAWUFW010003177.1, from coordinate 1,551,478 downwards.
GTTTTCAGCATCGCGGTAGACTCGGACGGAGCTACTGACTCGTACGAACTTTGTTTTTGTGATATTCCTGCAAAGAAGAAGTTATCTTATAACATAATCATTTTTAAAGTACTGTATTGTGGATTTTTGTCGTAATTGGTCTTGTCTTGAGTATATAAAAATATTGGTTATTTTTCTAAACTGGTGTGGTGTCCTTTTGTAGTGCTTACACTATTACTGTTGGTTATGTGCAAATGCTTTACACACTGCCTCTAGAATAAGCCTGACTGCTCGTGCCAAGCTACCAAGGGGGTGAGCAGGGGTTATTTTAGGAGTGTAACTCCCTTATCCTGACTAGGAAGAAGGGTCCCTACTTGGACAGAGGTGCAAGCCCTGGCCAACTAGAGACACCCATTTCTAACATTGGTTGTCAGCGGTGAGGATAGGTTCTTGTGTTTGCACTTGACTTACAGTGAGTGGTGTGCACTACTACCATATCGCAGACCATTACGTACCACATACTGGTTCTTTTTCTTTTGGCCTATTTTTGATCTTGCCAGTTTTCAACTCACTACTTTCATCATGCCTGAATCAACTGCATCATCCGTTGCATCTCTGGAAGTTATCTTTGAGGAGGATAGGTTGGAATCCTACAGCGTAAAGGAGCTGAGAGCGATTTGTAAAAACCTGAAGGTCCAAATCAAAGGCCTCACAAGGAAGGAGGAGCTACACAAGGCGCTGAGGGCCGGGGTAGCAGCCAGACATGCCAGTGGGCAGCCTGGTAATCTCAGTGAGGAGGTGGAGGAGCCTATCTCCAGGGTGGATGTGCTTTTGGGTTGGGGGGAACCCGCCAGGTCAGGCAGCAGCAGTCTGTCCCCAGAGGAGCTGGAGGACAGGCGGGAGGCAAGGCAGTTTGAGCTGCAGAAGCTCAGGCTGGAGAGTGAGCGGGAGGAGAAGAGGGAGGAGAGGAGATTGGCCATGGAGGAAAAGAAGATGATCCTGGATCATGAGCGTAAAATGAGAGAGCTGGAGCTGGATTGGGAAGCCGGTAGGGCTTTGTCCGGCCCAGATGATGGCAGCAAAAATGTAGTGTCTAGTACTGAGGATGAGGTACACACACACACAGATTTGGGGCCCTGCTTCAAGGAGGGGGTTGACATACACCAGGGGGTTCAGGATTGTGAGGTTACTCCAGTGGTGCATAGTGTCCCTAAGGTGGATTGGGGAACTGGCACAGGGGATCACTTTCCTGGTAGTGGGAGAGACACTCTACTGACTCTAGATGAGAGGTGCAGGGAGAGGGGTTCCCCCATGATAGAAGCCCTGGTAAGTGAGTATGGAGACCAGCCAGAAGAGTATGGGTTGAGAGACAGCAACAGTCAGACACTGTCTCACCGGTCTTGTGAGAATGATATGGGGTACTTGTCTGAGGCACTGGATGGTTGGGTGAAGGGTAGTTTGGTTAACACCTGTGTGGGGCTGTGTAATTCAACTGTTGGAGAGCATATTTTAAGTCCCTGTTTTCCAGAGCTATGCCAACACCCAGTGGAGTGTGAGTTTTCTGACCCCAGGGAGCTTGCACTGGAGGCAGACCTTTTGGTGGATTCCAGAGGGTCTGGAGAAGCATCTGGGGGTGACCCGGAAGGAAGTGGCTTAGGTATTTCCCAACCAAGGGTGGTGGGAAAGGTTCATGGTAGCCCAGCTAGGTCCCGGTGTCATGGGAAGGGTGTAGGGACTCACGTCCTGTCTCCGCGGAGAAGGAGTGGGAAGGGGCTGCGGCCCAAGGTGCCCGAAACCCGGTCCCAGAGCCTTGTTGGTTCCAGGAGGGAACACCAGGTGGGGAGCCTAGGCTGTACTGATAGGCCATCCGTTGAGGGGGATCTCCTAGAGTCAGGAGAACCTGGAGCATCTGTAAGCGGAGCTCCAGTGGTTCTGGTGTCTGGCGGCACCGCTCCAGTTGGGAGGGTGCAGGAGTCCAGATGGAGGGGTGAGAGGGGATGCGTTCCCCAGTGGGAGAACCAGTGGGTCAGGGGCCAGCCAGAAGGGCTGAGCCTCCTAGCAGTGACCATGGTGACACCACTTCTGTCCTGGGGGATCTTCGCGCACTGTCAGATGGACAGAGGTCGGGAGATCTGCGCCAGGCAGACTGTCACACAACGCATGAGTCATGTGTTACCCTCAGGGGGCATGCGTGCTCCCAAGGAAGTCCTGGTGCGCCGGGCAGGTGCTCAGCTGCAGGGTTTAGTCCCTGGGTTGGGAGGCCAGGTTCAGGTCCTGCCTGACCTGGAGGGAAGGACGACTGTAAGCAGTGTCCTGACCGGTTTGTCTTCTAGGGGTACCACTCCAGGTGGGAGGGTGCAGAGCTCTGGAAGAGGGTGCAGAGGGAGGGAGTCCTCGCCTCTGACCCCGGTTCAACCTGAGGGTTTAGATCCAGGGGTGGTGAATCAGTTGCAGGGTCAAGGCCCTGAGCTGGTGGAAGAATTGTGTAGGAGGTCTGGTTCCAGCGTCCTGACAGTTTTTGGTTCTGAGGGTCCCTCTCCTGGGAGGAGAGTGCAGAACCCCAGAAGGAGAGGTAAGGGGAGGAGAGCCTCGCCCGAGACCTCTGGTGAACCTGAGGGTGCGGACCCTAGGTTGAAGGATCAGTGGCTATTTAGAACTGCACTGATGAGAGGAAGAGTGGAGTATGGTTACTATGTACCAGGGGTTACTGCCCCCCACTTTGTGAGTTGGCAAGGACCAGTGGGTCTGGGGTTGCCCGCTCTGAGGTCGGAGCACCCCAGGACTGACCCTGGTGAGGCCTCTTCTGGCCTAGGGGGTCTTCATGCTCTGTCAGGTGGACAGGAGGCTGGAGACCTGCGCCAGGCAGACTCTCACACAACTCATGAGGAGTGTATTCCCCTTGGGGGGGTTGGTGTACTCCCCGGAAGTCCTGGGTTGCCAGGCACAGGTCCAGCCTAAGGGTACCGGCCCTGGGTTGGAGGACCAGGTTCAGGGTGTCCCCCTGACCTGGGGGAAGGGGCAACTGCTAACAGTGCCACTACCAGTTTGTCTTCTGGGGGTGCCGCTCCAGGTGGGAGGGTACAGTGCCCCAGGGAGGAGGACTGGGTGTGGGAGAGCCTACCCCAGTCCCTTGTTCAGCCTCAGGGTACAGACCCTGGGCTGGTGTACCAGTTGCAGGATAGCACCCCTGAACTGGTGTGTGAATTGTGCAGAACGCCTGCCACAGGTGGCCTGACAATTCTGGAGTTGAGGGGACTGCTCCCGGTGGGGGGATGCAGTGCTCCAGGGAGGAGGACAGGGTGTGGGAGAGGCCACCCCAGTCCTGTGTCCAGCCTCAGGGTACAGACCCTAGGCTGGTGTACCAGTTGCAGGATAGCACCCCTGAACTGGTGGGCGGGCTGTGCAAGGCACCTGCCACAGGTGCCCTGACAATTCTGGAAGGGGGTACCGCTCCAGGTGGGAGGGTACGGAGCCCCTGGGAGGAAGACCGGGGGTGGGAAAGCCTACCCCAGTCTCCTGTCCAGCCGCCGGTTACAGACCCTAGGCTGGTGGGTCAGTGCCAGGATGTCATCCCTGGCCTGACCAGAGGGAGAAGTGGACGAGGGTGCCAGGCACCTGGGGCTACCGCCCCCACTCTCTGATGCCACAGAGGTTAGAGAGCCCTGAGAGGCATAAGGCCAGGGTCTCCCCACTGACAACTGTCGGTAGCCACTGTGGCTTACTGTCCTGGTGGACAGAGTTGCCCCTGGGAGGGGGACAGGAGTCACACCCCGGGGGTGGACTGGGCCACACCACTGTGTTGGCCATGTGGGCACTGTCGGCCTGTTAGGACACATCTGTGAGCAAAGTAAGTTTAGGCGCTGCACAGATGGGGTTCACAGGTGAAGAGAAGGGTACCCCATGGGTCAGCTTAGTGGGCCCTGAGAGTATGGATAGAGGAATCCAACTGGGTTTAGAAAGGCGTAGAACCAGAACGTGCCCCGCTGTTGTGGGCCAGGTCTATGTTCTATCGCCCCAAGCAGGGAAGTCCATTAAGGGATTGATTAGTCTACCCTGGCTTTAGGCTGGGAGGGGGTTGTGTTAGACTTGGCTTTTTCAGCGGGTTTACCCCCAGACTTTTTGCTTTTTGGCCTCCTGTTTTTGACCCTGTGTGTGTTGGTTTTAGGACTCTGGGCACTTTACCACTGCTAATCAGTGCTAAAGTGCATATGCTCTCTGTGTAAAATGTGTTATGGATTGGTGTTTCCATGATTGGCCTATTTGATTTATGTGTCAGTCCCTAGTAAAGTGCACTGCGAGTGCCAGGGCCTATAAATCAAATGCTGTTGGTGGGCTGCACCACGCAAACAGCCCGTAAAGTGTAACTCTGGCCTGCCATTGCAGAGCCTGTGCGCAGCCTGGGGCTGCCATGTCGACTTGGCAAGTGCACACACTTGCCAGTCCCTAAACCTTCCCTTTTCTACATGTTAGTCACCCCTAAGGTAGGCCCAAGGTACCCCTGTGGGCAGGGTGCATTGTATGTGAAAGGTAGGACATGCCCTGGTGTGTGTGGCATGTCCTGATAGTGAATTACAGCCTATTTTGTTTTTCACTATTGCAAGGCTACCTGTCCCCCATAGGTCAGAATGGGCAGTTTTGATTATTACATCTTATAATCCTAACTGACTCCGGGAACATGGTAGAAATTTGAGTTTAGTATGCCTGAACTCAGAATGATAAAATACATCTTTTAGTGAAGTTGGTTTTAACATTCTGTGTTTGAAAATACCACTTTTAGAAAGTAGGTATTTTCTTGTCTAACTATCCAGGCCTGCCTCTGCTAGGTTGTGTATTCCTTGTCTGGAGTTTGAGTGACAGGGCTGGGGGATTCCAGGAGTCAGAATGAGTCCGCCCAGTGGTGAATAGAGAGATCTGCATCTAGATGGGAGGGAGGAGTTGCACCTGGGACCTGAATAGGACTGTGCCTGCCCCCACAGTGCTGGCTCCACCCCCTGTGGTGCGTCTGATGTCTCTGCCCTGCACTGTGAAAGAAGAGAAGGAATCATGTCAACAAAGTGCTCCAGGGCTGTGCTTTCCCTCCACAATGCTGGCTCCACCTCCTGTGGGGCGTCTGATGTTTCTGCCCTGCACTGTGAAAGGAAAGAAGGAGTCTTGTCAACAGAGTGCTCCAGAACTGGTTTGGACTAGGCAAAGGCTTCTCTGCCTCCAGAGAACAAAGGAATTTGGGATATAAATATTGGGGCCCTGACCCCATGAATTTAGATCTCGCTGGAATCAAGGAACCTGCCAAGAAGAAGAGCTGGAGAGCTGCTAGGAGGAGTACTGCCCCTTTGCTGAGTTATTGCCTTGTTGGGTTGGCCTGCAGTTGCTGCTTCTGCCTTGGGCAGTGAAAGGACTGGACTGAACTTTCTACTCTTTGTGCTGAGAATCTCCAAGGGCCTGAAACCGAGCTGGCCTCCTGTTAAGAAGTCTCAGGGACTGCTAAGGCTTCACAACCCTCTGGGTACCGCTTCTGGAACCGCTGTTTCAGTTGCCACAGAGGAAGGGAACTGCAACCGACTCCGTCAACCGACTCCATCACTGGCCCGGTGTCCTGTTTGCACCGCATCGCCCCGCTTCGCACCGCAACCCTGGTCTCACCGACGACGACGTCCGACGCCATCGCCATCGAGCCGCTGCTTGCATCGTGACCTGTGGGCACCGCAGTTCGCATCGCATCGCTTCACTGTACCGGCCGGACCAGACCGACGCTGTCGCTGCATCTGGCTCAACCATCGTGACCGCATCGCAGTTGGGGCACCGCTTGCACGCTTCGCGACGCACCGCTCCGACTCGCACCGCTGTCCGATGCCAGCTCCCGCACTTCGGCTTGGTCGCCTGCATCGCAACCTGCCAGCACCGCATCGAGCATCGTCTCACCCTGCATCGCACGCCTTGGTCTCACCGACTCCGTCTGCACGACTGTCATCGAGCCGCTGCCTGCACCGCATCGAGAGGACACCGCACCCTGCATCGCTCCGTCTTGCACCGCAACCGCGACGATCGCGCCGACTGGCTCGCACGCTCCGTGCCCGCCACAACGAGAAAGGTACTGTGACCAAGTCTGTTCACGACTCTGCTGGCCCGTATCGACGCGGTCGGCTGGAACTGTTAGACTCTGTTGTTTTCAGCATCGCGGTAGACTCGGACGGAGCTACCGACTACGTACGAACTTTGTTTTGTGATATTCCTGCAAAGAAGAAGTTATCTTATCACATTTTTAAAATACTGTATTGTGGATTTTTGTCGTAATTGGTCTTGTCTTGAGTATATAAAAATATTGGTTATTTTTCTAAACTGGTGTGGTGTCCTTTTGTAGTGCTTACACTGTATTACTGTTGGTTATGTGCAAATGCTTTACACACTGCCTCTAGAATAAGCCTGACTGCTCGTGCCAAGCTACCAAGGGGGTGAGCAGGGGTTATTTTAGGAGTGTAACTCCCTTATCCTGACTAGGAAGAAGGGTCCCTACTTGGACAGAGGTGCAAGCCCTGGCCAACTAGAGACACCCATTTCTAACACCCTGGAAGGCGACCTATGCCTCTCATCCACTCTGTCAGTTCTCTTAGGGAGAATTCCTCTGTCCTTTTCAGGCCCCTTGAGGCCTGGCCCTTCAATCACAGAGTCCTGGTCATTCTGATTTTCATCATCTGACCCAGATACTGTAATTGACCCACCCACTGATTCAGACCCATTAGCTCCTAGAGCCAATCTAAGATCATCTGCTGTCAGCAGATCTATCAGGTGTAGGGTTGAGGGACTCTGTCCTAGCCTCAGGTGTCTTTCAACACACATGGCTCTCAAGTCAGAGAAAGCCATGTCCTTATACTGAGGCTGAGTGGATCCACTGGTTCCACCATTTAAGGACATTCTAGTGTTGTGAAGTGTTGTACTACCTACACTAGTTTGTGGCCTACTGATACTAGCTTGAGCTGTAGAAAGGGTGTGCTATCCCTTGGCACACAGCTCTAAGTTCAGTAGAACTTATTGATACTAAGCTTGACTTTATATGTACCTTAAGTACCTATAGTGGTTTTCAGTTAGTAATTCAAATAGAGATTTTCTGGTAAAACAATAGCAAGCTGGAATCCCACACGCTGCCCACCAATGTGAGAAGTTGGCCTGGTATATGCTGTTCACTAATTAAAGTGGACACCTTGCACCAGAACAATTCGACTCTTATGGTAGATAGGTTTAAGACAACCTTTATAGAAAGCTATCCTAGTGGTAGCTGTGGAGAGCAGCCTTCAGGCTAAGTCTTGAAGGAATGTAAAGCAGCTTGTTTTACCACACAATCTCTTGAATCACCAAATGAAAAGACACCACACAGGTATATATATCAAATATATATGTATTTATTAATAAACACTCTCTACTAATCTCTTTATGAGATTAGAGGTCAGGAACATATGTACAAGTCAAATGTTATCAAAATAAGTTTAGCACAATCGAATATCACAATCTTAGTTTGCTAGACCTAGGTCTAGGGTATCTAGAATCGAGGGACCCCCAAGAACCACCCCAGGTAGTTGTAGGAGACCCACAGGGACGGACGCGGTGACCTGGCACCGGTGCGAGTCCTGTGCGAGTCTATGCACTCAGACGCGATTGAGACTTCAATGTTAAAGGTCCCTTGCGTGTTCGAGGCGAACACACCGATCGGTCCTTGTACGAGTCGAAGGACGCGGTCACAGATAGAGATGCAAGGGAGATGGACGCGCTGTGTCTAACACAGACGCGAACCTTGTGCGAGTCAGTGCAATGGAGATCTCAGAGTTACAGGCCCTTTGTGTGTTCGAGGCGAACACCGATCGGACTCAGTACGAGTCGAAGGATACAGTTTTAGATAGTGTTACAAAGGAGATGGACGCGGTGTGTCTAACACAGACGCGAACCCTGTATGAGTCAGCGCAATTGTCGCACTTAGAAAGTTAGAGTTTTAGGACACTTCTAGGAATCTACAAGCAAGTCACTTACAGGGTAAGTTGTTCTAGGGCCCACACCCACAGGAGCACCGTAGTGCTGAAGTTACCTCACGCAGGGGAGCCGGGTGCATAGGTGTTCTTTGGTGTTGGGTCGCGGCGTCGTTTTCAATGGGAGCCAGTGAAGACTTGCTGCTTGCGGCGACGGGAGAAGTGTCCGGAGGAATCCAAGCCTGGATTCGGAAGATGGAAGACCTGAAAGCAGAGGGGACAGTGTTCAAAGTCACTTGGCAGTGACTCGGGGCAAGGAAGATGGATGCCCACTGCCGTCGCAAGATTCAGGTCGTTCGCGGTTGCCTTGACTCTTCAGCCACGAGGTCCAGGAGGCATCGACGACAACCAGGAGCTGGATTCGGCGTGTCCCACAATGTCTGCAGCTTACTGCGGTGTCGACGACTCGATCGGAGCCAACAAGCCTTGGTAACAGCAAGTCTTGGGGAAAGTGTGAAGAGACAATGGCGCAGACCAGCAAGGTCTGTGGGACTCACCCAGCAAGGGTAAGTCAGGGCAGGCCTGGAGCAACCAGGGGAGCCCTTTGGTTTCTTTAGAAAGTCTTCTGGGGACCCACAAGCTGGCTGGCAAGGGATCGCGAAGAAGCCTCGGGAGGATTCGCTCACAGGGGCCCACGGTCACTCGGGACATGGTAGGCCTCTGATCTTAGGAGGGATTCCTGCTGGAGGCTGGGACCACACGTGGACCAAAGCACAAGTTTGTGGAATGTTGTGAAGGCGTTGCACTTGACAAAAGTACATGGTACCCAGGGGTCACGGTTCCTCGTTACTCTTGGGGTCCACTGGCCTCAGCTTTGCTGGGGACTCACAATGGCCTTTGAGAAGTTGGAAATCCACTTCTTGGGCTGCAGGGACTTCGGACTCCGGTGGGAGCGGCGTAGTTTGCGACCGTCGTTTGTAGTTTTTGGTGCCTGCCAAGCAGGAGTCACTCCTTGACTCCAAGGGAGATTCTTCAGTCTTCCAAAGGTAGTGGAACGTCGAAGGTCCGGGATTCTTCTTGTAGAGCGTCGTCCAGGGAAATCTAGGGTGCAATGCACAGGTTCCCCCTCTTATACTAAAAGAAGGGGAGGGACTAGCTCTATGACCCTACCTATGGGAGGGTCAGGGAGTGGGTGGCTACACCCACTTCCCTTTGTCCAGTTTCGCGCCAGAGCAGGGACAGGTAGCCCCTGAGCCGGTTTGAACTGGCATATGCACAGAGGAGCCTTCTGCTCCCCCAGTGCAGGACTTCAAAGCACTCTAGGAGTGCACCCACCCAGCCCCAATACACTAAACCCTATCTGGGAGGTGGTCACACCCCTTGGGACAGGATATCTATTGTTGGGCTTCCTGCACTGCGAGTGTTGGTCATCAGCAGGAGGGCAGCCCAGTGTCTGTGACTGGTGGCATCCATTTTGTGATGCCAGGGCTCTGCAGGATTCTACCGCGTTTCCACAGTAGGTACATGTCTATCCCTCTAGAAGGGTGGAATGCTACCCCCGCCGCCAGGACTGGCGGGGGGTAGTATTCCAAGGTGTTTGACACCAAACACGACATGTTTCGATGCAGCCATTCCAAAGTTAGCATTTTACCGCGAGGATATAATGCACTTAAAAGTATATGGTTTAACCGCATCCACAAACAGCACCAGAGAATGGACTCTGAGAGCTGCAGAGGGGCCCTGCTCAGGCAGAGGCACCCCCTCACATAGAAGCCAAGCACCCTGCCCTCAGGATTGATAGGGCCTGCCTTAGGGGTGACTGATAGGGTTATATGTGTGTGTAGGAGAGATATAGGGAACCTATATCTCAGTGAGAGATGCTAGCACTTCCTCACTCAGGCTGCAGTAGCAGGCCTGCGGTGTCAGATTTAGTCTGCTTCCCAGGGGGGCATAATACATGCTGCAGCCCCTGGTAGGCCTGTGAATTACCTATGCCCTTAGTACCTAAGGTACCATATACTAGGGACTCATAAGGTACCACAGTATCCAATCACTAGTGCACCTAGAGTGCACTCCAAGTCGTTTAAAGAGAAAGCAGATAGGCTGGGGACCTGAATAGCAGGTTCCCAGCCAAACTAAGTCAAAAACCAACAAAACACCAGGAAAAAAGTGGGGGCAACCATGTAGTCAGATTCCACCTTCCTACATTTTCTCCTAACGGAACCTTTCCAAATCCTTGAACACAAAAACTAGTGGTGGAATTAATCACCGACACCGGTATTGCCTTATCCTGAGAAATATTGCATAACTGAAAGGACCTGAAATATTCAGTGACATTAAAGTCTTTAAAATCTGTCATCTCATCTAAAAGCCATGTTACATTTTTCTTCCTTTCGTATACATTCATGCAGGCTTCGGGATGAAGTGTGTCAGCAGCCCCATTCTTCCCCGGAGTATATCCTTGGTGAGTTGCTATATAACCCAGTACAGTCTCATAATCAAGGTACGTCATATTCATCGCATTTGAATGATAATGGATATACACCATGGTGAACAACTGAAACCAGGCTTCGCAACTAGCTAAATAGGAGAGGGGCAAGGACAGCAACAGGTCATTTTTATGCGTCACTGAGGGGAGTAGACCACAAACCCAACAATCGGTGACATTGGTGGTATGGTGGGCTTGGTGGAGCATCTGAACAAAGACATTATCTACATAGGTCTGCCTATGCCTTTCCTTATGCGGGGCCAGGGTGACAAAGACATGCTCGGGGGAGCTGTTGTTGTTGCAATCAGGGAGTGTACAGGATGCCTTTCTTCTAAAAACCGTAAGATGCCTAACACTGCCATTAATGCCACAAAAACTACTACGAGAAACACTATCTTGGTCTTAGGGCCAGTTCGACGAAATGGGGCTATGTTGGTCAGGACGTCGTCCCTGTAATGGCCGTTCCTCCTCCATAACCATACGACCAAAGGGATACATTTTCATCTACCAAACTACCAGAGGAGAGTCCGCGCTATGGAGCAGGTATACAGGGAAAAAAGAAGAAAAATAGTCTCTTAGAGTCTATTAATGATGGTGCTAACGAGCACTTAAAAAAAAAAAAGGAAAGAAAAATAGTCTCTAAGTGTCTCTCAACGGTGGTGCTAACAAGCACGTCGCGGTGGGCTGCACGATCACAACCCTTGCTGTCTCTTCACTCAGGATAGGGCAACTTCCCTCCTTGGAAATCACCCCCCACTTATCCTGTCCAATATCTCAGGCAATGCACCAATCTCCCTTTTCCTAACTATTAGTGGTACCATAGGCAGGGTATGTTGGCCCTATTCTTCATCCAGAAGTCCATCCCTGCTAACCTGACTGTCCCTTGGGTGCACTGTCCCTCTGCCGGGGACGCAAATTGTACCGAGCCACTCCAGGCACTGACTCGTCTCGGAAAAGAACCTTAAACTCAGGGGGATCAGTGGACTGAGACTCCTGTTCCTGTGAATCAGATGGAGGAGAATCCTGGGCAGCCCTTATTTCTGGGGGGACCGCCTCGTTCAAAACAGCATCATTCTCCTCTTCCGTCTGTGCCCAGGTCAGTCGAGCATCAGAAAAAGGGGCAAAGCGAGGGACCTTCTCCATCTCGTGGTCCCCGAGTCCCTCTCGAACCCACTTGTCATATGGAAGAGGAAGCGGAACCCATTTGCAGTGGGATGAATGGATCCAGTTCTTCCGGCCATCCACTTTCACAGCGGTCCTCGTTGCGAGGAGGACCAAGAGGGGCCCCCTCCACCTCGGCTCCAAGCACTCTCGTCTCTGGTAGTTGCGGATCAAAACATAATCTCCGGGCTGGATACAATGCCCCGGCCCCATAGGTACTGGCGGCAGTGCCTCGTGGATCTGTTGATGAATAGAACCCAAATGTTTAGTCAATTCATAGAGGTAATCCACAAGCAACGGATATTCAATATCAGAGAAATGGCGGGGGACGCCCCACACATTTGCGGGACGCCCAAACCACCTTGTGTGGGGATAACCCTGTCTTGGAATGTGCTGTCACTCTAATGGACAATAGGGCAAGGGGTAGTGCGTCCAGCCATTGCAACCCTGGGCTCTCCCTTATCTTTGCCATCTTCAACTTGAGGGTACCGTTGTACTTTTCCACTAAACCAGCCGACTGGGGGTGGTTTGCTGCATGTAACTTCTGCTTGATATGCAGACCGTCGCATACCAACTGAATCACCTTTGCATTAAAGTGACTCCCGTTGTCACTCCAAATCAAACGGGGCAAGCCGAAATGCGGGAAGAACTCTTTCAAGAGAGCCTTCGCCGTCGCCATGGCTGTGTTCTCCTTAGTGGGGTAAGCCTCAATCCATTTACTGAATGCACAAATGACCACCAGCACATACTTCAAGTTGTTAACTCGTTCCATTTCGATATAATCCATTTGGAGAACCTCGAAAGGGAAAGAGGGAGGTGCAAAATTACCGGGAGGTGCAGGGGTACCTTTCCCAGGATTATGAATCAGACAAACCATGCAATTTTTCACCAAATGGGCCGCTACCTTAGGGATGTTATCATTCTGCCATACGGGATCCAATAACTTACATATCCCTTTTGCGCTAATGTGGGCTGGACCATGCGCCATTGTGACTACAGGGAATACATATGCATCTGGTAAAATCCATCTTTGCTTTTCCGATTTATCGGTCCAGCAACCCTCCTCATCTAAGCGTCCCATACTCTCCTGCCACGTTGCCAACTCCTCAACTGTTGCCTCACTCTGAATCTCTTTCACATTTTCTAACGTGTCCTCAAACATCCCGCCTTCAGGCACCCATCGAGCTGGCCCTGCCACAAACATTCTCTTCATCTTGGACCTGGCTGTCTCTTTAGCTGCTTGGTCTGCAAATGTATTTCATCTCCCCACATCATCAGTGATCGCTTTATGGGCACTACACTTCACTATCGCCAATCTTTTAGGAAGTGCTAAGGCTGACAGGAGTCTATGTATCAGGGGGCCATGCTGTATCCTTGCGCCATGTGAGGTCAGGAAGCCCCTCTCCGCCCAGAGCCGCCCAAAACTATGGGCGACTCCGAACGCGTATTGCCTGTCAGTATTAATATTGACAGTCAATCCCTCACTTAGCTCACATGCTCGCAAAAGGGCAACTAGCTCCGCAGCTTTTGCCGATTGGTAAGGGACACGTGATGTCTCAACTACAGTGCGCAGCGTAGTAACAGCATACGCTGTGGTGGTGGTGCCATCTGACAGTTTGAAGCAAGAGTCATCGACATATAGTTCCCCTTGTGGGTCAGGTAGGGGAACATCAGTCAGATCTACCCGTCCCTTCGTCTCTTCTTCCATCCGGTATAAACAATCATGGGCATCTGTGTCCCCATTGTCCGAAGGGAGGGGTAGTAACGTGGCTGGGTTCAGAGTGGCACATCTTTTTATTGTGATGTGTGGTGCAAACAAAGTCAATTCATAACCAGTCAGATGAGCACTGGTAAGGTGCTGCGTCTTTGTTTTGTTCAAGAGAGTGTCCACAGCATGGGGTACCATTACTGTGAGATCAGTATTAAGGACGAGCCCTGCCGATTGTTGAATAGAGACAGCCACAGCCGCGGCAGCTCTTAAACAGCTCGGGAGGGCTCTGGCGACAGTGTCAAGAAGAGCAGAGAAATAAGCACACTGCCTCTGCTTACCTCCAAAGGCTTGTGTTAACACCGAAAGTGCACATCCAGCCGTTTCGTGTACATACAGCACGAAAGGCTTCTGGTAGTCAGGCGTACCAAGCACAGGCGCAGAGCAAAGAGCACCTTTTAATTGCTCAAAAGCTTGCTGACATTCATGCGTCCACGGTAAAGGCTCATGCACATCTTTAGTGGTCAGGTAGAGCAGAAGATTTGTTAGTAAGGAGTAGCCGGGTATCCAGTGGCGACAATACAAGGTGATGCCTATGAAAGCACGCACGTCCCTCTGAGTCTTAGGGACGGGCATCTTAACAATGGCATCAACTCGTTCAGGTGTTAGCCTCCTTCCCTCCTTCGACAGTAGGTGACCTAAATAGGTGACCTCCCGTCGACAATATTGAAATTTTGACAGGGACACTTTATGTCCATGCTGTGCCAAATGTAGCAGCAATTTGACTGTGGCATCTTTGCAACCCTCTTCAGTATCGGAGGCTACCAACAGGTCATCCACATACTGCAATAATACATTACCTGGAGGAAGAGAGAGGGAATCCAACTGACCTTTCAGGGCTTGACTATGTATGCTAGGGCTTTCAGTAAACCCCTGAGGAGCCCGACAGAATTGGAAACTCCGGCACGCTAAGGTAAAACCAATAAGATGCCGGCTATTCAGGTGAATTGGAATGCTGAAGAAAGCATTTTTCAAATCAATCACGGAAAAGAATTTGGCTGTGGAAGGAATCATCGTTAAAAGAGCAGTAATGTCGTACACCACCGGGAACTGAGGGATCACTATTTTGTTAATCTCCCGCAAATCAATCACAAAGCGATAGACATCAAGATGAGCATCAGCAGAATCTGAGGGTGTCTTTTTGAGGATGGGGAGAATAGAACTATTACACAGATTGGCAACTGTCTCCTCGATCACCCCCGATTTGATAAAATCCGGTATAATCTGCAACAAAGCCCGTTCCCCTGCCTGCGGTATTTTGTACTGGGGAATACGAGGCAGCACCGTGTTGTCTTTAATCGTAATAGAGACCGGTGGTATTTGCAACAACCCCACGTCCGTATCTCCAGTCGCCCACAATGTGGGCGGCACATCTGAGAATTCAGCAGGGAGCGGTGCGTCCTTTGAAAAACACTGCTTGGTACTGGCCACATCTTGTCCTATTGTCATATAAACGCCATCTGGGGAACATAAAATCTTAGCATGCAACTTTTTCAACAAATCTAATCCCATTAAATTTTTTCCACAATTGGTTGTCAACAAGAATGGCGAGTCCACAGTGAAAGGGCCAATAGTCAGAGCAAGGTGTTTGGAAATGGGGCTCACAACCGGTACGCCTGAAAAACCTACCGAAACATTGTTATGGCCAGACAGAGCTGCCCCGGGGACCAGTGAACGAGAAACAGAGCTAGTCATGGCACCTGTATCCACCAGAAACTTCTTAGCCGAACCATGCAAATCCGCCGTGACATAAGGACCACGCTGATCTACAGGTATTTGAACTGGTCCCTCATCCTGTCCCTGGCTGTCCTAGTTATAGGACATCCCGGACGCCTCGTCCAGATCATAATCATCGTGATAGTACTGCCTTCCTTGGGGCTCATCGAAATAATTCTGGTCAGAGCAACCCCCCGAGGATGCTCCACCCTGGATCTCATCACGACCGCCTTCACCACGACCCCGTCCACCAGCACCCCAACCCCTAGGGGCCGCAACCTTCTGCAACAAATCCGGACACTCACTCCGCCAGTGCCCCTCTCTCTTACAATACGCGCACTGGTTCGGCCCTACCGGACTTCCTCTGCCTGCGCCTAGCGACCGCTGAGCCGAACCAGCACCACGCCCTCTGCCGGACCCCCTTGCTGCCTGTTGCATTAGTACCTTAGTCTTCAATTCCTTATTCTTCTTTTCCACCTTCTCCTTGTCCTCATTCTCCCTATGCTCATAGTACTGGGCCATACTCAATATCACTGAAGGGAAGGATGTAGTCCAGGTGCTCTCAGAAGCCTGCAGCCGAGCAGCTATCTCGGGGAGCAAATTCGTTACAGATCTGATAACGAACAACCGGACACCGCCTTCCATCGACAAATCCTGTCCACTAAAATCCGAAAACACCCCTTCAAACCGAGTAAAAAAATCTGACACACTTTCATCCTTCTTCTGTTGACATGCCGCTAACTTATCCCAATCTACTCGTCTGGGTGGGATGAGAGAATGCATGTAAGTAACGATACGCCCCGGCAAAGTCAATATCTCAGCCCTAGGCTTATCGCCAGGCTTCCGCTCATTATCCCACGCCTAATCACATTCCAAGTGCCACCTAGCTCCACAACATGGTCCTGCGTATGTACCTGTCTCCATATATCCACCGGTACCAACAGCCCGAAAAACATCTCAACATCGGCCATCGTCATCACCGTCGACGAGGCGGCCTCTGTTAATTCTTTATAATATGCCGTAGGATTTTTTCTAGGGTCCGGCAGCTGACTTTTGAGGGCAAGCACCTCACTCCTTTTCCATGGAATGTAAACCCATTGCTCCTGAAAACGAGCTTCCACCCGTGGCTAAACTATAACATCCCCATTGGATCATACCATCAAATGGTCTTGATTTAATTGCATCAACAATTTGAGCAAATCAATTCATATTAAATACAGTGCTTGTAAAGCTTGTAAACAACAGCGAGAAGGCTTCAAGCTGACGATAGGAAGAGTGGGCCTCACAGGCTCTCAGATTAGTGACAAGTGTACGTTGATTCAGGTGTAATTGAGCACAGGTTGATGAGTAACCTGTAGCTTGCGGTTGCTGGAGTGATTCCGATCTGACAGCTAACTTATTGAAGCCTTCTCGCTGTTGTTTGGTGCTTCCCCATCGCTATGTCCCAGTCCTGATGAAGACCCCGTTCGCAAGGATCCAAGTTCCCTGCCACCCATAGGGGTCGAAACGTTGACAATTGTTCTCTCTATCAAACGTGGATGACAGAGATTGATTATCTGCATACTTTTATTGTGTTATGATTCATCATACATGTAGAAGCCAGTCGTCTGGCTGGATAGGTTGTAAATATTGACTGTTGATGTCCACATGTACACTACCTTTCCCTGTCACATCACGCACTGATCACAACCCACCCCCTCCCTTTTTCCCAGGTTGCACCAATCTTAATATCATTAAGATTTACAAGCACTGTATTTAATATGAATTGATTTGCTCAAATTGTTGATGCAATTAAATCAAGACCATTTGATGGTATGATCCAATGGTGGTGTTGTCAAATGATTTAGCAACAATGATCATTTGTGTATATTGCTACATATTGTGTTAGATTATCTTCCACTGTGACCTTTCTTTTGTATCATATTGCACCCGAGTCCAGTGGATTTACGGGTTACCCCATTGATATTTAGAACTATAACATCCTGCGCGTTACGCCGTTCTGGGATCTCTGGATGAAAAATAGGTTGAACCTCCCTCATTGGGATTTGGGACACTGTCGTCGGCGTTTTCTGGTGCAGCCTACCCCGGTACCCAATCATTGTTACCATATTACTAAAGACATAATTCGGGGCCATATCAGCAGCATATACACGGTCCAGAAAGTCATAAATTATCTGAGGTGCTACACCACCAAAACACTGTTCCCATAACGCTATCAATGTAGCCGACATGTGCTTGAGAGCATGCTGCTGCACGAACGGCTCGAAATCCTTCAACACACTCCACAAATCCTCTACACCTTGGGAACTCACAAACATTTCCCTGGGGGCCGCAAAGTCTGGCCTTTGGTGTGACCGAGGGCCACACTAATGCCAGCGGGGGGGTTGTAAAGTGGGTGTAGTGGTAGTGGAAGTGGAAGTGGAAGTGAAGCATGTATATCTAGTGGCTGAACTCAATTGCACAATGTGAAACCAGAAAACTTGGGATGAATCCCGACTTCTCCACTTGACCAAATTGTGTGACCCTGTGCAATAGTTTTATTTCATTTTCCCTCCTTTTTCTTCATCATCACATATATGAGGACCTCAAAATACATGACTTCAGGATGCGTGCTGTACAAAATCATCTCCTGTACTTGGATGTAATCACTAATGGCATTGTTGTCAGGGTGGAGGGGGCGTGGGGGGAAGCATGAATGTCTCTAAATTCATGGATGAAAACGCACTTAAAAAAATTATTTCTGTATGCACTGCTACAATTTTTATTTATTAAGGTGAAATTGTTTTACAAGTCAATTAAATACACTTTTTGAATTTTGAAAAGACTATGGTATTTTTACGTTTGCTGTCTTTAATAATTACAGTGTTCCTAAAGTTAAGGGCCTAGTTACTTCCTTTTGTTTAACTGCAATTGACCCTGAATTAAGTGCTTGCTGTATATTTAGCATTATTTTAATGTTAGTGCTGAGTCGAGTAAACAGCAGCCCAGTGCTTCTGCTGCTCAGGGGGCCGCATATAAAGGTCAGGAGGGCCGCATGCGGCCCCCGGGCCGTACTTTGAGTATCAAGGCTCCACACTGTAGATCGGTTTCCGTGCCCACTGCGCAGCCTGGTTGGCAACCATTTGTTTTTCCTCATTCCCTACATCTGATCGAATCAGCACCCGCCCCATTCTTTCCCGTGCTGCAGCCCAACTCCCTTCATCTAATCCACGCACCGGTGTCCAAGCACCTAACGATACCGGGGACGAAATGTTGGGAAAAGATACAATAGATGGAGGAGCAGGCACCAAGGTGAGCAAGGACTGTATTGCAAGTGTGAGAGAAGGGGGAGAAGCAGGGGCGGGAGCAGCAGGTACAGCGGAAGGGCCCGCAGCTGCTGCACTTGCAGCTTGCGAAGCCGAGGGGGAAACAGGCGGGGTTGTAGCAGAAGCAGGTGGATCAGAGGTCGCAGGGCCAGATATAGAAACAAGGGAAGCGGCAGACTGAGATGTTGGAACAATGGGGTATACCCTCTGCGGAGCGTAGGGAGGTGGGGGCCTGGTGTCTAATAGTTCGTCCACAAACGCATCACCTTCCTCCCGGGCAACATAGGACTTATCACATTGTAATCGAAACTTCCTATCAGCACACTCTATACCTTTTTCTATTTTCTCTCTATCGTAGGCTACTGCTTTCTGAGTTACCGTTTGCATTCTTCCCCTCCGGGCTTCCTTCTCTGCCTGCATGCACCTTTGTCTAGCTTCCTTCTGCCATACCTGTAGGGAATCAAACATCGACTGCCTACTTCTCCTTGCAAATAATTTATCTAGCAGATAATTCAATTTCTGTTCATCAAAGGTACCTGTCGGTGGCCACTGAAGCTCGGCATTGTCCCTCGTATATTTCTGCAATAACCTACTAAACATAATAGGGCCACTACCGTGCTTAGTATACATATCGAAGTTCGGAGTGCCTTCAGGAGGCGCAGGTTGCCTCTCCTCCAATCAAGCGTCGGCAGAGCAACAGCTGCACCCCACACACCACAATTTACTCAAACAAGGCATCTTAACAGCAGACACATACACTACTCACACACACCAAACGACACACCAAACAAAGGGAATCCCAAACAAGACAGTCCAAAGACTGTACCAAAACAAGCAAGTCCGAAGACTGTACCAAAACAAGCAGGCAGGCTCTAGCCTCAGGCCTTTTCAAGAGTATACCAAATTCAGTAGGTGGCCTGGCAGAGCGTTCGCAACACTCTGCACCTCAAGGGTTCGCAGACCCACCAAGTTCTATTCAAGACTAGTCAAGACGGTGCCATATCTGCCAAGAGACAAGACAAACTCACCTGGTGCACACGGGTCAGGCAAAGTTATTCTCCACTGCCGACTTTTCGGACCAAACGGTCAGATCCAAGGGTTTCGCCTTCGCAGGACCCCAGCCGAGATGACCACTAGACGAGGAGCCGCCCGATCAGACAGGCCGGGCAGCCACGAGAACCAGGCTCTATCATGTGGGGATCCCCGATCCGCCCATCCGACCAGAAAGCAACCCCGACCTCCACAACCCGATTACGGGCAAGATGGGTCACCTGGTGGAGTCCCTGTTCGGGCGCCAACTGAAGGAAGTGACCCGATTAGGGCCACCCGGGTCACTCGCGTTCTCCTCTTAGCCTTTCCAGAAATGAAGAGTCGGTGACGCAGTAGAGAATACAAACTAAGTTAGTTTATTGTAAAATATGCTGCAGCGGAGTCCAGTCTGACTAGCCTCCTTAGATGCTACTGAGGGGACTGACCAACAAGCATTTGATAGCATGGGATAAACCCTCCAACACCTCTCAAAACCCCGCCCCTGATGGAAAAATACTGCTTGGGCAGAAAGACAGACAAAGGAGGCATTGAGGATGAGCTACCACCTGCGAAATGGGTACACGTTATCAGGCTCATAAGGCCATCCTACTCGGTCTCAGCTCTCTCTGGTGTGGGAGCATAACTATGTCCAATGATAGGATGGCGGAGCTGAATAAACCATTCTCGTTGTGCATCTGAATCCCGACCTTGGATGAGATATGGGAACTTTCTAAACAGCAGCTTCTGCTGAATCGACAGAGAGAGCGGGGGCACAGAGGCTGGGGATTGCTCACAGCGTAACATGAAGACTCAAATAAAAAGAAAATGGCGTCCCAGATGCTAACTTAGGCCTACACTACCGTACAGAAGATGGGTACATACACATTTGCAATCACGGTTATATGACCTAGCTACATGAATGCTAACATAACTCAAGCATACATCATGGAGGACACGGGAATGTGACAATTTTGATTCTAACAGTCATGGTCGACATGTTTCTGCCCAACAGCGGACCCCAAAAGGAGTTCCAGGGCATTTATCAGGACCTTCAATGATTAAGTCACTCTGTTAAATGTGCTCTTGTGAAGCCAAAACTAAAAAAATAAATAATTATTCTTCATACTGGCCCATCAAAGATCGAGAGAGCCAGGTCAATGGCCCGAGTCTGTGAGAGGGTCCACCGTCATTCTCCACAAGGAGTCAGTCGTATCCACCCTCAAGCCACTAGATACATCCAGGAGTGCCCCACGGTCATTGGGTGCCTCAGTCCTTCCCGGAGTCACGGCGAGACTGAAATTTATTGAGCGCACCCGGCACCTGTTTCATTTTCCTGCATTCTTGTTCCGGGATTTTTCCACTCAATTTGATAAATGACTTGCCTTGCTCTGTGCAGCCAAGACCCTCCTTTGGCTGGTGTTTTTTGGTTGTTTTGCTGGTGCTGCATGGGGGCACAAGTGTTTGTCCTTAAGGATCGTCCTTCACCTCCATTGAGACATTTTTGCCTTGAGTTTATGCCCCTTTGTTTATCTGCCCCATCACCATCCGCACCAGATGCTAGAACAAAGAGGTAAGAAGCAACAGATGCATTTTCTGCATTTGCCTTTTTTTATTGTGTTTTGCATTCTCTCTTGTGGGTGGGTCATGTTGTGGTGTCATGCCACCTAAGGTTTCCAAAAAGGCAGCGAACAGCGGGAGGGACAGTGGTATGGGTAAGCTTGACCCCATGGATGAGTTGCTGGCGTGCTGTGTCCTGCATTGCTAGGGGCGAGTGAGGCTGGAATGTCAGCGGTACGGACTCCTGCAGTGGTGCCAGAGCGGCCTAGGAGGCCAGGGGTCCCCCCAAGGGCTGCATTTGCCCCTGTGCAGGGAGACTCTCGGCTCAGTTCGGGGCAGGAAATCAGGGGCAAACTCAACCCGTGCCACAGGCAACCCAAGTAGGGAGTGCAGTGGTTCATCAGCTGGCTGGGGAAAGGGATCATGCAGGAGGAAAAGGACAAGGACCTGCAGCGGGAGCTGCGCCATCTGTAGCAGCGTAGTTGGACAGGTTCACGGAGATGGCCATCAGAGGTACTCTATCAGCAGCCACTGTTTTACAGGATATGGGTCTGGGCAAGGTGAGGTCCGAGTGTGATCAATTGGGGGGGCATCTCCCGTGCAGGTAAATGAAAAGATTTGGAGTGGGGCGTTTGTGGAGTTATTTGATTTGATCATTCAGACCCCAGTGAGGTAGGAGCCTAAGCATTGCAAGGAGTGCTTGCATTCTAGGGATTGCTCTCATGCCCAACATAGGCAGAAGGTTGAGGAAACATTGCTGAACTGGGTGAAGTGTTTCACTAGCTTCCAGGTGGTCGTGGTGGAGAAATTCCCAGAGTTAGTGCTCCAACTCTCTTGTCATTAAACCAAGATTGTCTGTGCGCACAATGAGTTTGGGGGCATGTGTTTGAAGGATTATGACAGGGCATTTAGGAAGAAGAAAGTGATCTGCAAGAAGTTGTACTTGGGTCAAACCAATGTCAAGTTGTGGCTACGCCACATGATGGTCAGGAAATCGGAGTCTAACGTACATCAGCCTTCTTGGGCGGGTTGGCCAAGGGGCTGGTGAGAAGAGGAGCACTGGTTGGGCCTATAACAGAAAACGTGCACAAGACCACCTGGGACTTCTAAATTCAAGCTCAATTGCTCTTTCTGTGACATGCCAGTGCACCCTGAGTTCAAATGCTTCAAGAAAGTGAAAGAGAAGGCCCACCTGAAGCAGTGATGCCCCGTCATTTTTCAGACGACTCACTCACTGGTTAACATTCAGGCTTAACATTATGGCTTAACAGTTACGGTAACCTGAGGGCGGCGCAAATGCTATTGGATGGCTTCAATCATGGTTTCAGGATCCCTGCTGGTGGGGTCTGGCAGTGGTTTCCTTTTTAGGTCTCGCCTACGCAGCGTGCATGCGCTGCTTAGGAGGGCCTTTAGCCGTCGCTCTGCTCTTTTTCAAGCACACACTCGTGCTTGTGGCGGCATCCACCTTGCGGGAGTGAGCAGGGGCGCGCCACAAGCACGAGTGCAGTGCTTGAAAATGAGCAGACTGCGCGCCCACGCACGCACCACTCCCGGGCTTGTTCCTTCCATGCAGTTACCAGCAACACAAGCGTGCGCGGACGCACCACTCCCTGCCGGGCTTGTCCTTTCTTGCGGCTGTCTTCTACTTTCTCTTTCCCTCTGTATCTCCCCGTCTCTCTTTCCATATATTTCTTTCCTCCAAGTGTTCACACTTTTTCTCTCCCCCCTCTTCCAATCCTTTCCTCTCTCTCCGCACGCTCGCTCTATTTCTATTTCTATTGCTTCTTTTTTTAGGACTTGTGCCTTGCCTATGCCACTTCACAGGCCCCTGTGCAACGGGAAGAGGTAAAGCAGGGTCGCCTCGGATAGTTGCTAGGGTTTGGCAAAGAAGCACGTCACGTTTCTGTGAGTAGCTTCAACAACTCCCAAACTTTTTTTTACCATTTAAAAAATATATTTTGAGCGACTGGCGAGCAGAATAGAGGAAATGGCTCTGATTTTGAAGAAAAGACTACTGCGACATGTTCGACTATTTCCAAATTAAATCATGATATTGCCAAACAGCTTATTACCAGCGTCGCACCCCAGATTTCCATTGGGAAAACGCCTGAATATATATTTTTCTTCCGTGAAAACCCTTGTATTTTAGAGAACTGATGACATCCTTTTTTTCCGACGTCCCGTTACTCCCTTGTAGCAGTTGCCAATGTCGTCCTACAACTAACACACACTATAAATCGTAACCTTTAAAGTGCCGGTGGTCCTGCTAAGCACGGAGCTCAACAGAAGGACACTGTCATACAGGGCAAAGTTCATGATGTATACGTGGTTTATTTGCAGTCAATCTTATTTTCAACAGCAGAATGTAATATAAAAGCGCAGTCAGTGGCAGTGCAGGAAAAACAAACTACAGCAGGACATGTTGACAACAAAGCATTTGTCCCGACATGCAATAGTAGCAGGCAAGCCACCCCATTTTTAAAGAAATAGGATTTCTTCGCTTAGCTCTTAAACACGTCAGAATAGCTTGATCATATTTTGAGATCTGAGCAAACATCTATGTATATCAATTAAACGACCTCGGCGATGTGAAAATAATCACATAGAGCCGAGCACGATTTCTTCAAGCCAGGGGTGGTGGGGAGTCCTCACTCCAGAAGCATTTCTAAATAAATCAGACTGGCGTGTTAGGGGCTCTTTTCAAGAAGATTTAGGGTGTTCCCGTCCATTGAAGAATGCCATTTGACCACCCTGACTCAGTCGAGGTGAGAAGACGGATGCCTTCCTGCTAACCTACATTCCATATGGCATTTCCAGCACCCCGTAACGCGAGGTTAGATATATTGTTGACAGAAACGTGGCATTCTGTCTAATCACAGGATGCTCGGATGACACGCTTAAGGTACATGCAGCCGGTGTTTGTGGAGTTAGAGCTTTGAGTGATACAGGATATCACAAAGTGGGTTGCTATGAGACACATTTAGTTATCTTTCTCGACATATGTTATCTTTACAAAAACAATGAACAAATGCTTGAGTCCTTGTGCAAACTGCTGATCAGCGTTTTTACGCCGATTTTTTTAGAAATATCAAAAGGGCAAATCAGGTGAAATAACAGGTATACACGAGCAAAGTAGGCTGAATCATTTACAAAATAATTAGACAAAGTGAACAAAATATGAGTATAAATCTCTCTCTCTCTCTAAATCTCTCTCTCTCTCTAAATCTCTCTCTCTCTAAATCTCTCTCTCTAAATCTCTCTCTCTAAATCTCTCTCTCTAAATCTCACTCTCCAAATCTCTCTCTCTAAATATCTCTCTCTCTCTAAATCTCTCTCTCTCTCTCAATCTCTCTCTAAATCTCTCTCTCTAAATCTCTCTCTCTAAATCTCTCTCTCTAAATCTCTCTCTCTCTAAATCTCTCTCTCTCTCTAAATCTCTCTCTCTCTCTAAATCTCTCTCTCTCTCACTCTGGTCGGTTGACATGCTAGCTGTCTATTTGGGAGTAGGACGTAGCTGATACTCAGCAGTTACTATATAAACAAGCATTGGCATAGCCAATAGGTCTCGCTTTTGGGACCTTATAAGTATTTAGTTATGCAGCACAATATCCTTGGTGCAACAACATCAACCGTTGCATGGCTAAACACTTATAAGGTCCCCAAGGCGAGACCTATTGGCTATGCCAATGCTTGTTAAGAATCAGCAGTCCATACTTGTTAATAGAGAGGTGATCAATCACAAGATTACCTTAAAGTGTGTCCTGGGCAGGGTTGCCGGTCCTTTTGATTCTCCGCCTTTTGAGGATTTTGTTTGCTCCCCTTTGGGGGTGGTGCTCGAGAAAGAACTGGGTCAGTCAGTCAGTATGACTTTATTCAGCACAAGGCCATAAAAGATACGAACAAACTATACATAGAAATGCATTGTTGTTAAAACAATAAAAGATAACAGTGTCAGTTCCGCCTGATGCATAACCTACCAGCCCCAAAGGGGAGCTCAGTAAATGAGGCCATTGACCCGATTATATGCTCAGCAAAGTATGCTTCCTTTGGCCAAGCCACTGCTATGGTACAGCATTTGGGTACAGTAGTGCTGCTGGAGAAAGTGGACTTTGAATGCGGTTTTTGTTTGTTGCCAGTGCACCCCAATGAGTTCCATTTGTGGCGGTTTTATTTTCAGGGTGTGTTCTATTTTGACAGGTGAATGCCTATGGGTGTTCTGTGTTTTGCACGTATTTCAAGACCTTCAGCTCTTTCCTTGAGTGGGTTTTTAAGAAAGTGACTGGCGCCAAGTGGGTTCTGCATTACCTGGATGATTTCCTCTTCCTGGGCCCCCTTGGGTTCACCACATTGTGCAAAGGTGTTGGAGCGTTTTGTTGACTTGCTGGGTGGTTCGAGGTTCCTCTGGCCCAGGGCAAGACTTGAAGCCCATCTACGACGATTATCTTCTTGGACATTGAGTTAGATACTGTGGTGGGCATGTGCAGGCTTCTTGAGGATAAAGTGGTCCAGTTTAGTATGTACCTGAAGGAGTGCTTGGTGGCCAGAAAGGTGACACTACATCAGTTGCAAGTATTGGTCGGTCAGCTGAACTTTGCCCTTCCCATTATCCCTATAGGACAGCCGTTTTCCAGGTCGATTGTGCAGCCCATGGCTTGCCTTAAGCAGACGCACCATCGGACGCCATTTTCTCAAGAGGTTAGGCAGGACTTGAGAACTTTGGATTCCTTCCTTCTGCGCTGTTTCTACACACTGATGCCTACCCACTCTCTAGATACCAGTTCTCTAGGGTCCTGAGGATAGTGCTAGCGGTGACCGGGGTCGACCCATCCATTTTCAGCTCCCACTCGTTCTGCTTAGGGACTGCCATGTACACAGCTGGAGTGGGCCTGGACTGACAGCAGGTGCAAAGGATTGGGAGATGGGGGTCTGAGTGCTACAGGAGCTCTGTGCATTTGCATACAGTTTGATATTTAATATTCCTCCCTTCCTATGTGCATGCAGGTGCTTTGCCCACTCAAGAGGTGTGGGAGTTTGGCCACTCTTTCATCTTGAGAGCCCGGGAAGCATACAGGTCTGGTGACTTTGCAACGCGTGCTAAGGCTAATGGTTTCAATATGAGGTGGTATGGTCCTCCAGTCAACAGTGACAAGCTAGTTCCCAGAGGGCTTCCATGTCCAGTTCTGGTTATGTTATGTTATGTTAAAAAAGCTTATAAAGCGCACGTACACCAAACTGTTTCATGGCGCTAGAGTCCAGGGAGTGATGCTACTGTGAAGGGATTAGTCATACGCCTGGCGGAACAGCCAGGTCTTTAGCTGTTTTCTGAACTGGGCGTAAGAGGTCAGTGATCTGATCTCTATAGGGAGAGAATTCCATGAATGAGGGGCTGTTGGACTTGGCCCTTATTGTCCAAAATGTTTTTGCTTTTCCCCCTAGCCTTTTTACTGACATAGTGTGTCTGAACTGAAAATAATAAATGCTGTGCAATGGTGTACGCACCTTTATTTCCACCATTGTAGAAATGCACCTTTGTAAAATGTTACTTTTAAAATGGACGCCATGGCTGTGTGCTTGTGCCTGCCTGCCAGAGGTGGGTTACCAGTCTAGTCGTTTGTTTCCCAGCACCCCCAGCTTTTGGAGGGAAGTCTGGCAGACAGGGTGCTCTACACCTCCCCCTAAACCAGTTGGGACCGGTTCCCCAGGGAACCTTCCAGAAGCTGCCAGCCCTTTCTGGTAGGTGGAGTGAGGGGGGCTGTGCCTCCATGTGCTCAGACTGAGCATGGACCTGAATGAGAGGGGACACTCTGCCAGGAGGTACCGCCACATTGGGCCTGTGTGCTGGCCCCTGTGCCCATCTGCACCCCTCCGCTGTCCACAGGGCCAGTGAGAGCCCTTTACTGGAGTGAAGACTGCTGTGTCAGGAGGAGTGCCACTTTATGGGAGATGACTGCTTCTAGGAGCTGCTGTCCTGTTCTGATGAGTACCCACTGCCTGCTGATCTTGCCCAGTATTGCCTGCCTGCTCTCCTGCCGTCCTAAGCCCAGCACCTGGTGAGCACTATATCTTACTGCCAGCTGCCTGCTGCCTAGCACCATGTGAGCACGTGGTCTGCCCAGGAGAAGAGAGGAGCTGATGCCTGCAGCGCTGTGCTGCTAAAGCGCTATAACTGTGCCACAGGGGAAGAGGAGCGCTGCAACTTTATTTTGTGGGACTTAGCGCTACAACCTTATTCCTGCACCAGGAGAGCGCTGCCTCCAGCCCTGCCCAGGAGAAGAAGGTGCGTGGGTCCTGCAGCGCTGGGCTGCCGGAGTGCCATATTTGCATTGACTGTGCTCTGCTTGCTGCGAGAGCGCTATAACTGTGCCCAGCAGAAGAGGAGCGCTACATTTGAAGTGACTGACCATCCCTGCCTGCTGGCAAGCGCCTGGAGAAGAAGAGCGCTTTATCTTATTGCCCAGGAGGTGAGGAGCTGACATCTGCAGCGCTGTGCTGCGAGAGCGCTATATTTCCAGTGACTGTGCCTTCCTGCCTGCTCCCTAGCGCCTCGGGAGGGCTATATTTCATTGCCAGTGAAGGGAGCGCTACCACTTTATGGTGTGGGACCTAGCGCTTTGTGGGCGCTACTACTTAATTTCAGCCCAAGAATTTTCCTGCCGCCTAGCGCCTTGTGAGCGCTATATGTAAATTGCCAAAGAGGAGTCCTGCGGCGGAGGGGGCCCGAGGCACATTGTCGGTGCCTGTCCCTCCGCGCTGCTGACGAGGAGAAGGCTCCGCTGAGGGTGAAGCCAGGAGAGGTCCCAGAAGCGGGACCTGTCGGGGCACATTGCCGGTGCCCGGAGACTGCAGAGACATCCAGAGGGGCTTCAGACTGCCGGTGAGTGGGGCTCAGTCATCCTGTGGTTGGGGGTATGTCGGGGCACATTGTCGGTGCCCGCCCCCGGTGCCAGTATTCTTTGGAGGGCATTGGTTGTGTTTAGAGTCCCATAGGAGGGGGCTCCAACGTGCCCAGTACTTGTTTCCTCCCTCAGCTGCACGACAGAGGCATTTTGGGAAATTCTAGAGTCCCAGAAGAGGGGCTCCACCGTGCCAGTGTTCTTGTGGGCAGATTCCTGTTAGAGCCCGGAGTGGGACTCCCATCGCTGCATTGTTGGCGCCAGTGCTTGTTGGGTTTACCCAGCTTCCCCGCAGGACAGGGGGCAGCTGCCACGCATTGGGGGCATTGGATTACCCAGAAGGGAAAGAGAGAGGAGTGAGGGACCCTCCTGCCCTAGCGCTTTGCGCACCTTTGTTTTCGCTGCCCTTGCAGCCATCCCTGACTTTGCGGGACATAGGGCTTCTGAGCCCCTGAGAGAGGCCAGTTGGCCTGGGCCCAGTTTCAGAGTGTTGTGCCCCCGATTGGGACGACTGGGGCTTATGCTTGTGAGGCCTAGCGCCTCTTATGATTTATGTACAGGTGATTTATGCTAAGGCTATGCCTGCGCTAAGGGGTCTATGCTAATGCATTTATGCTGGTAATGTTTTCCCCCAAATTGCTAATGTGTTGTTCATGCTTTCACCCTAATGGTGTCGCCTCCATGCTCACATGTTCAGGCCTAATGCTGTGTCGCTAATGATGGTGGTGCCTCTATGCTCACCTGGTTTTGCGTAATGCTAATGTAATGTATGCACAGTGTGATGGTATGCCTAAGGTTGCATTTTATGCTAATGCCAATCTGAATATGCATGTTGCATTTCCATGCCTAACCTAAGGTTCTCATCCCAGGCCTCCTGTTAAAGTGATTTATACAGATGGGTTCATACCTAGGGTTATGCTAATGTGCCTAATGCTTTTTCCTAGGGTGGACATTGCTGAGGTTTATGCCCCGCCTAAGGTGGCCTACCCCTAATGAGAGTGTCTCCTATGTTTCCATGCCTAATTGTTGCCCACAATGTGTTTTTATGCATATTGAGATGCCTCATGCAAGTTGCCTAATGTTATACCCACAAGGATCCTGCCTGTAAGTGCGGGTTGTTACACAGTTACTGATGCTTGCACATTTATCCTGTGTACTTGTGATGATTCCGGCAGCGGCCCGATTGGCCCTGCCTTGTAAATAGTCCCCCTCTGTAAATGACTACCTGGTGCCAGTTGGCTCCGTGTTCACCATGTGATTGCATCCTACTGTATTTGGTATAATGCACAAGTTATTTTTCATGCAACCTGGTGTGGTCTCCTTTTGTAGTGTGCCTGGTGTGTCGCCTGTGAGTGTGCTGCGCAGATGCTTTACACATTTCCTCCGGAGTTTGGCCCGCCCGCTCTGCACCACGCTATCCGTTTCTAACAGGGGCCAAGACCGCAAACCTTAGTCCTCCATGTTTCTTACGTTTAGATGATGGAATGACCAACAAATTCAAATGCGAAGACCTAAGGTCCCGGGAGGGAACATAGCGCTGAATCCGAGAGGATACAAATGTTGGGCTGTTGCCGTATAGAGCTTTAAAGGTGATACACCCCAGCTTGAATGCGCAGCGTTTGGCAACTGGGAGCCAGTGTAGACTTTCCATTAATGGCTTAACATGGTGCCATGTGGGCAGGTGGTAAATTAATCTGGCCGCTTGATTTTACACCAACTGCAGGCGATTTAGTTGATATGCTGGAATACCTGCATAAAGTGAGTTGGCGTAGTCAATGCGGGAGATTACCAGCGCCAAGACGACCTGGATTAGGGCTTCTGTAGTCAGAAATCTACTAATCTTCCGGATTCGTCGTAGCTGGAAGAAGCAGGAGGAATCCACTGTCCCAATCTGGGCTTTCATAGACAGATCACTGCTGATAACAATACCCAGACTTTTGGTGGAGCCTGCTGGGAGTGGGGGGTTTCCTAATTGGGGTGACCAGAAGTTGGAATCCCATGGGTTGGCTAGCCCACCCGTTAGGATCAGCTCCGTTTTATCAGGGTTTAATTTCAGATGATTACTATTCATCCATTCACTGATGAATCGCATGGTGGATTGAAAGTTGAGGACAGAAGATGGCGATTGATCGATATCAAATATAAGATGAAGGTCATCGGCATAGTTGAAGATGGTGACCTTCCTTTCTCCAAGAGATCGAATCAAGGGTATTAGATACAGATTGAAAAGAAGAGGTGAAAAAGAGGAGCCCTGAAGTACTCCGCAGGTCAATTTCTTTTTGGCGGAAGAGAACCGCTTGAGAGCGGTTACTAAGAAAGGATGAGAGCCATTCAAGAGCCGAACCCTGAATCCCGGCGTTATCGACACTGTTGATCAAAAGATCGTGGCCAACCGTGTCGAACATGCCGAGAGGTCAAGAAGTACCAAGGCCTGGGTGATCCCCCTATCAGCTCCCCTTCTAAGTTCATCCATGACTGTAAGGATGACCGTCTCTGTTGAGTGCGCCGGTCGGAAGCCTGCTTGTTGAGGGTCAAGATAGTAGGAGCGTTCAATAAAGGAGCTGAGGCAACTAGCCACATGAGCTTCCAGAACTTTAGCTAGATAGGGGAGCAGTGAGATAGGGCGATAGTTAGTTAAGGTTGAGTGATCTGCCCCTGGTCTCTTCAGAATAGGAACTATTTCAGCATCTTTGAATGCATTTGGAACAATGCCCTGTTTAAGGGAGTTATTCAGGAGCGAGAGAGGTGGATCCGGACAGGTGAGAAAAGCTTCCCGCAAAATGTATGGGGGGTAACAATTTAGCACAAATCTGATGTAGAGATCTATTTGAGAACATAGCTAAGTGTTTTGCGGAAGCCTTGATTGCTTGGTCACATATTGTACCTAAGAAGTACTGGTGTGGTGCCATTCTGTGCGGGCACTGAATGAATCTTCCAAGTGCCAGAACAGATGGCTCTCGAGGTTGCTGAGATTGTTTAGGCTGGATTGTATCCCCCATGGCTGTATCAGGGGGGAGAGGTTTTTTTCTCTGTGATGGGGGGCATTTGTCACCTGAGGGCAATACCAAGCTTGTGAGCAATCTTTTCACTTTTGCATGCCAATATGTTTTGCAGGCTATGGTGGGGTCCACATGGTCGTTGAACCATGCTGGCCTGTGGCGGGGTGAGTTTATGGTTGGCAGGGATTTCCAGGTCACCCTTGCAAGTCACTAAGAGATACACTCACGAGATCAGTGTCAGTGGGACCTCAAAGGGGTGTGCTTGCAGCATTCGGTAAAGAAGCTGCACTTATAGGAGTTGGGATGCTCGCATCCTCGGCCACTAGCCTAACCTAACACGTGTGCATTTGTGCTTTGAGACACTGGCTCTCTGGGGGATGGAGGATGCCGTCTACACCACGGAAACAAGGCATGGCCCGGTTGAGCAGGCTGGCTTACTGATGGCTGTGCCTCGGTCTAGGTCCACTCTCTCCCCGCAGCTCCTCTGTGCCGTCTCTTGCCTCCAGACCCCGACCTCCTCCTTGGGAGGTTCGAGGCTGTTGCCTGCTCCTGTGTCCAACTGGGACCAGACTGCCTGCAACCACCGTAACCTTTATCAGCCGTTTTCTTTTCTTCATTTTTCCCTGTTGTGCCACTGTTATTGTGCCCATCTGTGTCTTGCTCTAATTCCACCACTGTTTTTATTTTCTCGTGCCTGCCTGTTCCTTTCGCCTGCTGCCCCTGCGGCCCCTCCCCCCCGGAATTCCCCCCCGGAATTCCCCTGCTCCTGCCTCCCAGCCTCTCCTAACCTCACCTACTTAATGGCGGCCTCTGCGTGGTCGCGCAGCGGACGTGCGCAGCGGGCACGCCGCTGGCGCGCCGAAGGCATACCAAAGGCAAGCCCGTCCGTGACCTGACCGCGGCCAGCGCCAGGAACCCTGGATCTCCCACTACCCATCGCTACGACACCACCACCCTCCTCGCACTCAACCCTGGAAGACTTAGAGAATGCCAACAGGCCTCGCCGAACACGACCCATGGCCAGTTCTCCTGCCTCCACTGCTGCCAGACCCTCACCGCCACCCCGGCCTCCAACACCGCCGACGCCAGCACCGGCGACACCCTAAAATGTATCCTCCTCAACGTACGCTCTGTACACAAACACGCCATGGAAATCTGGAACCTACTCGACTCTCTCTCGCCCGACATCGCCTTCTTCACAGAGACCTGGACCAACGCATCCTCCGCCCCCGACATCAGCACCGCCATCCCAGACGGATACAAAATCCAGAGGAGAGACCGCCCCAACCACCCAGAAGGGGGCCTCGCCATCGCCCACAAGAGCACCCTCCGCCTCACCACCTGCAGCGAAACCTTCCCCTCCGCCGAACACCTGCACTTCCAGATCCAGACCACCCCCAAAGCCACACTCCGAGGAACCCTCATCTACAGACCCCACGGCCCCCGAACACCCTTCGCCACCACCATCACTGACTTCATCGCACCCCATGCCATCGCCTCAACAAACTACATACTCATTGGAGACCTGAACTTCCACCTCGACAACCCCAGCGACCCCAACTACACTATCCTTCGTGACAACCTCACCAGCATCGGACTTAAACAACTCGTCAACACACCGACCCACAGAGCAGGAAACACCCTCGACCCCATCTTCGCGGCAGGAAACAGCGTCCAATTCAGCCACACAACGCAGCCGCCATGGACCGACCACCACTGCGAACACTTCGCCATCAACAAACCCAAGGCACCCAAACCAGCCCCACGCCCACCTCGAAGGAACTGGAGCAAGGTTACCGATGAGCAACTTAACTCCACCCTCACCCGAGACAACCACACCTGGGCACCCGACGCAAACGACGCAGCCAGAGAACTCCACACCTGGATTTCCAACTGCACAGACGAGCTCGCCCCACTACGCAACCCCGACAGACAACGCCCCAGGAAAGCCGCCTGGTTCACCACCGCTCACCGAGAAGCCAGACGCACCTGCAGACGCCTGGAGAAGAACTGGAGAAACACCAAGACAACCGAAAACCACACCACCTACAAGGACGCCATAACGGACTACCACAACCAGATCAGAGCCACCAAGAGGAACTTCATCCACAACAAAATCCTGGCCAACTCCACCAACTCCAAGGAACTTTTCAGTGTCATTCAAGAATTCACCAACCCAACGAGCGAAGCCACAGACATCACCCCATTCCAAAGACCTCTGCGACAAGCTTGGAACCTATTTCCACCTCAAGATCAAAAACCTCTACGACAACTTCATCGATCATCCACCCGGCGCCACAGACGGCCCCCCGCCCCCCAGAAACACCAGCCAGCCCACCATCTCCAACTGGACACCGATCACGGCCGAAGACACCGCCTCGACCATGAAAAGCATCCACACGGGGGCCCCCACCGACCCCTGCCCCCCTCACATCTACCACAGAGCCGCGGCCGCCATCGTACCCGAACTACAATGCACCATCAACACCACCTTCAAAACAGGCACCTTCCCAGACGACTGGAAGCGCGCAGAAGTCAGACCCCTGCTCAAGAAGCCCACAGCTGACCCCACCGACCTCAAGAACTATCGGCCCATCTCGCTCCTCTCCTTCGCAGCCAAAGTTGCAGAGAAAACAGTTAACAGGAAACTGACATGATTCATTGAAGAGAACGCCGTCCTCGACCCGTCCCAATCCGGATTCCGAAGCAACCACAGCACAGAGACCGCCCTACTCGCCGCCACAGACGACATCCGCACCTTCCTGGACCAAGGCCACTCCACAGCCCTCATCCTACTCGACCTATCAGCGGCCTTCGACACCGTCTCCCACCACACACTAGTCGCCAGACTACACGACGCAGGCATACAAGGAACAGCCCTGGACTGGATCCGATCATTCCTCACCGGAAGAAGCCAAAGGATCAGACTCCCAACCTTCCTCTCCGACCCCACGAAAATCACCTGTGGAGTCCCACAGGGTTCATCACTGAGCCCCGCCCTCTTCAACATCTACATGGCCCCCCTCGCAGCCATCGTCCGACAACACGGCCTCAACATCGTATCCTACGCCGACGACACCCAGCTCATCCTCTCCCTCACCAAAGACCCCACAACTGCCAAACTCAACTTCCAGAAAGGAATGCAAAACATCGCAGTCTGGATGACCAACAGCTGCCTGAAGCTCAACGCCGAGAAGACAGAAGTCCTCGTCCTCGGTACCACCCCTTCTGCATGGGACAGCACCTGGTGGCCGACCGCCCTCGGAAGCCCACCTACCCCCTCAGACCACGCCAAGAACCTCGGCATCGTACTCGACTCATCACTCACCATGAACCGACAAGTCAACACCGTCACCTCCAGCTGCTTCAACACCCTCCGCATCCTCCGCAAGACCTTCAAGTGGATCCCCCCTGAGACAAGGACGACAGTCACCCATGCACTCATCACCAGCACACTGGACTATGGAAACGCACTCTATGCCTGCATCAAGTCCCTACTCGACAAACTCCAGACAATACAGAACACCGCCTCAGACTCGTCCCCGGCATCCCCCGACACGAACACATCAGCCAACACCTACGAAGTCTCCACTGGCTCCCCATGGAGAAAAGAGTCACTTTCAAAATCCTCACTCACGCCTACAAATGCCTACACAACAATGGACCCAAATACCTCAACAACAGAATCAACTTCCACGTACCCAAAAGAAACCTCCGATCTTCCAACCTCGCACTGGCCGAAACAGCAGCGCATCCACAGAGCCAGAGCAGGCGGAAGATCCTTCTCTCACATTGCAGCCAAGACCTGGAACGAGTTACCGGCAGACATCAGACATGCCCCCTCCCTGAACACCTTCAGGAAGACCCTCAAGACCTGGCTCTTCGGCTAAACAGATCTGCGGACCCCCCCCCCTCAGTGCCTTGAGACCCTCACGGGTGAGTAGCGCGCTTACAATTCCCTGATTGATTGATTGATTGATTGAGGGGTGCACGAGGTGCGAGCGCTCTCGGGCACACAGGCCTTCCGCATTGAGTTAAGATCTGCTACCTCACAAAAGCAATGTTTAAGACCTGCACAGGGATTTTAATGTAGGAGTGATAACCCCGAGATGAGTAGGAGTGATCCAGATACAGGTTAACCATGAGCTCACAAAAGGTATTTGCTTGGGTGGTAGAAGGGTTAGGTGACTAGATGTATAGCTGACTCTGTTAAAACATGGGTAGCAATGTAAAGTCATGTAAAAATTCCAAATTATACTGTGATTGAAAACGTTTTTAAGTTTGGTTGAAAAATGTAAATAAAATACGCCCTGAGGTGTTTGGAATCTCTAACCAAAAAACAAAAAGTTGGGTCTTGGTACAAGATGCCAATCAGCGGGTGGAAGGGGCGGAGTGGGGATGCATCTAATACGATTGACTGTGTGCGGAAGTGACTTGACTTGTCTCCTCACTTATTACCAATTTTCAATAATGAAGAGGGTGCCCAGCTGCCTGATGTTAAAGACAAACAATGACATTGTCGCATATTTAAGGGCATGTGGTAATACTGCTCACATCTTGTTTATATCTCAAAAGGATCCTCATGCTAACAACTTTTCACCTAAACTATTTACCTAAAAATTGTCAATACGGGGAAGTAAATTAATAATAGCTAGCCAGAAATTCCTTGAAGTAAACATATGCATGCATCATTTAAACCGACATCTTTAAGAGCATAGCTGAAAACAGTAGGCATAGCCAGGCACCCGTGCAGTCCTGGCTGGGAACAGTCAAACAGACCTAAACTGATGACATAGGAGGTTCTTCTTACTATATTCAGTTGTGCAATATATACAAAGATCTTTCTAATGGGTTTAAGACTTGTCTCAAAGCACTTTTGTATGGGGTTGGATGCCACGGTGACATGAATGATCTTGAGATGCTGGTGGGAGAGCATGCAATTATGTTATCAATAAACAATCTTCTACATATGTCTTTTAATTGATTTCTTAAAGTGCAGACGGTTTTCAATTAATCTTATTTCTACAGGCAGTTTGCTTCAGGGCTAAATGCATATTACTGTTAGAGCTTCGTCTGAAATTAGGGAGTTCCAACAGATTTGTCAATTTCATGTCAATGGTCATCACTGAAGCTTCATTTTCAAACTACAGACCAGGGCCCAAGAATTCGACTGCATGCATTTATATAGATTGTTTCCTCTACACTGAATCAGGGCACGCCCTTCCTAGAAGCAGCCAATAATGTATGTTCTGACATGTAGAGATGTTTATATAGTGCAAATCTAGCTAGAAAACAATAGAGCACTGGATGAATGAAGAGAACCCACAGATACAATTTAAGGCTATTTACCATGAGGAGGGTAAAAGGGGCATTCCTAGGGTGATAGAGTTCCTTGAAGACCTATGTTTCCAGCTTCTTTTTGAATATCGGGGGGTTAGAGCCGTTGTGATGCTGATAATGATGCTGTTTCTAATTTTTGAAGTGTGCACTGAGAAGGTGTGCATTCCATTTTTGACTTTTGTGCACATTTGTGTCTATAGTCTGGTGATGTTCTGGCTCCTCTTCTGACGCCGTCCGCTTGAGGTGTTTTTTTTCTTGTACAGGGAAGTTGGGGTAGTCTTTTTGATGACCTTGTAGGTAATGTAGCTGGTCTTGAAAATGATGTGTGTTTAGAAGGGTAGCCAATGTAAATACATAAGGGTTATGGTCATGTGGTCAACTTTCGTCATTTAATTAGACAGAGAGCGGAGGACAGGATGCTTTTGAGGGGTGCCAGAGGGGTGTCAGATCAGCTCTTGGGCAGGGTGTTCTTTCAATCTAGTGTGACAGAAACAGAGCTTTCGATGTTCTAAAATCAGAAGAGTTGTTACCATGTTGTTTTTTTTCTTTCTAGTGATGTCTTTGTTGAAGGCAAAGTCAGTTTTATGGGCGAATACTTGAGGTTTTACATTATCTGTTGTATGTGAGATGAAAATGTCTAGGTTCATGTTGGATCGACATGTATGGATGTGAGGTTGTTGGAGGCTATTAGTAATTAGGAGAACCCCTATCTTTTTTGGTGTGAGCTTCAGGTAGGTACTTAACATTCAATTCTGTATTACCTGGTGGTATGTTTTTAAATGGTAATCTTCTTGGTCGAGGAGACTTGAATGTTGTTGGTGTATTGATGAATCTTGATGTTGTCAGTAAGTAAAGTTCTGGAGTGATCTATATGGACATGGAAAATTACTGGAGGCAGAATGGATCCCTGGGGTATCCTTCAGGACACATGGAGTTACTTGAATCTTGACGTTCCTATCTGTGTGGACTGTAGGCGATTGGGTAAATTGCAGTGGCGGCTTGCCGACGGAGTGCTGCGGGCGGGGGAGGGGCAGGGTGGGGGGTAGTGGACTCGGACATACGACAGACAGAACTCAGAGTAAGGCTTACTCTGAGTTCTGTCCGTCGTATGTCTGAGTCCTCTTCCCCCCCACCCTGCCCCTCCCCCGCCTCACCCCACCGCCCCGCAGCACTACCTCGGCAAGCCGCCACTGGTAAATAGGATATAAACCACTGCAGGACTGTGCCTGAGAAGCCCAGGCCTGTTTTCAGGATTTGAGTCAGTCCTTAATGTTCAACTATGTGGAAGTCTGTGGAGAGGTTGACCACGGTCAGGAGACAGCAGTTGTTTCTGATGTTGATGAGGAAAGCTTAATCAACAACTTAAAGAGTGGCTGCTCCAGTATGATATAAAGCAGAGCAGATTGCTTTTGTTGATCTGCTTCTTTAGCTGGGTGGCATCTACCTTCTTAATATTTTGTTTTTTGCATGAGGAGTGATAGGGCAGAAGTTGGTGAGGTGATTTGGGCCCTATGTCACTTTCTTCAGCAGAGGGAGACAATTTACTGTCTTGGGGGTATCCAATAAGGTTCCTAGCCTGAGGAAGGAGTTGAAAAGTTTTAGGTCAATCTTTGGAATTATCTCTTCATGGACAACAAGCAAAGTCTTCTTAACTTTAACTATAGTCCTCCAGCACTCACATTTTTATAGATTCACTTAGTTCAATCTTTGACCATTTTAAGAAATCCCAGCTTGGCAAATTTGAATGAATCAAGCATGTGAATCTATGAAAAATTCAACATTGGAGAGCAGGAAACAGGTAGAAAGAAATAGGAAAATGTGTTGACTACTGAAACTTTCTGAGCAAAATGCTACTCTTGTATGAAATCAGAGTACCCCAACCAGTTCGGGGTGCTTCTGCTGCAGCAAGACTCCCACTTCGAAAACATGACTCACATCTTGTGATCTGAACTGGTTACCTATGATCTACCTATAGAATTTCAAATTATTCATAATAGGGTTTAAAGCTTTGCAGGAATTTGGGCTGCTCTGTACAAAGTCAAGACGTTTGCATCGGAGAGCTGCAGGTTACAGCCATAGATCTCTAGAAGACGGCTGATGTTTTTGAGTGTAAAACCAGAGGTGTCAAACTGGAAAATAACCAAATTCAAATGTACTCTTTCACACTCTGCAAGGTCTATTGCTTCTACTTGCCTTTTATTCTTAGTTGTGTGTTTGCTTGTTTATCTTTAAGCATCAAGTTCTAAAGCCTTCTGGTGTCTTCTTAAGTTAAGTGGGGTTTCTATGTTCAACACTTTGAGATGTCAAAGGACGATGAATGAATAAGACAGATGGAAATGAGCATATTAAATAAAAGACTCTATCAACTGAGTCGCTTTTGTTGAGGGTGTGACAAGAATGCATGGCTGCCACGGTCAAATGCCTTTCACTGCCTTTTAGATTCTATTGGACAAAAGAAAAGCTTCTTTTCAGTTCATGAAAAATATGAGTAAACAGACAATGGAACACATTGTTACATCGAAAGTCAGATATGTGAAGAATAAAATGAAGGCCTGACTTAGTGATTTAAAACAGAAGGACAGATGGTATTAGCAGGCACTGTCAGGTAAACTAGGAGTTTTTGGGAAGCATGCAAAGGGCAGCAAAAGCATTATTGATGGAAAAAACACGACAGGACATTTTAAAAAGAAAACAAGTTGGTGACTGTTGCCCGATCGGCGACCCACCCGCTTCAAGGCACACTACAAACATTAACAAAAGTGGCAAGAGTTAGGCCTCCGACAACAGAACAATCAACCAAAGAACTACAAAGAGTGTTCCACAAATAAGAGCACCCTGGCACAACGTGAAAGACATTGTAAGGTAGCCATGTGGGATAATGCACCAGCTGCATTACTTTTAGCTCCCCGTTTTCCTACTCGCTGAAATAAATCGGCACCTATTATATAATTATGTGAGTAACACCAATGCTTAATTTTAATCCTTTTTATTTTAGGAGGCCACTTCAGCTCGCACCACCCATAGACCTTGCCATCGCTGCCAATGACAATACAACCACTACTAACCATCACATTCCTACAAGTGGGACAATTCAAACTATTCCAGGCCCCCAAAGCTGTAAGATTGTCTTGGACTGCAGATATTAGTCATTTTTAATGTATTTATAAACAACTATTGTTGTACTCTTCTCTAAATAAAATAAACAGCGCCACCATGTGGTGCTGGTGCTGACAATTAAGTGCAGAGCACCGGAAACCAAGCACGGAAACTACTTGTTCAAATTAAGCACTTATAACACATGTATTTCACAAGGCTTGAGTACCTCCTTGGGGTGTTAGCTGTGCTTAATTTGAGCTGGTGTTTGCAGGGAACCGGGACTTATTTTTCATCATCAGCCTTTCATCCAGAACAATAGAGAGGGAAGGCAACAGAGGGAAAGAGAAGGAGGAGGAGAAATACAAAAAAAAACTGTGGAAATTGAAATAGTAAGGATGAAAAAGAACCTACCAAAGTGAGTTAAAGGGACATGGAGCACAGGTTGATGGGAGAAAGAGGCAGGAGGTGAAATCAAGGCTAGATTGCCTTGGTATTCGGCAACCCAGACATTAGGCTGTACAGGCTGTGTGCCTTTGAGAACAAATTTGGCCTCAGCACTTACCCTTTTAAAAAATTAAGCACTGGGTGGAAGTACTATAAAGGTTATTATTTGTCAGCAAATGTCTGAGCATGTAGTACACGCCTCCAACGTGTAGGAGTCAGATGTTGATGGGTTGGCTCAGCCATCCATCCATCTGAGGTTGACAAATAAAGTAAGTGCCAAATTAGTTTACCAACAATAGTTGAGATACCTTAGTCAGGGTTGTGGCCAGGGCCGGACTGGGAACCCAAAGCAGGCCTGGCAATTTTCTCAGACCAGCCCCTGGGAAAGCACTGCCAGGCCCTGGGAGACTGGAAACGCTTGCTTACTGCTTTTGTTACTGGAGCCGATATTGCAGCACTGCAGCAAAACTGGCCCCCAGTAGCAAAACCGGCCCCCACCCTTCTAGCCTCCCGGGGAAGCGCTCAATGTCCGGCATGGATGTGACTAAAAATTACAGGGCTGTCCTTGCACAATATTTTGAGAGGGCCCTAAATTCACACCACAATAGCATAATTGCCTATTTAAAAGGGTGCCACTAACCACCTCACTTTTAAATGACAATGGTATTCGGATCTCAGACAATTGTGCTGAGAAACTCTACCTTGAATGAACTCTCGTGTTCCATGAGGAAGAGGGGATCCTGAACACTGCAAAGGGTCCAAGGGCTTGTCTTTTGCCCATGTTTTTCGTCTCACCTCTGTGGAATCCCAGATCGATCAGCTTTGTGACATTCACCCAACCAATGTTACAGAAGCAGATTATATGGGGCTACAGATTTGCAGTCAGGGCCCAATTTT
Organism: Calotriton arnoldi; assembly: GCA_963921515.1. Taxonomy (NCBI): domain Eukaryota; kingdom Metazoa; phylum Chordata; class Amphibia; order Caudata; family Salamandridae; genus Calotriton; species Calotriton arnoldi. The sequence goes on along the minus strand of CAWUFW010003177.1, from coordinate 1,510,854 downwards.
GTGGCTCTCTCCTCTACTAAAACTAGGGCAGGAGGAATATTTCACCTTCTTCCCTCTCATCCAGAACAGCTCCTATTCCGCACTGTGTTCGGAACTAAGGGTCTCATTTATGAGGCCCTACTGGCACTATTGCGCCGCTGAAACGTCATTTTTTTGACGTTCTGGTGGTGTAATGTGCCACTGGCATATTTATAAGGCAGCGTAAAGCCACGTTACGTGGCTTTCCAAGGCCTTATAAATATGTGCCCTTTTCACGCAGAAAACTGCGTGAAAGGGGCGTTCCATGGGTGTTGATGGGGGTGTTCCCAGCATCATCGATGGCTTTCTGACGCTGCCCCAGATTTATGAGAAATCGTAAGTCTGAGGCAGCACCAAAAACTTACGCCTCCCCAGGGGAGGCATATGGGAGGCACAATGAGGAGAAATATTTTTATTTCTCCTCGTTTTTCCTCTTTCTATGTGTGCTGCATTCTGCAGCACACATAGAAAGAGAAAAAAGCCTCTTGTGATTGTTTTTGTGCAGGAAGGTTTCCCTTCCTGAACAAAAATAATCATCCCCTCAACGCAGGCACCCTTGCACCATGGTGCAAAGGTGCCTGCGTTGGCGCACAGCAGCCCATTGTTCACAGGCGCAGGGGAAAAGGACAGGAATGAGCTGTATCTAATAGATACGGTGCATTCCTTCCCTTTTCTTTTGCTGTAGGGCAGCAGAGCAGCAAGGCCTGCTGCGCTGCCCTACGGCTAAAAACCCATAAATGAGGCCCTAAAATCTGAACATCAAAGTTGACAGCACATCCTGAATATTACATGGTTTCAAAAAGTTCTATACTTGTTGATTTATTATCACTGTTTAAATAAAAGATATTTTGTAGATTGGTAAGTTGAACTGAAGACTTTTTCACAAGGTTTGGATTTGATTTGAGAGAGCACATGCACACGAGATTAGAACATGTTGGTATGTTGAACAGATTTATGCTACATTGATGGGTTAGTGCATTTAGTTCCCGATATGTCATTATGTTGTCATATATAAATGAAGCACAATTCGATTTATTGACTTGCCTGTAGGTATGATCCCAAACACTATAGGTGTAAACTTGTGGAGAGTTGTGAATGGTAAATATAGTTTTATATTCTTGCATATAAAAGTCTTTTGATCCCTCAGGATGAGTAAGTCAAAAAGTTTTTCTATTTATACTTTAATAAATGGCTAAATGGAGTCCCCTGCTGAAGAGTGGATTACTTGAAATTCACTGGGACTATAGTAATTTAAAAAATAGATTTATATAATGAATGAACTGCACAAGTTGAAAGATAAAACAAGATTTATAATGAGAATTTACAGTACCTTGTTTCTTTAATTGTTCTGGGTGACCATCCAATTACAGATACACCTAAAATTTGCAAGTGATGCTTAAATTCTCAGCCTAGACCCCTAAATTCTAAGCCTGGACGAAATGTTTATTACACCGGAGTAATCTGAGCAATTTCAGTAACTAAGCATTACTCTTGTGATGCGAAAATACAGAAATTATGTGATTACGCCAGCTTGAGTAATTAAAGAGTAGTATGGGGCAATAATTAGGGGTGGGCACAACCTGCATTTAGCGTAAAAAGTAGTTCTGCATTTAATGCTACATCTTAGTGCAAAAAAGCCCCCTCCTGTCCAATATGGACACTAGGATGCATTTTGCGCTAAGAAATAGTGCTAAACACAACAGAACCCAAATAGTGTTGTTTTGGGATAAGATTTCCCCCCAACATATTACCGCCGTTTTTCATTATTTTCTTAGTGCAAAATTCACCCTCATGTCCAAAATGGATGCAAGGATGTATTTTGCACTAAGAAACAGCACTAAATGCAGCAGAACATGTATAGCGAGTGCAAGCAGCCGCTCGCACTCACTAAATGTGCTCTCACAGCAGGATTATTTTCCCCCAAATTACCCTACATTTTGCGAGGAGTAATTGCATAATTATTGGTAATTCTGTGCCAAAGAGTAATGCAGAATAACCAGAATTACTCCGATTACTCCGACGTGATCTAAATTTTGCCCAGGCCTAGCAAAAATCCTACTGCCCTACGTAGGGGCACAGGAAAAACGAACTAAGAGAGAGCAAGGTGCTGCTGGCTACTGCTGTTTATGTCCTGAAGCATTTAGTGCTATTTTCTTAACACAAACTTGTCCTCTGGCTCATTTTGTACGCAATGGTGCATTTTTCACTAAGAAAATAAAGCTAAATGGTGGATTAAGCTTCTCGCACAGTTACGCAAATTCTGAGTAATTTTGCAGTAATTATGAAAAATGATGCTAGAGAGAATTATACCTGTTATGCCCACCTCTTCTAAGTTCCAGGCTGGTACTCCATGCAATCCTAACATTGTGACTTTACTTCCAGTAATTCTTAAGTCATGATAACGCATCAAATTTGGGCTCATTCTTCCTTATCCCCTGCAATGGAAGGTTATAGGTGCCTGAGAAATAAAAGGAATTAGGATCAAGTACAGTTTAACAATTGCAATGTAACACTTTTGACCACACACTAAAACTCTGAGTCAGAAGATGGAATTAACTATGGATTTATTGCAAATTCAAAGCCAAGCTGATATATATATTAGTCTTAGAAACACAGTATAAAAATACAGAATCACTAATGGATAGAGGAACTATCTGACAAGATTTATCCTCAATAACAGAAAGCAGAGGGGGAACTCTGTAGCTGCTGTACAGAGAATGAGAAACTTAGGGGGAGATTTTCAAACCTTTTTGCGCTGGTTTAGCGTCACAAAAAGTGGCACTAACCAGTGCAAATTTTGTTTGGGATATTTTATTTCCAGTGCAAAACTTGTTTTGCACTGAGCAGCACCCTCTAATTAGCGCAAAGCACTGCTTTGCGTTACTTTGCGCCAAGGGGGTGTTCCATGGGTGGTACATGGGTGTTCCCATGCAACCACCCATGCCTTTTGACGCAAAACCATATTTACAAGGATTTGTAAACATGGTTTTGCGCCAAAAGTTAACGCCCCTACTAAGGAGGTGCTAACAGGAGAAATGCTTTCATTTCTGTGCTTTTCCGACTTTGTATGCGTGCTGCACTGTGCAGCACGCATACAATGTAGGAAAAGCTTTGCATCATGCCTAGCATAGTATTTTGTACAGGTAGGGTACCCTTCCTGTACAAAACCTAGGCTACACTCATGCACACATCCTAGCGCTACGGCGCTAAGGTATGTTCATGGCGTACGGCAGCTGAAACCAGCACCGGCGCAAGGGAAAGGGGAGGAGAAAGCCACATCCCTGAATATATGGTGCTCTCCTGCTCCCTCCCTGTTGCACAACGCTGCACAATGTCACGGGGGATGTGCTGCATTGCACAAGTTTTTTTTAAATCTTTCCCAAAGTCTGGTGAGTAGATTGAAAGTTTCGATCCTCCTGCCTATACATGAGGTTGTCTAAGAAGATCAACTAAAGCCTATTCTAAATTAGAAATCAGGAAAACCCTATTTAAGTCAGGGAAGCAGAGAAAGGTGTCAGCATAGTAGAACCTCTGTAGAAGTTCTCTAAAGGGAACGAAAATTGTTCTAGCATGAAGTCACACAACAGAGATGTCGCAAAGAGGTCTGTACCTCTCAGAGTCTAAGGGAATCTGAATAAAGCTGAAGTATATCCTCAATTATACCTGCAAAAGAACCTTCGAGAATCACTTGTCACATGTCTCATCATTTTCCATCCTCAAACTACAAAGCTTGGCAACTACACTTGAGATTACTTTCTTTTGGTCCACACAATAAAACATTCTTGAATTCCTGCAATCTTCCTATTCCACATGAACAGTAGTCCTCCCTTCGTTCGTTAAATCTTCTTGTCCTTGCCAAAAGGTACTCCGTTCGAGCATCACTATCTCTTTCACACAATGTGCCTTTCTTTAACCATGAGCTCATGCAACTGCACCTGCAAAGGAGAGAAAAACATTGCATCCAAAGCAAACATTCATGTTAAAAGTGAAATATTATGAAATTACAATGCTTGAGGCCTAGCATTTCAGTACAGGTTTAAATACATGATTACAGATACATATACGGTTACAATATAGATGTAGAGCACTATTCAAATGGATACATTTTCAGTTCCAAAATAAATGCAGAACATTATTTAAATGGATATACAAATATATAAGAATTAACAATATTATTCAAACCACACAAATGCAGATATATGTAAGAACTGCAAACCGTTGTTACTGTAAGGGAAAACGTTAATATTCACACTCATATAAATGTCGAGATTACACAGTGAATGCAACTTCTGTATCTGTTCAGGTGCACTACATTACAATAATAATGTTACATCACACGAGTCCATAAGGCCATGTATAAACATATATGAAGCCTAGTCAAACATGATAGGGTGGAGCCTAAATTACACTGCTCCTGTAGTTACTTGTTGGCGTCTCATTTCTGGTGATCTCTGATCATTCATTCTTCCCAGGTGGTTGTTTGCTCCATTAACCTGTAAAAATTCATTCCTACACAGTGACTTTCCAAAAGAACAATCACATCTACTGGGGCTATCACATGCATTGCCTCTCAATCAGTATTCCTTCAGGGTTCCATTTACTTCCGGAAGCCTCTATCTTCAATGTACTCAGATGTGAAGTTAAGCATAGTACATCTATAGTTATAAATTATACAATATTTTTGCAGGTTGTTTTCAATATTCTGATGTGCAAGTATTCTCAGACGGCACAAAGAATTATAGTTCCATAATTCAACCTTGAGAAATTACATAATTCTTTGCCCACAGGGCATGCATAATTCTCAAGAGAGTCGTGAGTTTTACTAGTAGTTTGCACAAACTGTGTGAAAACTGTACAGGAAGTATTCCCTTGCGTACCGAAGGCTTCAATTCAAGCTATTCTCTATACACTTTCTAAAATCATGTAGTAAACGAGACATTTTAGGGCATGGGCAAAGTGGGCAATTGCCAAGGGCCCCCTTCTTTTAAAGGAAAGTCAACTTTCTCTGTCTACCTCTGTATCTAAACCTTTCTCCTTCTCTCTGCCTAACTCTACCTTCAACTCTGTCTCTATTGGTTCAGGGTCATCATAAAGAATTTTTGGGGGCCCATGCAAGGCATGTTTCTTTTTTCTAGAGACTTTTATTGTATTTAACATATTGGCAACTCAAACAGCAAGCATTTTCATATTTATATGGGCAAGGGATATTGAAACAATTTTTGATGGACAACGTTTAGAAACTTTGGAATAATGTGGGCTTGAATTAGCAAAAACTGGGTAAGAAAATTCAAAGTCGTTCTGAACAAGGACCCAACCAAATAAATCTTGCCAGGGGCCCAGAATTCCTCAAGAGGACACTGCGTTGTTAGTGCAGTATATTTGACTTTGGAGTACCTCTATTTGCACAGTTTGAGTTTCTGTCTGAACAACGTCTCTTGCAATAGAAAATTATGCTGGCAGCATGAGCACAAAGAAACTGAAATTAGCCCTGATTCAAATAGCTCAAGATTCAGGGTGTACCTGAGATTATCCTCACCTATTGAAGCTATGCGCAGCCATACTAGTGACTCACAGTGGGCAATGCTGAAAATTTTCAATGTGTAAAATACAGATTTTTTAGGAACATTGTGCCAGATGTACAACCATTCCGTTTTGCGAGTCGCAAATTGCGATTTTTTTACAACTCGCAATATGCGACTCATGAAACAGAATGTAATAATGTGTCTTAGACACATTTAGCGATTCCCAATGGGATCGCAAATGACCTGCCTCATCAATATTCATGAGGCAGGTCGCAATTTGCGACCCATTGGGAATGGGTAAGAACACAGGGATGGTGGCCTGCTGGGGAGAGCAGAACATCATGTCTGTGTTTGCTTTTTCAATAAAGCAACATTTTTTTTTTTGCAGCCTGTTTTCCTTAAAGGAAAAAGGGATGTGTTTAAAAGAAAAAAAAGAAACATTATCTTTTCATTTTTTAAGGGCAGGCAGTGGTCCGTGGGACCACTGCCTGCTCTTAAAAATATTTCACAAAGGGGAAGGGGTCCCCTCTGGACCTCTTCCCATTAGCGACTGGCTTACCACTTACTTAAATTAGGTGGTAACTGCGATTGTTTTGCAACCGCATTTGCGGTCGCAAAACAATCGCACATACCAGTGCGACACGCTTTTAGGAAGGGACGCTCTTGACACACCCCTTTTTAATAGTGACTTGCAAACTCATTTTGTGAGTCAGTAATAGGTTACGGACTCGCAAAAAAGGGTTTGTACAAACTACAACCCTTTTTAGCGGTTGCAAACAGCCCGATTTTCCATTTGCGACCACTAAAACCGGTCGTACATCTGGCCCATTATCTATATTATCCAAATAGTGCCTCTACAGCTGTCGGCATGGAAAGTTTCCGCGAGTTATGCCCGCATGTACAAAAGTTACATGAGATATCTGCTCAAAGTTTTGAACAGTCATCTGCATAATAATTGAAATTGAGGTTTGGCCTCAGGTACAAAAATGATGAGAAGGTATGGCGCAGTTTTTTTCTGTGGCATTTTCTGCTTGAGCGAGTCTCGTGCATGCAAATGTAATGCTAAAAGTACAATAAAAGCAAAATATGTGCTAACTGTGAAACCCAATAATCAGGATTTAAGCAATGATGCATTTACATAAAAAACAAGCATTGACAAAGCCAATAACTCTTGCCGTGGCTGAAGGTGTGCAGCAAGGCAAAAGAAAAAAGAAGAAAAAAGCATGTGGCTGGGTTATTTTTATTTACTAAATCAAGATGGAGCAGTAAATAATTTTTTAGATACCGGAGAGGTGGGTGGGAAAAGCAGCATAGATGGTTTTGTGACAGCGGCTGTTAAAGCAACACAGAGAGAGGGACAGAGGGCGACAGTTAAAGCTGCATGGAGTAAGAGGCAAGATAGGAGTTAAAGCAGCATGGCCAGTGGGCCGGAGACGGGTGGTAGTTAAAGCACCACAGCAGGTGGGTGGATAGGAATTGAGAGAACACGGCTCAAGCAAATGAAGCAGGACAACCATGGGGCAGAGGATGAAGCACACAGGCAAAAGAGAGGGGGTAGACAAGCACTCAGCAAGCAACACGAGCGTGGGTGGTTGAGGAAAAGCACACCGTTAAGAGGGAGGAGCACAAACGTGAGTGGGGAGAAAGAAGCAGACGGGTGAGAGAGAGTATCTTGGAGTGTAGCGGGGGAGAGAAGCACACGGGCAAGAGAGAATACAGAGCATAAGGCTGCGAGAAGCCCACAATAGAGACAGCTGGAAAACACGTGCACTCGCATGGAGTGCTTTAGCTAAAAGAAAAAATAGTTCTCTAAAAGTAAGCTGTGGAGGGTTTAAAAGCCTGTCTGACAAGTAGAATAAATTAATGCAGATTTGTAGTGTGCATCAGCTATCCAAACAAGGGAATCCTGGCACTGGGGATTCCTGCTATCTTGTAGGTGTAGGCAGAGTTAGTTGGATTGGAATAGCCATGTATTCAGCTGTTTTTAAAATGATTACTCTGAGGGGGCGGACACAGTACTTGAGGGTTGGCGTTCAACTGTTTTTCAGCTAGAGGAGAGTGAGAGCAACCCCCAAGTCTGGGTTGAATGAACCGAGGGATAGAGTGTAGTATGGCATTAGAGGACATAAGTAAACTTTTAGGAGCGTAAGGACAGATGAGGCCCTGAAGGTACTTTTGATCCTTATTGAATGGGACATGGAAAGTGAGTACTAGTGCTTTGAAAGTTATTCTTTAATGAATGAGTACCCAATGAAGGTCTCTGAGCCTTGAGGCAATCATTTGTTATTTAGGTATATTCAGGATGAGTTTAGCTGCAGCATTTTGCACAGTTTGCAGTTACTGAATAAAGTACATATGGAATGCCAGGAATATGGAGTTCCCATAGTCCAGTCTAGAAGCAGTCAGGGTATGGATCACAGTTTTGAAAGTCAAATACAGCAAAATGTTAAATATTTTCTTTAAGGTGTAACATGTGATGGCGACAGACACTATCTGAGATTTGAATGACAAGTCCCTCGAATTCCACCTGGGGTAAGAACAGGGCCGGCTGTAGGGCGGTGCGACTGGTGCTACCGCACCGGGTGCTTACTTCAGGGGGTGCCATGTTTGCAAGTTTATTTTGGTATTAAAAGCACCTGCCGCCATGATTCTTGCCTCCAGCAATTTACAGGCAACAATATAAATGTCAAGATGACTCTAGTGATTAATGTTCTTCCTGGAAAGATATCAGCATTTTGTCTAGTTGAGGTTTGGACTGATCATAAAATAGCACAGAGGATTAATATGCCTGCTGCAAAGAAGGTGTACCATGCAGATCACAAAGTGCATATAATGTAAATAGGTAGGTCAGTGGGCTACTGCTTTTCTAAGAGAGATCCTTTTGTTACTTACAGTTTATAAGTTAAAATCCTAATATAGACAGTGAATTATTAACTGTCAGCAAAGAACTGCATGCACACTACAAAGTACAGATTACAGCATAGATTAATGTTGCAAAAAGGGTTCATTTGGGTACAAATCGATTCTTATTATTGAAGGGAACCCCCAACCATGGTGTTCCGTTTTCAATTCTGACTTTGTGCTGCTCCAGACCAAGCACTCTTAAACTATACTGCCTACCAGTATAAATGACATGTCATTCCTACACCTTGTAGTCCTCTGGCTTATGTAACATTTCCTATAAGCTGATTTACTCATGTATGATTGATTGTCTCTGTGTAATATGTGAATGATGCAAAGTGCTCTGACACCCTACACTGGTATGAGTGGCGCTATATAAATAATTAAATGCTTCTGAAAGAGAGTGGTATGGAGTAACTTGAGGGGCACTGCTACAAAGTGGTGGTGAGGGAATCTGTGGTGGAGGTGGTTATCACCTCCAACATTGATGGGGGGCGCCAACAAACATTGTTGCACCGGTCGCCATCAGTGCTAAAGCCAACCTGGGTAGGAACACTGCGTAGTTTCTTAGGCCACCATGCTGATAGCCAGATGACATCAAGGGGACGATTACGATACGGCCCGTAAAGGCTCCGACCTGCAGTCGCAGCCTTTAGGGCCGCATCGTGATGGGCTGGTCGGTTTACTTTCCGACCGCCTCATTAAGTTGGATGCAGTTGGAAAGTAAACCTGCCAGTCATTCCGGCTGGCTTCCGATGGGCTCAGAGAGCCCATCTGCCAGTTGGAAGCCAGCAAGTAATCTCAAGGGCGGGTCTTTCCACACTTGAGATTACGATCACGGTTTCAGACATGAGTTCCATGCCGGCCTGTCAGACATGGAAACCATGTCAGAAAGTGTGTTTGGGGGCCCCCAGCAGGGCCACCTTTGGTGCACGGCCTCTGGATGGAGGCCGAGGGGGCACCTATGGTGCCCCCCTGTTGATCCCTGCAACTTGTGGCAGGCACCATGGGGTGCAGGGATGAACTGCACCTCCCTTTCCTCAATGGGAGCTTGTGTTACGGCCGGTTTATGGCTGTAACACGAGCTCCCATTGAGGAAAGGGACCATGCGACCGAACTGTGTTCGGTCGCATCAAAATCAGTCGGTCCGGACCGCCGACCGGTGTCGGTCGGTCCCATGACTGAGTCGGTGTCGTGCGGAAGTGATTCCGTCCCACATCATAATAAGACCCTAAGTGAAAAGAATGTTGGTCTTACCGCCATTTAGCCTGAGGCAACTTTGCTGCATCCAAGATGCAATCGTTGTTAGATAAATCCTACATTTTTCATGACACAGTTTGGCATTCTCTTCTGCGGAGAGAATCAGCCGAGTGTCATCAGCATAAGATGCAATTTTGAGGCCAAAAGATTGACCCAGCATTGCTAATACCTTAATGTACACATTGAATAGAGTAGGGCTCAGAGATGAGCCTCAAGGAACTCAATACTTTAGTGCTCTGGCAAAGGATGTAAAAGAATCATTAGTGACTATCTGGCAGTGATCTGAGAGGAAGAATGCTATCCATCTATAGGCAGAGCCTTCTACTTCAAGCTGATGCAGATGTTCCAGCAATGGCTGATCAAAGGCTGGGGAGAGGTCCAAGAGGACTGATACTGCTGAGCCTCCACTGTCTAATGACACAATAATGTGTTTTAGATGGGAGTCATCCAGTACTGAATTAATTTCTAAATATTTTGATATTTTATGGTTAACTGATTTTTCTAGTATTCGTGTGGCAAGAGGTAAAAGGGAAATGGGTCTAGAGTTTGACAATTCTGAACCTGTTTATTATGTAACGCTTTCCCATCGACTTCATTAAATACAAACTAGATTTCTGGGCCCCGATTTTACTTAATGTTTTTAATAATTTAACAAACTCCCAAATTCCTAGTACATGGTCGTCCAGCACCATAGTACCGATTTTTAAAAAGGGGGACAGGGCTAACCCTAGTTGTTATAGACCAATTTCTTTGATCGATAACACTTTAAAGATACTTGGGAGGGTGCTATTTAATAAAATTAGGAGTTGGGCTGAGGATACGCATATTTTAAATAAATGTCAGTTAGGTTTTAGAAGCAAATTAGGAACCATAGAGCAATGTCTCAATTTAAATTTGATTGTTGACAAATATACGATAGCTCGGCAGTCTCCCATTTACCTAGCTTTCATGGACCTCACCTCAGCCTTCGATTATGTGAATAGATCGCGCCTATGGTCATGTCTCCTAAATTATGGGCTAGACGAGGCCTTAATTCACTTTCTGGCCTTCTTACACAAGGATTTGGGGGCAAGGGTGAGGATTAGTAGGGATGGGGCCGTATCAGAGAATATTGTCATCGGCCGAGGAGTCAGGCAGGGGTGTGTGCTGGCCCCTCTGCTTTTCATTTTATATATTAATGAGTTGCATGATGAGCTGTCAAACTTGACTACGGATGTCCCGGTGATCAATGGCAGCAAAATACCTGCTTTATTATACGCGGATGACACAGTCCTAATGGCCCGCACACCCAATGCACTACGCACTTTAGTCGGGGGCTTTGTTGATTTTATGTCTAAATTGGACTTGTGTACAAATTTAAAACAATCTTTTTTAATGAATTGTGGTTTAAATAAACATCGGGTTAATGTAATCAGCTTCGGTTCTGAAAAACTATTTTGCACGCGCACTTTCTCATACCTGGGGCTGGTATTTGCTGACAATTGTTCCTGGACTGCCCATTTGACACACAGCCGGAACAAACTCTTAAAGGCCTCCAACTCAATATTATGCCTCCCTCAACCCAGAAGAACTGAGGTAGTGCTATCCCTACTGAAGATATATAGAACTCAATGCAGACCAACCGCAACTTATGGAGCTGAAGTGTGGGGCTATGCGAATTGTAACAATATTCAAATAGAGGAAAATAGATTTTGTCGGAGAGTTCTGGGGGTTCCGATTAGCTCCTCTTCCTTTGTTTGTCACCGGGAGCTAAAACTGTCCTATATTGAAGATTATATCAGGGCCCGTCCAACTATTTTTGGATAAAAGTATGGCAAAATCCGGCAACCACCCTCACTAGAGAAATCATAGCTGATTGTCTTAAATGTGACAAGGGCAGTAGCATACCTTGGCTGGCAGCTGTTAAGGACAGCTTGTCCGCTGTAAACCTGCCACACATTTTCTCAAATCCAAGTGATATATCAGGCATCAATAAAAAGACTATACAGGAGACCCTGTATGGGTATTATGCCAGTATGAGACTTAGGCATGAAACTTCGAAAAGCTCAGTTGCCCGTTACATAACGATGTCGGACGCTGAGGGGCCACCGATAATATTGCCAGCCCGTTATCTTTTAATGGCGACTAACCTTTGGGAAAGAAGTTTGCTCTTTCGCCTTAGGGCTGGTACTTTAAAATATTTATTATGTTTTCCCCTTGGGCACACCAGCAACCTTGAGCAAACCCCTTGTCCCTGTGGTAATCGTGGCAATCAATCTATGTTACATTTTTTGTTTTTCTGTAACTTTTATCAGTTATATAGTAAACAGTTGCTGATCCCGTTTTTAAGGTAGCAGCTATCAGCAACTATAAGGTGGCATATAGAGAAATTGTTGAGCTCAAAGACGAAAATTTAATTTTCCGCGTCAGCACTTTCTTGTGTTTGGCTGTCCGCTCACGCGCTTCTATGAGTTTGGTATAATTGGCCTTGATTGCCCATTTTTAACCCCTCATTTATATGTAGGTTGCATAATTTTATTGTGTGTATTTCATTGTTACATAATTTTTGATAAACTGCTCGCACTTTATAATATTATGCTGCTAGATTTAATGAATTTGTTTGATTTTAACGCTGGTCTAATGTGATAAATTGTTCGCATTTTACATCATTATGCTGCTATATTTAATGAACTTTTTATTCTCATCTTAATATGTGTTATTATTTTAGTCTGATGTTATTTATCAAATCAGTGGATATTGGTTGCCTGTATCAGTTGATTCCAGGAACTATTATACTATTGCCCCTAACAAATTATAAGTGTAAGACAAATCCCTGAGCATTGCGTATGTATATGTTTTGTGTATTTACTGTTTTTTAGCCTCGTGTTGGCTGTCTTAAATTTTTATTCATGTATGTATTGTTTGTTTGTTTTTAAAATTTTGCTGGTATTTTTACTTTGTTCTTTTATGGATATTTTCTTATCCGAATAAAGATGAATTGAATTGAATTGTAATGCTTTCACATAAGCTAACTTTCAAAGCAAGGTGACAGTGGCAGAATTAGGGGAGGATGGAGTAGCTGGCAAAGGCAAGGAGTAATATGATCATTGCCTAACTTCAAGATGAACGAGGGTCAGAGACCCAGATTTACTATTAGCCAAAGCTGATTTAATTTAGTCCATCTGCAACATGAAACTCATTAAATAAGAAGCAGGCAAATGAGAGTGGCAATAAACCAACCAATGGTAAGCAATGGGCGGGCTATACGCCTTGGTGAGTGCCCAGTATGCTCACAATATGTAGTTTGCAAACTGACAGCTGCAATGTCTTGTAAACTCAACCTAAAAATCCCTCAGGTCTGCTAGTGCCCCTAAGAGGTAGCTATAATGGTGCCTTTGTTTACTTGATAATTAAGCAGGTTTTAATTCATTTTATTTATATTTTTTAAAAGGTCATACTGTCAACTTCAATTGCACTAATGTTATTACTTAGTTTTTGCGCTTAATTTATTACTCCCTCAGCTAGATGGTTTGATTATGTTTCATATACTCATTCTACTAACCTTGATGGTACTCCATACATAGCCTAAACTAACTAACTGACTACCCAGCAAGGAGAGTGAGTGCCTGTCATCAAATGTGTTCACTGCCTTTTTCGGGGTGAACGCTTAGCCCGCTGTGATACCTTGACATCCTACAATACTTGAGAAGGTAACAACTGCAAAACTATACATGAGAGTAAGCTGCTTGTTGGAACGTCAATATTTAATTTGTGCTGGTTGCATCCGGTGGGCATTAGCATTCATTTTTGCGACTTCAATGTATTTTTCACTATTAGACTTTTACCATTTACAGGAGAGACAAAAGCAGAAAAAATCAAAAGTTGGAGCGCGGGGGAAATAGCGGATTAGTGACAAAGGGAAAGAATCGGAGATGAAAAAGAACTTGCAGAAGTGAAATAAGGAGATAAGAAGTATAGGGTGGTGGAAAGAAAGGCACATGATGTGGAATTAAAACTTAACAGCATTTTATTCTGCAAAAACTGGATTCATTAGAGCCGATGGCGCCGCCTAATAAAAACTTTGTGCCACTGTACTTATGTATTTACAACTTAAGTAGTGTGTGAGGTGCTTTGAGTGGATCAGTGACTTAATATCGAGGGACAAAATATCGATTTTACAAAATATAGTCACCAAATTATCGAAAACTAGAATATCGACCACCAATACTTAATAAACAAAACATTAAAATATCGAAACCACTATTTGACTAAAATAAATATTGTTTCTAACTTTATCGAACATCAAAATATCGAAACTAAAATTATCGAAATACATTCAAATAACTAACAAAGAGCCATAATATCGACTCCCAAAATATAGACAGCCAATATTATCGTTTTTTTTAATTTAAATCGAATAACTGATACACAGTAAATTAAATATATCGCCAGAAAAAAATACATTTTCACAATATAAACATATACAAAACATTTAATAAATATAAAAATATATTTTGCAAACACATTAACACCAAAAATAATTATTTTAGCTAATATCACTTTAGTCCAAAATAAATAAATACTTAAAAAATATAATGCACTAAATATATAACATTTTAATCATTATAAAACACATTTCACCAACAGAATATGGTAAAAAAAAAAAAGGTTAACAACTTCTTAATTAGCGTCTTCCATATAAGGAAACAAACTGATGAAAAAAATACAAAAATTGCACAACAACAAATAGAATGCTACCACTAACAAAAAGCACCAATAACATAAATGAACTAATTAATTAAACAGTATAAAAGCAAAGAAAAAGTTATGTTCATTTCCACTTCAACCCTACAAGAAAAAGAAGAGGAAACTCTGCCAGATTGCTTCCTGATCGCAGACTTTGATTTCAAAACAAAGCTTTGAAACTGCATTAAGTAAGTAAATTAACATTTTAAATAGTACAATACTGCTAACATTCTCCCAAATATATATCAAATTCATAGAACACTAAAATGTATTTTTATTTATTTATATCTCCTCTACAGAATTTTCCAACAGCAGCAAAAATAATCTACAACAGCTAAGAAAATAAAGTTAATTAAAAAGTAAGGGGTCCATTAGTATGTCGGGCGGATCGCCACCGCCCGCATGGCGGTGGCGATCCGCCTGACATATTCCTCCGCCCGCATGCAAATTTCCCCCCGCCACATTACCATGGCGGGGGGACTCCGGCGGACGGAAAGACCGTCCACCGGTTTACCGCCCGGTCGATGAGTCGACCGGGCGGAAAAGCTGTTAATATGGTGGCGGTATCTGGTAGACACCGCCATCTATATTAGAATACATGTGGGGACATGCCTTTCCGTGGCGGCAACGCCGCCACAGAAAGGCATGCGGTTCTCAACATTGGGGGCCCGTAGCGGGCCCCCAGGGATTCTGGGGGGTGCACATGGGGGGTACCTATGGTACCCCTCTGCATTTGACAGTACAACGTGGCAGGCACCGCGCGGTGCCTGTCACGTTGTACTGTCAAATGCACAACTTGCATTTCTGGCATTGCGGCGGGCGGTGCTTTCAGCACCACCCGCCGCAATGTTAGAAATGCGGGATGCGCCCGCCAGTGTGGCGGGCGCATCCTAATGGGATGTGCGGGACCGCCGCATGCATTGTGGGCGGTCCCATTTCCCGGGGGTATGGCGGGCGGACAAAGTCCGCCCGCCATGCTAATGACCCTCTAAGTTTCTTAAATTGCTATTTTAAATAATACCCTAAATTTAGAAAAGAAAAACGAACTCTTTCCCAATCCCCTATCACCTACAACAAATATATTTAAATATCTTAACATTATTTTTTCTTATATCAACAGAAAAACTTTCAACATTCCGAAAATAAAAGCTTGAACACATCAAAAGAACATTTTTCTTGCCATCAAATTCAACATTGTAAGTATATTGCAAAAATGTATATTTTAGAAACAAAATAATCGACTGTATTATATTAATTAAATTCTATGTACATTTTCTTTAGCATTAAAGACACCAACATGACTGAAGGCGCACAATTCATAGAGTCCCAGAAGGGGAAAATGCTCCTATGTTATATGGGTTATGTGTATACGCAGGAAAAGCAGAAAGATTTAAAAGTGTTTTGGAAATGTAGCAAGTATTATTCTAACAAATGCTATGGAAGAGCCATAACACACGAAACTACTGTTTTATCTGTGAAAGAGCACAACCACCCCCCAAATATAACAGAAATTGAAATTAGGGATGCTCTGGAAAATATTAAAGAAGAAAGCAGTAGAACAGACAAACCCACTAGTGAAATATTAAAAGCGCAATTACTTAGAGTACCCCAACATGCATCTGCACAATTCCCATCCATAGATGCATTAAAAAAAGTTATAATTAGACAGAAAAAGAAAACGACAACTACCATACCTGTCCCTAAAACATTCCAAGAAGTACTTATCCCACCTGAACTAAGCATTACCCATAATAACGAACCATTTCTTTTCTTTGACAATAAAAGCAGTGAAAAACGAATAATTATGTTTGCCACTGCAAATAACTTAATAAAATTACAGCAAAGTAACACCTGGATGATGGATGGGACATTTAAAATATGTCCCAAACCATTTTACCAGCTCTACACAGTGCATGCTATATATCAAAATACTAATATTCCCTTCATCTATTGCTTACTCCCAAATAAGACCCAAGCTACCAATCTAGAAATTCTAAACCAAATAAAAAACGAAAACACTAATTATTTTCCACAGAAAATAATCATCGATTTTGAGCAAGCAATGATTAACGCAATACTAAAAACATACCCTCATACAGCTATCCAAGGGTGCTACTATCATTTTAACCAGTGTCTCTGGAGACATCTCCAAAAGTCAACACTATGGGGGTCATTACAATGACGGGCAGATCGCCACCCCCCGTATGGCGGTGGCGATCCGCCCGCCATTTCCCACCGTCCACTTGCCATTTCCCCCCACCATATTACGATGGCGGGGTGAGCCCGGCGGATGGAAAGACCGTCTGCCGGTTTTCCGCCGGTTCCACAGGGGACCGGCGGTAAAGGACCCTAATATGGTGGCGGTGTCTGCAAGACACCGCCATCCATATTAGGATGTTGGCGGAAAGCTGCCTTTCCATGGTGGTGTTGCCGCCATGGCAAGGCATGTGGACTTTGCTTCTGGGGGCCCGTTGCGGGCCCCCGGGGGGCTGAGGGGTGGGGGGTGCACATGGGGGGTACCTATGGTACCCCCCTACATTTGAATGCACAAGGTGGCAGGCACCGCGCGGTGCCTGTGACGTTGTGCATTCAAATGCACAACATGCGTTTCTCGCATTGCGGCGGGTGCTGCTGACAGCACCGCCCGCCGCAATGCAAAGAATATGGGATGCCACCGCCACCGTGGCATCCTAATATCCATGGCGGGACCGCCGCACCCCTTGCGGACGGTCCCGCATTCCGTTGCGGTGGCGGGCAGACTTTGTCCGCCCGCCATCGTAATGTGCCCCTAAGTGTTCAATATGCAACAGACAGTACCTTAGCATATCAAATTAAAAAACTTGTAGCCCTAGCCTATGTGCCTGTGACTGATGTAGCAGAGCACTATAACCTGCTAATAGAGAGCCCCTACTACAAAAGAAATGAGGAGAAATTAAGCCCACTACTGGATTACTTTGAGGATACATGGGTAGGTAGACTACATAGGTCAGGGCACAAAAGATTACCTAAGTTCCACATTCCGTGGTGGAATGTGTACCTTAGTACCCTAAACAAGCAAAGCAAAACTAACAACGCTGTTGAAGGATGGCATAATGCCTTCCAGGCAACAACAGGCAGAGGGACACCTACACTTCACAAATTAATACAATCTATCAAAAAAGAGCAAAGTTACCAACAACTTAGAATAGAACAATCCGTAACACTAATTGGACCAAAACTAACTAAACAAACTAAAAAAATGTATGAGCTTCTACAAAGTCAGGTTACACTGTTCCCAACAACTAGAGGCCTAGAATACTTATCCCTAATAGCATAAAGCATACTTTAAATCTAAAGTAAACAGTAATTAATACATTTTCTTCTAAAACAAAACATATACATGTATATATATTATTTTTATATTTTATAAAACATTAATAAATTGTCATATATATATTTTATAATAATATAAATATATATTGACAGCTTAATAATATTTTACAAAATATAATACATATTAAAATATAATAAAACATTTCCCTCCCACATAAAATATTAAAAATTACTTACAGTTGTTGTAGCTCCAAAGCTAACTTTACACATCTTCTACATCCATCCAGGTGTCGGTTTCTCCAAATTAATTTAAAATAAACCCCAAAAAAAATGCAAAAATGCAAATATCGCCAAAAACAAATCCTCTCTCGATAAATCCAATTGGCAAATACCATAAAAAACCCGAAAAAATAGTATAGTAAAAAAACGCTCCATGAAAACGCGAAAATTTAAGAGGGTGTTAAATAAATATTAGTTTACAAAACTAATACACACCTCTTATAAAAAAAACGGCAATCTTCTCCAAAACGCAACGTCGTAAAACTAAAGTCTGTAAAAAAACAGTAAAACATACCCACCCACACAAAAATACACATATACAACTACAATATACTGTTAATAACTGTTTAAAAATAATACACATAAAGTTATACACATATTATAGACTCTAAACACTAGGGGGGTCATTATGATGTCGGGCGGATCGCCGCCGCCTGTATGGCGGTGGCGATCCGCCTGCCATTTTTGACCACCCGCCTAACATTTCCCCCCGCCATATTACGATGGCGGTGGGGACCCAGGCGGACGGAAAGACCGTCCGCCAGTTTTCCGCCGGTAGGCAATCCGCCCGATTGCCTACCGGGCGGAAAGGCCTGCAATATGGTGGCGGTGCCTTGCAGGCACCGCCATCCATATTAGGATGATGGCGGTCACATGCCTTTCCATGGCGGAGACTCCGCCATGGAAAGGCATGCGGAGAATGCCTTTGGGGACCCGTTGCGGGCCCCCTGGGGGGTGGGGGTCTGCACTTGGGGGGTACCCATGGTACCTCCCAACATTGGCATGCACAAGGTGGCAGGCACCGCGCGGTGCCTGCCACCTTCTGCCTGCCAATGCACACAGTGCATCCCCAGCATTGTGGCGGGCAGTGCTGTGCGCACCGCCCGCCACAATGCTGGGAATGGAGGATGCCACCGCCACGGTGGCGGTGGCATCCTAATCGCCTGTGCGGGACCGCCGCACCACTGGCGGCCGGTCCCAGCACCGCTAGGGTGGCGGGCTGACGAAAGTCCGCCCGTCATCCTAATAGGCCCCTAGGCCTCAAACACCAATTCTAGTCAAAACTAAAAAAATCGAACATACACCTAAAACACACCAAAAGCACAACTACCTAACAGTGAATACACTATACACCACCTAACTACGTCCAAATTTAAGTAAAAACTTAGTTTAAATACAGAAAATTAGTCTTACCTGTCTCAACGCGAAGCAGCTCCCAACCGCGATATGATCCCCGGTGAAATGACCCAAAACAACAGGTAACGGTTACAAAATTAGTCCCCCTAAACAAAAATGGCTGATTCAATATTATTATTAATCTCAAATAATATAAAAACATGCAATAAAGTTATAAATGAATAACAAATATATTTTTTAAAAATTTAACAAATGTTTATATACATTTAAAAAATATTGTAACATTTTTTCAACATTGTTAATTTATAATATTAAATAATATCTTATATATATTAATTATTATAATAAAATATTTATTTGTATTACTTACTATACTTTATAAATAAATGCATAAAATATATGCAAATGTTAAATAAATACATATTTTTTTAAATAAATAATAGAAACTTAAACAATGTAATTATTAATATTATTAATTATATACATATTAATAATATTAATAAAAATATATCTTGTGTATATGGAAAAAATGTTATGTACAAATAATATTATGTTTTGTTAAATACAAGTATATTATAATGCAATATTCTTTTTCAACAAATTATATTTTATATTATAAAATGTGAAACATGGAAAAATAACTGATAAGTAATATACCAATATTATTTTGTATAAAAACAATGGGGTCGATTCCGATCTCGGCCGGAAGCGCATCTAACACTATTCGTCCAGAAAAAAACCAAGCCGAATGCGTGTTTCCCGACCGATTCGAACAGTCGTCCGAACGAGCAAGTACGATGCGCATAACAGCACAGATTCCGAGCGAGCCGTACTTACCCATTCCAACTCCTGTTCCCCGCCCGAGCCGGATCCGTAAACGCCGAATCGAGTCGCACGGAAGCAAATATACAGCACCTTCCGGCCGGACTAGTACGATGTGCCTTCTGTACGCGCCGAACCCGTCGCCTCGTCCGGCACGTCAGAGCATCCGGGAGAGCTGTACATAAGCTCCGATTCGCGCCACAAGACGATCCACGGCTACGAGACGAACAAGCCAGCGACGAGTACGAGTCGAAGCCACGAGAAACCCGAACGAGACGACCCAACCATGAATCCCATCGCGCAGGTCCTACCAATACTCTACATCTATTACCGGGACCGGTACGGGCGCGTACGGCGCAGACGGTAAGTCAAACACCCACAACACAAACAAACAACACGTACCCGACATATGTCACACACACATAGGGATGCAGAAATGACGTACACTAGCAACAGCAGAACCATAGGGGCGGGATGGCTATCACCAATGCCATACACACCCATAGGGGCCTGATGCCTACCACTACCAGCACCCCTACTCAGGGGGGCCTGGATGCCTGTCACTACCACCACCCCTACTCATGGGGGCCTGGATGCCTACCACTAACACCACCCATACTCATGGGGGCCTGGATGCCTACCACTACCACCATCCCTACTCATGTGGGCCTGTCACTACTACCATCCCCACTCATAGGAGTATTGGATGCCTACCACTACCACCACCCCTACTCAGGGGGGCCTGGATGCCTACCACTACCACCACCCCTACTCATGTGGGCCTGGATGCCTGTCACTACTACCATCCCCACTCATAGGGGGATTGGATGCCTACCACTACCACCACCCCTACTCATGTGGGCCTGGATGCCTGTCACTACTACCATCCCCACTCATAGGGGTATTGGATGCCTACCACTACCACCACCCCTACTCAGGGGGGCTGGATGCCTACCACTACCACCACCCCTACTCATGGGGGCCTGGATGCCTACCACTAACACCACCCATACTCATGGGGGCCTGGATGCCTACCACTACCACCACCCCTACTCATGTGGGCCTGTCACTACTACCATCCCCACTCATAGGGGGATTGGATGCCTACCACTACCACCACCCCTACTCATGTGGGCCTGGATGCCTGTCACTACTACCATCCCCACTCATAGGGGGATTGGATGCCTACCACTACCACCACCCCTACTCATGTGGGCCTGGATGCCTGTCACTACTACCATCCCCACTCATAGGGGTATTGGATGCCTACCACTACCACCACCCCTACTCCTGGGGGCCTGGATGCCTACCACTACCACCACCCCTACTCATGGGGGCCTGGATGCCTGTCACTACTACCATCCCCACTCATAGGGGGATTGGATGCCTACCACTACCACCACCCCTACTCATGGGGGCCTGGATGCCTACCACTATCACCACCCCTACTCATGGGGGCCTGGATGCCTACCACTACCACCACACCTACTCATGTGGGCCTGGATGCCTGTCACTACTACCATCCCCACTCATAGGGGGATTGGATGCCTACCACTACCACCACCCCTACTCAGGGGGGCCTGGATGTCTACCACTACCACCACCCCTACTCATGTGGGCCTGGATGCCTGTCACTACTACCATCCCCACTCATAGGGGGATTGGATGCCTACCACTACCACCACCCCTACTCATGTGGGCCTGGGTGCCTGCCACTACTACCATCCCACTCATAGGGGTATTGGATGCCTACCACTACCACCACCCCTACTCAGGGGGGCCTGGATGCCTACCACTACCACCACCCCTACTCATGTGGGCCTGGATCCCTGTCACTACTACCATCCCCACTCATAGGGGGATTGGATGCCTACCACTACCACCACCCCTACTCATGTGGGCCTGGATCCCTGTCACTACTACCATCCCCACTCATAGGGGGATGGATGCCTACCACCAACCCCACCCCTACTCATGGGGGCCTGGATGCCTACCACTACCACCACCCCTACTCAGGGGGGCCTGGATGCCTACCACTACCACCACCCCTACTCATGTGGGCCTGGATGCCTGTCACTACTACCATCCCCACTCATAGGGGGATGGATGCCTACCACTACCACCACCCCTACTCAGGGGGTCCTGGATGCCTACCACTACCACCACCCCTACTCATGTGGGCCTGGATGCCTGTCACTACTACCATCCCCACTCATAGGGGGATGGATGCCTACCACTACCACCACCCCTACTCAGGGGGGCCTGGATGCCTACCACTACCACCACCCCTACTCATGTGGGCCTGGATGCCTACCACCACTACCATCCCCACTCATAGGACGGGTAATGCATGACACAACCAGCATACTCCAACATAAGGAATGTCAGAAAAAGACATCACCCCAACATCATGACAAGCATGTGTAGTCTGTGTCAAATGCCTACAACACTGAACATGACATTGAACATACAATGTGACCCCCTAGCACATGTGTCACACATAAATGTGTGTGGCCTCCACAATGCAAGCAGACCATGACCACTGTGGCAATGGGGTCTAAACCACCATCATCACAGTGACCAAAATGTAAGTGTGGTGTCCATAGCTGAAGCCCAATTGAACATTGTGGCAATGGGGTCTAAACCCCCATCATCACAGTGACCAAAAGGTAAGTGTGGGGTCCATAGCTGAAGCACATTTTGAACATTGTGGCAATGGGGTCTAAACCCCCATCATCACAGTGACCAAAATGTAAGTGTGGGGTCCATAGCTGAAGCACATTTTGAACATTGTGGCAATGGGGACTAAACCCCCATCATCACAGTGACCAAAATGTAAGTGTGGGATCCATAGCTGAAGCACATTTTGAACATTGTGGCAATGGGGTCTAAACACCCATCATCACAGTGACCAAAAGGTAAGTGTTGTCATGGAAAAAGCTGCAACTGCCAAACAGCATGGATGATTCCTGGTCACACAACAACAAACACATCAGTGGCAAAGTAGTGCTTGTGTCCCATAGCAACATAGATTGGGTGAGGCAAACAGTGCAGTGCAAATAAGACATACCTTTGGCCATGTGCAGACAAACATCACCCATGGGGGCTGACATTGTCAACATTTATCAATTGCACAATGACAGAAGTGACCATCATAATGCAGACCCACATATCTGCACCAATGGACACACAAATGTAGATATCCTGTGGAGACTGTAGATGTGAGGTGAACAAATACCATACCATGGCAGCAATGGGACATACAAACCATGAATATTGTGCTGACTGATGACCTAGGAGTCCCAGGGACAGCAGGGGAAATCCACCAAACAACATACAGCCAATGGCACACTAAAGATATGCCAATGCAGTGGTGCAGATGCACAAACAGGCAGCCTCACACTGCATATCAAACACAACAGGTGATGGGGGTGTGCCAGTGTCCCCAGGCAACCACACAACACATGAGGAGGCCTGAATCCCAATTACACAGATGTGTATACAGTGCCACACAAAAGTAACTCATGGATCGGATTCCCTATGTGGGCAATCAGGCATTGTTAGATGAGAGGGAGCCCAAATTACACATGTCACACAAGCTTGTAGGAACAGCAACTAACACAGCAAGAGACAGACCCACCACAGCACTACTCCCAGGGACACCACATTGTGGTGACACTAGCCTGCATGATAATCCCACTGTGATGACAAAGGTAGATGTCGTTCACACAGTGAACCACAGCCATGTGTCCTGAGCAACTAACTACCATCACACCTACACAAGCACAAATCAATCAGCACGGCCTGTCAGCCAAGGCCAATATGGAGGTATGGGCAGCTGTGAAGCTCACATGGACTGGTGACATTGCACATGCACCCATGACAATCCCAGGGGGATGGTGGTAACTAAGGTGCGAAACCCATCACACATGGCCAGTCAACAAGACTCGTGAATGTCTGACACAATGCACAGTACGCCGTACATGGGCATGACGTGAAATCCACCCCAATCAATGGGATCCCGGCCACAGTCACACACCAATGAAGAAGCCAAGGTGACCCACAAAGAACACACATAGACAACTTCCAACATTGCAGCTCTGACCCTGAGGAGTGGCAGCAGTCACACACACAATGTGTCACAATCACTGAAAGCTACCACAAACTGTAAATTACATGACTTGTGTAACCAACAAGTACCAAGGGGAATCCTGACTGTGTCCCATCTGCGTTTGCCCACATCCCCAGCCCTGACAACAAAGACAACTAGGGATGACAACCTGATGAACATTAGTTTGCCATGCACCCACATCCCGGAGAAACAAGGTCCAAGATGCTGGATGAACACAGGACAACTCAGCAAGCATCACAAACAGGAACATCCCTAGGGACACAGCCTGTGTAGGAAAAGGGAAGGGAACACACACAGACATGCTCACACAACACACAACACGGGCCCAGGCAATGTCACGGGATTACACACTGCCATGAGGGCACGCCACTCCTGTGGAAGGTCTGCTGTGCCAAACCTTGTCTGTGCACGACTCAAACATGTCAGCAGAACACTCGGTCAGTGAGTCAACAACTACAACACACTGAAGGCTCTGCTCACATCAGCCTGGGTACGGGAGTGTCACGTCAGTCATCTGCATACACCCTAAACACGTGTCAAGCAAGTTGCACTGTATACACAGTTGAGTCCTTCAACATTGATGTGCTAAACTGCATGTCCAGTGGAGATGGGCACACAGTCAGGGAAATAGAAACATTGAACAGTGGTAAGCCCACCAGATGTGCATCAGTGTAAGCCAAAGAAGTTAATTTACAAATGCAAAACGTACATCCCTGTGTCAAATGCTGAACATTACACCCTCAGACTGCAGCAAAGGTTGCTATAGATCCAGACTACATTAGGACACATATCCCATGGACCACATGGAGTCCATCACAGCAACACTTCATTTTCCTGATCTGAACACTATTACAACTGCAAATGCATGATGATACTCATCTACATCATGTACATCCAAAGAAAAACCACAATTAAACAAAAAGAGGCTTTATTCAGCAAATGTTAAATTTAAATTTGAAGTCCAAAAGAAACTAAGGCCAATGGCCAGTCCAACTACACAGTCCCAACAGGGTGATACGTGACAACTTGTCACCCATTGCTTGCCTGCACTGGTACGGACAGGGGACATCCCCCTCGGAGGGGCATACAAGGGGCAGGCCAGGCACCGCAGGGACAGGATCAGGGGATGCCAGAAGGAGGCAGTGAAGGGGTGGTGGGTGCAGGAGTGTCACCGGCAACTGCAGTGGAGGTGTCTGACTCAGTGGGGGCCGGCACCACTGTAGGGCACAACTCAGATGTTGTGGGTGCTGCAACCACTGCAGTGGGCCGGTCAGATGGAGTGGACTGGGTCCCCACTGCAGTGCCCGAGTCAGACGGGGTGGTTGTGGACTCCACTGCAGTGCATAACTCCAAGTGAGTGGAAGGGGGGGCAGATGAGGTGGGCAGGACAGAGGGGGGGACCCGGTCTTCACACCACTGGCACAAACAGGCAGAGCGTCTGGTTTGGGGGTGGAAGAGCAAGTGGTAGGGGGGAGGGCCTAAGCAGTTTGGGGATGCGGTATCGGTGTGTGGGGGAACCTGGGGCAGGGTGTGGCAGTGGAACCTGTGCAGTGGTGGCCTGGGGGATGGAGGAGAGAGACTGTGTGGTGGAGCTGCGTGGTGGTGGTGGTGGGGTCTTGCCCTTCCTGGTCCGGGGGGACTTTCGAATGGGGTCCTCTGTCTGCCTGTGCCGGGGGAGGGTGTCCGGGTATGAGGGGCACTCCCCTCTGTGTGTGGTGGTCGCCTCTTCCGCCTGGACTTCGAGTCAGGTGTATCTGTGGGGAAGAGGCCAAGCTCACAGAGGAAGAGCTTCTGGGAGGGGGGGGTTGCAGGTGAGGCAAGGGAAGGGCTTTTGGAAGGAGAGGTATCTGAGGACTGTGCAGTGCTCGTGGATGCGTGTGTGTGTCTGGGCCCCATCCCCTGTGAGTGAGGTATCAGTCCCCTGACTGTGCGTGCATGTGCGTCTGGATTTTGGCTTGTGTGTCTGTGTGCTGCTTGTGTCTGTGCTGGTGCGTGCCGGTGTGTGTGTGCTTGGGACAGGTATGGTGCTGGGGATTGTGAATGGGGCAGAGGTAGGAGGGGTGAGGGACTGTTGCAGGAGGGACACTGCTGCCGTCAGTGAGGAGGCCATGGACTGATTGGTCCGATGTAGGGCAGACATGCCAGATGACATGCCCTCCATGAATGACACCAGTTGTGTCAAAAGACCCGTGTGTGCATGGAGGACACTCAGCATTGATGTCTGCCCTACATTGATCTGCTTAAGTAAGTCCACAGACTCCACACTCAGGGCGGCAGGGGGGACAGAGGCAGGGGGTGCGGTGCCTGGCATGAAGGAGACACGCTCCCCTACATGGAAGCCTCCACGGACATGTGCGATGGGAGCAGATGGGAGGGTGGAGAAGGTGGTGGTGGCGGGGACAGACTTGCTTGCCGTTGCCTCTGGTCTGCTGACACCCGCCTCCACAAGGGAGTCCTCACTGGAAGTGGTGTTTTCCCCAGCCGAGGTGGTCGTAGCTGAGGTCTCCTCAGTGTGGCTCCCCTCACCCTCCGTGCCACTGGGTCCCTCGCTCTCCCCTGCAGTGGACCCAGTCTGGCTCTGCCGCTCCTCTTGGTCCGTGGAGCTGTCTCCTCCTGTGGCCGTGGATGTATCTGCAAACAATCATGATAAACAGAGCAACATTAGTCACCTGTACTGACCACACACACCACAGTAAGTACAGCACATCACAGAGCAAGCCCTGCCATCATTTGCTAGACATTGCAATTAGTGCTGACACTGATTTGAAGAAGCCCATTGTCTGCCTGACAGTCAGTCATGCCACACATATCCTACCTGTCCATGCACCCATCTGTCTGCTGCCTGTTGTATGCGACTAATCATATGTGCACACATGCACCACATACACAGTTGTTGGACATCCAAGAGTATATATGGAAATGTGTCACTCCAAACACATGCCATCTCCTGCCACTGACTCAGTACATGTGTCAGGAAAAGTGATGGGCAAAGTCTCTGTTGATATGCGGGTTTTGCTTCCATCACCAGACACAATGATGTCCTCATGTCCTGATAGACAATGCAACAATGGTGTGCATGCAGGACATATCACACCACTGCTGGATCACCCTTTGCGATTGGAATATCATGGCACAGGCCTGTCTGGCAAGTCAGTCATAACTGTCTCCTGTCACAGGGGCAGTGCATACACACAACACCAGTCTGCACTGTGTCACAATCAGGGAGTTTTAGAAATGTAAGCCCTGTAGCTGACAGGTGCACATGTGCACCCCTGGCCACCCACATCATGAGGACTGAGATGATCCCACGTCAATCAAATGAGACATTTGAGTGACTTCAAACACAAATCCATACACATGAGCACTTCACCGTCTGATGAGAATGAACCAAAGCTGCCTGCACCTCAATGTTTCATACAACATTGTGCACAGTCAAGGGATCAGAGACCTATGCATTGACCTATGTGCAGATCCCATAGTCATAACTCAGATGGCTGGCCACCCCAAATTGTTAAACACTCCAGGAGTCCAAATAGCAAGGCCACACCACGGTGACACAGAGGCATACACCTGAGTGCACTCTTCACAATGCCCAATGGGCCTGATTCACAGAACTAACTTACGTCAAAAACGTAAAGTTAGTACTTTTTGGTATTCACAAAATACACATACTCATTTTGGTATTCACAGAATGAACTTACTCATTTCGGTATTCACAGAAGTTAGTAGTCCTAACTTTAGGACTTCTAAATGCCTTCTGTGAATACCGAAAGTCTTAAGTTAGATTTTCTCAGTTTAGGAGTAGTAAAGTTAGGAGTCCTAACTTTACTACTCCTAAACTGAGAAAATCCTAACTTCAAGACTTTCGGTATTCACAGAAGGCATTTAGGAGTCCTAAAGTTAGGAGTCCTAACTTTACTACTCCTAAACTGAGAAAAATCCTAACTTTAAGATCTTTCGGTATTCACAGAAGGCATTTAGGAGTCCTAAAGTTAGGACTACTAACTACTGTGAATACCGAAATGAGTAAGTTCATTCTGTGAATACCAAAGTGAGTAAGTGTATTTTGTGAATACCAAAAAGTACTAACTTTACGTTTTTGACGTAAGTTAGTTCTGTGAATCAGGCCCAATATGTATGCTGACACACGTGAGTGGGAGAACAGAGTGCCTTCGATGTACGGAGTAGGCATTACAGTCCTGGTCCATGTGCAACATGGTATTACCCTGAACACTAGGCAGGTGGCTATGCATGTGTCACACACATGATGTACATACTTCTGAGGCCCCTACCTTGGTCTCTGCAGCAGCATGAGTATGTGGCACATACCCCAGACATGTGGTGAGTCAGAGCAGCAATTGGAACACATATCAAAGCCATACCCAGAGTACATGTCAGATCACAGGCAATGTGAGCAATTGTACCATCCGTGCAGCCCACCACAAAGTTCATGTAACTGATGCTGTCCCCAACTTGAACCACAGGTAACTGCAAGTACACAGTACCCAAGTGACCTAAGTCACAGACTGTAAGGGCCACACCTGTGTATCAGATGAGGAGGGGGCATGACACAAGTGAGGGACATGAGTCCAGGACGACATGACAGTTGTACTGTGGAAGTGGAACCAGGCTAAAGGAGTGCATAGAGCATGTCAGTCATAGTACACAGTTGAGGCTAGCACTTACCCCCTCCTTGCTGCTGTCTGGCCTTCAGCTGCCCATCCAGGTCAGGGAAGACCACCGCCAGGATCCGGAGCATGTGGGGGTCAGGGTCCGGTGTCCGCCCTCTCCTGCGTGGAGGCGACAGCTTCAGCTGGACCCTTGCGATCCTCCGGGTCCATCCACGAAGGTCCTGCCACCTCTTCTGGCAGTTGCGGATCCTGCGCCTGTAGACCCCCACCGATCGTACTGCCCGGACGATGGTCAGCCAGATCTCCTGCTTCTGGTGGGCATCAACCTGTGAGGATGACAAAGTGAAAAGGCCATTACTACACATGCAACATTTCCGTGCATCACACAGTTGGATATACATGTCTCAATCACAGGGGCATATGATCTACACAGGTAGTGCAACTATGGCTATGAACAGTTTGCCAGCAGTTACTAAATGGTATCATTGCCTGGGAAGTAAAACCTTGTTGGAATGCACTGTTACTGCACTATACCTGTTCAGTGCATGTGACTACACACTTTGGGGGTGACAACTACTCAGTGAGCATGCTACCCACTGGTGTACACACTGTATGTCTTGCTAGTCAGACAACATGCACAATTAGTAAGGCAGTAGACAGCACACTCACCTGCTCCCCTGGTTTCCCATACAGCTTGCTGTACTGTGGAAGGAGGCTGTCCAGCAGGGCCTGGTTCTCCTCAGTGCTGAAGGCTGGGGCTCTATCCACAGTACGTGCCATTGCAGTAGCCAGAGGATGCAGAGACAGCAGCAGTGGTGGTGGCAGATGTCGTCCTGGAGCATGTAGTGCAGGCAAGTGAGCTCTCAGGGGAACAGCCAGCATTATATGTGTGCTGCAGAGGCAGATACTGTCCCATGTGTCCAAAGTGATAGGTCCAAGTCGTTTGCATCTTCTGAATCTGGCCAATCCATGGAATTGCACCACTTATACACGCCCACAGCATCCTTCAAAAGTTTAACTTCATGACACCCATGAATTTGCAACATTGTTGTGGGTGGCCAACTGAATTCACTGCATCCGACTCGTACAAGCTTCGAAAACGTGTCCGTTACCATGTCAGGCCATAGCCAATGCGTGCGCACCGATCGGTCCATTGCTGTACAACGCGTATTTTGAAAAACAACACGCATCCATCCACATCATATGCAATGGCCAATGCATGCGCACCGATCAGTCCATTGCTGTACAACGCGTATTTCGAAAAACAACACGCATCCGTCCACATCATATGCAATGGCCAATGCGTGCGCACCAATCGGTCCATTGCTGTACAACGCGTATTTCGAAAAACAACACCCATCCGTCCACATCATATGCAATGGCCAATGCGTGCACACCGATCGGTCCATTGCTGTACAACGAGTATTTCAGATGACAACACGCATCCGTCCACATCATATGCAATGGCCAATGCGTCCACATGGATCGGTCCATTGCTGTACGACGCGTCCCTGTACAAGTCACTCGCATATGTCACCATGGTTGTCACTGGTGAACGTATGCCAGCCACATTTACTTGCCAGGGACTCAGGGGCACACCTACAACACCACTGCCTGTCCACACTGTATCCTAAGGCATGTAAGGCTGCATTACCTGTGTGTGTATGGGGGTCAACATGTGGTTTTTTTGGTGGCACTTGGGGGCAGCCACTCCCAGGCTGTGCACGTGTTCATGGGGACAGAATCCTTTGTGTGTTGTGCATGTTGTGTTTCCGATGTCTCTGATTCCATGTGCACAATGGGAGACAGTCTCCACAGCCACGTTGTTTGTGCATGGACTTTGATGTTGTGCGTGTGTGTGTCACAGACGTCCATGTCTGTCCTGCAGAGGCAACAGGGGCCACTACCTGTGGGAGTCATGGTTGTTTTGCTGACGTGTACATGATACGCCATGTCATGCCAGTGTCTATGTGGCAATACAGGGTCCCTGGGAATCTACCTGTCAATGAGCTGTGATGCCTGTGGCACATCTGTCCTCACATGTCACTGTGGTGTGTGTTTGGAACGTGACAGCAGTACATGGGTACTGTGACACAGCCTAATGATTTCCCATAGCACAACCTGGAACTTGTTGTCAACACATGTTGAACTGTGATGTTAGATGTTGGCCATGTAGGTGCCATATATGTCCATACAGAACGGCACACACATCAGGTACTTGTGTCTCGTAATGATGTATCATGTGATATTGAGTATGGTCAATGCCACATATGTGGGGTGACTGACAATCTTTCTTTCTTCACCTATGCACTGCAGGGCACCAGCTGTCCATAGACCATTCCCTGACCTTGCAACAATGGTTGAACGTGACTGCATCCAACGGTACCGCTTCAACAGGGTGCTGATTGAGGAATTGGCGGTGCGGTTGGCCCCACATTTGTCACCTGGCCAGCCATACCCTACAGCGCTGACGCCCAAGGTGAAGGTGATGGCAGCCCTACACTTCTTTGCCACCGGTACCTTTCAACACACTGTGGCGTCTGCTGGTGGGATGTCACAGACCATGTTCAGCCGTGTGCTACGCGATGTTTTGGAGTCAATGTTGAGATACCTGAACCAGTACATCTATTTCCCTAAACGTCAACAACTCACTGACGTCAAGAGTGACTTCTATGCCCTGGGGAGGATGCCACATGTCATTGGCTCCATTGATGGGACACATGTGGCTTTGGTACCACCACAGGCACATGAGCAGGCATACAGGAACAGGAAACATTACCATTCGATCAATGCTCTTGTGGTATGTCTTGCAGATATGAGCATCTCACATGTGTGTGCCCGTTTCCCCGGTTCGGCACACGATGCCTACATGATGAGGAATAGTTGCATCCCGAGGATGATGTCACAGATGCAGAACCAGCGTGCCTGGCTTGTCGGTGTGTACTGACTTTGTACCATTGTGTGTGTTCTGCAATGTTGTATTCCGCCCTCTTTTCCAACTCAGCTAATGTGCAATTGTCTGTATGTAGGTGACTCCGGATACCCCAACATGCCGTGGTTGCTGACACCCCTCAGGAACCCTGTGACACCAGCCCAGATGCGCTACAATGAGGCACATGGTCGGACCAGGAGAGTGATCGAGCGGACATTTGGTCTCCTGAAGAGCCGCTTCCGCTGCCTAGACAAGACAGGAGGGGCCCTCCCATATGCCCCAGCTAAGGTGTGCAAAATTGTCATCGTCTGCTGCATGCTACACAACCTGGCAGTGCGGAAGGAGTTGCCTCTCATCCTGGATGACGATGACCAACATCCGCCACCTGTGGAGGATCCTGGCCTGGGCCACGATGCCAGTGATGATGATGATGATGATGATGAGGGTGATGTCCGCACACAGCTCATCACCAACTTCTTCAGCTGAATGTGAGTATCCAGAGATGTCATGTCAATGATGTGAGTTTGCATGATATGTGTGGGTGGTGCTCTGGTGCTGTTTGAGTGTGGCCATGTGCTACTTGACTGGATGCGTGCAGCGATGTGTCCTTACAGGTAGTCTGTACTCCCCAACAGTGTTGACATGCTAACTTGGTTTTGTGTAGGTATCTTGTGACATGTATTGGGCATGAGTATTGCAGTTCTGTCCTGTTCTTCAGTGCTTTTGACTGTGTGTCGTGTCTGTCCTTCACAGGGTACTTTCAGAGTTGTTTGGTCAACTCGGATCCCCCGACACCATGATTCAGCTTTCAGGGTGGAAGCAGTCGTTTCCCTACAGGTGATGTGCCACACACCCCTGGACTTTATTTCTTCTACACTTGTTGACTGTGTGGCCATTGCCACGTGGGATTACCTTGCATTTGTAGTGGAAACAACATGTTACAAATGTGTAATAAACCTGTGCTTCACTTTGGGATGTGCGTTGTCTGTGGTCACACATCTGACTGACATTTGCTTACTGCACCTGTGGGCTAGTTAACACAGACTCTGAATAGGTGTGGTGTCTGTGCATTCCACTGTATTTCCTGGCAACATCAGTGTAGGCGATGAGTCAGATGGCCCTGGTGTCTATGTGTTGTGTAGCCCTAGTGGTGTGTCTCCCTCATATGTGTCACGTCACCATGACTCACATGACGGTGTTGAACTTGCTGTAGCAGTTAGCATGCACAGTGTCATTTAGCAGATCATCATCTCCATGACAAAAACAACGTTGGAATCACAACAGAGGCAAGTATGGTGTATTAGTGAGTTTATTTACATACATGTGTGAGGATAGTGCACAGGATGGTGGGGGCTGTACATTGGTATTGGAATCCAAAGTTCCCAGATGAGTTGGAAGTGTTGGTAGCAGAAATGTCCTGAGTAAAGTCCACAGTCATCTGATACATTAGTCCAAATTAAACTTCCCATGTCATGTGGGAGAGTTGGGTTGCATTCGACAGGGTGAACAGTTTGCACACAAAGGAGAATTTCCAGAACAGGTGTTGGGTTCCTGGGGGATGTACATGGCCATCGGCCTCTCAGATGTCCTTCCTCGGACGACCCCTCTTCTTTTTGGGGGGACCCTCACATGCAGGCCGCTGCGGTGCAGAGGACTCTCCACCAGAGTCATCCTCCCTCCCTGTGGCAGTTGCAATTGTTGCGGCACCAGATGTTGTGGGCACACAGGGAGGTGTGGACATGTTGGTGCTAATCTGGCGGAGGCATGTCAATCTGTCCCTCTGCACCGCTGTCAGTTCTTCCAATGTGTCCCACTTGGACTCCATGCCAGACATGTGTGTCTCCACACGGGACATGTGGGAGTCCAAGCGGGCATGATGGGCAGCCTGCTGCTGTTGAATGTCCTTGAGGATCCCCACTACCTGGCTGACCTCTCCGGTGCTATTCTGGTACGCATCAGCAATGCGTGCCAGTTGTGGGTCATCATGCAGTCCAGACCCCTCTGCAAACAGCGACCTCTGCCTACCACCCCTCCCACCACCCCTGGCCACACGTGCGGGAGCTGCGGTGGCACGCACAGGTGACCCTAGGCCCCCTTGGGGGTTGGTACTGGGGTTGTTGTCCTTTGCTTCACGGTGGGCTGTGGTCCCTGTGCTGTTGTCATTCAGTGTCCTTGGTCTGTCCGTGTCGGCGGGGGTGGTCTGTGTGTTGGCAGATGTTGGAGGAATGGCTGCAGGGGGTGCAGATGGTGGTCCTGCTGGTGCTGCATGATGACTCACACCGGAGGTGCCAGGTTGGTGTTCGCCATCCGATGAGGGCAGAGGCTGTTCCACACCAGAGAGCTCAGGGTCCCCCGGAGCCTGGGACAGGGACTTCTCCTCATCTCTTGCTGTGTCCCCATTATCACCTGTTTTTGGAAGAGACACACAATGTATGTTATGTTTCTGCAGGCATCAATGGTTCAAACACATGACAGTTGTGACTGTACCTCTGGATGCGGCCCTGTACATTGCATTGTCCTAAGTTGTCACAGTCAGAGGTTGATATTGGTGTGGCTCATTGTCCTGCCAACCTGATGCATTTCAATGTGGATGTTGAGGTGTATGCATGACCAGCATTGGTGGTATTTGGTTGACATCCGGACCTCCTTCTCCCCCCAGCCCAGTTATCCCACCATGAAGCATGACTCTCATGATGTCAGTCAGTGGTGTCCTGCTGTTGGTTGGTGCCCAGTTCCCAGCAGGGCCTGGTACTCCCCACAACACAGCACCATTGTCAGACATCTTTGAAGTGGCTTTTCACTCCCTGTGAGGTGTGCATGCTTCAGTGTGAGCTTGCTGGGCCATGTGGGTGGGGGATGTTGAGCTGTGACTACCACTCCCATCATGCTATTGCCTACACCTCCCTTCCCAGCATGCACATACTTTTGACTCTGCTTCCCTGTGGGGTGGTGTGCCTGTGCTGACAGGATGGCTGACAGTGTTGTCCTGGCGTTTGTTTGGCTACAAGTCCCATAAGTGTCCCTGTGCTTCACACAGCATAACCCAGTGTGGTTGTTCTTTGTGGGATATTTAATTAGAGTGTGAGGCATTGCATTCTCCCAGGTGAGTTGTGTGGAGTTTGTGTTAAGGGGGTGTGTGAGAAAAGCTGCTGGTAACTATGGTCAGAGCTGTCAGTCCTCCTTCCCACCCAGCCAGATATCCCACCATGGAACGTGCTTCCATTGCAGGGAGTGCAAGTTGGCTTTCAGGATGTCAGTCAGTGGTGTCCTGCTGTTGGTTGTTGCACAGTTCCCAGCAGGGCCTTGTGCTCCCCACAGCAGTACCCAGTGTCAGCCATCTTGTCAGTTCTTTTCCACTCCCTGTGATGTGAGCATGGTTCAGAGTGGTGTTGATGGGCAAATTGTGAGGGTGACCAATATCTGTGACTACAACTCCCATCATGCTATTGCCTACACTCACTTCACCAGCATACACAGAATTCCTTCCTTTCAGTGAGCTTCCCTGTGAGGTGGTGTTCTAGTGGTGGCAAAATATCTGACTGTGTTTGTTGGTTAGATTTGTGCCACTGCCTTGCTCTATTTGTTGTTAGGTTTGTACATGTCATGACACAGTTACATATCACTATGAGATGGCATGTATTGTGTTTATCTGACTAACATACACATCTTGGGATGATTATCTTTTGGTTGCTGTGGATTTGCTAAGGGTGCATGGTTTGACTATCCCCTTGACAGTGATGTGTGTGTATTGTCACACAATATTGTGTATATTGTTTGTGTACTCACCAGGCTCTGGGATGTTTGATAGTCCATATACGCTCACTGGTGGTGGGATGGCCCGCACCTTCTCCTCCCAGGGCCTGAGGTATAGTGGTTTGGCAGGAGGGCCACTGCCGGTGCGCTGACTCAAGGCGTAATCCTTCTTGAGTAGGTCCTTGACTCCTCCTGTGCACATCATACCACCTGTTCTGGATGTCTTCCTTTGTGCGCAAACATGGTGATTGTGCGTTCACCCTGTCGACGATCCTCTCCCACATCTTGGTTTTCTGCGACATGGGGGTCTGTTGGACCAATGTACCAATGTACCAAACAACTGTGGCTCTACCCTGAGGATCTCATCTACCAGGACTTCCAATTCACTGTCTAGGAACTTTGGATTCTTCTTTGGGGGCATGGTGATGGGTGGTGGTGGGGATTGATGTGTGTGTGGGTGTGCAAGTGGGGGTGGGTGAGTGTAGGTTTTGCTGGGTGTATGTGAGGGTGCTATTTGTGAGGTGCTAATGGTGTGTGGCTTGTGTGATGGATGAGTTGTGAGTGTGTCTGTGGTTGCTGTCTGATGGTGTTCTGTGCTGGCAGGTCAGTTGAATTTGCAAAGGATCATGGTAGGGATTTGTGGCCTTTATATGGGTGGAGTTGGGGGTGTGTCCTTGTTCCATGTTTTTTCCCCCTGTATTTATTGACTTTGTCATTGCTTGTTTGGCTCTTTTTTTGTATTTTTTCTTTTGAGTTTTTTAGGCATGTAGGAGACGTTCTACTGACTGAGTAGGACGCTGCAGTTGGCTCGTGCGGGCTTCTCCGAGTCTTTCAAGCTGTGTTCCTGCTGGGTTTCATGTGCGGCGTACGCGTTGGTCGCGGAGTATTGGGCTGCTTCGGCTGGCTTTTGTATGCGTGTCGGTCGTACGGCTTGGGCTCCGTGCGACTCGGTCCGGTTTTAAACGCATTGCATCGTACTGCGCGGGTCGGAGTTCGCGGGTACGTTTCTGTCAGGTTCATTCTTGGTGCGTGTCGGTCGGTTCGATTCGCGTAGTTTCCCGGCCGGATAGCTGGTTTCCGTGCGGTTCGGTCGTTCGGCTTGTGTTCTGTACGAGTCGGTCGTGATTCACATGCATTTCATCGCACTACGCGGATCGGCCATCGCCGGTACGTGTCGGTCGGACAACATTCCTGCACCGAGTCGGTCGGTATGTTTTCCGGCCCAAATCGGAATCGGCCCCAAAGTTCGTCACAAACATGCAAAATACTATTTTATGTTACTAATTAACAATACATGTATTATAAAACATAACAATGTATAAATTATATATGTTAAAAAATATATATTGTAAACATTGAAATGTGTTCATAAAATGTTATGCAAAAAAATAAAATATGTAAATATTTTCCCCATATGTCTTCATCTATATAACATTTTCAAAATAAAATATAAGTTTTTCATCTAACTATATCCTAATAAAAATAAAATGTTTCTTTACCCTATTTAAAAGTCTGATTATTTTTGCAATGTATGTTATTTTATTATATGTTTATTAAAAATGCATATATTTTACAAAAATAGAGTTTAATTGTGCCCATTTTTAAAAAAGGGGATAGGGGATCTCCAAAGAATTATCGCCCCACATCCCTCCTTGACACTACTGCCAAACTTATGGGACGGGTCCTCTTGGCCAGACTGGAGGACTGGGCCGAATCGCACAACATTTTTATGAAGGCACAATATGGGTTTCGTAGAGGAATGGGGACGGTCGATCAGTGCTTAAACCTTTCCCTAATTATAGGGAAATATACTAAGGCAAAGGCTGGTAAATTATACATGGCTTTCATGGACCTAACCTCGGCCTTTGACTGCGTGTCACACCCGAGGTTATGGTCCATGATGGAGAGTATGGGTATCGATCCACCAATAATTGGTTTCATACGTCAGTTGTACGCCAATGCCACTGCCTGTAAATGTAAATCCGTATTTGTAAAGCGCGAACTACTCACCCTTACGGGTCTCAAGGCGCTGGGGGCCGTCGTGGAAATTAAGTGAGCTATTGCCCAGAGTCACAAGGTGCTGAGCTGAGCTGCCGCCGGAGCCGGGGATCGAACCGTGAGCCCTGTGCTCCGAAGTCAGCTGCCCTGGCCGCTGCACCACACCTCTTCCATGCCTGTGTGAGGTATGGCAGGAAGGGGGAGTGCACTCGCCTTTTTAAAATTGAAAAGGGAGTAAGACAGGGTTGTGTTCTCGCCCCGTTTCTTTTTCAATCTACACTAACGGGGTAGAGTCCTCCCTGTCTGCCCTACCGGTAGATGTGCCTAACTCTGATCGTATCCCCTTCCGATTTTGGCGTACGCTGACGACGAGGTATTGATGGCCAGATCGTGTTTAGCACTACAAACGCTAATAACAGCCTATTCCGCCTTTATGGCCTCCCTTGACCTAAAGGTCAATGATTCGAAATCGTTTATAATTGTGTCTGAAGCCGCAAGAGGTGAGAGACATCCCCACTTCCAGTTGTTAGGCAAGAAAATTGAGATAGTTGACTCCTTCTCATACCTTGGAGTGTTTTTTGATAAAGACCACTCGTGGTCTAAATTAGTGGCAGCAAGAGCACAGGGTATGCAAAGGAGTGTTAATGCAGTAAAAAGATTTGCTAGGAAGTTGGGAGGTAGCCCACTGGATGCAATTAAGAATATATATTCGGCAAAAACAAAGTCGGCTGCAATATATGGGGCAGGAGTGTGGGGCATGGCAAATGTTGCACCGCTACAACAAATAGAAGATTCCTTTTTTAAAAATCGTGTGTCCTTACCGCAATTAGCCCCAAATTATGTCCTACATTGTGAGTTGGGGCTTCCTTATTTGAGCGACAACATAAGACTGGCTCCAGTCTTGTTGTGGCTATCAGTATGGCGGAGGTCTACAGTGGATTTGACTCAAACTATTATTAAGGACTGTTGTAAATTACATTTTTATAAAAAAAATTGGATGGTTAAATTATGTAGAGACCCATCTGAAAGCGTTAGGGATGGGAGAATTATTTCAGGACCCTGAGTCCTGTAAAAGGGTTTCAAAGGAAAGAATATCGGATCTATTTATTAACAGATCTAAGTATGTTCGAAGAGAAAAGAAACGCACTTATCATTCCTCCATTCTTTATGATTTGGTACCACCAAGTTTGGGGGAAGGTTTTCAGTATTTATCACGAATAAACAATGCGCAGCACAGATTTATTCTTTTGCGTTTCCGCATGAACATGATCCCGCTATTCCTGGGATACCCTCAAAATAAATATAAATTAGCAGATCTCTCACCCTGTCCTTGTAACAATCACGCAGTACAGTCAGATCTACATATTGTACTATTTTGTAAGATCTATATAGAGGAAAGGACAACATTTATACTCCCTATCCTGAGGTACCACAATTTTAGGCAGTGCCGGGTGGCTATGTACTTTTTAAAAACTCTACGGGACCCATTTGTATGTTGTTCTGTTGCCTCATTTTTGTGGGCTTGTTTTAGGAAGAGGAAAAAGGCGGGACGAGATTTTAGTTGTAACAATTAATTGACTAGTTTTTAAATTTAGAACTGCTTTTTATTTAAATGTTTTTATATGAATTTATATGGTTCACTGCTATTGTTTAATTCTTATTTTAAATGTGTATACATGTGTATATATTGTGTTGGAATTTTAGATAATTGTGCTTTTATGATCAGTTTTAAAAAGATCGAATAAAGCTGTGTGACTGACTGAGTGTTGTACATCAATAACAATTTAAATATGTATTATAATATTTATTAAACAACAGACAATTAATATTATAATACATACATATAACAACTGTATTTTTTTAAAATATATCATATCCACATATCAACAAATATATTTAATTTAAATTAGCTACACCAAATACTATTAATGCAAATAACTTAATAAACTCTACACATATATAATTTATTACTCCCACTCCATTTATTATTAATTAATAAAAGCTTAAAAATACTAAATAAATATAATATACTATTCCCACTCCACTTACTATTAAATAAGATAAGGTGCTGGATAGTAAATAAATATAATTTACTATTCCCACTATAGTTAATATTAAATCAGGGAAGTTGCTGGATAGTAAATAAATATAATTTACTATTCCCACTCCAGTTAGTATTAAATGAGGGAAGGTGCTGGATATTAAATAAATATAATTTACTATTCCCACTCCAGTTAGTATTAAATTAGGGAAGGTGCTGTATATTAAATAAATATAATTTACTATTCCCACTCCAGTTAATATTAAATAAGGGAAGGTGCTGGATATTAAACCAATATAATTTACTATTCCCACTCCAGTTAGTATTAAATAAGGGAAGGTGCTGGATAGTAAATCAATATAATTTACTATTCCCACTCCAGTTAGTATTAAATAAGAGAAGGTGCTGGATAGTAAATAAATATAATTTACTATTCCCACTCCAGTTAGTATTAAATCAGGGAAGGTGCTGGATATTAAATCAATATAATTTACTATTCCCACTCCAGTTAGTATTAAATCAGGGAAGGTGCTGGATAGTAAATAATAATAATTTACTATTCCCACTCCAGTTAGTATTAAATCAGGGAAGGTGCTGCATAGTAAATAAATATAATTTACTATTCCCACTACAGTTAATATTAAATAAGGGTAGGTGCTGGATAGTAAATCAATATAATTTACTATTCCCACTCCAGTTAGTATTAAATCAGGGAAGGTGCTGGATAGTAAATAAATATAATTTACTATTCCCACTCCAGTTAGTATTAAATCAGGGAAGGTGCTG
Organism: Calotriton arnoldi; assembly: GCA_963921515.1. Lineage (NCBI taxonomy): Eukaryota > Metazoa > Chordata > Amphibia > Caudata > Salamandridae > Calotriton > Calotriton arnoldi. The sequence continues at coordinate 1,470,605 of CAWUFW010003177.1, read as the reverse complement.
GATAGTAAATCAATATAATTTACTATTCCCACTCCAGTTAGTATTAAATCAGGGAAGGTGCTGGATAGTAAATAATAATAATTTACTATTCCCACTCCAGTTAGTATTAAATCAGGGAAGGTGCTGCATAGTAAATAAATATAATTTACTATTCCCACTACAGTTAATATTAAATAAGGGTAGGTGCTGGATAGTAAATCAATATAATTTACTATTCCCACTCCAGTTAGTATTAAATCAGGGAAGGTGCTGGATAGTAAATAAATATAATTTACTATTCCCACTCCAGTTAGTATTAAATAATGGAAGGTGCTGGATAGTAAATAAATATAATTTACTATTCCCACTCCAGTTACTATTAAATCAGGGAAGGTGCTGGATAGTAAATAATAATTAATAACTATTCCCACTCCAGTTAGTATTAAATCAGGGAAGGTGCTGGATATAAATTAAATATAAATTACTATTACCAACGTAATTATTATTAAATAAGGGAAGGTGCTGGATATTAAATCAATATAATTTACTATTACCACTCCAGTTAGAATTAAATAAGGGAAGGTGCTAAATAGTAAATAAATATATTTTACTATTCCCACTCCAATTAGTATTAAATAAAACAAAATATTGGTCAGATAAATGAATATAAATAATTATTCCCACTGCAGTTAATATTAAATCAGTGAAGGTGTTAGTTAGTAAATAAATATAATTTACTATTCCCACTTCACTTTAACTTAACTTATATTAAAATTTTGAGAGTAAACAAATATATCATGAAATTCACACTATAGGTAAAATTCAAAAATTAAATACTATGTATAAAATTTACATTTCATCTACAAATTTTATTACAATAAATATATCTTAAATAATAATGCTACCTACTAAACATTTATTCATTTTTGTTCAAAATACAAACAAAATAAAAAAATAAAGAGTTAAAACACTCTTTATTATAATATTCCCACATATTATACTTATAAATATATTAATTTAATATTTATAAATTATTATACAATTAATTCATTAAAATGTATACATTTGTCATTATTAATGTAATACTATTTTAGGGGCCCATTACGATACCCGGCGTAAAAAAATCCGCCAGGCATGAAAGCGGCAAAAATCCGCCCGCACACACCGTCTGAACACCGACCACGCCATTACGATGACACAAACCGAAAACCGCCATCGGCGGAAAAATCACACAAGATACCGCCCGCCATCGTCCGAGTCGGAGTCAAACCGCCCGCCACGGACGGAAACACGCACGACAACACAAAACCGCCCGCCCTCACGGCCGACACACCGCACGTGAGATTACGATCGCACCGCCATGAGCGCGGGAAAACTACAAATATACCGCCCGCCAGCGCAAACAACGCCGATGAGAATCGACACGGCAGAAGCCATGGCGCCCACGTCCCTGCACAGAAACCATCCGCTGACAAAAACAATCGCACACAACATGGCCAACAAGTCCACACAGCAAGGCACGCACAAATACACAAGCACAGTACACATCCCGAAAACACCCCCTGGACAAACAAAAACTACAAAGGCCAGAACCCCAGACACAACACACCTGAAAACAACAGACCATGAGGACACACCCACATAGGTAAGTACAAAAGCAGCACTCCCACAGACCACAACCCCTTGCAACATTGCAAACTAGAGAGGAGAGAAGAGGACACAGTGACACAGCAAGGACAGCAGCACACCACAGAAACGCACACATCACAACCACCACCACCACCACCACCACCAAACACCGGCACCACAAACCCCCTGCACATTACACAACACACACCGCACCAGCACCACAAACACCATGGCACCACAAAGAATGCCCAAGTTCACGCCCATGGAGCTGACGGTCATGGTCGACGAGATTATCAAGGTGCACCCACAAATCTATGGGAACCTGGTCCAGCACACACCACTAGCCACCAGAAAGAGAATGTGGAACCGGATCGTAGACCAGGTCAATGCAGTCGGGACCCTGCCCAGGAACAGAGTTGAAATCAACAAACGGTGGAATGACGTCAAGAGCCTGGTCAAGAAGAAGGAGAGCAAGAACAGAGAGCTGGCTGCCGTCACTGGCGGAGGGAATCCCGCGCTCTTCAAGACCTTCAAAGCGTGGGAGGAGAAGGTGCGAGTCATTATACATCCGGAGATCCTCACCGGATTACCAGGGGGAGAGGAGGCTGGTAAGTACAAACTAATGTATACCAGCACACCGCTATGTACTCACATGCACTACCACCATGCCACAGCTCCCAGGGACAAACACCCCCATGTCCAGCACACAATACACAACACATCACACACACATGCAACAGACACCACCACACACAGCCCAAACCGAACAACTGTAAGATGCGTGGGGACATGTGTACACTCAGCCAGCCACGTAACCACCAACAGGTCCCCAAGTATGCCAGAAGCGCCACAACGAGCACCCACCACACCCATGTGTCCGCCACAGCTGCACTAACCGACAAGTAACAGGTAAGTGGCAGGAACACAAAGTGCAGTGGGTGGGAGGGTGGACAGCCCAAGTACAACACACACCAGGCCCATAGTCCCACAGCACAGCAAGGAGGAGCATCCCCCACACCCCACAGCCACGTGTCAGCCACCGCAGTGCACACCGACAGCCGAAAGGTAGACATCACGGTCCACAACAATCGGTGTCAGTGGGTGTCCAGCCACCACCACGACCCACAACACCCCCCACCCCCACAGACCTGCAACATGGAGCACCCCCGCTTAGAACCATGTGGCATCCAGTACAGTGCACGCCCGAACAACCTGCAGGTGGGAAACTGGACAGGGCTGGATTACTGGAGGCATGAGGATCGTAACACGACCAACACATGGGACATGTCACGTAGCAGACGAACACGCAGCACCGCCCACCGTCACGAACAAGTGAACAATGTGCACACGGACATGAACCACAGACTCACACCTCACATGACCCATCACAGAAACAGCAACACCCAAGGAGCCACGTCTGCATGCACAAGCCACACTGAATATAGTACCACACGGCAGCCACTGTGCAACCCATCACACACAACCGAAACACCATTGAAGTCCTGTCCATGTAGCCCCTACTGCCTGTCAACCACACACCCCACAACTACGCCTATGTAAGACAAACAACACTAGACGCAACAGAGCGGAACAACATAAATGCACACGAACACCACTGAACCCATCAAACACACAGACACACCATGCACATACAACATACCATCCATCCCATCCGTCAGCCCCAGTCTCATGAAAGGCATGTCATCCGCACAGCTGCCACACATACAGCAGTCACGCTAAGATACATGCCCATGACCAACCATGTGCCAGAAGTCAATGAAGCGCACGCCACACTGTGAGCAACAACACACAACATGGGCCACACCCCCCGAGCACTGCAGTGATGCACATGGCACAGGGCAGCACGCACACCAAGGAGATGGGACAACTGCAATACGTTGGCTGGCACACAACCATCACTCACTCATAACGATGCGTCCAATGCCATGTCCAGTAATCACAACAGACAGCAAATATGCAGGCCATGTCAGGCATGCACACACCTCAGACCATGCACTGTCATGCTGCCACAACACATGTCACGTTCGGCACCCATGGCTCACAGCATGTACCCCAAAAGCATATTCCATCCCAAATGCGAATCTGGGGCATGGCCCCCATGTTGCCATATGCGTTCCTAAGCGTCCCATTTGAACACCAAAAGCAAAGTACAAACCAGACCCAGGATGGGCCAGGAGCCCGCATACACCAGAGTCACAATAAGTAGGGGCACAGCAACACACCCATCGGCATGGCCAATCCGTCCCATGCCACATGTGCACAGCACACAGTCCCATTGCCAAGCACACACAACTACAAATGGTACAGCCACACACACGCCTCCGGGAAACCCATGTACAAGATTGCACGAACTGTTAATGTCAGACGACAAATACATACTTCGCCAGGTGCAACACAATAACAAATCTCATTCTCTCCACAGGTGACGAACTGCTGGATGCTGGGGATGGAGACAGCAGCCAGCACAGCCAGCCTACAAGCCCCCAACGAGGACACACGGATGTGGAGGATCTGTCCTCCTCTTCGGACACGGACCACCAAGCAGGCCCATCTGGTGTGGCAGGGCCCAGCCGCTCCCCAGGACCCCTCCTACCCACCAACCCATCATCCAGGGCTGCTGAACATTCCCAGCCCCCTGCTGCCACTGTCGTTGCGGCCACACCCACGGTCATTGCGGCCACACCCACGGTCATTGCGGCCACTACCACTGCCGCAACCGCCACCATCGCCGCACCGACCACCACCGCCGCCACCACCACCACGTCTTCGCTGGCACCAGCCCCAGCGCAGGTGGTGGCCCGGCCGACTGGATCCACCCTGGGAGCCAGAGCGAGGACCGTGGTGGGCAATGTGGCTAGTGGGCAGGCCGGTGGCAGCAGGACTGGTAGGAGGAGCAGGGTCAGGGAAACGCCAGTCTCCCCTGGGAGCCATGCCCTGCCTCAAATGGCCAGAGTCCTTGGGGCCTATGAAGAGGCCCAAGGACAATGGGCCAGGTCTGCTTCAGACACGCAGGAGGTGCTGGGGGTGCTGAGGTCCATGGACGCCCGTATGGGCCAACTCGTGGACCTCATGGGCCAGCTGGTGGTGGCGGTGAGGTCACAGCCAGGGACAGCAGCTCCACCACCGCCACCACCTGCCGGGGCGCAGGGTCGAGCAGCAGTGTCCAGTTCCCCTGCGTCCACAGCCAGTGAGCACACCTCACCCACCACCAGCAGGTCGCCACCACACACCCCCCTCCCAAACGTGGAAGGGGCCGTCCGAAGTACAAACAGATCTCCCGGGAGGACTACGCACGCTCCAGACGCAAGTGAGGCAGCCAGCCAGCCTTCCTTGACCACCCACTGCATTGACTTGGACTACGATCCCACTCCACACAGCCATCTGGATGGCATGTGTCTGTTGGACCATGGACATGGAACAAGTGGGTACACCCTGAGCATCACGCAGCCATGACCGACAGCTCATTGTCACTGCACGCACCACTTTTGTCATCACCTCACACACAATCACATGTCACAGTTTGAAATAAATGCACCTCTTACACAAACTGCTGTTTGTGCCCTGTGTTTTATTTGTACGGAATACAACGGCCACCTTGGGCGGAAAGGCACCTGATGCGTGGCATGGCAATGGAACCGGAGGGCCTGTAGGGACCTAGGGGTGGGAGACAGAACAGGAGCACATTCAATGAGTGTGTCACACACCCATCACACAGTACATGTCAACAACTACAAGCAATGTACACACATCGCACAGAGCAATAGGGCACAATGCCACAGCCACCAACAGTGGCATACTACCCTGGCCATGGAGCGTTGACACACAGCACGCAGTGAACAAACGGCCACCCTGACACAGCACACACACACCTGCACAGATACAGCCACATCAGCCGTCGTACATGGACACTCACCGTCAAGTGAAGTAGCGGGCGATGAGCTGCTGCCGCACATTACCAGCTTCCTCCTCTCCGCTGTCCTCCTCACTCGAGCTGTCCTGGTCTGCGGGCTGGGGCCCTGGTTGATCTCCGTCATCCACGATGAGGGGGATCTGCTTCCGAATGGCCAGATTGTGCAGCATGCAGCACGCCACCACTATCTGGCACACCTTCTGTGGGGAGTACGCCAGCGCACCCCCGGTGCAGTCCAGGCACCTGAACCTGGACTTGAGGAGGCCAAAGGTACGCTCGACCACACGTCTGGTCCTCCCATGTGCCTCATTGTAGCGATCGTCAGCTGGGGTGCGTGGATTCCTTAATGGACTGAGCAGCCATGCCCCATTCGGGTATGCAGAGTCACCTGGGTGTGAGGGACACAGAGAACCGTTGCTAATCCAACTGGACAGGGGACAGCATCGCACAGCCAGCACGCTACACCACTCCACATACTCACCGACAATACAGCCACGATCCTGTTGCAGATTGGACATCAGTCGTGGCAAGATGCTGTTGCGCATGACGTGTGCGTCATGGGCCGAGCCTGGGAACTTTGCACACACGTGGGTGATCACCATGTCCGCAAGGCACACCACTTGCACATTCAGGGAGTGCGTGTGCTTCCTGTTGCGGTACAGGTGCTCAGTGGCCTGTGGTGGAACAAGGCCAACATGTGTGCAGTCAATGGCTCCAACGACGTGTGGGATCCTGCCAAGGGCATAGAATGCACCCTTCACTGCCGCCAATTCACGAGCCCTGGGGAAGCGGATGTACCTGTTTCGGTACAGCATCATGGCTGCCAGTACATCCCTCAGCACCTTGCTGAACAAGGGCTGGGACATCCCTCCTCCACTGCCCACTGTGTGCTGGAATGACCCATTGGCGAAGAAATGCATGGCGGCCATCACCTTAGCCGTGGGGGTGACTGCTGTCGGATACACCCTGCGGGGACGGAGATGGGGTTCCAACATGGCACACAGTCGATGCAGGGTTGGCCTGTCCAGCCGAAACTTCCTAATGACCTCAGTATCGTCCATGTCCGCCAGCAATTGGTATGGGCGGTCAATGTTCGGTCTCCGCCTAGGGAAAATGGCAGTGGACACATGTCAAAGCAACACGACACATAGCAATTCCGCATACACATCACTGACATGACTGAGCAAGCACATGAGTCACAGCCCAGCTGTCAAGCTGGGACGGCACGGCCACAATACACTTACACAGGTCTCCCACCAATGGCAATGGCTAGTGATACAAACCACTGCCATGTGCATGCACATGGGGATCTAGGCCCCAATGACTTGCGGGCGTGCTGATGGGGACTGACTGCATATTCGATCAGCGGCAACGCCACGGCAACATGAATGTCTGCTGAGCATGGCACTGCTTCCGAGGCTGGATGAGTATGGCACACGACGACGACGATGTGGGCACAGGCTGAGCGGCCAAAACAAGTGGGACCTGTGGCACGAGGGGATATGAGACAGTAGTAGGTGTCAGCACTGCACCCTATGTACAGCACTGTACGGATCACACCTCCCGAAACATTGACAGGTGTCCACATTGACAGCCCCATGCCAAGACGGCTGTGTGCTTGCAGTCACACGTCACAGGTGAGAGGTTACATTGCACGTGCCAGGTGGCAGACGTACATAGTGGGAACTGGCATGTGTGTGCATGTGTCTCCTGTTCAGGATCCACCAGATGGGCGCTGACTCTGTACTGACCATTGGACACAGCATGTTCCGTGGAAGGCTTGTGTGTGTGGGATGGTGGCACTGGATGTGCCTCCGTTGGGTGGGGGCCATGCACAGGGCGGGTACGTCGATGATTGCGCATTGTTGGTCACGGTGGGTGCACCAACTAAGATGTGTTGCCCTGTGTTCAATTCCTATGTCCGCATGATGATGGACTGTAGATGTGGGCAGACTACACATTGGTCGATGTGCTGTCTATATGCATGTGCATTCACACCAGGCACAGCTGCCCCTGCACATGTGACCCCTGCTGGACTCGCTGCTGGGTCTGTGGAGCTGATGCACCTTCTGTGCGTGGGGCGGACAGCTCTCCTCACTTCCCTCATTGCGCATGTCATGACTTTGCCGCAGGTGACATGGATCATGGAGGGCCCACATGTACGCGTGGGTAGGCTACACATGATTGTTCACTGGTCGCCACCCCCAGTCAGTGTTTCGAATGGGAAGGTTGTCGTGCTGGTGGCATATTCGATGTGGCGGATGGGCGGGCCTAGGTGCGGGCTTACATTCCGGACATGGGGGTAGTTGGATTGGCGACTAGTTGCAGTACACACGGGACACGTCTCTTCCTTTCCACATCTGGGTCATCCCTTGTACTAACTGACAGTGATACAGTCATCTTCGCCCCAGCCCTCATGTCCTCCCCTCGCTCCCCCAATATGCATGTGCACCTGCGAGGCTAGCGCTTGCACAGGCAGCCCCAAGCTCGCACCAGAGAGGGCAAGGAGTGTATGTGTGGGTCCAGTTGCACGAGTGGGCTGTCTCAGGGTATGATGTGTGGCGGGACGCCGTCCACCTGCGTGGTGCCCCAAATGGAGACCCGGCCTGCATGGACTATGCATCACAGTCTTCGCCTTCCGGATCCGCCACCTGCGACACCCAGTGGCTGTGGCTGCCCTTGCGGCCATGCCGCGTCCGTCTGTGGCTGATGGCCCACACATTCACTCTTTGGCCTCTCTGGGGAGGGCTCGGGGGTGGTGGCGCACGCGCTTGCACTTAGTCGCAATGGCATGTGGCGTGGTTGGTATGATAGGCAATGGATGGGATGGTGCGAGCCACCTCCCGTGACGTCAGTGCTGCTCGTGCTGTGGTGCGTCCCCCTACACTTCCATTTGACTTGTGCCATGCTAGACGTTGAGGTTCTATTGCCTGCGTGATATGACCAGGAGGAGCGCGAGGAGACCTCTCACACACCATGCTCCACTGCCATCCCGTGCCCTGTATCGCCTGTGCGGATTGACTATGTTGGGGTTACGCCTGGTCGACTGGGGCTGTGTGTGCCTTGTCAAGGGGCATGGCGTGCGCACAACAGGATCCAGCTTGTCCACGGAGGGTGGGCTGACGTGTGCGCCTGGTACCGCATTGTTCGTGTGCCCGGCTGCTGTGCACACACGTGTTCACTCCCCCGACAGGTGTCCTCTCACAATGCCCAGGGAAGCGGTGGTGTACTGTTCATGACCCCTCCCAACACGGCGTGCTCCAACTTGGCATGTGCGCATCTACCCGTCACACCCACCCACCTGAGCACTGCGTCCATACGACTTCACACGACACATGTGTGTCTTCCACAGTTGTGCTACTCATTTGCGTTGACATCCAATACCAGTGGACTACATGGTCATGTCACGACTGCCGTGTACTTCACATACTCTCATCCTCTCTCATTCGTACTTGTGAAATGAGTCAGCGGAGACAGTTTTGGTTTCAAACATTATATTGAGTCTTCTGTCCTCTGTGATGCAGTATAGTGGACACTACTGGCAGCGGAATACATGTTGAGGATATACTGAGCATGATTACAAATGGGATAGGGTGTGGGGTTACATGTGATTGGCTGTTGCATGTGGGATGTGGGCTTCAGAGTTACATCTGCTTGGCCAAGGCTGTGCTAATGTACATTTACGTATAGCTGCGGAGCTGCGGACTTTGACACAGACGGTATACATGTAGCCTACCAGACCGCTTGGCATCATGGGCACAGTCCATCTCAGTTCCATGTGACAGGTTTGCTGCGGTTGTTCCTCATGCACGCGTGCATGTGAGATGACATCAGGGCATGTGCTTGCGTGCATGCAGCGGCGTGCCACTTGTTGTTGCAATGTGGTGGTTACTGGACATGTCACAGTCACTGGGGTCGTGTTGTTGATGTATGCACTTGTCGTCCATGCAAAGGTCCTGGTATGGGATTCCCGGGGCGGGGGTGGGAGGGGTGCAGCACCCACAGACTCCAGGCGACCTATTCATGTCCACTGAGCGGTCTGTGTGTCCATGGGCGCTGGATCCATGTCGTGTCCTGGTTGTTCGTGCAGTTCCGTCCATGTGGGTGCGATACACAGACCCCATGCCACTGCCTCCCACGATGCATGCGGTGTTCCTGGATGTGATGGGGAACAGTGTGCATGTCCCGGTCATATCCGATGTCATGGCGATGTCGTTGATGGTGTGGTAACAGTTGCCGGTCGTTTGGTATGGCTGTTGTGGTGGTGACTGGCCAGTCCGTGCGGAAGCTAAGCATGGGTGCGGGGTTGGACATCATAGGTCAATCGGGGAACCTGCGTTGTGGTCCGACGAATTTACAGGTTGTCAGGTATGCGATGCCGTCCAGCAGGGCTTCCATGTCATTGGTGGTGTACATGTTTGCCAGCCAATGTAGCGGATGGTGGCTGTCAAGGTGTTGTTCGTAAGTTGTCCCTTGGAGGACCATGATGGGGCATGCTGGGTGACATTCGATGTAGCTGTTCTCGATGATCCGTCGTGTGGAGGCACAGTGGTCCCATTTCAGTGCGGGTGCGATGTTGGCCACATACGCCATGCCCCCATAGGCAGAGCAGGCCCTGTCGTGTGCGTCCAGAGGGAGGAGTAGTGGTAGCAGGTCCGCCTTTAGACATGCCGGGATGGAGAGGCACATCTCCACGGGATGCTGGTAGGGACACCTCCGACAGTAGAAGACGGGCATGACGCAGCTGAACAATGTGATGCGGTAAGTCAGTCGGTAACTTACATTCAGCAGGGACAGGAGATCGCATCCCAATATATGTATCAGGTTGGTTTTGTACAGCTTGACCTGTCCGGCGTAGTTGGGTAGGTGTGTTGCGGTTGCCATTTTGCAGCGGTGCGTTGTGGTGGCGTGCTCCGGCTGTGTGTGCAGTCTGCAATGTGCACGCTCCGAGGTTGCTGTGAGCTCTGTGTAGTCGTAGGGAGACAGGACTTGTGTTCTGTTGGCTTGTGCGGAGGACACGGGCCCTCATCCCACATGCTTCTCAGACAGTTCAAGGTCAGTGATGTGTGACTCCTTCCAATTAACTTGCATGTGGCCGACATGGGGAGTGTTTTCTTCTTTCTTTCCCGTCCGTTGTGTTCTTCTGTGATATGCGCTATCTGCCCTGTGGTCGGTCTCCTCGGCATGCCTGTGTTGGTCTTTTCTTGGACAATGGCTGTATTCACCGGCTTCTTTCGTAGGGCTGTGGTTTCGGAGTTGGAATGGAAGGTCATTCAGTGCTGTCTGCTCTCCCTTGTGTGGGCGGCAGGCTGCCTTTCCGCTCTGCGTTGGGCCTTGTGTGTGAATGTTATTCTTGGGCCACCTGTTGTCGGTCCCCGGGCTCTTTGGTGTTCCGTTTTATATGTCTTGTTCATATGTGCAGGGTGGTATGGGTGTTTCAGTGTGGTACTGGCGTTCCTCTTCCCGAAGGAGACCTGCTTCTCCTAGTTGGTGTTGCCGCCGCTGTGTGCTACGCCATGTTTGTTACACTGGGGTGTGTCCTGCTGTTGCGTGACTTCACTGACATGTGTGCGTCGGTTGTGTGGCGTTGGGTGTTGTCCGTGAATTGGGCGTTGGGGACATGTCTGTGGCAGGCCTGTCACGTGTCATGTGCGTTCGAGGTGGGGCTGATGTGTGTGCTGCTTGGTTGTGTCCCTGTGTCTGTGTGCGACGCATGCATGGCGCTGCGGTTGGCCTCTGCGTTGTGCGCATGTGTGGCGGCGTCATCGCCGCTTTGGGGCCGTGACGGGGTCGTTGGTTCCTAGTCCCAGGTGGTGTGTACACATGTGTTACGAGATGTTACGATTTGGCCTGTGTGTCATATGTGGATGCAATGGTGGATGTGTAGTGTACACGCGGTGGTGGGGGTTGTCCGCTTTTTCCGCCCTTGCACTGTGTGCGCTGTTTGCGTGCACTTGTTGTGTGTGTGCCTACCTGCGTCTCCGCGGTACGTTGCGTCCTTGGTGGTGCATCAGCAAGAGCATGGGGAGGGCCTGCAGTGCTGGATTCATGCTCGGGGGAGCCGCTTCTTCGGTGTCCGTGCTCGGCGTCCGTGTTACCGCTTCGGTTTATCGTACGGTGTCTCTTAGCCGTGGGAGCCGTTTGTTTGCGGCATCGTAATTGTACGCCGGGCGGGACGTGATTTCGTCGGACGGTGTGTGTCAATTGTGCTGCGCCGCTACGTGTACGGACGCACTTTGATGGCGGACGGTGTCGCTGGCTTGCCGGCGGTGTTTGGCCGACTTTTCGCATCGTAATAGGGCGGGCGTGTGGACTGCTGCGTGCCGGCGGTAACTGGTGGTTTTTGCATCCGCCAGCACGGCGGTTGTGCTTCCGCCCGCCATCGTAATGACCCCCTTAATTCCTTATTAAATATTAAATTTTTAACAAATATTATTACAAACATTTTATAAATATTTAATAATAATATATGTATCAAACATTAATTTATATTAATTTTTTATTACATATATTATCATATTACTCACAAATTTATTATAAATAATGTATTATATGTACTCCATTACATTATATTTAAATACCATACCTTATTACATCTATAATTCTCTGTAGTATAATATATTTATAATTTATAAATAATATTTGAAATTATTAATATTTGCTCAATACATATATATTTTTGGGGAATTAAATTTTAAAATTTGTAAATGATAAATTATGAGATCTAAATATATTTTATAATTTTTATATTTTATTTTTTATATGACACACAATATACATTTCTACCAAAAATTAACTATCATAATTATACTATTAATATTAATGATATATATATTTTTTGTAACATTCCTAATTTTTAAATTTAATTAATTAATTATAAATACAACAAAACCTATCAGTACAAATAAGATATTTTGTAAACAAATTAGATTACATGTACAAATACATTTTATATTAATATTTTAAAATAAATTAAATATTTATTTGAAAATTATTTCAAAATTTTAACCTCAAAATTTAATATTCATTCATAAATAATTATTTACTCTCAACAAAATTTATTTTTAATTTCAATTTTATAAATCTATATTTTTTAAAACACTCCCCACCCTTATCCCCTAATAACCTTACATCCCGCTCCTAAAACAACACTTTCTTATTTACTATATATATTTCTATATATTTATATTTCATTTTCTATATTTTTAAAACACTCCCCACCCTTATCCCCTAATAACCCAACATCCCGCTCCTAAAATGTATATTACAAATATTTTTTTATACATGTTAACTAATATTATTTACTACTTTTTTCCATTTCTTATTATTAAATTAATAACATTTCGATATTTTAACATTTCGATATTTTAACATTTTGATATTTTTAACACTCTGGTGTCGATTCCGATTTCGGCCGGAAAACGTACTACCCGACACGGACCCGTCATTTTATCCGACCGAACCGTACACACGCCTTACAAATAGCTGAGTACGATGCGAAGTTTGAAATTTACAACCGACTCGGCCGGAAAATATATTATACGTCCGAGTCAGCAGGAAAGGAGCCTGACGCGATAGACTCGTACGCGCAAAATTCGAGATAGCCAAGCGTCAACCTACAGACACGTACGCGAACGACTCCATGTAGCCAAGCATCAACACGACCCGACAGACTCGTACGCGAACGACTCCATGTAGCCAAGCATCAACACGACCCGACAGACTCGGACGCCAACGATGCCGCATAGCCAAGCATCAACACGACCCGACAGACTCGGACGCCAACGATGCCGCATAGCCAAGCATCAACACGACCCGACAGACTCGGACGCCAACGATGCCGCGTAGCCAAGCATCAACACGACCCGACAGACTCGGACGCCAACGATGCCACATAGCCAAGCATCAACACGACCCGACAGACTCGGACGCCAACGATGCCACATAGCCAAGCATCAACACGACCCGACAGACTCGGACGCCAACGATGCCACATAGGCAAGCATCAACACGACCCGACAGACTCGGACGCCAACGATGCCACATAGCCCAGTATGAATGGAACAGGCTCGTCCAAAACAAATTACACAAGAACAAGCATCAAGTGCTGTCAAAACGACTTACAAAATGAGAAGAAAATAAAACAATGGAAACAGAAAGAAGTCTACCAAAAAACGCATTGTCATCTCCAAAAAAACACATTTTCAAATAACAAGACACACCCACAACACAACCTATATAAAGGGAGCCAAAAGTTCCCAACACCATTTGCTACTTCGACAGACATGCAAGCATACCACACCACTAGACAGACAACTCATCTAGCTACCACAAACCACACATCCCATCCACCAAACAACATCCACACAACTAGCACCAAGAAACACACCTCCACTCACACACACTCACCCTCACCGTCACACACACACACACATCTCCACCAACACCCATCACCATGCCCCCAAAGAAGAATCCACAGTTCTTAGCTGCTGAGTTGGAAGTGATGATAGATGAAATCATCCGAGTTGAGCCACAGTTATTTGGCAGCTTGGCCCAACAGACCTCCCAGTCCCAGAGAACCAAGATGTGGGAGAGGATTGTCAACAAGGTGAATGCCCATTCACCTACCTTGCGCACAAAGGAGGATATCCGGAACCGGTATTATGACGTTCGCAGGAGGGTAAAGAGGCTCATTGCCAGAGAACATGCCCTGAGCACCAAGACTGGCGGTGGACGTCATAAACCGGTGCATTTCACCACCTGGGAGCTGAAGGTGCGGGACCTCCTCCCACAGGAGGCCATAACTGGACTAGCTGGAATCCCTGAACCTGGTGAGTACATGTACAAATTGTCTAAATTCACCCCAAATACACAGCCACAGACACCACAGCAACACATCTTTAATTTAACTATGTACACACTGTCATGGAACCCTGGAACATGCTGGACCATTTGTCCTGGGTGGGAGGAGGAGTGGAAGCAATGACTACTGCCACCAGCACACACTAGTCCCCCCCAGTCCCACAAGAACACATATGTCACTATGCTGTCCCTGAGAGTGAATGCAAATGCCCTGTCAAGATGGCTACACAGGGCCATCCTGTACGAAATCTGGAAATATCTACTGCCAGTTCTTGGCCTACTCACACAACTACAGTCCATAACCTTAACTGCACATTACACACACTGACAGGTATAGATCAGTCACATGTGCCCTCAATGTGCATGCTACAAATGTGTGTGGAGGACAGGACACACTCTAATTAGCTGTCACACCACATAACACAAAACACACACAGATAAACACACATCCGGGACAATGCCCACGGACAGTAGATGTGAGGTGTAATGCAAGACGGCTGACACTCTTGCGTTGTGTCATGTGCACAAGGCATTGTTGTGTGTAGCATTGTAATTCAACATCAGTCAGCGGTCTCAGCATCCTTCAAAAATACCACCCTCACTGTCATTGCTCCTCTGACAATGATGAGTAAGCTGGTCTGTTAGCCATTGGAAAGTGGGGTAGAAGTCAACACAGCCTAACTCAAGCACTAAACACACTGTACCTCACAGCTCTGACCATGAAAAGGCAAAAGACCATCCCTGGGAAAGATCTCTCTGTCCATGGAGAACAAGTAGAATGTACATGAAGTGATCATGTGCAAAAGTATGCAGCAACAAAATGCACCACATCAAGATATACACATGTGTGCAAAGTGATGAAAAATATCGACATAAATATGACTACTCACATTGCATACGTTCACAAACAATGCAAAAACTACACACGCATAACAACAACCATGTTGGGACATAGCAGAACAGCACAATGCGAAACATCACACAAACTTGCTGTAGGCTCTGCGCAGGAGTACAAACTTATACTATTCACCATTACAAGTCCAGTGTGGGCAACATTAGGGAATGTCAGATCATACTATTATCGCATAATACAACTACTCATGTCAGTTACTCCCCTACTGCATGCCAATGTAATGAGCTGTGTTTCAAGGACTGCCATGTAACAATGCATTTGTCAGAAGAAACGCGTTGCTATTGCATACGAGGTTACACATGTGATGTCATTGATTGTTCACATCAACACATACATCCAAGCAAAATCATCTAATGATGACACATATTCAGGAGAGTGAGTTTGCATGTCACCCCAGCAATGTAACTGTGAGAAACTCCACAAAGGCAAGCACAGATGCACAATTCCTGCCAAACATAAGATTAGTTACAGTATGTATGTCATAGTGAAAACACTGATGTGTGAAATAACAACACACCTGGCTCATGCACAGTGTGACACTTGCCAAAAAATTAATACGAACAGTCAAGGATAACAATACATGCACATTGATGCACAGAGCTGGACATGCTCAGTAAAGCACATGTCTCCAAAATAACAATGTCCGATTACAAAAAAGCTCAGTGTCTGTGACGATTGATGAGTAGAAATACGAAGGAAACGCAACATTATCCACAACATCTTCACATTTGGCTGTGCATGACAACATAACATCTGAAAATACACAACTAACATTGTGTCTCTCTACTACCCACAGGCACTCCAGAACAGAGGGCATCATCTGGAGAAGATTCAGAGTCCACCAGCAGCTCCAGCACAACGTCGGACACTGAGACCTCCAGTGTGGATGACTCTCACACCTCCTCGGGCGATGGGAACCAACCTGGCACCTCCGGTGTGGGTCAGCATGCGGCACCAGTACGATCAGCAGCCCCAGCGACCACTCCTGCAACGTCCATTAACATCCAGACGCCCCGGATCCCCACGGACACACCCAGACAACAAAACCCTGGGAGCACAGCAAGACAGCCCAATCAGGATTTGGCAGGAAATACCAGCCCTGTCAACAATGAAGGAGGACAGGAGCTGTCAGTGCGTGCTACGCCAGGCAATGTCCGTGCGGGTAGGGAAAGGAGTGGTGTGAGGGTGCGTGGTGGGAGGACACGTCCCACAGCTGGTGTCGGACAACAAGCTGACCCCGAGTTACAACGCATTTTCGATGTATATCGCGAATGCACCGGAGACTTTGGCCAGGTTGTCGGGATCCTCAGGGACATAAAACATCAGCAGGCTGCACATTTCGACCGGATGGACAACCATATGGACCGTGTGGACCAACACATGGACCGTATGGACCAACACATGGACCGTATGGAGTCCAACTGGTCGAAAATAGACAATCTCACGGCGGTGCATAGGGACATACTTACATGCCTACGCCAGATAACCACCAACATTACCCCACCTCCCCGTGTGCACTCCACACCTGTTGCCTCTACATCGGCAACTGCCACAGGGAGGGATGAGGAGTCTGGCGTAGAGTCCCCTCCGCTGCAGCAGCCTGATACTGAGGGTCCACCCCCAACAAAGAAGAGGAGGGGCCGTCCAAGGAAGGATGGCAAGTGAGAGACTGATGGACATGCATCCCCCCGGAACCAAATAAATGCTCTGGATATCCTCCATTGTGTGCAAATCATTCACTTTGTTGACAGTCCCTGGACTCTCCCACATGGGATGGAGCATGTAAGTTGGACTAAATGCCAAATGGACTGTGGATTTCGCTCAGAAGGATTTTCATCTGACAACACTTCCAACTCCTCTATGAACTGTGGATAATAAATTTGGGAATGCAATCACCTTTACCTGTTAGATTTTGTCACATGCACATTAATAAATTCATATTCACACAATCCCTGTGTCATCTGTGAATTGTACACTGTACCCACTTATTAGCTCATGATCTGTATCACCTGGCACTGTCTCACACTGAGGTGCATGAGTTCTGTGGTAGTGATTCTTCTCATACAGAAGTATGCACGGCAAAATAGGCCGTTGTCGAAGGATGGCTGGACATTAGTTGCACATCAGAACACACAATCCAATGACCTACTACCTCTGGTGTCTCATCATCTCAACAAAATATATGCAGAAGACACCCAATGATTCTACCACCCAGTAGCCAGCACCAACAACATCTCCGAAGCAAGGTAGCAATGCACACATTCACGCTCACTCACCCATGCTTGTCCACCAAATCAGGAATCAGAGTGTGTGTAATGTTCAATAATTCACGTCTGAGAAAAAACAATCTCTGACTGTTGTCCTACAATGCAGCATACGAGCTAGCCCCAGCAGCAGTAAACATGATTCTCAAACAACATACAATTCCATAATCAAACATAATAGTACAGGTGAAATGTGTTTACAACCTCAGTGTGGAAAGCACCACCCTCCCTGTGATGGTGACAGATTCTACAAACCATTGAAGAACTCTGTGGCAATACGGGTCAACCGCTCACCTCAGACAGTAGGAGTACTGGTCACAGCATATGCACAGCAAAGCGCTGGTGCGTATACGTAGATCTTCCATCTGTGTAGATTATTGCCCTGTGCGTCAATGTAATGCAAGTATTCCACTTATGTGTAACAAAGTGTAGCAGTTCATGGCGAAACTATCCGTGCTGACTAGTTCTACCATTACAAAGAGTCCTGTTTTTCAACCTTGTGGCGCAGCGCTTCAACAGTACCAAAATGATCTCATGTGGACTCAAAGGCATCTTGCACTACAATCACAGAAAGAATGTGTGCTAAAATGTCACACACAAAGCTATTATGTCAGCTTGGCTCTGGTAACTTTAGCATAATACAGCATGATCCTAGGGACCAGCTTACAATTCATCTACCGCCTCATGAAGAAATGTCACATGACACATACCAGAGATAGCCACGCAAGGTCAGCACAACACACATAGCACATGCAACATTAAACATTGCACACACTGTTGTCAAATAAAAACCATTGAACCGCACAAACAAAGACCATTGTCTAATGAAATGAACACCATGGCAGAAAAACATGATATGAACGGTTGTAGCATGTTTTTGCTACGGAGAAGGCAAACATCAATGTGTGTAACAGGTTTATTACACAGGCAGAAGCTCTGCTCAACACAAAAGCAAACTGATTACAGTTCCAAGTATCCAAATAAACCAAAGAAAAGACAAATCTGACCAAATAGATTGGCTGTCAGAGAGTACTGGTCCAAATTGAAAATCCATTATGGAACAGCGTTGTGTGTACCCACACAACAGCCAAAGGAGCCTGTGAAGGAGAGACATAGTACAGTCTTAAATACAACTTGCCATGATGACATATCCAATCATTGACTCACTATTGTCCATTGTAAATTCTGACCAATTGCTAGGAGTGAATACAACAATGTAGTGGAGACCATCATAACTTAACATACACTGTACAACGGCAATGAGCCTGTAAATTAGCTGACCCACACACATATCACAACATATTGTCCTACATACACACATCACGCTTAGGAAAGGCATCATCAGACATATATGCATACTTACACTCAAGCAAAGAAGTTGTCAATGAGCTGTCTCCTGACATCCACCTCCTCTTCCTCCTCCTCCTCACTGGCAACGTTCCCCAGGCCTGGATCCTCCCATGAGGGAGGACGTTGGTCCCTGTCATCCTGAATGAGCGGTAGCTTATTCCTCACAGCCTTGTTGTGAAGCATGCAGCACACTATAATGATTTTGCACACCTTCTCTGGGGAATATTGAAGGGCACCTCCTGTCCGGTCAAGGCAGCGGAATCTGGTCTTCAGCAGCCCAAATGTGCGCTCAATCACACGCCTGGTCCGCCCATGTGCCCCGTTGTAACGGACATCAGCAGGTGTGACCGGGTTCCTGAGTGGTGTCAGCAACCAGGGCATGTTTGGGTATCCAGAGTCTCCTAAAATTATCAAATATGAAGGATCAGTTGAGCAACAACAGGGTACAACATGACAGACAATGATCACACAACTGACACTGACAACTTGACTCACCAACAAGCCAGGCACGCTCATTCATGAACTGGGACATCAGCTGGGGGATCCGACTCATCCTCATTATGTATGCGTCGTGTGCAGATCCCGGGAAACGCACACATACATGGGAGATGATCTGGTCCGCCAGACATACCACAAGGGCATTGATTGAATGAAAGTGTTTACGATTCCTGTAAACCTGTTCATGGGCTCGTGGTGCAACCAAACCCACATGTGTCCCATCAATCGATCCAATCACATGTGGCATGTGTCCCAGGGCATAAAAGTCATCCTTAATGGCACGGAACTGTGGCGGTGTGGGAAAATGTATGTACAGGTCGAGGAACCTCAACATGGCCTCACACACATCCCGGAGCACTCGACTGAACATCGTCTGGGACATCCCACCAGCATCAGACACAGTAAACTGGAACGAACCTGTGGCAAAAAAATGTAGTGCCGCCATCACCTTCACCTTGGGGGTCAGGGCAAAGGGATATGTGCGTCCAGGTAGCAAGTGTGGTGACATCTGGTCTGTCAATTCCAAAATTAATGCTCTTGTGAACCTGTATTTCCTCATGCACTCATGCTCCACCATGGTTTCAAGATCCGGGAAGGGTCTGTGGACATTTGGTGCCCTGAGGAACACATGACAAAGTATGTACACATATTACTATTTGAATTAAACTTCAAGTAATACAGTATCAACAATTTTGCGTGGCACTTACAATGATGACACAGTGAAGTCAGATGTCTGAGGTTGACCTAATCCAGAAATTACAGCAATGTGAGCATGAACATACACACAATTATTTCATGTATTACCAAATAATCCTGTGTAGTACTGTGACTACTCACTGTTCTCTGACACTCTCCATGTGATCAATTGTAACATGCACAACACACACACAATTAAGTATCAGCCATAGATTCTTAGGTCAAATAGCACATGCATTGAATGTACACAGACATGGACAAGGTATTACGACCTAGCAACAACACTACATACAGACAGCTTGTCACCATGCACAACACTGTCATGGTCTGGACATTGTCATGATGTGATGTATGACCTACACAACACAATGATCCCCTGGGACAGTGGCCAAGCATAGGAGGATGATCTGTGAAGTGGTCACTCACACTAGTCATGTCCCTCACAAACACTGCTATAGTTGCACTGTAAGCTAGGATCATAATGTGAGTAGTCTTGTCTATTGTGTCTGTCCCATTTGACATGTGCAGAACTCCATCCACACAGGGCATACAGCATGCCATTATTCATACATACATTGTCTGAGTTGATGAGTGGGCATTGCATGCACCCGTCTGCCACCTCCTGACCGAGCCGGACTGACAGATTGCATGCTTGATTCAATGCTGTTCGACGCGGGTGAGTTTTCAATACACGCGTCTGCCACCTCCTGACCCAGCCGGACTGACAGATTGCATGCTTGATTCAATGCTGTTCGACGCGGGTGAGTTTTCAATACACGCGTCTGCCACCTCCTGACTGAGCCGGACTGACAGATTGCATGCTTGATTCAATGCTGCTCGATGCGGGTGAGTTTTCAATACACGTGTCTGCCACCTCCTGACCGAGCCGGACTGACAGATTGCATGCTTGATTCAATGCTGTTCGACGCGGGTGAGTTTTCAATACACGTGTCTGAGACATCCTGACCGAGCCGGACGCACTGGTTGCCTGTTGGTCGTCATGGTGACAGACGCGCATTTTGCATCATGCACGATTCGTGTAGGGTACGATTCGGTTAACTTTTAGAACAAATGTATCAAAATCTAAACTGTCATGATGCAGGTATTTTGAAAGTTGCGGTAGGCGTGTCCGATGCGTCCTATCTCATGGATTGGACTAATTCATAGGATGCGAACGAGTCGGACCTATCGCTTTGTACGCATGGGACCGATTCTGCCTCTGCAGCACAAATATAAGGCTGTGTCTTGCCCTGAGAGCTCACTTGCCTGCACTGAATGCTCCATATAGACATCTCTGCTACCACTGCTGCTGTCTCTGTATCCTCTGGCTCCAAGGATGGCACGTACTGTGGAGAGGGCCCCAGCCTTCACAGAGGAGGAAAACCAGGCCCTGCTGGACAGCCTCCTACCCACAGTACAGCAAGCTGTATGGGAAACCAGGGGAGCAGGTGAGTGTGCAGTCCACATCCTCTCTCATTGTGCATCTTGTCTGACTAGCACTAATGGCATTGTGTGAAGCATTGGCTAGCATGTTCACTCAGTAGTTGTCACACCCAAAGTGTGCAGGTACCTGCACTGAACAGGTACTGTGCTGTGAGAGTGCATTTAGAGACGGTCATACTACCCAGGCAATGTTTCCATGTTGGTGATGCAGGACAAGTGTCCATCCACATAGTTGCACTACCTGTGTACATCAGATGCCCTTGTGAAAAGCACATGTTTATCCAACTGTGTGATGCACAAACATGTTGTATGTGTGTTAATGGCCCTTTAACTTTGTCATCCTCACAGGTTGATGCCCATCAGAAACAGGAGATCTGGCTGACCATTGCCAGGGCAGTTCGATCTGTGGGGGTCCACAGGCGTCGCATCCGCAGCTGCCAGAAGAGGTGGCAGGACCTACGTGGCTGGAGCAGACGCATTGCTAGAGTCCTGCTGAAGCTGTCGCCTCCTCGCAGTAGGGGCGGACACCGGACCCTGACCCCCCACATGCGCCGGATTCTGCCAGTGGTCTTCCCTGACCTGGATGGGCTGTTAAAGGCCAGACAGCAGCAAGGAGGGGGTAAGTGCATGCCTTGTCTGTGAACTGTGTCTAACATGATCTTTGCATTCCTTCAGCCTGGTTACGCTACCACAGTTTGTCTGTCTGCTTGAACTAGAATCATGTCCATTATTTCTGTAATGGCCCTTCCTCATCTGATACACAGGTGTGTCCCTTTCAGTCAGTGACATGTCTCACGGGGGGGCCTGCTGTTGTCCAAGGTTGATGTGGGGGACCGCATCTGCTACTGGCAGTATGTATTAGCCTTCATGAGTGTGGAATTTATTGACATGTATCTGCACATTGACAGATATGTGACATGCACTCTGTGTGGGCCATACATACGTGTCCTAGTTGATGCTCTGCCTCGCCATATGTGTCTGGGGTGTTACCCACACACACATGCAGCATGTGTGACAATGTTGTGATCTCTGAAGTATGTCCATCATGTGTGTCACACATGCATGGACACATGCCTACTGTTCGGGCTAATCCCATGTTGCACATGGACCAGGTCAGGTATGTCTACTCCGGACATGGTGTACACTCAGTTTTCCTAATCATGTGTGTCAAAGTAAATTGAATGCATTGTGCAATGTGCAATCAGGTGTCAGCCTCTGTCTCATTGTGGAGTGGGCTAGCTTTTTAGACTCCTGGGGTGTCAATTATTTTTGGGTGGTCAGACAGCTGACATGTGGCTGTTGGATCTTCACGATGGGGTCAAACATCGGTGTGTAATCACTTGACTGTGCCTGATGGTGTTTCCAAAATTTAAGTGCAGGCAGCTATACTTCATTGTCATCAGACTGTGATGTGCTCATGTTGCCAGACTTGTGCTTGCTGTCACTCTACTGTGGCATATGTTGGAAGTGGGATCATCATTTGCCTTAACATGTGGGTAGCAGTGGGGCAACATGTGCACTTGACAGATGCAGGGCTTATATTCCCCACAACTACATGATTGAGATACAGTGCAGACTGTTTGTTTTGTGATGCACTGCCCCAG
Source organism: Calotriton arnoldi (assembly GCA_963921515.1). Lineage (NCBI taxonomy): Eukaryota > Metazoa > Chordata > Amphibia > Caudata > Salamandridae > Calotriton > Calotriton arnoldi. Next base: position 1,447,436 of record CAWUFW010003177.1, on the reverse strand, counting down.
TGACAGAAGGCAGCAATGACTGATTACCCAGACTGCCCTGTAGCATGTTGTTTAATTTGCTCTAGTGTATCCTGCAGTGATGGAAGTTGTCCTGCATGCACTCAATTGTGGCATCGTCCAGCAAGACATGAGCACATCATGGTGTGTGGTGAAGGAAGCATATCCATATTACTGACAATTACTTTGGCCATCCCTATACCTGACACATGTACAAACTCAGTGGCAGGAGATGGTATATGTGTGTACTGACACATTTCCATCACAAATCCTGCAGTTCAGGCAACTGTCTATGTGGTGCATGTGTGCACAAATGAGTCGTGTCTGGCTACATGCACCAGACTGATGTCTCCATGGACATGTAGGATATGAGAGGCATGGTTTGCTGGCAGACTGACGTGTGTTTTACAAATATGTGTCTGCACTTAAGAGTATTTACTGCAAATGATGCACAAACGTGCGCTGTCATGTGCTGTTCTGACTGTGATGTGTGATGTCTATACAGGTGACTGATGTTTCTCTGTTTACCCTGTTGATTTGCAGTTACATCTACGGACACTGGAGGAGACAGCTCCACGGACCATGAGGAGCCAGAGCGCCAGACAGGGTCCGCTGCGGAGGATTCAGAGGGACCCAGTGGAACGGAGGGTGAGGGGGGCCACACTGAGGAGACCTCGGCTACGTCCACCTCGGCTGAGGAACATGCCAGCTTCAGTGAAGATTCCCTTGTGGAGGTGGGTGCCAGCAGCCCCCAGACAACACCTAGCAGGTCTGGCCCCGCCACCACCACCATCTCCACCCTCCCTTCTGCTCCCATTCCAGATGTCCATGGAGGCTCCCGTGTAAGGGAGCATGTCTCCTTCGTGCCAGGCACCGCACCACCTGCCCCTGTCTCCCCTGCTGCCCTGAGTGTGGAGTCTGTGGACTTACTGAAGCAGCTCCATGTAGGTCAGACAGCGATGCTGAGTGTCCTCCATTCCCACACCAGTCTGTTGACACAACTGGTGTCCTTCATGGAGGGCATCTCATCAAGCATGTCTGCCCTACATCGGACCATTCAGGCCATGGCCTCCACACAGACGGCAGCAGTGTCCCTCCTCCAACAGGCCCTCACCCCTGCTACCTCTGCCACATCCACAGTCACCACTCCCCTGCCTGTCCAACAGACACACACACCCGCACATGCACGCACCACATCAGGCAATGGCAGCACACAGACACGCAAGCCAAAGTCTCGATCCACAAGCACGCACACTCCGGGGACTGATGGCACACACACAGGGGATGGGTCACAGACACACATACAGGCATCCACAAGCACTCCGCATTCCTCAGATGCCTCTCCCTCCAAAACACCTTCCATTGCCTCACCTACTGCCCCCACTTCCAAGCAGCTCTTCCTCTGTGACCTTGGCCTCTTCCCCACAGAACCATCTGCTCCAACTTACAAGGGAAAGAGGAAGTCAGCACGCACAGAGGGGAGTTCCCTTGCAAAACGGACACCCTCCCCCAGGCGCATGGACACTGAGGCCCCCACCCGCAAGTCTCCCCGGACCAGGAAGGGTAAGACACCACCAAAAGCACAGGCTTCCACCTCACACTCTCCATCCTGCAGCACCCCGGACGCCAATACACAGGTTCTATGGCCATTCCTTACACCAGGTTCACCCACACACCCATACCGCATACCCAGGATGCTTAGGCCCTCCCCCCCTTCCACATGCACTTCCACCCCGCCTCACATGCTCAGCCTGTTCCTGCCACTGGTGTGGAAACCATGTCTCCCCCCTCTGTCCTGCCCACCTCATCTGAACCCCATTTCACTCCTCTTGATGTTGGCACTGCAGTAGGAGGGACATCCCACCCGTCTGATTTGGGCACTGCAGTTGAGAGCCCGTCCACCACATCTGTCCCGCACACTGCAGTGGTGCAGGTAAACCCCACATCTGACTTGTGCCCAGCAGTGGTGATGGCGCCCACTGTGTCAGACCCCTCCACTGCAGTTGCTGGCGTCACTCCTGCACCCACCACACCTCCCCTGCCCCATTCTCCTGTCCCCTGATCCTGTCCCTGCGGTGCCTGGCCTGCCACTATGTATGCCCCTCCAAGGGGTGAGATGTCCCTGGTCCATAGCAGTGCAAGCAATAAATGGATGACAAGTTTTCACCTGTTACCCTGGTTGGACTCTTTGATGGACTGGCCATTGGCCTTTTTGCATCGTGGCATGAACATTCATATATATTTTATTGCTGAATAAAGCCATTTTTGTTATCCAGTGGTGTTGCATATTATGTACATGATGTTGATGATGTGTATCATGAACTTGCTATTGTAATGGTGTCTGTGTTTGTGCTACGGCACCACTGCACTGTTATGTCTTTTCCCGGCCATTGGCAGTATGTTTTTGGGAGGTTTTACCCTAGTGTCCCTGTGTCTCCTGGCTCATCGGCCTGCACATTCATCATGTTTGGTATCTCCCATTGCTGACATGGTATGGGACTTGTTCACATAAGATCTACAGTCTCCACAGGATTCCTTAGTGTGTGTGTCTGTTGGTGTTGATATGTGTGTATTCCTCATGGTGCTCACTTTGCACATTATCTAACTGTTCACTGGAGTCATTGTCAAGGGTCATGGCCATTGCTTGTCTGCACATGGCAGAGGGTGTTCTTGTGATACACGGCAATATTTGCCAAACCAAATCTATGTTTGTATGTGACACAACCACTACATTGCCACAACATTGCTTGTGCAATTTGGACACGGACTCATGCATGCTGTTTTGAAGACGCTGCTATTTTCATGTACACAATGACCTTTTGGTCACTGTGGTGATGGGGGGTTTATGTCCCATTACAACAGTGATCAGTTGCAGCAGGATATTAGTGACACACATTAACATTTTGGGCACACGTGTTGTGAGTCACATTGTATGTCCACTGCCACAATCTGTGTTGTGAGCATTTGTCACATACAAACATGCAATGTTGCAAAGATGGTAGAGGGGGTGGTTTGCTTAGTCTCCCTATGTGTGTGTATCCTGGTGTTGATGGGCATCCTGCCCCCTATGAGTGGGGATGGTCATTCTGATAGGCATCCACCCCCCTATGGGGAGGACAATACTGTGAGTGATAGGCATCCACCCCCCTATGGGGTGGACAATACTGTGAGTGATAGGCATCCACCCCCTATGGGGTGGACAATACTGTGTGTGATAGGCATCCACCCTCCTATGGGGTGGACAATAATGTGGGTGATAGGCATCCACCCCCCTATGGGTGGGATATGCTGGGAGTGATAGGCATCCACCCCCCTATGGGGTGGACAATACTGTGTGTGATAGGCATCCACCCTCCTATGGGGTGGACAATACTGTGGGTGATAGGCATCCACCCCCCTATGGGTGGGATATGCTGGGAGTGATAGGCATCCACCCCCCTATGGGGTGGGCAATACTGTGTGTGATAGGCATCCACCCCCCTATGGGGTGGACAATACTGTGAGTGATAGGCATCCACCCCCCTATGGGGTGGACAATACTGTGGGTGATAGGCATCCACCCCCTATGGGTGGGATATGCTGGGAGTGATAGGCATCCACCCCCTATGGGGTGGGCAATACTGTGTGTGATAGGCATCCACCCCCTATGGGGTGGACAATACTGTGAGTGATAGGCATCCACCCCCTATGGGGTGGACAATACTGTGGGTGATAGGCATCCACCCCCCTATGGGTGGGATATGCTGGGAGTGATAGGCATCCACCCCCCCCTGTGGGGTGGGCAATACTGTGTGTCATAGGCATCCACCCCCCTATGGGGTGGACAATACTGTGAGTGATAGGCATCCACCCCCCTATGGGTGGGATATGCTGGGAGTGATAGGCAACCACCCCCCTATGGGGTGGGCAATACTGTGAGTGATAGGCATCCACCCCTCTCTGGGGTGGACAATACTGTGAGTGATAGGCATCCACCCCCCTATGGGGTGGACAATACTGTGAGTGATAAGCATCCACCCCCCTATGGGGTGGACAATACTGTGTGTGATAGGCATCCACCCTCCTATGGGGTGGACAATACTGTGGGTGATAGGCATCCACACCCTATGGGTGGGATATGCTGGGAGTGATAGGCATCCACCCCCCTATGGGGTGGACAATACTGTGAGTGATAAGCATCCACCCCCCTATGGGGTGGACAATACTGTGTGTGATAGGCATCCACCCTCCTATGGGGTGGACAATACTGTGGGTGATAGGCATCCACACCCTATGGGTGGGATATGCTGGGAGTGATAGGCATCCACCCCCCTATGGGGTGGGCAATACTGTGTGTGATAGGCATCCACCCCCCTATGGGGTGGACAATACTGGGAGTGATAGGCATCCACCCCCCTCTGGGGTGGACAATACTGGGAGTGATAGGCATCCACCCCCCTATGGGGTGGACAATACTGGGAGTGATAGGCATCCACCCCCCAATGGGGTGGACAATACTGGGAGTGATAGGCATCCACCCCCCTATGGGGTGGACAATAATGGGAGTGATAGGCATCCACCCCCCTATGGGTGGGATATGCTATTTGGGATAATCATCCACCCCCTATGGTGGTGTTTCCTTTCGTGTACTCGTGACATTTTGGTGTGTGGTAGGTGTCTAACTTACCTTCTGCGTCGTGCGTGTCGGTAACGATGGGTGTACAGTATAGGGAAGACATGCGCGATTGAATACATGGCTGCTCCTTCTCGTCCCCGTTGATCGTGTTCTGGCGCGACTCAGGGCTTTCATTCATACGCCTCGTCCGGATGGTGTGACGTGCTGGAGCCGGCGCCCTGTGCGACGGGTATTGGGGACGCATCGTACTTGCGTATCCGGAAATTGGTTAGGTTGCGCCTCCGTACGACTCGGTTTCCGTGTTTCCTGAGCCTGTTCGCTACTGACATAGTGCACGAATCGGAGCGGACGATTCGGTCGGAGATTTGCCTGTTATACGCATCGTACTTGCTAGTTTGTAGGAAAAAGCTCCGGATACGGGTCGGACGTAAGGTAAGCCTACAAATAGCATTGGGAAGGCACTTTTGGCGACATCGGATTTGACCCCTCTATATTATCATTTTCGATATTTCTTACCTTTACAATTTAAAGATATTTTGGAATGACGATATTTTAAACTCGATATTTTGATATTCGATATTTAAAAAAAAACAAAAAAACAATATTTTAACATTTGATATACATAATATCGATATTTTAGTATATTCGATATACTAAACGCGATATTATGTAATTTCGATATTTAAAATTCGATATTATGTCCGTTCACCGCTTTGAGTGCAACACTGAGTAGCATTTGTGGCTGTTTTATTGCCAGAAATGCATGTAATCCTACCAGTGGATGTAAGTGACATTCCACATGTTTTAAGAGAAGGGTTGAGTTGTTGGAAAAACCAGATGCATGCCTGTCTGGCTGTGACTGCTCAGATCAGCAGGAGACAGAAGCAATGGCTGATTTGGATAAGGCTGGGTCTAATCTGCGATGGAATGGTGAACAAAAGAACGACGGACTGGAATGCTACCCCAACCGGTTGTCAGTGGTTAAACAAATTGCACGCATCCCTCCCATCACCTACTGTATGTTTAATGTAACACTCTAAGTGGGTAGGGGTATGCCGAGATGTGGGTCCCTTGCTCACTGTGCCACTGGAACCATGCAGCACCCGACTGAAAATGCCCAATCAGGCTCAAACCGACTTCGGGATGCTTGATTTCTGCTTCAAAGAGGGCCTGACTTGGCAGTATAGGATGGGCTGTTCCTATTGAAGTAGGACCAAGGATGATTTACATATGACTGGGTGTAATCTGGGGTGGCAAGGTGGGCAAAAGAACGATGGATTGGAAAGCTACCTGGCAGTGGTTTGTGTGTTTGTTCTCAGAGTTGTCAGTCTGAAGGAAAGTCTCTACATTCCTTTATAGCCTAGTCCATATATGGAGATAGGAATAGAATAAGTAACACATTTGGGGCCAGCTGTATCAAGCGTTTTACTGATCGCAAGCGGGCTGATTGGCAGAATCGGTTAGTTTGCGACCGGTAAAAAGCCTTTTGGGATGCATCAACCCAAAATGCATTCGCAAATAGGTACTCGCATTTTTTGCGATTACCTATTTTGCGAATGCAGTTAGGGCATCGCAATTTGCGATTCCCTAAATGCAATGCAAGAAGCATTTTAAAAATGTGACTTTGCATTAAGGAATCGCAAATTACCATCAACTTCAAATTGATGGTAATTTGCAAATCCTTAGAAAATGCACAAAATTGCATTTTTCTAACTGCAATGTTGCGCATACACATGCCCTTAGGGCATGTGTGTGCGCCACATGTGCACACTTACCTTTTTGGGGGTGCATCAGGGGGGCCTTAGGCCCCCTAGCACCCTTGCAATTGCATTCGCAATTTGCGATTACCTATTTGGTAATCGAAAATTGCGAATGCTTTCCCACCCAGGCCCATAGGAATGAATGGGAAAGCATTCCCTAATAGCGAATCGCAATTTGCGATTCGCTATTAGGGAATGTGTGGGAATAGCTATTTTTTTTAGCAAATCCTACATACATTGCATTTTGTGATTCTAAAATAGTGAATCAGTAAAATTCGCTATTTCAGAATCGCAAAATGCATTCTTGATACATCTGGCCCTACATGACCTCAATGACCTTTGTACACCAGTGTTTTGATAGTGACAATAAACTTCGTCCTACTTTACTTGCCCTAGCCATCTGTCCCTATTTTATAGTATTTAGACTAGTTGATTAAAAAAAGAATTCCGTTTTTTTTAAAGTCTTTTCAAAGCAAATGTGCAAACTGCCTATTGAAGGAGTGTTAATTGCTCTTGGAAACATTTTGTTCTGAATTGTCTCAGCCGCTGTTGGCTCCCGTCTACGGGGAAAGACTCGAACGAGTAGGAAGAAAAGGAGAAGATTATCTGGCAAAAGATAACGGATAAAACATAATAAATATGCATTGAAATGAAGCTGTGTTTTCATTTAACACATCCGCACTTGTCAGATTGCCACATGCACAATATTTGTACATGTTCCTTCAGCACTGGCACCGCTGTAAATGTGAAATCTATGGAAGGGTGCCTTTGTAAATGGCTTGTAAATATGATATTTGCCCTCGGGCTACAAGGTAGAACAGACTGCTGAGTGTATTTATGAAGGGATGAATGGCTGATGAAGGCTAATGTAACACACACACACAAACATAGCTAATCATAGACACACGCGAACAGATACTGACACACACTGATCCTTCAGGAGCTCCTGAAATTCACCCGTTATTGTTATTTCAAGTAACTATAGCTCATGCCCTAAGTTAACTATCATTGGCACACCCGCCATGCACAGCTTTCTCATCAATAATTTCACTGCAAATGTTCCAGTGATATTATTAATGATCTGATAGAAGATGTCATGAGTGATGTAATATGTGAGGAAATTAGCAGTGCATGGCGAGGGCACAAGTTATAGTTACTTGAGTAAAGTAATGTGTAAATCCAACCCCCCCGTCTCGCATGGCCTTCGGCCTTAGCAGTGAGGGGTTGGCCAAAGGGCCTGGCCCTGTGGACCCCATTCCCCGGGGCACTGTGTGATATTCAGGGGGCGGTCACACGGCCCCCTCACCCCGAGGGGATATCGGTCACGGGTACTCCATCCCCCAGGGCCAGGTGAGATTTTCAGGGGAAGGGAGACACACGGCCCCCTCCCCAGGCTCATTTCGGCCCTGGGGACCCCATCCTTAATTGCCCATCATTATTGTTAAGGAAAGGGGGACATGCAGCTCCGTCCCTGGGCCGATTTTGGCCCTGGGGACCCCATCCCCCAGGACTCAGTGTTATTGTTGAGGGAGGGGGTACACAACCCCCCTTCCTTGGCTGTTATAGGCCCCAGGGACCCCATCCCTCGGGGCTCTGCATGATTATGAGAGGGAGGAGGGCATGTGGCCCCACTCCCTGGGCCGAATTCGGCCTGGGGCCCGTGATTATCTTTAGGGGGAGGAGGTACGCGGCCCCCTTCTCGGGCTGATTTCAGTCCCAAGGACATCATCCCCAGGGGCCAGGCACCACATTCAAGGGAGAGAGGGGCACGCAGCCACCCTCCCCAGGCCAAATTTGGCACTGGGGACCCCATTCCGGTGGGCCTGACATCACATTCAAGGGGGAGGGGGAATGCGGCCCCCTGCCCCAGGCTGATTTTGGCTCCGGAGATCCCATTTCCTGGGGCCCAGCCAACAAGGAGCGGATACCCTGGTGCCCACCCTGGACACCCACCACACTATCACTGAGGGCCGCGGTGAGAGCCCCAAGTCCCCCGAGGCACCAGCCGGCTCCCCGCTTCTAGCGGTAGCCAGCATTGGTCCCTCCTACAGGGAGCAGCTAATAAAGCTGCTTCCTGCAGGTGGGAGCAATATTTAGATCTGTTTCCCTGCCCGCATCCCTGTAGATGGGGAAACAGATCCAAAGTGTGCTCCCAGCAGGCAGGAACATTTTTCTAGCTCCGCTGGGAGTGGACTTGGTGTTTGCTCCTGCTTGGCAGGAGATTTGAAATTGTTCCCGCCAATCAAGAGCAAACACAGGTTTCCCTGCCCACGCCAGTGCAGGCAGCGAAACCGCTATGTCCCACTGGTGGGCTACCTGGGACATAGCCTGAGAGCCAGCCCTGGGGGATGGGGTCCCCAGCACCATTTATGGCCCTTTTTGTTCAGTGCTTGGCCCGGGGAATGGGGTCCCTGGGGCCTCTAGAGGCTCAGGGAGGGGGCAGCATGGCCCCTCTCACCTTAGAACATGCAGCAGACCTCGGGGGATGGAGTCCCCGGGGCCAAAAGCAGCCTGGGGAGGGGGCTGTTTGCCACACTCCCCCTTCACACATACAGCAGGGCCCCGGAGACCGAGTCCCAAGTCCTAAGATGACTACTACCACTTCCTGTTTGAGGTGGTGGCAGCAGATCAGATTTCAATTTGAGATCTGTCAGCATCCACGGAGCCTCTGCTTCCCTAGATATACAAAGTTATTGAGCATTAATTGCTCAAAAACTACTGAACGGATTTAAACCAAAATGAAAAAAGCACTCTTTCTGGAACAAGCTGTAGCTTTATGCTGAATTTGGTGTAATTCTGTTCAGCGGTTCAAGCTGTAGTCGTGTCTAAAATCCCTATGGGAAAGTGCATGGGGAAAACGTGTTTTAGGAACCCCTTTTTTCTTGCCTCCCACTTGACGGATCACCCCGAAACGTTCCAGACAGCAGCTGAAGTGACTGGCAAACTAGTTTTGAAAATTTCGTGATGATTCTTCAAACTGCGCCAAAGTTATTAGCAAAACAAAAAAAGCTCTTCCTATTGAAACCCGGTCCTAACTATAACTACCTACTGGTGACCGCCAGTAGGTAATATATATATGCAGGACCCAAAAAAGCATTTAAAAAAAAAAATTCTGCGAAATCCACGGATTCCGCCAAAGCTTTTAAAAAACGAAGCATGAGCTTCATTACTAATCGGCCCTCAGGTCAGGCTCCTGCTATCTCCCGGGCTGCCCAACCCCCGGGACATAGCAGTTTGCTATGGCTTGGCAGGAACTGTGCTCTGCTTCCAGCAAGCAAGAGCATTAAGAATGCTCTTGCTTGCTGGAAGCGTAGCAAAATTGCTTTGACAGCGAGGGAGATGCATGTTCAGCAGCTCCCTCTTTGTCAAAGCAATGCCGGCTCCTGCAGGAGGGGGGAGTTGACAGGGACGCGGGTGACTTGAGACTCCCCCCCCACGGTCCCCAACACTTCTAACTGGATGCCCTGGGTTTGACAAGGGCACCCACAACGGAGGCCGGGCCCTGGACGATGGGGTCCTGAGGCCAAAATTGTACCGGGAGAGAGGCCGCGCGGCCCCACCTCCTCTTATTTTTTTTTAAAATTAATTTATAAAAGAGACCAGGCCCCGGGGAAGGGGGCCCCAGGGCCAAATCAGTCCGGGAGGGGGGCCGCTTGGCTCCCCTCCCTTTACGTTTTTAAAAAGGCCTGGCCCAGGGGGATGGGGTCCCCGGGGCCGAGATCGGCCCATAGAGAGGGGCTGCAGGACCCCCCTCCCATTTTAAAAAAAGCATGGCCTTGGGAGATAGGGTCACGGGGCTAAAATTTGCCCAGGGAAGGAGGCCACACAGCCCTCCTCCCCTCTTTTTTTTTAATGTCCCATTTCTCCACCACTCTGCAAATGCCCCTCCTGGCGCACTGCTGTTTGGGGGATGAAGTCCCCTTGGGTCCAGAGGGTCCTTGGGGGCCAACAAGCCCTCCTGTTACCTCCAATAAATCCCCCACAGCAGGATTGCTGAGAGGTCTTCTGAGACCACGGCCCCTTTCTCTACCACTCTGCAAATGCACCTCCTGGTGCATTGCTTGTTGGGGGATGAAGTCCCCCTGGATGATGGGGGTTCTTGGGGGCCAACAAGCCCTCCAGTTACCTCCAGTAAGTCCCACAGGCAGCGACTGCTGAGATGACTTCAGAAGCCACAGCCCCTTCTCCACCATCCTGCAAACGTGCCTCCTGGTGCACTGCTGCTTGGGGGAGGAAGTCCCCTTGGCTCTAGAGTGTCCCACACAGCAGAATTGCTGAGAGGTCTTCAGATGCCACACCCCTTTTCTCCACCACTCTGCAAATGCGCCTCCTGACGCACTACTGGTTGGGGGATGACGTCCTCTTGGATGCTGAGGGTTCTTGGGGACCCAGAAGCCCTACTGTTACCTCCAATAACTATGACACAGCAGGATTCCTGAGAGCTGGTTGGGGGTCCCGTCCCTTTTCTCCACAACTCTGCAAACGTGACTACTAGTTAAAAAAACATAGAAATTCCCTTAAATAACCAAAGGTTACAGGGACGTTATAGTTATGAAATAGAATTTGAAAAACTTTAGAAATTCACTTAAAAAAAACAAAGGTTACAGGGTCATTATTGTTAGGAAATAAAATTTAAAAACCTTAGAAACTTACTGAAAAAAACAAAGGTTACAGGGACGTTAAAGGTCGACTCAGATTTCACTCGTACAAAACCAGTAAAATTCAGCCGTTATAGTTAGCTGAGCTAACTATAATATACGCCCCGCAATTAACTACTTATGACCTCGCATATTACATCACTCATGACATTGTCAGTGACATCACTCATGACATCTTAAATTACATCACTGACGACATCACTGATGACATCATCCACAGAAACACTCACACACCCTCTCACACGCTCATTCAACCTTTCATATGCCCTCTCACACACCCACACAACCACTCACATACCCATTCACAGACCCACTCACTCCTCCATAAAGTCACTCACACACCCTCTCACTCACTCATACAGCCACTCACACAACCATTCACTCACCCATACAGCTACTCATACAACCAGTCAATCACCCATAAAGCCACTCACACAGCCACACACTTAGCCATACAGCTACTCTCACACCCATTTATTCACCCACACAGTCACTCACCCACCAATTCACTCACCCATACACTCTCAAAACAGCCACTCACCAATACAAGCACTCACACACTCACTCACACACCTACACAATCACGTACATACTCATTCACAAATCCATACAAGCACTCACACGTCCACTCATTTACTCATACAGCCATTCACACAGCCACTCACACACCAACTCACTTACCCAAACAGCCACTCACTCACCCATAAAGTCACTTACATACCCGGCCACTCCCTCATATAGCTATTCAGATACCCACTCATTCACCCATACAGTCACTGCACACCCACTCACTCATACATAGAGCCACTCACATACCCATTCACACACCCATACACTACTGTCAGAGCCACTCACTTATCCATACACCTACTCACAAAGCCACTCGCAGACCCATACAGTCAGTCACAAAGCCACTCACTCACCCATACAGCTGCTCACACACCCAGTTATTCACCCACACAGCCACTCACACCCACCCTCACTCACCCATAAAGCCTCTCAACAGAGCCACTTATTCATACAACCACTCATGCACCTACTCACACACCCATACAACCATTCACAGACCCATACAACCACTACCACACCCACTCACACACCCATACAAGCACTCTCACACCCACTCATACACCCATACAACCACTCACACACCCAGTCACCCAGCCATACAACTACTCACTCACCCACACAGATACTGAGACACCTACTCACACACCCATACAACCACTCACACATCTATTCATATACCCATACAACCAATCACACACCCATACAACCAATCACACATCCAGAAAACCACTCACAGACCCAAGCAGCCACTCACATGCCTTCTGATAGACCTATATAGTTGCTCACACACCCAATGACATATCCATACAGCCAGTTACACACCCATAAAGGCACTCAGACTCTAAATCACACAATGATACAGACAGTCACGCAGCCACTCAGATTATATATGTTAGAAATGGTATCACTCAATAGTACTACAGAAAAAATTGTAATTTAGCTTATGCAGTAGCTTAGTATATATATTTAAGTCTCAGAAATGTTTACGAAACACTTACACTCACTAAATGATTTCATCATCAATGTAATTTGAGATGTCATCAGTGATGTCACTGATCATGTCATGAGTTATGTAATATGTCAGGTCCTAAGCAGTGCTTTGTGGGGGAATAAGTTAGCTCAGTTAACTATAACTATAACCCATCAAGGGGTAGCAAGCGCTATATAAATACAAACCTCTTTCCCTCTTCTATCCCGCAACCTACCCTTCTCTATCCAAATAACTGAATAACATATCCACCACTCAAATTACTTCATACTTCACTATACTAATTTTCAGCACTAATCCTTTATGGGTTCCGGAGTAGCGTCCTACTCGCCAGAAAAGCACTTCAACACCCATCAGGGGTAACAGGTGCTACATGAATGCAAACCTTTCTTCCCTTTTATCCCTCCGCTACCCTTCTCACTCCAAATAACTGACTAATACCCACCACTCAAATTACTTTCATATTTCACCATACTAATTCAGCACTAATCCCTTATGGGTTTCCGGAGTAGCGAGCTTCAACACCCCATCAGGGGTAACAAGCGCTATATAAATACAAAGCTTTTTTCCCTCTTCTATCCTTCTGCTATCCTTCCAAATCCAAATAACTGACTAACCTATCCACCACTTAAAATCTACTTGCATGTTTCACTATACTAATTCAACACTAATCCTCTATGGGTCCCGGAGTAGCGTGCTACTCGCCGAAAAAGCGCTTTGACGCCTCGTCAGGGGTAGTAAGCGCTATATAAATGCAATTACAATACAATACAATAACTGCTGAATTTCGCTGGTTTTGTATGAGTGAAATCTGAGCCTAACTATAACACCCCTGTAACCTTTGTTTTTTCGGTGAATTTCTAAGGATTTTTTTGAAATCTATTTCCTAACTATAATGTCCCTGTAACCTTTGGTGCTGTCGGAATATAGGATAGAGCAAGGAGAAGCAGCTGACAGAGGAAATGGGCGACCTGAATTCTAATCCACTTTTTCGCACTTGGACCAAAAAATGTGTGATCATGGGCACATTACTCATTTGATGTCTCCAAGGGCTATTGTATTAAGGTTAGGACATTTAAACTTTGCTGAACACCAACATTACAAATTATTTAGAAAACCTACATGCCTGGGTCTAGTTCCAGCTACTTTGGATGGTTTATTTTTGGTAATACACAGCGCTTTTACCTTTGGCCTGTTGATGGGTTTAGAGTTAATCAGTATAGTTAAAAAGCATGCCTGAAGATTGTATCAGACAGGCACATGAAACTACAATACACAGTGCGAGGCTGCTAGACTGTCAGCGTGCATGGTAATGGGTGTCATGTGACCCACTTTAGTTACATTGCAGCTTTAGAACCACATTTTATCGCAGGTCCTATGAAAGTGCATCATGTAAATAATACCTTTCACAACGTAAAAGAATATGAGGGATGCCAGTGCAAGTGTGCGAGTGCCTGTCCCATGGAGTGCGAGATGCAGCAGAGAAGTGTGTGGCACACTGCTGGCCACAGAGAAGGATGTGCAGTGCAGAGTGCGGCAATGTGGAGGGCTCTGTGTGCGAAGACCCGGTGAAGACAAGTGTAGCACTGAAAGTCTCCACTGGCTGAGAGTCTGACACTGCTGGCCACAGGGAAGGTGTATGCAGAGCAGTGTGCGGCACTGTGAAACAGTATGTGGGAGGACCCGTAGAAGACGAGTACCACTTAGGGGTCAATTACGATCCTGTTTGGAATTGCTCCGAATCGGATTCGGGTTTGCCGAATCTGATTCAGAGCCCTAATTTCCGACTGAATCGTACCCAGTTCCAAACAACCGATTACGATGCCTGGAAACCGTTCGGGCTGTCCGAATCGGTTCCAAAAGGCATTCTGACAGATCGAGCCTTTCGGAGCCGATTCGTACAGCTCTATGGACACAGTTTCCGAGCAAGCGATTACGATGACCGATTCGGACAGCCGTTCCGATTCGGTTTGCCTGGAACTAAACGGCTGTCGGAATCTGTCTTTGGGGGCCCGTAGCAGCCCCCCTTCACCCGAGGCCCTCCGAATCGGGCCCTTGGGGGTACCCATGGGTCCCCTCTTCCCAACCATGCACAGTGTGGCAGGCACCCCAGGTGCACGATTTTCCCCAGCCACCCCTTTCTTGAATGAGAGCCTGTGTTCTCGTTCAGAACACAGGCTCCCATAGACCGAATCGTAGCTGGATGCATCCAAATCGCTTGATCGGACTCCCCCAATCCGAGTCAATCAAAAAGCATTCTGGAACCGATTCGGTCGTAATGCTTTCCGGACGAGATCGTAATCGGCCCCTTAGTGTGGCCACTGGCTGAGGGTTTGACACTGCTGGCCATGTTCGTTTCCTGCTCTGGTGGTGGTGTTCTCTGCTCTGTATGTGTGTGTGTCTTGAGTGGTGATCAGTGAACACTATGACCATGGTGCATGAGTGGTGAAGTAGCGGACATCCCTGCTTCCACCTGACCCATGTATACCACGGGGTCAGAGACAGTTCAAGTTCTTAAAGCTGGAGAAGTAAAGGACAATCCCAGTGGCACAACATGGCATTCACCACTGTACATCTTAGGTTATTATCATGTGTCATCGAAGAAATGCATGTGGCTATCTTTCTACATTCTAAACACCTGGACAGAGTCCAGAAACACGGATAATAAAGCGCTGGGCTCTCCTAGTGTAGCTTTAGTGCTAAGTTAATGCACCTGTTAGAAAACACACTGTTCTAGCTGACAACGAGCCCTTTCTCTGGTACTTGGGGCTCTGTATGCTGCACCCCTAATGCACTCCTTACCCTTCACCTCCAGCACTCTGAAGTTCCTCTGACCCGCAAGTAGTGCTATATATAACACAATAACACAGATCCAAGTGTGGAAAACACCATTGTAAGCTCTTAAATAAATTTGTTATAAACTAAAGCATCTTATCCATGCAATTGTTAAAGTAATCAGGTATCTGCCAACCATATTATAAAAGCAACAGGTGACAAGCCTTGTGACACACCTAGACATTTAAGGTCAACAAAAAATGAAAAATATATATATATATAAATGTGACGCCCCTATACAGAAGTGATTTTTAAGTCTAACCATATCCTGTGATCAACGCAGTATTAATTCCATAATTCACGGATATGCACCTCCTTACACAGTAAAACTAGGAGGCTTGCTGTACCTTTCAATTTCAATATGATTCAGCAATTTGTGCCTGTGAGAGCCAGAAAAGACACAAAATATGAAATTAGAACCTCATTTTGGTCAAGGATTGCAACATTGAAAAATATAAATGATTTCCAGTGTAGGGCTTACCTCCTGAAATCAAGTACGATTTTGGAGGTCAGTTTCAAACATCCTTTATAAAGTTATTGTCTCTGTTTTGGCCATTGACTTCGAAATATTAAACCTGAATGTAAAGTTTAAATTAGAGCCTGTTCTCATAGGAGTTTAAAGATATGAAAACGACTTAAGGAAAAGCAATTGGGAACTTACTCAATGTAGCAAACTGTTTGTCCCACAATTTATAGCTTGTATATCCAAGCCGAGTTGCTCTATATTCAGGTCCCAACTCGGGGTTACCTATAATTTAAAAAAACGAGTACCAATCGTTAGACTGGACTGCCTGTGTCCATGCTAGAAAACACGTATCCCTCAAATATTAAAACAGCCTTACCTGTTTCCGTGTCGCTGCTGTAGTTTGCGTTGCTCCATTACCCGAATACAGGTGACATGCAAGCCGGCTCTCAGCTAACTATAACGTTGGATAATCAAAAGCGAGATAGGACTCGTCGTGTGTGTATTACGTATGAGCGCCATCTTGGAAAAGTAAACGCTCGTAAAGAATATATTATTTGCGATCAAATCCTGTAATTAATGCCCTCCAGATTAAAAAACGAGGTGTTACAAAAATCACATCTCAATGTTGTATTAATATTGATCGCATAGAGAGTTATAGAATAACAAGGTTGAAATACTGTCATAATGTTATAACAGAAGTTACCTAAACCAAGGTAGGACTCACTAAGTATGGGCACCATCTTGGAAAGGTAAACACCTAGAGTCGGGTACCATTGTCAATATGCTACTGAACCGAATGTCTACCACCATATAACCTGAGGCATTTGGAAAGCAATTGTTTTAAGTTAGTTAGGTAAAGACCAAATGCAGTGATATAAGTTAGAACCATCAATACTAGGGGCTAAAAAAGGAAAGCAATAAAAAGTATTCAATGCTTCCTACTAGTATACTCTCAGTAGATACCATCTGCTCAAAAGCGCGGTGTGTACCATATAAGATACCCTAATTACTAATAGTGGAAGGGACAAAAATCTTTATAGTTACTATGCCTGCTCAACATAAAGACAGTATTGTCATAAAGGTGTATTTCAATGAATATCCAAGATTAGTCACCCAAAAAATATTGCAACTCATGATCAAAATTAAGACCGTCTTCTACTGCCTTAAGACGCATTATCCATTTTGCTTCGTGTCTGCGCAATTTGAGCACTCTGTTACCTCTGCGTGGGTCTCTTGGAATATGTTCAATACCAAAAAATACAAAGGTTTTGTTGGGTCCTTGTTTCTCACAGTTGTGGACATGTTCAGCAATCGGGTTTTTGACATAATTTTGTTTGATAGGCCTCATGTGCTCACTGATCCGAACTCTTAACGGCCTTATCCTGCTACACACGTAAATTTTCCCACATTTACATGCAATAACATAAATAACAAATTTGGTGTTACAGTTAATATTTGTAAGGATCGTATACATCTTATTTGAAACAGTGCCAAATTGTTTAGTCTTATCCTGTGCCCATCTGCACATCCCGCAGTGGCCACATTTATAAAACCCTTTAAACAATTATGTCAACCATTGCTCTTGTTGTACTTCAACTGGATAACTGGGGCTTAGAATAGAGCCCAATGTTTTGCCCCTGCGGTAGGTAACCTGCGGTTTGTTGGTAATAAATCCCTCTAATGTTCTGTCTGCTTGCAAGATATGCCAAAGTTTATTGAGGCTCTTACATAGGGCAGTGCACAAATGTGTGTAATCTGTTACCATTCTAATCGATGTGGGGGATTGTTGTTTGTCAGTAGTAGGTTTCAATGTAGTTACACGTTTGGTCTTCAAGGCCCTTCCCTTGGCCCTCAATACATCGTGTCTAGGGTAGCCCCTTTGAACAAATCGTCTCTCCATGTCAAGTATACAAGTCAAGAAGTGAGATTCCTCACTACAATCGCTTTTGATTATCCAACGTTATGTTTTTCTTTACATATGTATCCAATATGAAGTATGACAACAAAGACAGATGTGGATAATGTTTTATAGATGAATTATTCATCATATGTATCAAGTATATACACTTATTTATATAAAGCATTATTGATAAAATTTGATAAATATATAAAAAAATGTTTTACTATTCTATGAAAAATAAACTAATGTGATTTTGATATTAGTTACGACAATCACTGTTTTCATTAATGTCTCAGGTCTAGAGTTTCTTTGCCCGCACCAACTGCTATTCACTGTGCCCAGGTGTGTCCTTACATGTTATTGTTTATTCCCTGTCAGGGGTAATATATCCTACATACAGGGGCCCCAGTTCTTTTCCAGATGCAATCAAATGGGATGACAGACAACTATGTTGCCCCTGTAAGCTAATGCGGATCCTTCGTCTGACTGCAAGGGAGGCCAATGAGGTACAGATTTATAACTTGTGCCCTTCCTATCCTCTAGGGAGAACAGTAACACATTCCAAGTTAACAAATCACAGTAGTCTTTTGGCAAAAAAAATGTTCATAGACTTGCCTTTCCAACAGAATATTCTGTATTTTATAGGCTTGATACTATTTTGTTAGACCAACCAAAGAAGTCATTTATTTAATAAATGCTTTATTTTTTTAACTGAGCCAGTGGCTGGTTGAAACCATTTATCTTTCAAGTCCATTGTACAGAGGTAAAAAAATATGCAATGGTCCAGTGCTTCATCACAATAGAAAGGGTAGGATTTTGACTGGTAGGGGTTCAGCCAGTGTGAGGCGCCAATATTGGTGTTGATAGGTAGAGGCGACAACTAGTTTGAAAACCTTTCATATGGAAGCTTTCGCCCATCATCATGAGTGGCCGTGCAGGATCTGATTTGCATGAGATCGCCCAATGCAGATTAACCCCAATGGCTCACAACATTATTTACATATAATAAACTAGGATTCAAAGAACGCTGACAGCTAATTAACTTCAGACGACATTTTTATAATGTTTTATCCTAAGAATGAAGTTTGTGCTCTTTGCTATGGCTAGCCTCGAATCCTGTACTCTCAAATAATGTATAATGCTCGGATTATTTCCATATAAGGAATCAATGTTTGTTGATATTTTAATTAAGCTTCTTTCAATCACGAAATTTGCTGCACTATGTTTTTATCATGCTAAAATTGTTATGGTTTTAATTAACTAAACAATAAAATCTTACTTACTTAATAAACTAGTATGGCAGAATTGATGATGTTAGTACGTTTAGACCAGCTTTTTCTTAATCTAAATCTACCCGGTGTATGGAGGGAATAAAGGCAGTATCCCCAAAAACTGCTCACTTATTAGAGGTTCCTGGGGGATTTCATCCACCTCCACTTGCCTTGTGTGTGGTATGCAGAGCAAGCTGGCAGAAGGCGATCTTAAACAATGAGAAAGGGAGTATCTATTAAACGGATTCTGGCTATAGCTAGATCCTGTATCTTGAATTGCCTGATGATGGATACACAGGCCTTGAGGATGCATCTTTTTTCAATGGTCAGCCAGTGAAAATTGCAAAGATAATGGGACATATGGCAACTCTTTCTTATTCCAGTAGGATACATGGTGCTGAATGTTGAATGATTAAGAGATGCATAATCATTGTTTTCAGAGTGGTAGGTAGATAGTGTTGCAATAGTTCAATCTGTTTACAATGTTGATTTGAACTATTGTTTCCCTATGCTCTGTGTGTATAAAGAGAAGCACTTTCTTTAAAGTTTAAGACAGAAAGAAACAAGAGCAGGATGTTTTGGAGATGTGTTGTTGGAAAGAAAGGCTTTAATAAATATTATCTCTAATTATCTTTCAGATGATATTTGTGGGAGGGGCTCGTGCCAGTTCAGTTGGCCAGCGGTGAGAGTTCCAAATAGAATCATCTCCAAATACTAGGATTTAAGTTTTTGAGGAATTCAGTCTTAGATAGTTGTTATTAATCCACAGAGTGAATGATGACATGCATTCCTTGAAGTTGGATTAGAGAAGCAAATGATCTCCTTGCAGTCTAAGGATGAGTTAGGTAAAGTGTGCACTAAAAAAGAATGTGGACCCAAAAGCGCAATCGATGGCAGCCAAATGAGTAACATACAAGTCAGAAAGAATGGAGCTGAGCTCCAAACCTGGTGGCAGTCCGCACTTTAAGGCCCTCATTATGAGGGACCAGTTAAATGGGCTGGATTTCCCCCCTGCCCATGGAGTTACCGATACCAAGGGAAATGGTAACTCAGAGGGGAGAAAAACCCGAACAATGATGAGGTAGGACTTGAGGGTCCAGTAAGAAATTAGGAATTATTGAGGAGGCGGTAATTCTGGGTCAGATTTCAACTGGAATTCTTCATTTTTGAACAGACTTTAACTCTGAGATTTTAGCTGCTTTAAGGAGCTGAAACTTCTAGGCCAAAGTAAAGAGCTCTGCAGCGTTCCTGTTGATCTCATAAATCCAAAGTCCCTGATAATTGCTGTTACCGTCCCCTTCAGAATAAAGATTCCAATCGTACTGAGGGCCTTAAAGTGGCATAAATACCATCTTGGAACAATTAGATCAAAAAGAGGTGATCCAGTTAAGGGCAAGTCATCCCTCATTCACTGGTTTTAGGCATTCAGCCAGAATGGCCTGGTACACCATATTAAAGGCTACGGAATTGTCCAGTATAATTAAGAAGGCATAATTCCTGGATTTTAGGCAAATGTGAAGATTGTTTACAATCTCAGTGCTGTAGCTGGACGTTGAGGGTCAGACTTCAAGATGGGATATTTATGTAAGATTCAGGAATTTTGGTCAGAGCCGGGAGAAGTGAGGTTGGAGGGTCAGCGGAAGGCTTTTTAAATACAGGTAGAAATAGGGCCTGTTTATAAAGCATTGGAACTTATTCTAATGACAATAATCCATTAAAAAGCCAAGCAATATGGGTATCCAATTTCTAAGGTATTTTGCAGGCCAGGCATCAGTTGGGGAATCTGAAGTTGTAGCATTGATTTTATTAACTATAAAATCCTCTTCAATATGAGGAAAGTCGAGTATGGTGTGAGGATTAGGGTGTGGGCTTGGCCAAGAAGTAGAAAAGAACCATGACCACCAAAAATGTGAAGAATGCTGGGCATTAAACAGTCAGTCAATCCTTTATTTTTTCAGAAGAAACTGTAGCTAAGACCTATTTATGTATCTGGTCACAGGCAGACCCTATCCTCAGGATTGAGGAGTGGACTCTCTCTATCCTGTTCTCCCCACTCCGGTTGATAGTCCTACACTGGTGAGACAACATGTGTCACCGAATTTCTGCCTTGACAGAGGTCGAATTAATATAGGCTTTGTTAGATCCCATTTTCTCCAGCCACGTCTGGGGCTTCAGAGATGTACTTTGACAAGGGAAGCCCAAGGGAACCTGCTCAGCGTTGGCTTCAGTTACCCTATTGCTGACTCACCCAGCACTTGGATCTCGGAAATGCATTGTTAGATTCTAGAGGAATCTTTCCCATTCTCCGGGCCTCCAGAATGGCTAGTTCTGTATGCTGCCCTCTCCAATTGAGTGAAGAACCACAGCCCCTCAACAAGAGATGCAACCACTCAGCAGATCCTCTGGTTGCCAGCATGCATAGACTTTGAGTGAACCACCAAATTGACTTTTTGAGGAACGTTATTATAAAACAAATAGGAGAATTTGACTGGGTTGCCTGAAGATGCCTACTGACCCCCCCTCCCCCACCCACTGCACAAGGCAGTGTTTCCAGGTGTGCTGTGAGTCTTCAATGTGCGAACTTCTTCACCATTGAACATCAACAAGTCAGTATATGTTGGCTTGCGCTGTGTGCATATAGCGTAGGCACATTGTATTTGTAAAGATAAAATTGGAAAAAACACAAAATAAGATAATCGTAACTGCCAATGTTTTCCTCCTCCACTATTCATCCTCTGCTTCACAATACAAATGCTGGAAATGGGGCACTGGGTGGATGTATGGAAGCCTCCAATGCCATCCTTAGTCACTACGGAATGACAAACAAATCACCAGCAGCACACCAGCCAATTTGCTGTCAGGTGGCCGCTGAAGGAAAGGAATCCTTTCCTCCTTGTGGCTTGAGGTGGCAGAACAGGTCAGTTAACCATTGTAGCCCCTGTGGAGCATCTAAACCACCTGTGAGGCATTTGGAATGCCATAATTAATTTCTACCCAATTTGCCTATAAAACATCCCCTCACCCTTCTCACCCTTTATGGGTCCTTGCAGTTAGTGAAACTGGGGGAAAGTCTGCCAGACTTGACTTTTATTCAGACACATTCTGCTACCCACTTTTTATGTAAGGGTTTGCCATCTAGAATTTTTCGCTCGCCTCTCCAAATGCTCTTCAACCAACCAGGCACTACCTTGGTGCTGGGTTCCAAGCACGTCATCAATGAAAATGACTGGCAGACAAGTTGACCATGGGCACACCATATTTTCCACAGTACGTTCATCACCTAACCTGCTGTCAACAGCTACTTTGATCGCTCTCTTGACCAATCTATTGTCACGTTCAACAATACTGTTCAACTGTGGATTGTACAAAGAGGTTCTTACATATTTCAAACCATTCAACGCTAAAAAAAGAACTTAATTTTGCATGACATGAGCTGTGTGCCATTATCAATCTCCCAACCTAACAATCACCAAGCATTCCACTAGGCCTTAATGGACAAAACTCAACCTCATGACATTGAGGGTATTGTTCTTGGTGATTTGCCTCATGAAGGCAACTTCCTGACACTTAGAATCACATCTATCAACACGGCAGCTTGATCACCAACCTTACTTTTTTCTAAATAGCTTTTTAAGGTTCTCTTTCCATCCTCTCTCCCTCTCCCAGTCTTGGCTTCCCACCCACATGCCACCTCTGTCAGGATCCAAATGTAATTAAGCTGCACGATGCCTCTCCTCCCAGTTGCTTGTCATGGCAGGGGTGAGAGTAAGGAATAAGGTGAGTGGGTCCACATTGCCCAAGTACAGCCACAAATGCATCTATTCCATTTGCCAGTGAGGCAAGTCTTATAGTGTTCTGATGTAACTCTCTTTTACACATAACTTTGCTTTGGGCAGGCTGACCCCCTCCCCCCAAGCATCTTGTGTTCTAGACCCACCTAATAAACTGTCCTCTGTCTGTTTAACAGGGAATTTTTAACAAAGGTGTTTCAGCTGATTAAGAAAGAAGGTAATGGCACTGATGCACTGAGATTCCAACCAGCACACAGAGAACATTTGAACACTTTTTATGCACTAAAGCACTATGACACATGGTGTAGTCCCCGAGTGGTACGGGTATGCCCAGACGTGGGTCCCGTGCTCTCCATGCCTCTGGAGTCAAGCTATCCTGGCTGATGAAGGGTGCTTGTTTCCAGTCCAGGGAGAACCTGGCCTGGCAGTTCGGGCTGGACTGTTCCCATTGGGCGCAGGGTCAAGACTGATTTGCATATGGCTGGGTTCAAACTGGAATGGCATGGGGAGCAAAAAAACGATGGATTTAGGCCCAGATCTCTGTACTGGGGTGAATGTATGACATTGTTCTGCATTCTGTCCATCAATTGTTGTTTTTGCCTTTGTCACCCCGAATGGGACGAGTATGCCTAGACATGGGTCCAGTGCTCTACATGCCTCTTAAGTCAAGCTATCCTGGCTGCTGAGGGGTTAAACCCTGAAACCGGTCCTAGGATGCTTGTTTCCAGTCCAGGGAGGACCTGGCCTGGCAGTTCGGGCTGGACTGTTCCCATTGGGCGCAGGGTCAAGACTGATTTGTATATGGCTGGGTTCAAACTGGAATGGCAAGGGGAGCAAAAAAACTATATATTTAGGCCTGATCTCTGTACTTGGGTGAATGTATGACATTGTTCTGCATTATGTCCACCAATTGTTTTTACATGGTGTAGTCCTGAGCATGAATTAGGGAATTATATAAAAGGCCCAGCCCTAAATAAGTTGGCCCCACCAGCAAAATTCTCAACAGCTGAGGGGAGGGAAGAGCTGGTTGGAGCTCCGGTGGTGTAAACAGAGTAACTCAACCTCTAAACGAGGGCGGGGAGCTGATACTTGAGCAGATGGGGCATCTGCCATTTTCTGGAGGATGTTCCACTGGAAACTCTAGGTGAAGCCCTTAGAGTTGGACCTCATATTATCAAGTTTTTAACTTACAAAAATTATGACTTCTGCAGTAATGGAAAACTATCCTCAGACCAGCACTTCTTTATCATGGGAAGCTCACAACATTAGGAAGTTAAGAGCTGAAGCGAAATTTCAAAATACAAAATTTGAATTTATTGCCTTTGTCAAAGCTTTCATGACATGTTGTTCAGCCCATCACTAGCTAAAACAAGCATTGGCAAACCCAGAACTTCTGGCTTTAACATGCTGAGTCATGCCTTACATGCATAAATACTGTACATTAAAGCCCAGCCTACAAACCCTGGGACGGAGTCAAAGCTCACTCTATAGGTAATCAGATAGCTGTGGTGTGAAGCCAGACCTAAAATAAATGGGGAGGCTGTAATGCATTCTGATTAAATCAGGCAGCAGTTCTCCTTCAAATGTGGATGTTCTAATAACAACCTTATTCCTAAAAGTTAAAGACGGTGCTAGCACATATTCACTAGCTCTACGTAGATCCCAGGGCTCTTTTGACGTCATCGAGACAGAATACAAAGGGGCAGATTTACAATTCCTGGTGCATCCCTGCAAATCAGCAGGGATGTGCCAGGAAACTTGCGACACGCATCACAATCCTTGCGCCACCACGGATGCGCCGCATTTACAATGCGACGCATCATGGCGCAAGGAAATGCAGATGCGTGTCGCATCTGCCGTCGTAACGTTGGCGCAGTGCTGGAGTTGTGTCGCTGGCGCGATGCAACTCCAGCACTGTGCCAACCCGGCCTATCTTGCACATGGTGCGTCACACCTTACGCCTGCTTCAAGCAGGCGCAAGGTTTTGACGCAGCAGGGTCGGAAAGTGACTGAGTGAAATCTTGTAGATTTCACTCAGCCACTTTGCGAGGCGTTCCTGCGCCGGAACGCCCCCTGCTCCGGAACGCCCACATGAAACCTGACGCAGGTTTCATGTGGCGCTAGGCTTACAACGTGACGCATCTCCCTAGATGCGTCACGTTGTAAATACCCCGCAGCATGGCGCTGGCTTTACGCCGTCGTTGCGTCACAGAAGTGACGCAACGGCGGCGCAAAAATGGCGTACGGGGCTTGTAAATCTGCCCCTATGTTTCCAATTTCATAAACAGAGACTGGTACATTTCAGTTATTGTCAATGGCATTGCAAGCAGCCAATGAAGAAACACAGGAGCTCAGACGAGTGTATAAAATAAATCTGTGAATGATTTAAAAGCAGTCTCGGGAGGGTGTCAGGGTGGGTCTTTCGTATGTGCATACACATTTTGAGGGAAAATGTTATGGGGAGACCTGTGGTTTGCAGTGCAGTAGCAGCATTCATTCTTTCAAAAGCTTTTAAGCGCTTTCGTGGGCACGGTTTACTTCACAGAATGGGAAAACCACAAATACAGCTGGTAATACTTGAGACAGGCAATGTATTAAAAGAAAGATTTACACAAAAGGAGGCATGACCATGCATCGCTCTGTTAAAAAAAATATAAAACGGATCAACCACTGCGAAAGCATAAGCAAATAGATTGCAAAATCAGACAACATTCAGATTTGGCCCTGTACGTAAGTAAACAGGCCGAGCTGCTAGGGGAGGATGGTTAAGGGTACCAGGCTGAGAGACCAAGGGTCATAGAGAATGGCCTACGGTCCAATCAGGAGAAATCCCATCCGTCAAGGGCTTCTGGCAGGCCATTAGACCTGGGGGCAGAGCCAGCTGACTGCCAGGCAAGTCTCATGTTCACCCCAGGCTGTCGCAGGCGAAGCCCGGCATAGCCATGCGTCCTTGGTAAAGCGCGCATTCACTACAAAGTGGTTTTTGGCGCTGTACAAAAGATACATATTGTTACCCAGCTCATTGGTACTCATTGTCTCGGCTCGGGAGGTTGAAATTTGAGTGGACGCGATGGTTTTGACCTTGTTCCAGTGGGTTCAAACTTAATTCCTTGCCTGCAGAGGAAGCATCAGTCCACTGAGTTACTGCACCTGCTTTCTGTGTGCTGCAACTGCTTCTGCTGTATAGCGCTCCGAAGCAATTGAGCCCACTTCCGCAGCATGGAACAACTTGCAAACGAAAATAAACAAATGAGGGCCGACTATTAGTGGATTTTTAAAATGGCTGTTTGAATTCTTTGGCAAGGCCCTTCCGACAGTTCACGGACGTGACCATATTTGTATAGTCACCCTCGTTTGTTTGTCTCTCTTCATCCTGCCTCCCTCCACTTCGAACATTCATTGGTTATGACTAGGGGTGGGCGGAATTTGCGTAGTCGCGCTACGCAAAGCTCCGCGAAACGGTAAAAAATCTCCGCGAGCACGCAAAAGTTCCGCGAACACGCGGAATTGCTTGTTCTGCCCGTTCGCGATGCTTTTTTCCTGTTCGCGAACGCTGTTTGCGTGCTCGGGGAGAAATATCTCGCGAACACGCATTTTGAAAGCGCGAACAAGCAAAAAACTCCGCGAAATCGCGGATCGCGGAATTTTCGGCAATTTCGCGTTCTCCGCGGAACGCGAAATTACCCAAATTCCGCAAATTCCGCGAGCGGAACGGAATTTACCGCCCAGGCCTAGTTATGACCAGTGGCGTAACAACAGCCCCGCAGCACCCGCAGTGCGGGGGTGCGGGGAGGAGGGGGCAAGCTCCAGGGGGCGCCCTCAGGCACTGTGCACTGGTGGCAGCTGAGAGTTCCTGGCTGGGTCCGGAGCGTGGGGTCCCCCCTCCATGCACTTTGCAGGGGGCCCTCTCGAGTTTCGTTACGCCACTGGTTATGAGGTATACGCCATTTATTTAGGCCAGCAGGCGGCACGCATCACATTTTCCGCCTGACTTTACCAGAGTCATAGCTGTGCTAACTCCTGTTAAAGGCAGGTGGGGCCTACTGCGCCACGTGTGACACGGCGACTTCCACTCACCCCCAATTCCCCTCTGTCTCCGGCGCAGAGCACTTTCCAAAATGGCCGAGGGAGTTCCTCTAAAATGCTTTAATGGATAACCCACCGGTCCGGAGCTTTTGCATGCAGTGCACTGCTTGGGATACACATCAATTACAGGTGCTGCCAACCGATTGATTAACGGCCGAGGGAGTTCCGTTAACGGCGGAGTAGCTCTGGGATGGGGGGGGGGTTTGTTGTTCCGTGAGATGTAGATTGCACCTGCATTGGATAAAGAGACCCAGCAATTGTTCAGCTCTGGAGACCCCTTCTGTTTTTACTACGGGGCAGAGATTACGAGGGCAGAAAGGTCAGAAGCTTGAGGCCAGAATGTCACAAAATGTGCTTGAACATCGACATTTACTACCTTCTGACGCAATGGCCAATAGGAGCTGAATCACTCCAACGTACACTAAATTCTACGAAAAATATCAAGAGAATTGTGATATCAAAAGCCCAAAAAGGCTGAGACCTGCATAAATTTACTGCGGTATCTCTGGCACAGCTTGTCCAAGAGGCGCAATGGAAAGAAGAACTAAAGCAATTGATTTGGCTTGAAAAGCATCATTTATAGCACACCACAACATTAAATAGCTCTGAGCCTGCACTACTGCATGCTTACTTCAGTCAAAGCAAAATAAATATTTCCCCACACCCACCACTCAGTTGTAAGCCTCTTCTCCTAACTTTTATGAGCTAGGCCTAACCATTTCCCCAACCTCTGTCAGTGACTTCATGGTCGGCTTTGTTAGCCGCCTGTGACGATTCTCGTTCATTGCTTCAGACAATCCTCGGCTCACAGTCAAGCCTTATCATAAGGATACTCTGGCCACACCTCTCCTTCCTGTTTTGCCAACATTCTGATCAATGCTCTATGCTTGAGCAACAGCCTTCTCATTGGTCAACCACAATGCCCCTTCTATCCTTCAAGAAAGTTATTAGTTTGCCATCTTTGCTTTACATCACACCAAACATTCCACACCATCTCCTGCTTCTGTTATCAGGCCGAAGATATTGGTCTAAACTAAAGTCCTCTAGAAATTTCTTGCCATGGTCTTCAAAGACATTAATGACAGGCTTCGTTCTCCCCATTTTTCACTATTGATCTTGCACATGACCCACTCATGAAGACCTGTGTTCTACTCTCATTATATCAGCTTTTTAAGCTCATCAAAACTGCATTTCACCATCTTTAATTTACATTTCTTCCC
This sequence comes from Calotriton arnoldi, assembly GCA_963921515.1. Classification (NCBI taxonomy): domain Eukaryota; kingdom Metazoa; phylum Chordata; class Amphibia; order Caudata; family Salamandridae; genus Calotriton; species Calotriton arnoldi. The sequence continues at coordinate 1,419,279 of CAWUFW010003177.1, read as the reverse complement.
ACTCCTGCGCTTCAAATACTTGGGACTCAATTTTTAAAGCCATTTGCAAGTGTATGTAAAGTGGCATGGAGTAGAGAGTCGTAGAGTGGAGTGTCGTAGAGTGGAGAAGACGGTCTTAGAGTGCCGTGTCATAGAGTGTCATGGCGTAGAGTGTCGTGGCGTAGAATTTTGTGGCATAGAGTGTCGGAGAATAGAATGGAGTGACGTAGAGTGGAGTGGCATAGAGTGGAGTAATGTGTCATTGAGAAGAGTGGGGTTTCATAGAGTAGAGTAGCGTAGAGAGGAGTGGCATGTCGTAGAGCAGAATGGAGTAGAGTGTTTTAGAGTGGAGGGGCGTAGAGTGAAATGGCATAGAGTAGAGTGGCATAGAGTGGAGTGGCATACCGTGGAGTAGCGTGTAATAGAATAGAGTGCAGTGGCATGGAGTGTCCTAGATTGGAGTGGGGTTGAGTGTCGTAGAGTGGAGTGTCGTGGAGTGGAGGGACGTATCATACAGTGGTGTAGGGTGGAAGGGAGTGGAGGAGCTTAGAGTGGAGAAGAGTGTTCTGGAGTGGAGTGGAATGGCGAAGTGTGAAGTATGCTTGGTGTGGTAGCGCACTGCCGTTACAGACAACCCATTTTCAATTGAAATGACCATTACATTTGTACTGACATACAGTTTTACTCATAAAACTACATAGCGCACAAATATGCTGCTGAGGTGCTGGATATGAACCACTGGCTCTCCTTCGATAAGGCAGAAGGTCGAATCCTGCTCCAAATTTGTAACCTAAACTCTCTGGCCGCCACCCATGCATTACGCCTTGAATTTGGCTTACTCTCCTCATATCCCTGGCAGCGGTTTTGAGGTGGGGTAATTCCCTCTTCTGGGGGGTAGAGGCTACACTTACGGCTGCCTTGAGCGTGGAAATCTTTGCTAAGCTGAAAGAACAATCAACATTCTTTAGGCCCTTTGAGCGAGCAAACGATTTATTTGGGCTTAGCTGGAACACTGACTCTCCCATGCCAAAGTCTGTATTGAAGTTGTTTATAAAGAAGACTGTAACCTCCATTAGTCTGGCCAGAGATATTGTTTTAAGTCAGCCCAAGTCACGTAATGAGGTGGTTTGTGGGAGCGCTTTGGGGAATAAACCACAGCCTTATTTAACTTGGAACCTACGTCACTAACCTACTAACTTAGAAGGATGATACTCTTATTGAGGCTCCACTTGTTGCCCCTAAGAGAAGTTACTGGCATCTGGAATAAAATACCGAAAGAGGAGAGAATTTGTAAAATGTGCTGTTTACAAGTTCAAGATTTTAATCATGTGCTATTTGTGTGTCCGGAGCTCCAAAAGGCTAGGCACATTTTTTTAAGACCAACATTTATCAAATTTAACATTCATTCCGCCCATGAGGCCCGTTTATTTGTCTTGTCCCCACCAAATGAAATGGTCTGTTATAGGATTTATCAATTTCTAAAAACTTTTTGGGCAGTTTATTAGGTAGTTTTAATTCTATTTCGTATGCTGTAATATTTTGATGGTCAGTTAGTTGATTGTATATGTGTCCTAATATTTTTCCTCTTGCTTCATAGGAATGCTTTGTCTTATTTCTTCTCTTGTATGCGGTATTTTGCACTTTGCTGTTTTATATGACTGTATCATCATCCCTTGCTCTCTGCACAGTATGTATGATAATAGATTTTTAGGAGGCAGCCTTGTACAAAGGAAGAATTATTTATTGAATGTAATGTATTTCTCATTTAACCTGTAGTGTGTAATTTTGTGGACCTCCGCAGGAGTTCCATATCATAATAAACTTGACTTGATGATGTAAACTGTGAAACAGCACAAACGATAATGTGTGGAAATGGCATCAACCAGTGTACTGGTTTGTTTTGACCATATTAAAATATTTATTTACACCACACTTCAGAATTACAAAAAAATGTGCTTAATTCTTTCTTTCCTAATTCTGATATACTCTGAAATATGCCTTTGTTTTCATAGCCCCAGTAGCCAGCAAGATTGTCACATGAATCCTCTCACTTTGAAGTCAGAGAAGGAAAAGTAAACACCAAGCTCCCTAAGAAGACAGAGTCTATCATTTGCCCTCTGTCTTTGAATGGACAGCAAATGTGACAAGATAAGAACAACATTTTAAGGCCTGTTTACAGAAGGCAAGCACTCATGGAAGAATATAAGGAGCATCGGTAAACAGGCTATGCTCCAAAGGAAGGACTAACTCAAGCTGGACTGCCTAAAACAAATAAAGCCAGCAAATGGAAAGCAAGCAACTGTGAGTTACAAAACGCAAACTCAATGGTATGCAATGGGTGGAGTGAATTCCCAGCGAAGCTTTCAGAATGTTCCTAATAAGTCTTTACCATTCCAGACAGCTGTGCTGCCTGGTAGGCTTCGACCTAAAAATGAGGACTTCTGTCAGTTGATTATATACTACTGATGACTGAGAGTCTGATATTGTATCCACAACTATGATCCATTTGCCCTGTTCTATGCACGCGATCTCAAAGCGATCTGATGATACAGCATGGTTGTTTGTACTGCTTTACAGAACCCAAAATATATAAAAAAATATATATATAAACATACTGACTTTGCACCAGAAAAAAACAATTGTATCAGATATTTTTCCACTGATTCTAATGTTTCCTCAAAGAGAGACACCAGGTTGTAAGATTGCCAGATTTCACCGCCTTACACAAAGTAGTCATGTGTGGGGCCCCTATTATCAAACTCTCAACATCTACACAAGGCTCCTCATGAACCTCATTCCTCAGTGTCCAGGACTGAAGCAAGGGCATTTGGCACTTTAAGTAAAATTACATTTTGCCCATCTCTTTAATTAGGCCTCATTTGATGCTGCTAGGGAACATTGGGCACCTCCTTACTGGTGACGCTCTGTGGGGGAGTGGGTACGGGGGGGGGTAGCGTAGTGTTGACTCATTGTAGCACAGATGAGGTGTATCAGCTCAGCATCTTTTTTATGCTTATGACAGCATAGAAATGTTACAGACACTATTACCAATTCAAAAGTTTCTTAGAAGAGCTGATAGCGATCAAGTCATGGACGGCCATGACAGTGTTAGCTCACTGGTCCTTAATCCAAAACCTTAGTTATTTACCCAAGATTAGATAAACCCTTTTTACTACCACACGTTGAAGTTGGACAAGTACCATAAACACAAAATCAGGAACCCAAGAATCATCTGGGACTCAGCCTCAACTCAAAGTAGTGGCAGTTGTAACGGTTGCATACTTCCAGCTATAACTCCTGAAACAAATACTCCCAAACTCATGGGAGTCAATGTACCCAAATTCCAGGAGTATTGGGTGACATTCCACACACTTTGAGCCCTGATGACTTCAAAGTGCTGATCCTTGTCCCACAAATAGTCCCTCAACATGCTCCTGTTTGCTCCTGAGTGGTTAGGTAGTCATGTGGTAAAATACTGTAGTAAGGTTTTTGGAGTGTTTGACCACAGTACTGTCCATGGGACTGTGAGTACTCATTGAGGGATTTCCAAGGCAAACATAGGTGACAGGGTTCCAATGTGACAATCGGAGTCTTTGAGCAATGGTGCCTTGGGGCCTCCCTAATACTGGGCCACAATGGGATATTGCTATTGCATACATTTCAGTCAGGAATCTCACAAGTGCTTTTCTATACTGCTTTTCTCCCTCAATAGACAGCAATTGCTTCCTCATTTTCTTGTATTAAGTGACTTTTAAGCACCCCTTTAAAAAAGCATTTTCAAATGCAATAATTTTGTCTTTGAATTTCTCCGAATCTCAGGCACAGATATACATTTTTGTCCAGGGTTTTGGACAGTGGGGTGGCTGAGCATATACAATAGTCTGCTAAATTCAAGTAGGTTTACCAACTCTGGTCCCTTTCTTTCCTCAACCTGCTTGAACTTTAACATGCTAAAATTATTTTCATTCATGCCTTAGATGCCAGCAATATTCCTTGGCTTAAAAACCACCACACTGGTGGTACTACCACTATAACATCGGTGTGCGTCAATGTGCTATGAAGCTCACATCATGTTCACACTCTACAAAGAATTACCACCATACTATCATGACCATCGTTATGCTATGGGTGGGCATCGTTCTACAATGGATACCTACAATATGCAGAGAATGACCATCATGTCTGAAGTATAAACAAAGAGGCAGCTGCACCACTGTGCTGCAACAGCTCTTCTCACAGCATGGTAGACCTGGACAAGCGGCTAAGGGTCAGTGAGCATTACAGGTGATGCCTTTGAAGCTCTCTTGGGGGTGGTAAGTTGGATGAGTGGGGGTTAGGGTGACCAGTGGTGACAACAGTGGTTTCTGGTGGGTGTCAGACAGGCTGGTCGGTTGTGTCACATGTGCCCTTTTGAGGGGGAAGCTGGTCATTCATGCCAGCAAGTACTTTTGTAACTTTATTCTATATTGTGCCTTATATAGAATTTGAAGGGTGGTTCACTCATTCAGATGTCAGGGCTTCGCCCTGCCTATTTCCTGCCCTTGTTGTTCTACTATACGAATAATAAGTAATAAACTGATATTCACTATTAGCAGGGCCACTGGAATTATGCGATTGTGCGGCCACAGCGATTTTAGCATAATTGTAGATTTTCCACATTTGCCACACAATTCATCATCTGTCGCATAATCTGCAGATTTTAACAAAAAAAATTGTTTTTAGCTTAAACGGTTCAAAAGTTAGTAAAAACGCAGCGACACATGTTAGAGCGCAGTGGAAGGTCCTTTGCAAAGGTTGACTGGTCAACTTTCTGTAGCTTATTGCTACATTTGTGTGTTGAACTGGTACTAATGATGTGCAACCAAAGCCCAGACAGTGTTAAAAAGTGTAAAAATGACAAAATAATAAAGTAATACTATCCTAAATTGTGCCACATAATGCTGCATAATTTGCCATTTCTTGCCGAACAATTTACTCAACCTTGTCGCATAATTTGACCCTCCCCTGCCGCATAATTCCAGTGCCCCTCAGTGCAAGTAAGGGTCAAGCAGAGTGTGGCCGTGTTTCTTTCCTGCATGAAGAAGACTGCACCATACATAAAACAGATAGTTCAGGGTGAGGAAGTCACAGCCCTGTCCTCAGAGACCTGCGTGCTTAGGGCCTCCACCTCTAATGACACCGTGGTGTGTCACTTACAAGGCAGACCCAGGTGCTTTAAGCTTCATCCCTGCCTTCCTACACACCAAACAGCCTTTTACCCCACCCTTTCCCTCTGTGTGCCACAAGTCAGGAAAGCATGGGTGAAGATGCAAGAGGCGGCTCTGCAGGTAGCTGACTAGTTAGCCTGCACTGTGCATCAGCATTGAGCCGATGTCAGAGGATCACACACTCAATACAAGGGCAAGCTCCAGCTTTCAGTTTACTGCTGCAGTGCTTGAAGCAGGCACTCTGATTGGCAGGGAACCTGATCAGAGGGTCCATGAAGCACCAGCAGCCGAGAAGCTGTAGAGGGACTCGAAAAGGCTGCTAGGGGTAAGTAGGAAAAATGCTCTGAAATGGTGTGTGCATGTGTGTGGATGAGAGAGAGAGAGTATACATGTGTGTGTATGCGTGCATGCATGCGTGCATGTAAGAATGTGTGGTGTCGAGGCACATACCTTTGAGAGAAAGAGAGAGACTGTATATATGTAAATGAGAGAGGGAGAGAAATTTACAGCAAGTGAAAGTGATTGAGCAAGGGTTACTGAGCTTGTGATCATATGAGTGAGCATGCGAGTGAGTATGTTATGTGACAGAGTGAGAATGAGATTGAGATAGTGAGCAATTATTTGAGTGAGCATGTGAATGGAAACAGTGTGTGAGCATTTGAGTGAGACAGTGTGGGACAAAGTGTGTCAACGTGTGTGAGCATCTCAATGATACAGTGAGTGAGACAGTGTATGAGCATATGAGTGAGACAATCAGAGAGCAAGGAGTGAGACAGTGAATGAGATGCAGTCATCATGTGAGTGAGATAGTGTGTAAGATAGTCTGAGTATGTGAATGAGGCAAGGAGTAAGCCAATGTGGGAGCATCTGAGACAGTGAGGGATAGTGTTTGAGTAAGACAGTGAGCATGTAAGTGAGCCAGTGAGTGAGAGAATGTGTGAGTACTTGACAATGTGTGTGTGTGTGGGGGAGGGATGTTATGCTTGTCAGTTTGCTACTGGCCCTGTCACACTAGTGATAATTCTTGGCGTATGGATGCACCCATGGCAGCATGCTTGCAATGGTATATTGGAAATAATTCTTGGCATAAGGAATGCCACGTGGGGCACAATACAGGCCTTAGCACAGTGGAGGTAATTCTTGGTAAGACACCCAAAACAAAATGCAGGTGCTGGCCTATTGAAGGTAATCCGTCACGTAAGTGGGGGAACGCCATGTCATATGGGAACGGTGGGGGGAGCGACCATGGCATAATGCAGACCTCGCCCTACTGCAGATCATTTTTGACATTTGGGTCACCCATGGTATATGGACACCATCAATTGCAATATTCTCACTCTGACATGTTGTAGGTAATTCTTTGAACAAGGGGGGCATCCAAGGAATATGGGGGCATCTATGACAAAATGTTGATTCTGGCAAACCAGGTAGTTATTGGCGTGAGGAGGAATCAATATTACATTTTGAAAAAAATGGTGTAAATTCCTCAGGAGCTCAAGCTTCATTGTCACACCATCAAATTAATTGAATATTTAATGTCTGCCTTTTCCAATCTTATGGCCTTTAGCAAATTTATGTGAAAATTGTGCTTTAAAATTTAGTATTTTTTTGTTCTGAAAATTCAATAAAAAGATGTAAACCATAAAATGTACTATTTCTCATAAGGTTACCCTCCTTGAATCTTCCTAGATGAAGTCAGCCTTGCCTGCTTGGTCGTTGGCATTCAAGGCAACTCTTATTCCCAAAAACTTTCATAGATCATCAGTCGTCACTCTAGAACGTTCTATTCCACATTATAAAGCCAACCTGCTGATTTCAGTGTCCGAATTGAGCATTCTCCAAAGACTAACATCCTCGCCACTCACCCAAGTCACCAGATCCAGTTCCATATCTTCATCGTTCACTGCTATAAGTGTTACCAAGGCTGGGCCAGACCTATGGGTTTGTTTTGTTGGTAGTGTGGGACTCGATCAGCCTACACCAGGGGCAGTGGTTGTAACTGTAATAGTGCAAGCCCCCACTGAGAACTCTTTAAAACATGTTGACTTTGTATCCAAATTCCCATAAACTGAGTCAAGAAATGGCGGCAAAAGTCAAAGGCATTAAGCGTCTAATGGGAAAGTGGCTGAAGTTCAGACTGTGAGGGTAGCCAGCCAGAGTAGCAGCATTTCAGTGCCCCATGCTTCGACTACCTTGCAGTTACCTTCTGCTGGACTGAGGCATGTTTGATGGAGGACAGCCATGGACATAAATGAGGGATAACTACAGCTGAGTAACAAGTCCAGTTTCATCATACTGGGAAAAAATCTGACCTGTCCAGAACCTTTCATACCAAATACTGTACTACCGAAAAACACTACAATGTACTTATATGTAATGCAAATAAACTTCAAGGGGTATTCATGCCAGAGTAGTTTTCATAGGTGTTGTAATGTAACATATGATTGCAAAATGAAGTATTGAATTTCTTTTAATATTACTTTAGAACTACTGCTCTCAAATACAGATGTGGCTTTATCCCCTTTTTATCTGGTATTAAACCGATGCGACAAGCCACCAGCTAGTAAACTTCAAACATTGTTTCTAGGCTTCTATGGAGTTGCGTGGCTATGGAAGAAGGCACAGCCTGAGCCAAAACATTCTGTTATAGAGTTAGAGTGCTAACTGACTACATAAAAAAGGGGATTTTGATCATGCTTCTCCACCCTTCTCATCTCCACCAGTAAACACTGCTGCAGGTCTTCTCCCAGCAAGGGCCTCCTTGACTGACAGCCACAATCACGAGGGTCACTGGAACAGTGCACCCTGAGGAGAGCGGTGATAATCAGGTAGGTGGACAGAAGGTGGCGCCACTGGTGCTCTCTGCAGAGGTTGATTAGTAGTGTCAGGATGTCATCTCAGTGGGTGACGGGGCTCACAGCGGTCCACCAGTGAGAATCAAGCATACTCCTACTTTGCCCTCTAGTGGGGTATGTCTCTTTTTAGGTCTCACCTACCAAATTCAAAAGACCTATTGTGAATTTACACTGGGCTTAGAGGCTGTCAATTTCTTGGCATTGGTTAGCTTTACTGTCACTCTAATTAGCTTGCCTTTTATTCTTTGCCTTGTGTGGGCTTGCCTTCCTCTTCTGTGTTTATTCCTCCCCTGGAGCATACCCTCTTTATTGTGTCCTTCCACTGCCTTGTTTTTCAAACTACTTTTGTCTTTTTGTTTAAGCACTCATTGAGAGTACATGTATCTTCCAACTGTCTCAATCATGTACTTCTTTAACCCATTTCGCCACACTCTGTGTTGCTCTCTCTCACATGTTCTTTTCCCCCACACTCCTCCATGTTGCGGCTTCACCGTGTGTGCTTCTCCCTCCTGTTGCTTTCTCACTTGTGTGCTTCTTCAAGTGCAGCTTTTAGCTTCTCCTACTCTCTCCCCATTGCTTCCCCCTCCCACTCTCACCTTGCTCCCCATCGCTGCCCCCGCCTTTCCCCTATATGCAATTTTTTTTGCGGTGGACTGGCCAGCAAATGGCTAGCCCATCCTCCTTAAAAGCACTTTTGCACTGCTTCTGATTATTTTTTGATTGAAGTGCTTTTGTTTTCTTTCTTCTTCCTCCATTATCCTTGTTGTTGCTTTTTCCCCTGAGCCCCCTCTCACATCAGTATATGTACCACCACAACCTTCTATCACAATTCTACTGCCACCACCCTTCCACCACAACACAACACCCTACCACCACCCTTCCACCACCACCATCGCCCTTCACACCACACTAACCAACACCACCATTACCAACATCACAGTAACCACCACTCTAACCACAACTCTAGTCACCACCAAAATCACCACCACTCTACTCTACCCACCACTACCCTAACCACAACCATTCTACCCTAACCACCACCACCTTAGCCTCCACTACCCTAATCACAACCACCAGGTGATCCTAACCATCACCATCCTAACCACCACCCTAACCACCACCACCACCTACACCCTAACCATCACCATCACCATAACCACCACCAACACTGTAACCACCACCGAACCAACACCACAACACAAACCACCACCCTCACCAGCACCTAAACCACCACCCTAACACCACCTAAGCCTCCACCCTAAGAACCACCAACACTCTCACCACCACCACCACCACCCTACTACTACCACCACCGAGCCAACACCCTAACCACCACCACCCAAACAAGCACCACCACCCTAAAAACCAACACCCTAATCTGCCTACCACCATACCTACCACAGCCCTAACCACAACCATCTTAACCAGCTTGCCACTTCCTACCACCACCACCACCCTACATCTAACACCAATACCCTAACCACCAACACCACCCTACCCACCACACTACCTCCACTCTAACCACCACTCTATCAACAGTACCCTAACAACCACCACCCTAGCTAGCCTAGAGCACCCAACCACAACACCAACCACCCTACCCCTAACATCACCCCCCATACCACCACCAATTTACCCACCACCCTGAAGCCACCATCAGCCTACCACCCTACCTTAAACACCACCATCTATCTGAACTACCACCACTCTACCATAAGCATCGCCAACCTACCCTAAGCACTATCCTAACCACCATGCCCTAACAACCACCACCACACTAATCACCACAGCCTCCCTACTCTAACCACCACCACCCTAACCACCAACACCTTCACCTAGCTCACACTACCACCACTACCCTACCCACACCACTCTAACCATCACCACCACCACCACCCTAACTACCACCTCTGAATCACTACCACCCTAACCAACCTGTCACCACCCCCACGAACACTCTTTCACCTCACCACCACCACACTAACCACCACCACCACTCTACCCTAATCTCCACCAGCCTACCCTAACCACAACCATCAAACTAACCACCACCACCCTAACAACCACCATAGCCACCACTGCCACCATAAGCACCACCACCCTCACCATTATCACCCTCACCCTCACCACCAGCACCATAACAACATACCTTATCACCACCACCCTACTACCGCCCTAGCCATCACTCTAAATACCACCCTAACACCGCCATCACCTGACCCTAAGCACCAACATAGCACTACCACCTTCACAAACTTCACCACACCCTACCCACCATCACCCTAAGCACCACCACCTTGCTAACCACAGCCACCACCCTACCCTAACCCCCACCACACTATCCACCACCACTGACCCTAACCACAGCCACACTAAGCACCACCCTAACCAACACCAACACCTAAACCACCACCATAACTTCAAGCTGCAATATTACTCCTACAGGTAAGTAACCACTTTGTTACTAACGCTGGTCGGTGGATGGTGGGGTATGAATCAGTTGGTTTTTGAGATTTGATGACATCCTTCAAATCGTCAAAGAGCACTCCAAAAGTTACAGGGAGTAGTGTGCTCAGTTTCCCCAGGATGGGTGAGCATGTGCAGCTGAGCCTTAGGTCAGATATGTCCTTTCTTGTGCCCATTTGATTAGTTTATTTAGGTCTGCTATTTTCCCATCAATGCCTACTACAATCACAGCCAGCGTGTTTATTAAATTAATCTGCATGTCCATTTTGGCTGAATGGTCATTCATTGCGTCTACAGTTAGTTGGAAGGTACTCAGTAAAGACTGCCAAATGCTGCCAAGTTGTACTTGTTTTTGTTCTTTCTTTCGGCCCTGCTCGTTCTCATATGCTGGTGGAGTATTTTTGTCATAAAAAGACTACAGCGGATTCAGAACTCTGCTGCCTGACTACTCCTACATGTAAAGCCACAAGCCCACATCTCCCTTGCCTTGAAGGCCCTACATTGGTTCCGGTTGCCAGAAGATCCACATTCAAGCTGCTTTGTATCACCCACAAAGCAATACATGGAACAGGGTTGCTCTTCATTAAGAAAAAAAATCACTAAATAAATTCAACAAAGGAACTTCCACTCTAGATTGGCACTTCGCCGGAAAATCCCATCATACAAGAAAAAAAACGTAGATTGCACATATTTCTCTGTTCAAGCAGCCAAACTATGGAACTCTTTACCCACAAACATAAGATCTACAGTTAACTATCGTATCTTCAGAATACTACTGAAGAGTTGGCTCTTCCCCACATAACCACCATACTCAAACATAAATGTACAGCATATCCCTGTGTATATAAGCATTTATTTGGATTATATGTATGTATCTAGATTTGTGTATTCCTTTGTATACATTTGTATACCAATTATGTTTATCAATATATATAGATATTTGTTAGATCTGCTTAACAAATGTACTTATTACCCATGGTTATAGTATTCTGTTTAACTTGTATATAAGTCACTGCATAAATATGTATATTTTTACCATAACTATTTATCTACAATTGCTTCTCTATTGAATTATTAAAAGGAAAAGAATATAACATCAAATACAGTAGCTTGAAGGACAGCAACATTTGAAAGTCTGAGTTTATTAAATGCAACTTACATCTAGATATATTACTTTCCTTATACATATAAACCTTCCTTGTATTATGTATCTTTATATTTATTATTCTATTCCTAATTCAGCATCTCCAGTGCACTACCCTATATCTCACACTGTACCTCTCTCAATATATCCTCTACATATATACCTTCCATGTACTTATGTCTCTTTATATTTATCACTTTACTCCCAATTCAGCATCTCCAATGCACCACCCTATATCCCACCATATATCTCACCCTATACCACTCTCAATATACCCTCTACCTCCTCTCTTTGAATCATCCCAAACCTCATTCTACTACTCTCTCCAATGCACTGCCCTATTTCTCACCCCAAACCTCTCTCAATATATCCTCTACCTCCACTCTCTAACTCAACCCAAACCCCTGTCTACTACTAAGATCCCCAAAATAACCCTTTCTTGACTCTTCCTACCTCTACTGCTCCTTGCATCATCTCAAACCTCTTTTACTATTCCGATCGCCCAAAAAAGTCTTTCTAAACCCTTCCCTCATGTATCCCTCCTAGACTCATGTTGGACTGAAAATGCGCCTGGTCGACTCTTTCTAGCATTGTGCAGTTTAAGTTAGCATTTGCGGCACCATTTTGTATTAGCCGCCATTTTGGGTAATGATCAAAACTAACGTCTGTCTCATGCTCTGTTTGACCATCCAAAAGCCGCTACCAATTTGCCCTCTGTACATGAATTTCTGCAAGGTTGAGTTCGCTGTGCTAATGAATAAACTGTCTGTCTCAAGCATACCTTTCTGTCTAGATAGGCCTGCTCCCACAGCTCAGAGCGGTGTGGGCAGGCAGAGTAACCTTGAGTTTCAGATAATGTGTGCCCGATCTCAGGATCGTAGCTCATCCTTCTGTACCTCCTTTGTTCATCAGCTCCCAGACTGGAAAATTCCTGTCTGGGCGTGTCTTCAGGGGTATTGGAAATGTACTTTATGCTCTACCATGTTGTCTAAAGTCAGTCCCTCTGCAGCAATCTAAGGAGGCTGGTCAGACCAGACTCCGCTCGAGCGCATACTAATAAATAACTTTGGTTTGTATTCTCTACTGTCTGACCAACTCTTCATTTGTTTGGAAGGCTGAAAGGTGGTCGCGAGTGACCTGGGTGGGCCTAATCGGGTCACTTCCTTCAGTTGGCACCAAAACAGGGACCCCATCGGGGGAGTGGCCCTTCCTTGCCCGCGGACGGGTGGGGAGGTCGGGGCCACGTCGGGTCGGACGGGCGGACCGGGGATCTCTGCATGAGAGAGTCAGGTACTCGCAGCTGCCCCGTCTGTCTGACTGGGCGGTGCCTTGGCCAGTGGTCATCCCGGCTGGGGTCCTGAACGGCGAAACCCTTGGATCTGACCGTTTGGTCTGAAGAGTCAGCAGTGGAGAATAACTTGGTTCGACCTGTGTGCACCAGGTGAGTTTGCTTCGGTTTCTGGTGGCTACGGCGCCATTTTGGTTTGTGTTTTGTGCGGTCTGAGGACCGTTTTTGGACAAGCGCTTGAATCTGTTTGAGTTCTTTGTGAACATGGTACCATTTTGGGTTGTATTTGGTGAGGTCTGAGGACCAACTGTGGTAAGATATTTGCAAATATCTGCTTGGTAGAAAATGCCCTGTTTTAGCAAGCTGTGTTGTGTAGGTTGTCGTTGTTGTTCCACTGATGCTCGTCTGGAAGAAAGTCAGCCTGCGCCTCCAAAAGGTTTGAGATGTATGTCAAGCATGGCCTTGGCCCTATTACGTTTAGTACATTATGGCACACATGTACGAGGGACAATGCCGATTTGCAGTGGCCATTGACGGGCACTTTCGATGAACAAAGACATAATTTTCTGCAGGATAAATTGTTTGCAAAAAGAAGTAGGCAGTCGATGTTTGATTCCCTTAGAACATGGCAGAAGAATGCTAAACAGAGATGAATGAAGGCAGAGAAGGACGCCCGGAAGGGAAGGATGCAGACAGTGATTCAGAAAGCTGTTGCGTATGATAGGGCGAAAATAGAGAAAGGAATAGAATGTGCCAATAGAATATTTAGATTGCAATGTGAAAAGTCTTATGTTGCTCGAGATGATAATGATCAATTTGTGGAGGAATTTTTGGATGCTCGACCCCCGCTTCCGTATGTCCCACAGAGGGTATAACCTGTACTTCCCCCACCGCCTCAGACACCCGATTCTTCTGTTTCTGCTGCCTCTGCCTCTGCTACTGCTGCTTCATCTGCTTTGGCCACAGCACCTCCTGTCCTTTCTTTGCCTTCGCCGTCTGTGGCAACTACACCCATGGCTGTTCCGGCAACACCTATTGCTTCGGCATCCCTCTCGCCAGCTCTTACGCCTACAACACAGCCAGTAGCGACATTATTGCCTGGCAACTCTGTCTTCACCCTATTGTTTTTCCATATTCCCCGGTGTCGCAAATTATTGACACACCAGTACGTGGCCATGAGGATAAGGACTGGACGAAACTCAAGGACTGGTTAGGAAGGACGATGATACGATCTGATGTGGGGGAGGCCGAGAAAAAGGTGGTGGCTAATCAGGCAGCTCAGAGGGTTCGTAACCCCATTTACAGTGTGGAGGATGTGTGGGAGGTGATGAAACACTATGAGCCTTTTGTCCAGCAGCATGCCCTTAAGCACATGTCGGCTACTCTGATTGGGCTTTGGGAGCAGTGTTTTAATGAGGCAGCGCCACAGATTATCTATGATTAGGCTTTCCTGTTTTCAGTTTCTATTTTTGGTAAATTCTGGTGGGGTTTTTTCAGTGTTTTCCAGTGATATCAAAAACTTTACAAAACTGTGGTTATCAGTGGTTACACATTTTCGCGCCATTAAAAACAACAGAAACAGTGTTTTTCCGGTGTTTATGGAACGCTCCGCTTATATTGCTTGCTTTCTGCACTGATAGTGCATGGTAAATAGACAGCGTACCTACTGTGTATATGAGGTCCAAATAAATTTCTACAAATCAAACTTATTGTAGTACACCATGCAATACTTCTTCAGTGAGTTTTAGGCAATGCGTGCTCGCTCTTTCCTTCCCTTGTAAACTTTTATCTGTGAAAAGGCCCTCTCAACATTGGCACTTGAGAAGGGCAACGCCAAAACAACCAGTACATAATTTGCTAAATCTGGCCACTGACATAGCTTTCCATGCCAATACTGGTGCACCTGAAGATTGCGATTCTCTGGGATAGGTTCTGCAACATATGCGTTGAACTGGGCGCATAAGCCCTCAGAGTTATTGAAGTGGTCAAAAATGAAGCAGTACTTTTCAAAGTCCAGAGAAAATTCCCCTTTACAGAAGGGATCCAGAACTTGTGCAGAGTACTACAATGAGGCTTCATTGACTTCAAATGCCATGGTTGGTGAAGGGACATTTCTATGCAAGCCATTTTCATGCATTGTAAAATAAAATTTCCTGAATTGTTCCTCAACATTTCTTTGCTTACCAAGTAGCAAGCATTCGAACATGGAACCCACATGGTATCATTCTTCGAGACCGTCCTTGCATACTTACTAATAACTTGTATTAGATTTTTTCCTGAAGTGCATTTTTATGTAAAGCATTAGGATAGTGGCTCATAGGAGTCAGTCTTGGGGTGGGTATCTAATCTTATCTCGGGACCTGGAAATGCCTGATACTCACTGTGGTAACTATGAAGTTTGATTTTGCCAATGCTTTATTGCTAAAATTATTCTTTGACTGTAATGCTAAATACTCAGCTATTATAATAACACATTTTGGAAAAATCATTAATGCTCTTTATTGTCTTACACAGTCTCTAGTTTTGGGCCTTCTATTATAGTGGGTTATGAAGGGAGTGATGTGTATTTCTGTAAACAGTGTAGGCATGTTACATTTAGAAATTTGCAGCCACTTAATGATGACACCTACCGTTTACACTCTTAAACATACAACTGCACTCTGAAGTTTAATGTTGGGAAGGGGGGTGGTTTGGGAACTGGAAAACACAATTCAATGCCTCGTCAGGGGTCGTAGATGCTATATAAATACAATAAAAAAAATATATATATATATTCCTCATGTCTGCCTTCCTCCCATCTGTGCTGCTGTCAGAGAACAACAAACAACTCAAATTATCTATGTATTTAATGTAAAGGCAGTGGGGCAGGAGTAATTGCATGGGCTGATTCGCTAGTGTAAGGGGACTTTTCTCAGGGATTGGAGGGGGAGGAGGGAGCAGGCTGTCTGGTTCGAGTTTGGGGTTTAAGCGCCATTGGGGCAGCATGGGTTACAGTATGTACTTCGTACTGCGAGTCAGCTGTTTTTACTATTGATTTCCCTGAAAATGCCACATGCATTAAATACAGCAATCACGCACAAATGTGCCCTGCCTGGTAAAAAAAAACACCGGGGAATCCAGGTGCCTGCCCGTATGGAGGGGATGTTTGCTAGCAAATACACTTAGGGCGCAGCATGCGATCCTGGCCAGGCAGTATCCACACACCTGGTCAAGGCAGCCTGCCCTCTGCAGACACTCAGGGGAAAAGGGCACCAAAGAAGATTGAAATATGGCAGTGGTGGTGAGAATTGGAGTCGGGGATACATTGTGTAATGTAACTGGTGCTCGTGTAAAGCGCTCCCATACCTTCAAGTCGAGTTTGCGTCGTATGAAAACTTGGTTCGATGGTGAGATATTAACCACACCCGGTAAATACGGACACCCTAGGGTTGTTCAAGTTTTCAATTAGAAAATGGGGGCTAATTTGTGGAATTCAGCACTTACTGTACCAAATTGTACATGTTGTCAGTATTTAACAGGTCTTTTTCACAAGTAAATTATCGGAGACCATTAGATAATACTAAAACTAAATGTGCAGCATAATGTGCCTTATCTTGCTACATAAATAATTTATTCCACCCTGCCGGTTCAGTCATCCCTTGGCGCAAAATTATAGTGGTCCTGAGCATAATAATTAGATAATATTATTTAGTATGACTCTTGGTTAAACAATATTCTTAAGCAGCAATACCTTATAAAGGAGAAAGGAGAAAGGAGATAGGAAGAGAGGGTCTGCCTGTGCGTTGCAAAATCAAAGTGTGTGACCTTTCTAGTAGTGTCAAGTTTAAAAAGTGAGTTGAAAATAAGGATGCCAGAGACACAGCAAAGGAGACAAGTAGGGATAGTTAAATATATCAGGAGTGCCCCTTGACAAAATATGACTTTTTAGCACATTTTCATGGAAATTGTGTTTTAAAATGCACTGTTTGCCACATTTTACAGTTTTATTCACAGCAAACCCCGTGCAAATCTGACTCACTAGCTTGCTGGAATTCCGGACAACCTTTACACCGCACCACTTTCTACGATCACTAACAGAGACTGGTGAGCAGCTAGGGCAAGGACAGTGTGTGAGCAGAGAGAGCAATGCGTGCAGAGAGAACAGGAGCAGAAATTTAAAAATTAAAGGCATTGCCCATTCTTGAAATGTGGCTGAGCCCGCAGCACTCCTGTCCTACCTGCAATTCTTTTCACTTTATGTTCAGGTGCACATGCAGCCTCCTTGCGGCATAGCATCAGGTGAGTGCATCTGGTTGACTAATGACGTAAATGTTATTATCGATAATCATCACGACCCCATCCTCATAACAATACTTGAAAATAATACTAATACCACTTAAAGGACAGAGGGACGCTCACCTAAATAGTACTAATTTTATTAACCTCAGAATGGTGTATGGCAGAGTATACCCTGTCCGTCACTGATATACTGGCCTCTTGGGAAATATGTTCTATTTTGTATACTAATTGCATCTAGGCAATTTTCATGCACCTGTGTTAGAATGCGCCACTGTTGTCTGCCAGTAACTAACGTGACTGACTTGGACTTTTAGAGGCAGTAATCTGCCTCAAAAACTCAAGATTTCCACATTGGTCAGTCCTCCTCTGTTAGCTAATTTGCTGTGTCTGCACCCAGATCTATGCAGGAGGCACATCCAGTGGTCAAGCTATTTTACCGGCCAAAACATGCTGACACTGCTGAAGAACTCTCCTCCGGTTGCTTGGGATTACGATGCGTAGCTTGAATGCTCGTTTGTTTCCACAATGATCGGACCACAAATGTAAGCGCCCCCAACCTCAGTCTCCTGGAACAAGGCAGTCTACCTAAATCCGACTCACCCTCCGTGCGAAGACCATAGATAGCCGCAAAATCGCTTCAGATATCAATGTACGTAATGACCACCAAACTCAACAAAATAGCTGAAAATATAGAGTAATACGAAAGCGTGCTTGGTTAATTAGGTAAGTATGAGACTACCCTTACCTTGCATTATCTCTCCAAATTGTTTTTCTAATCTACGGCTTGCAGTGAGGCTGGTGCCCAGGAGCAGGAGCGCGACATTAGCATTGGCTTTTTCAGAGGCCATTATTGGGGAGACAATCGCCCTTCACTTCATTATGCATACCAAGCCGACGAGGGTGAGTGACGTTAGTGTAGGTCAATTAATGCACCACCGCCACTGAACAAGGCCCCACCACCTTTCCCCATAAAACAGCTCCATTGCAGAACTTATCTGCTGGGTCTTGGAGCAATGGCGGTCGTCGTCTCCTTCATCTGCAGTTTTGTGAGGTGTGTGGGGCCAGACATAATCACACAGCCATTACAATAGGACCTGACCCTGCTCACCAACCTTGCCAACCAATGTGTCTCCCCTAATTTAATGGGGGTGACTCATATTGTTCCCCGCTGTTTGCTTCTTCCAGATTGCAGTTTTCAGTACAGCTCTGTTTTCTACTGCTTTGGCTCCCTCAAGTGGCCAAGCGGTGCAAATGTTAAAATTCAGCTATACTCGGTTTAAACCGGGTCAGCTGATTTTCAGCCGGTAGGGTACTGTCGGGCACATTCGGGTTTAACCGATTTCCAGACAGCCTATCTATGATATTAAGAATCATGTCTATGTAGATGACATGGCGCCTGGTCAGGTGTTTGGTAATGTTGCGACGATGGTTGCCTACCGGAGTAGATTGCTTGATAAGAGTCCAAAGATGGTGTCTCAGTTTCCGATGAGGGAGGTGCACCCCATATATCACCCAGAAATACCAGAGCAGCAAGACCAGCATGATGTCGTTATCCGACCAAAGGTAGAGGCTCTGTTCCAAGAGCAATGGGTTTATACCCATTATATATAGTGGAGAGGTGTGGTGCAGCGGCCAGGGCAGCTGACTTCAGAGCACAGGGGTCACGGTTCGATCCCCGGCTCTGGCAGCAGATCAGCTCAGCACCATGTGACTCTGGGCAATAGCTCACTTAATTTCCACAATGGCCCCCAGCGCCTTGAGACCCGTAAGGGTGAGTAGTTCGCGCTTTACAAATACCGGATTTATACCCCATGGAAGAGGAGTGAGGTGTTGTCCCTTAAGACTCAGTTACCCGACCATAGGAAAAATCCTACTGTGTACTATAAGGAACTGACGGAGGCCGCTTCATAGACAGTGATGACGCTTGCGGATATTGAAATGTTCTTTGGTTTACTGGTACCCATTGATATTTGGAGGCAGGTGCACACACAGGACCACGGTGCGGAATTGGATGGTACCTGGGATCAGATTAAAGCATGGGATCAGGAGAGGAAGCCTGGTGAGAAGCCTAGGGTCGAGATGCTAGCTTTGCCTGGCCGAATTATCTCTTATATGCATTCTCTTATTCCACCAAGAAGAGTAGATTGGGACAAGTTAACGGCATGTCGTCAGAAGAAGGATGAAAGTGTGTCTGACTTTTTCAATCAGTTTGAGGGTGTGTTTTTGGACTTTAGCGGACAGGACTTGTCGGTGGAAGGGGGTGTCCGATTGTTCGTTAACAGATTTGTTATGAATCTGCTCCCGGAGATTGCAGCTCGCTTGCAGGCTTCGGAGAGCAATTGGACGACATCCTCCCCTTCTGTCATACTGAGTATGGCACAGTATTATGACCACAGGGAAAATGAGGAGAAGGAGAAGGTGGAGAAAAAGCACAAGGAATTGAAGACGAAAGTGTTGTTGCAGCAGGCTTCTCGGGGAAATGGTAGAGGGCGAGGTGGTACTGCCCGCCAGCTGCCTCGGACCAGCCGGAATACCACGCCCGTAAGGCCGCATCAGTGTGCGTATTGTAAAGAGGAGGGACACTGGCGTAGCGAGTGTCCCGTGTTGTTGCAGAAGGTCGCGGCCCCTAGAGGACGAGGCTCTGGTGGACGGGGACGTGGATTTGATTGAGACGGGTTTGGTTGAAGAGACGGCGGTCAATGTGTGTAATAGCCCTATTATTCCCATTCTGAAAAAGGCATCTTCATACTCCTCAGATGATCACCCAGATGTCTATCGTTTTGTGATTGATCTGCATGCAGTTAATAAAATAGTGGTCCCTCAGTTCCCGGTGGTTCCTGACATTACTGCCCTTCTGACAATGATTCCTTCCTCTGCTAAATTCTTCTCTGTCATTGACTTGAAAAAGGTATTCTTTAGTATTCCGATCCATCTTGACAGCCGACATTTGTTCGGTTTTACCCTAGCTGGCAGAAGCTTTAGATTCTGTTGAGCTCCTCAGGACTATACTGAGAGCCTAGTGTATATAGCCAAGCTTTGAAAGCCCAATTGGACTCCCTCACGCTTCCCGCAGGTAATGTATTGCTTCAATATGTGGATAATATACTAATTGCTTCTGATACTGAACAGGTTTGCAAAGACAGTACGGTTAAGTTGTTGCTACATTTGGCTCATCATGGAAATAAAGTGTCCCGTTCCAAATTTCAATATTGTCGACAGGAGGTCACCTATTTAGGTCACCTACTGTCAAAGGAGGGTAGGAGATTGACCCCTGAGCGCATTAGCACCATTGTAAAAATGCCTATCCCTAAAACTCAGAGGGATGTGCACGCTTTTATTGGCATCACTTCCTACTGTCGCCATTGGATCCCTAATTATTCATTACTAACAAAGCCTTTACTCGCACTCACCACTAAAGATGTGCATGAACCCTTGCCTTGGACGCCTGAATGTCAGCAGTCTTTTGAGCAATTAAAAGTTGTGCTTTGCTCTGCACTTGTGCTTGGAACGCCTCATTACCTGAAGCCGTTCGTGCTGTATGTACACGAGACGGCTGGTTGTGCACTCTCTGTCTTAACACATGCCTTTGGAGGTAAGCAAGGGCCGTGTGCTTATTTTTCTGCTCTTCTTGACCCTGTCACAAGAGCCCTCCCGAGCTGTCTAAGAGCGGTGGCGGCAGTGGCCATCTCTATAAGGCAATCAGCTGGGCTCGTACTTGATACTGTTCTCACAGTCATGGTGCCCCATGCTGTGGATACACTTTTGAATAAAACCAAGACGCAGCACCTTACCAGTGCACGTCTGACTGGTTACGAATTGACCCTCTTTGCACCACACGTCACGATCAAAACGTGTGCCACTCTAAACCCAGCCACGTTGCTACCCCTCCCTTCCGAGAGTGAGGAAATTGATATGCATGTTTGCATTTTTCGAACGGAGGAGGAGACGAAGGGACGAGAAGACTTGACTGATGTTCCCTTATCTGACCCACAAGGGGAACTATATGTCGATGGCTCTTGTTTCAAGTTACCGGATGGCACCACCACTGCAGCGTATGCACTCGCTACACGGCATACGGTAGTTGAGACATCACAAGTTCCTTATCAGTCCGCCCAGGCAGCTGAACTAGTCGCCCTTATTTGAGCTTATGAATTGAGCAAGGGACTGGTTGTCAATATTTATACTGGCAGCCAGTATGCCTTCGGGGTCGCCCATAATTTTGTGCAACTCTGGGCAGAGAGAGGGTTCCTTACCTCCCATGGAACACGCATCCAGCATGGCCCTCTTATACACAGGCTTCTGTCCGCTTTGACACTTCCTAAGAAATTGGCCATAATAAAGTGCAGTGCCCACAAGGCAATTACTGACAACGTGGGTAAGGGAAATGCATTTGCAGATCAGACAGCTAAGGAGACAGCTCGAACAAAGATGGGAAAGATGTTTGCAGCAGGTCCCGCTAGGTGGGTGCCCGAGGTTACTATGTTTGAGGACACACTGGACAATGTGAAAGAAATTCAGAGTGAAGCAACGATTGAAGAGTTAGCAGTATGGCAGGAAAGCACAGCATGTTTAGATGAGGACGGATGGTGGACGGATAAGTCAGGGAAAAAGAGATGGATGTTACCAGATGCATATTTACTCCCTGTAGTCACTATGGCGCACGGGCCAGCCCATATCCGTGCAAAAGGCATTTGCAAATTGTTAGACCCTGTATGGCAGAATGACAATATCCCAAAGACGGCCGCCCACTTAGTTAAATATTGTATGGTTTGCATGATGCATAATCCTGGGAAAGGTACCCCTACACCCTCTGGTAATTTTGCACCCCCCACTTTTCCTTTTGAGGTCCTCCAGATGGACTTCATTGAGCTGGAGTGAGTCAACAATTTGAAATAAGTGTTAGTGGTTGTTTGTGCCTTCAGTAAATGGGTTGAGGCTTACCCCACTAAAGAGAACACAGCCGTGGTGACTGTGAAGGCACTCCTAAAGGAGTTCTTCCCTCGTTTCGGTTTGCAAAGATTCAGGAGAGCAAAGGGTTGCAGTGGCCAGATGCTTTACCATTAGCCCTTCTGTCTACAAGGGTCACTGCCCACTCTAGGACAGGATTATCACCTTACGAGGTCGTGTTCGGACGCCCCGCAAATGTGTGGGGTGTGCCTCGGCCTCGTAGGTTCTCAGAAATTGAATACCCTCTGTTGGTGGATTACTTATATGAGTTAACTAATAGTCTGCGTTCTATTCACCAACAGATCCAAGATGCCCTCCCGCCAGCACCTGAGGGACCAGGACACAATATCCGGCCCGGAGATTTTGTCTTGGTGAGGCATTTCCAGAGGAAAGGAAGTTTGGAGCTGCGGTGGAAGGGGCCACTACAGGTGTTCCTTGCCACCCACACTGCCGTGAAGGTCACTGGCCGGAAGAACTGGATTCACACAAATCATTGCCGCCGAGTGCCTTTGCCCCTGCCTTACGATCAATGGGTTCTTTATGGCATTGGGGACTCAGAGGGGGAACAGGTGACCCGTTTTGTCCCCTTCTCGGATGCCCAGCTAATCTGGACCCAAACGGAGGATGAGAATGAGGCAGTGTTAAATGCGGCAGTGCCCCCTGAGATCCAAGCTATTCAGGAGCCCCGTTCTGCTGGCCCATCTGTGCTTGAGTCCCAGCCCACTGGCCCCTCTGTGTCCGAACACCTTTTTCCTGACCCTTCTGTGCCTGGAGTAGCTAGGTACAATCTGCGCCCCCGATGAAGGAACAGTGCACCAAAGGAAAAGTCAGATTAGCAGGGACGGACTCGATAAGTTAGGCTGCAGTAGAGTAGGGAGAGGCGAGATTGGTGCATTGTTCAGACATTGGACAGGATAAATAGAGCGTGCTCCCCTGGAGGGGGGGTGCCTTATCCTGAGCAACGTGGGATTTCCTCAGAAGAGCTGGGATCGCCTGGCTCCACCACCGGTGCTCAACAGCGCCAACGTTGATGAACAATAGGAGTCTACCAGTGAGGCTCAGACGGACACTGGGAACATTTGCCCCTTCTTGTTTTCTTGTCACTGGCTCCATTGCATTTCCTTTCCTCTGGTTATAATGTATCCATTTGGTCGCTCCATTGTTGAGGAGGAACAGCCATTTGCAGCACCACGTTTTGGGCGGGAGTCAGGTTGGTCCAGTTGGTCCACAAAGAGTAAAATAGTTTTCATGGTGATTGTTCTGATTTTCCTAATAACAGTACTTGGAATAGGATGGTTCCTCGAGGAGAAATATCCCGTGCACTCTCTGATTGGTACACGCCTGTTCCTCATGAATACATGTTTGTCACTTTGGCCCCTCATAAAGGTGAACACAGAAAGACATACGTAGATAATGTGTTTCTACAAACACTCCACCAAGCTCACAATACATCTAATGTCACTAATTGTTGGATATGTGGGCTGCTCCCTTCAGCTACACATAAGACTGATAGCCTGTTATCGTTGCCCTTGTCATATCTGGGAAGTTGTGAGGCTTGGTTTGAATTGTTCTCCATGGTATACATTCATTATCATTCCTGCACTATGAATATGACCTCTGCTGATTATCACACAGTGTTAGAATATATACGTGTCCACCAAGGGTTTACCCTGTAGATCAAGGGACCCCTGATACATTGTCACCGACAGCTTGCATGAATGTATATGAGAGAGAGAACAATTTAACAAGGCTTCAAAATGAAATGTTGGATTTTCAGGGGTTCAACGTCACTGGATACTTCCGCTCCTTTCAAATGTGCAATATTACTCAGAATGAGGCAATTCCGGTGCCAGTAGTCAACACAACAGCTGGTTTTTGTGTTCGAGGGCATTGGAAGGTAAAAAGTAGGTGAGAGTAATTGCAACTATACATACACGTTGAGCACGAGTAGTAGCCCGCCTTTGCTCCCACCGCATAATATCTACTTTGTTTATGGATCCGAAGCTTATGTTTGGCTTCCTAGGAGATGGTCAGGTGTATGTTACCTCTCTTTTCTCCTTCCCCCAGTGTACATAGCACCTCCCAATTATCATAAGGATCATCGATTACAGCGTAGGAGTGCCCATCTGTTCCTAATTAGAAGGGTCATTAATACAGAAGACATAGATTAGACAGACACCACTCTGCAGCAGTTCACAGATGCTGTGAAGGGTATCATACACTTTTGGGGCCCTATGTCCAATAGCCTTATTATCCGTCGGCTCACTAGAGTTGTAGAAGGGGTCATTAATACCACAGTAGGAATCTTGACCAATATTACAGCTGAGCTCCAGGCTACGATGCTTGTTGCTCTACAGAACCAGATGGTGTTAGACGTCATCCTTGCTGATCGGGGAGGGGCCCGTCGCATCATCGGCAGCAGTTGTTGCGTGTACATACCGGACCACGCCCCTAATGTATATGCTGCCATACAGAAGTTGCATAGGCTCGCATCTGACATCCACCAAGAGAATGGTACTTGGACTCTTTCTGGTTGGTTCTGGGGTCTCATAACATCCTGGGGTGGAAGATCCTTATCTTTCTGGTAGCTATTGCGGGTATAATTTTCACATGTTGCCTGTGTGTACATTGCTTTCCTGCTTGCTGTGCTTACTGTGTTGGAAAATTGACACCCACACCGAAGACACCAGTACATGATACTAAGCCTACGGCTATGATGATGATGCAGGCTGTCCAAGACCTAATGTCAATAGATGAAGGTATTTTTGAATATTGATAATGTTTGTATTAACATGTAATGGTAGTCTACCTATTTTGCAGAAAGTTATTCATTTCCTAACACTAGAAAAAATTGTTAGCAAATGCTAAAAGGAGGGTCTGTTGGACTGAAAATGTGTCTGGTCGACTCCTTCTAGCATTGTGCAGTTTAAGTTAGCATTTGCGGCACCATTTTGTATTAGCCGCCATTTTGGGTAATGATCGAAACTAACGTCTGTCTCATGCTCTGTTTGACCATCGAAAAGCCGCTACCAATGTGCACTCTGTACATGAATTTCTTCAAGGCTAAGTTCGCTGTGCTAATGAATAAACTGTGTGTCTCATGCATACCTTTCCGTCTAGATAGGCCTGCTCCCACAGCTAAGAGCGGTGTGGGCAGGCCGAGTAACTTTGAGTTTCAGATAATGTGTGCCCGGTCTCAGGATCGTAACTCATCCTTCTGTACCTCTTTTGTTCATCAGCTCTCAGACTAGAAAATTCCTGTCTGGGCGTGTATTCAGGGGTATTGGAAATGTACTTTATGCTCTACCGTGTTGTCTAAAGTCAGTCCCTCTGCAGCAATCTAAGGAGGCTGGTCAGACCAGACTCCGCTCGAGCGCATACTAATAAATAACTTTGGTTTGTATTCTCTACTGTCTGACCGACTCTTCATTTGTTTCGAAGGCTGAGAGGTGGTCGCGAGTGACCCGGGTGGCCCTAATCGGGTCACTTCCTTCAGTCATCCGATACCTCATCTTTCTCCCAAACCAACTTCTAGAGACTCTTCCCCCTCCATCTCTCCTTTACTCATCCCAAACCTCCTCCTACTGCTATAATCTCCAAATAAACATTTTCTACACCCTTCCTTCTTCTATCCCTCCACTATCCTTTTCAATCCAATTAACAGACTCACATATTCAGTGCTCAAATTAATTCCATATTTCCCCATCCTATTTCACCACTAATCCTTTTTGGGTTCTGGAGTAGTGTGCTACTCACTGAAAAGAGCTTTGATGCCTCATTAGGGGTAGTAAGCGCTTTATAAATGCAATTACAATTACAATCACCCTAACCACACCCACCCAACCACCACAATATCCTCCATCGCAACCACCACCACCCCAACCCCTACCCTAACCATTACCACCCTAACCACCACTGCCACCGACACTACCCACAACCACCCTAATCACCAACCTAACCACCATGCTAACAACCATGCTAACCCCCATCCTAAATACAACCATCCAAGGGAGATTCTACTTCAGATCAATGTCCCTTTGTCCAGAAGTTCAGAATGCTGCTTGAGCCTTCCCCACAGGTCAGTGAAAAAAACAGAAACGTTGCATTATGAAAGGACTGTTAGGTCTGTGATATCATTTCCAACCTTTAATTGGGGCCAGTGACAAGATGCACACAATCACCATACACCTGCGAGACTGAGACTGGGACAATAAAGGGAGATTTCCATACTTAGCAGGCATTTAATACCAGCACAATGATCTGGTGGCATCTTTAGGTTATGGTTCGTGAGCACAGTGTGATGCCTTGGCTGACCAAACTCAGGCACCTTACACTAATGTGGCCAGTTTTGAATTTGGTCGGTGGGACCGACAGCAATTATGGAGGAGATCAGAGTGTTCAATAATCACCAGCACAAGAACACACACACCGTTTGCATCCATCTGGCCACCAGAACAATCTGACAGTGATTATTTAGGGTACCAAAGTTTGAACCTCATTACTCCATATTTGCTGGTTGAATTCTTAGTTACAGTCTTGTTTACTTGTTGATCCATGATAACATTCCCACCAGAGGCGTAGCATTAGCACCCGCAGCCCCCACAGTGAAGTCCACCCCCTCAAGCTCCAGAGGGCCACCTCAGGCACTGTGCATGTGTGGCGGGCCCCTGTCCTAAGCGCTCCTGACTGGGTCTAGCTAGAGGGGCTATGGGGGGACCTCCATGTACTTTGCAGGGAGGCCCCCTCAAGTTTCGTTACAACACTGGTTCCCAGGGTTGAGATGTTTCACAGGGTCTGTTCTACAGTGGGCTGCCCGTGCGCAACTCAAACCCTTTTATGTGCCCAGGTCGCAATGTGTTGTGTCCTGCTTAAAATGAGTGCATGTGCACACACCAATAACTTAAAACATGGGAGCCAGGAGACTGCAATTCCTGGTTAGCAGATCTCGGTATGTTTACCAGTAACGGCTGCCAGCGAAAAGTTTTCGGGGGTGGGGGGATAGAAAATCAATAAAATGGGTGGGGGCGGAAGGGGGTAGAAAATAAATACAATGCCTTACCTGGCTGCCGGCCGCTGTCTCGCCTCGCCTCCGTCCTTGTCTGTTCCTGCCGGAAGCAGGAAGCACACACAGGCTCCCTTAAGCCAATCACGACGCTACTGTCACCATGACAGCAGCGTCGTGATTGGTCTGAGTGGCGTGGTTTGGGGCTCAGATGTGGACTGTGAGTCTGTGCATGTTCCCCGCCAGGCTGTGCATTCCAGCCTGGTGGGGAACATGCTAAGTGCACATGACTGTTTGGCCGGCCCAAGAAGGCCAGCCAAACCATCATGCGCATTTAAGTGGCCCAACCACTCCTCCCCTGCTGGCTGGGGCAACAGCCCCGCCCGTAAACCTCCCTCAGGGGAAAAATAAAATGATAATAACGTTGTATTATTATCATTTTATTTTTCCTTCTTCCGCAGTGGGGCGGCGCTCCTCCGCGAGCCGCCGCTCATGTTTACCATCAAGGTTCCCTCTGATACTACGGGTCAGTCATGACTCAAAGATGAGGTGACGCTCAGCCTGAGCTCGGATCATTCAAAGTCTCCCATGGGGGGAAAATCATGTTACAAATGAGGCACCTGAAGAGCGCCTAGAGTAGTAGGCGGAGGAGCTCACCTTGCCAGCCTTGCCCACGTCTCACCTCTACTGTTCACCTCCCTACTCCCCAGGTGCTCTTTCGAATTTCACCCAACACGCCCTCCCTGGTCTGCAGCCCTCCCTCTAAAAAGAAGCAATAAAAAAAACTCATTATTAGCAAGGCCTTCCTGCACCTCCCCACAGTTACTGTAAATAGAGTCATTAAAAAGGCTTAAAACTCAATTTTGTCCCACACCTCGGAATATATTAGCATAATTCTCACCAGCCTCTCATTACGGCGAACACCGCGGATCAGAGGTGAGAACTTGCCCTGTCACCGTCAGATCTGCTGCTATCACACTCCCGGCTGCCAAAAATGTATTAACCTAAGTGTTGGATGCGCCTAATAAAGTTCTGCAGAGCGGTTTCATTTAAAGAAACACGCATTTCTTTCTGTTCGACTCTGCCTGGTTCTTGGCTCCTTCTTCCTGGGCTACCGCTAACTCCTCTGTTGTTGGTTTTTTTTCTCTGTACGATGTCAATGTGAGGGGTTCTGGAAAGCAGTGTGTGTTTCTCTGATCCACAGCTTCTGAAAAGTGGGTAGGGCACATGACTAACTCTGCCCTAGCCCCACCAGCTTTACAGATACCATGGTGTGCTCGGAACTCTCTATGTTTGGAGTTTGGCTTTTGGCCAGAGTGAGAATGCAGTGCTTAATTTGTGCAGGTGGTTGCTGGACACTGACACTCACTTATGGGAGCGGGAATTATTTTTCTTCATCACACTTTGATCCAGAGCAATAGAGAAATAAAGCAAGAAAAAGAAGACAGGAAGAGTACTGGAAAGATAGGAAAACAGTAACAGAGGAAGAAAGTAGGGATAAAAAAGAACCTGCTAGAATGACACAGGAAGTGTAGGGTGGTGGAAGAAAGAGGCTTCAGATGGAGAGCTAGAATCAAAATTAAGCAGCCTTGGTATTAATAAATACAAAATGCAAAATACCAGCAACACCAAGTGCAACTCCAATACTCACTACTGCCAAAGAAACCAGTTAGTACCTTATCCACACTCTAGGCAACGCCTCTCTATCTAAACTCTTAACTGCACCTCTCTAGTCAGCCACTAGACAACTCGTGCCCGCAACCACAAATCCCTTCAGTACAAGACTGCCTTGAGGCAGAAGGGCTCCAGGGCCGACTGAGAGACATATACATGAAACCAGGTACCAGTAATGTACGCTTTTACAACCCGATCTCTGTTTGGCATTGTGTTCCCCCTAGTGTAAACATTCAGGGGCTTATTTATGAGCCCTTGCGTCACTTATGCGCCACCGGTGCGTCACTTTTTGTGACGCACCAGCAAAGTAAAAAATGCACCACGTTGCGTCATATTTACAAAGTGACGCATCTAGGTAGATGCGTCACTTTGTAAACCACTGCGCCACATTATACCTGCGCCAGGTATAATGTATGCAGGGTGGGCGTTCCAACGCAAGTAAGCCTCATAGAAGTGACGCTTTGAAATCTATGAGATTTCACTGCGCCACTTCTAGGATGCAAATGCGTCAATATCTTACGCCTGCCTCACAGCAGGCGTAAGACTGACGCAGGCACATTTGAAATGGGACTTGCCCATGTGAAATGACCCATTGCTGAAGTTGCGTCACTTTTGTGACACACTCCAGCAATGCGTCATTTCTGCGCCTACAGATACGTCAGAAATACTGACGTATCTGTAACTCCTTGCGACATGATGCGTCATACTGTAAATATGACGCATCCAGCATGTCGGAAGGAGGGCGCAATGAAAAGTGCTGCATCGCTGTTTTCACGCAGCGATGCGTCACTTTTCATAAATGAGGCCCTCTGCTTCTCTCTCTGCAAACTGAGGCAGCCTATGTTGCTCTCTCCCTGTATCAGAGATTCTGTTCTGCACTAAAGACCATAGCACAGTTTTTAAGGACATGGGTTCTTCTTTTATACGTTTATGTAGGGTTTCTTCCAGTGCTTTATTTGTGCCAGTGATTGCAGGGGTGGGCACTAGCATTCCTTTTTTGGGCACCAAGGCCTGTATTATACATAGGGCGCACCGTGCAAGTTTGCAACAAGGCGGCACAGACTGGGATAGTGCATTCTATTATCCACTCATGCATCATTTTATTTATTGAGGCTCGGTTGAACCATAAAAGGTAGAAGATAAAACATACTTTAAAAAATGAGGTAAAAGCAAGCAAATTCATTACAGAAAAGAAACACATATATCATTAAAATACAAGTTCATTCAAAAGTTCAATTTAACAATGCAACTCTTTATCGAGATGCAAATTCCAGTAAATTTGGTGAAGACAACTCCCTATCCCGAAGAGGACGGATTCCTTAAAATCTGAATAAAACCCATGCTGTGGATAAAACAAGATAATAGAAGTTTAATAATAAAAAAGCCTTGTCTCATGATCTAGAAAACTGACTCAAAATACACAAAGTGACTAGTGTGCAAAAAACGGTCCTTACTTCTTGTTTAATACGTTTATCCTAAAATGGCATATTGAAGACAAGTAGCTCGAGATTGGAAAAACAATACAATCTCTAGTATTAGTGTTACATTCTATTAGAGCAGTATGGCAGTCCCAAAAACCACGGAGTCGACAAATAATCCAATATGAGCATTGTTTTGCATAAGCCTTACAAAAGAATAGGACATGTTCAACATTTTCGACTACCTGGCAGACCATCGGACATGTGTTTGATGAGTCTTCCTTATCAGTCCAAGAGCAGGTAAAAGAAGCCAGAGGTACGACCCCTAATCTACATTTTATATAAAGTGCTCAAGCAACTGGATTAATCACAAAATTCATAAATGGCTCAAAAACTGGTACACATTTGATCAGCAGATAGGAACCTACAAGGCTACCTGAGGAAACTGCAGGACCCAAATCCTCAGTTGACCTAAGCCTTTTCCAATATTGGGTGGGTCTCAATGCAGCAATATCAGAAATTGAAATTGGAAGGGTAGGGGAGCTAGAGTCTCAGAAGGGTCTTTATAAAAGCGTTTTCAGCCTTTTCAAGAGTGCCAAGATTACAATGTCCCCACAAGTCCGACTCATACAAGGACGACCTACATGCTTTAGTCTTATATAGCTCAATGGCAGGTGAGATGGCGAAAGCGGACTCTCTACTGGCAAATCTTATGATGGACTCTGCTCTTTGGTTTAAAGTCGGAACACTTTTCTCTATATGGGTTAGCCATCTGTGGGAGTCATTCATTCTCTCACCCAAATAATCAAATACATTAACCCCATCCAATACCTCACCCTATAAAAGTGCCTTATCCTTGTTCTTTTTTCCAGCACTAAATACCATATATTTTGTTTTATTACTATTCATTTCTAGACCGTGCTCCTTACAAAAAAGCCGAATTTTCTCAAGAGATTAGATACACCTAGTGGAGTTTTAGAAAGCAGCAGGCTATCGTCTGCGAAAAGAAGGCCCGGTATTTTTTGTCCCACCATTTTGGGTGACTCATTTTCACAGTCTAAAAGATAGGGGATGCATCCATTTATATATAAGAGAAAGAGTGTAGGGGCCAGAACGCCCCCTTGTCTAATGCCTCTCCTATTGGGAATATCCTTCATCAGTTCTCCTGCTGGACCCCACCTGACCCTCGCAACATTCTCTGAATACAAAGCTCGTATTAGAGACAGTAAACCCACAGGGACCCCAGTCCTATACAGGTCCTCCCAAAGTTTAGCTCTTGGGACAAGATCAAGCGCGTGTTAGATTTGAAATGTTACTCCCGCAATGCACAAACTTGAAATGTTTCCCTTGCAAGACTCATACTTTATTCCGTGTTAAGTTAGCATTCACGGCGCCATCTTTATTGGCTCCATCTTGTTCTGTAACTGAGATCAAGCTTTTGTCCCATAATACTTGCCTCAGCAGAAAAGCTGCTTCTGCGCCTCCAGCTTGTACTTCTCAAGGTTGAAGCTTCGCTGCACTAATGAATGTATTATCTACTGTTGCATACCTTTGCTGTTAGATAGACCTGTTCCCACATCTTAGAATGGTAGGCACCGGCCGAACGGCCTTGGGGTCGAGATAGCATGTACCCCGCCCTGTGCCATGGTTCATTCTTCTTTGCTTCCTTTGTTCACTGTAGCCTGAGCAGGAATTTTCCACTCTGGGCGTGTTCTTTGAGAATTGGGAATGTATAATATCTGATTTTATGTTGGGGGCAGGCAGTTCCTCGACCGTCATCTCAGGAGACTGGACAGACTGGGCTCCGCTGCAGCGCATTACTAATAAAGTTATATGGTTTGTATTCTCTACTGTCTTCCCGACTCTTCATTTCTTGGAAGGCAGAGAGGTGGTCGCGAGTGACCCGGGTGGCTGATTCGGGTCACTTCCTTCATTTGGCGCCCGAACAGGGACTCCATCGGCTGTCCCATCCTTGCCCGTAACTGTGTGTGGGAGACGGGGCCGCGTCAGGTCAGATGGGTGGATCGGGGATCCCCACATGACCGAGCTTAGTTCTCGCAGCTGCCCCGCCTGTCTGATCGGGCTGCGCCTCATCTAGTGGTCATCCCGGCTGGGGTCCTAAAAGGCGAAACCCTTGGAATTGGCCGTTTGGTCCGAAGAGTCGGCAGTGGAGAATAACTTTGTTCGATCTGGGTGCACCAGGTGAATTTGTCTTGATTCTTGGTAAATATGGCGCCATCTTGAGAAATTTTGGATATGGTCTGGAGACCATTTCTCGGTTTGTTTGTGAACTTGATAGGTCTGCGGACCGCTTTGGGGATACAGGGTGTCTGAGGACCCTCTGCCAGGCGACGTGGTGAATTTGGCTTTTTCTTGAAAACGCCTGGCGTTTGTCTGGTGTTTGGGACTTGTGATGTGGAGTCTGATTTGGAAGGTTGGTGCAGTCCGCGGACTGGCTTCTGGTCTTTGAGTGTTTCGGTACGGTCTGAGGACGGACCTGTGGGAAGAAATTGGTAAGTCACTTGTCGGGTACAAGTAGCGACCTTGTTTCTCTTTATTTTTGAAGATGCCTTGTTTCAGTGAATTCTGCTGTTTGAGGTGCCGATGTTGTTCTGCTGATGCTTGATTGGAAGAGAGGCAGCCTGCACCTCCGGAAGGCATCCCAAACTTTGATATGTACGTGAAACACGGCCTTGGTCCTATTATGTTTAGTACATTATGGCACAAATATACGAGGGACAACTCAGAGTTACAGTGACCTTTGACAGGTACTTTTGATGAACAGAAATTGAACTTCTTGCAAGATAAGTTGTTTCAAAAAGAAGTAGGCAGTCAATGTTTGACTATCTTCAGGTATGGCAAAAGGAAGTCAAGCAAAGGCGAATAAGAGCGGAGAAGGAGGCCCGGAGGGGGAAGACGCAGACAGTAACACAAAAGGCTATAGCGTACGAGAGAGAGAAGATAGAGAAGAGTATAGAGTGTGCTGACCGGAAGTTTAGATTGCAATGCGATAAGTCTTATGTTGCACGAGAAGAAAGTGACCCCTTTGTGGAGGATCTGTTAGATGTACGGCCACTACCTCCTTATGCCCCGCAGAGGATATATAAAGCAGCCCCGCCGACCCAGCACCTCGCCTCCCATGCTCCCGCCTCGGCCACCTCAGATGGAGCACCCCTTATTTCCTCTTCGGCTCCATCGGCCGAGACTGCGGCGATTACCGGCCGATCTACTGTGCCTGTTGCTCCAAGCTCTTCTCTACCTCTCTCGCTTACACCCACCACACAGCCATTGGTGTCTTTAGTTTCCGCAACACCCACGAGTGTGTCCTCCCCTCACTCCCTTTCTTCGCCCTTGTTGTGCGCTGGGACACCGGTGAGGGGACTGGATGATGGGGATTGGGCGGCTGCTAAGGAAAGAATGGGGCGAGTATTGATTCGATCTGATGTGGGTGATGCAGAGAAGAAGATGGTGGCTGACCAGGCCTCCCAGTGGGCCCGGAGTCTGATTTACAGTGTGGAGGATGTGTGGAGAATACTGAAAGATTATGAGCCATTTGTACAACAGCATGCCCTCAAGCATATGTCGGCTACTTTGGGCTGTGGGAGCAGTGTTTTATTGGTGTTGCCCCCCAAATTATTTATGATATTTGGGATAGTGTGTATGCAGCTGGCATGGCCCCTAATGCCGTTTTTAGTAATGTTACCACGTTGGTTGGATACCGAGGCAGGTTGATCCAAAAGAGCCCGACTGTAGTGTCTCAGTTCCCGATGAGGGAAGTACACCCCATCTACTACCCCGAAATACCAGAGCTTCGAGATGGGCAGGACCATATTGTCAGGCAGCGAGTAGAGGCCCGTTTCCAGGAACAGTGGGTTTATACTCCTTGGAAAAGGAGTGAGGTTTTGTCCCTTAAGACTCAGTTGCCCGACCCTAGGAAAAATCTGACTGCTTATTACAAACAGTTGACAGAGGCTGCGTCATCGACGGTGATGATGTTGGCAGACATTGAGATGTTTTTCGGCTTGCTGGTGCCGGTTGATATTTGGCAGCAGGTGCGCACCCAGGACCACATAGTGGAGTTGGGTGGCACTTGGGGTGAGATCAGGGCATGGGATAAAGAGAGAAAGCCTGGCGAGAAGCCTAAGGCTGAGATACTAGCCCTGCCGGGCCGAATTATTACGTATGTGCACTCCTTGATCCCACCTAGACGAGTAGATTGAGATAAGTTAACAGCATGTTGCCAGAAGAAAGATGAAAGTGTGTCCGACCTCTTCACCAGGTTTGAAGGGGTGTTTTTGGACTTCAGTGGACAGGATTTGTCGATGAAGGAAGGTGTCCGGCTGTTTGTCAACAGGTTTGTTACGAATCTGCTACCTGAGATCGTGACTCGGTTGCAGGCTTTGGAGAGCACTTCGACTACCTCCTCCCCATCGGTAATAACAAGCATGGCACAGTACTATGAGCACAGAGAGAACGAAGAGAAGGAGAAGGCAGAGAAGAAAAATAAGGAGCTGAAAACGAAGGTGTTGATGCAACAGGCGTCCCGGGGATTGGTAGAGGGCGAGGCATTGGTCCGGCCCGGCAGCTGCCCCACACCGGCAGGAATACTACGCCACTGGGGCCAAACCAGTGTGCATATTGTAAAGAGGAGGGGCACTGGCGAAGTGAGTGTCCGACACTGTTGAAAAGGGTTGAGGCTCCAAGGGGAGGAGGGTCCAGAGGAAGGGGACGGGGACCAGGTAGCTATGACGGAGGCCAGGGAGGTGAGGAACTGTCAGGTCGGTCTGATCAGAACTATTTTGATGATCCGAGGGGGCGACAGTATTACCATGACGATTATGATTTGGACGAAGTGATGAGACTTACCCACGGCTAGGACAGCCAAGGGCAGGGTGAGGGATCAGTTCAGATCCCTGAGGATCAGCAGGGACCTTACGTTACTGCTGATCTGCAGGGCTCAGCAAAGAAATTCTTGGTGGAGACATGCGCAATGAATAGCTCTGTTTCTCGTTCACAGGTCCCCGGGGCAGCCCTGTCTGGCCAAAATAATGTTTCGGTAGGTTTCTCAGGTATACTGGTTGTGAGCCCCATCTCTGAGCCACTGGCCCTGACTATTGGCTCTTTTACTGTAGATTCGCCACTCTTATTGACATCTAACTGTGGAGAGAATTTAATGGGTTTGGACTTGTTGAAAAACTTACATGCGACTATTTCGTGCTCCCCGGATGGCGTCTATATGACAATAGGACCTAATGTAGTGAATTCCAAGCAATGTTCGTCAAAGGATGAGCCCCTTCCCACTGAGTTTAAGGAGGTGCCGATGACATTATGGGCTACAGGTGATACGGATGTAGGGTTGTTGCAGATACCTCCGGTCTCCATCAGAGTTAAGGACAATGCTGTTCTGCCTCGTCTTCCCCAGTACAAGATACCAAAGGCAGGGGAACAGGCGTTATTGCAGATTATACAGGATTTGATTGCGTCTGGGGTTGTTGAAGAGACGAGTGCGAATGTGTGCAATAGCCCCATTCTTCCAATTTTAAAAAGGGCACCATCGGGTTCCCCAGATGATCACCCCGATGTCTACCGCTTTGTGATTGATCTGCATGAAGTGAATAAGGTTGTGGTCCCTCAGTTCCCTGTTGTCCCCGACATCACTGCTCTCCTGACCATGATTCCTCCCTCTGCCACATACTTTTGTGTCATTGATTTGAAGAATGCGTTCTTTAGCATCCCCATACATCCAGACAGTAGGTATCTGTTTGGGTTCTCTCTGGCCGGCAGAAGTTTTAGATTCTGTCGGGCTCCTCAGGGCTATACTGAAAGCCCCAGTATCTATAGCCAAGCCTTAAAAGGTCAATTGGACTCACTCGTCCTTCCCTCAGGTAATGTCCTATTGCAGTACGTGGACGACCTCTTAATAGCTTCGGATCCTGAAAATGGTTGCAAGGATGCAACAGTTAAGCTATTGTTACATTTGGCTCATCATGGACATAAAGTGTCCCTTTCTAAATTTCAATATTGTCGACAGGAGGTCACGTACTTAGGTCACTTACTGTCGAAGGAGGGAAGGAGACTAACACCTGAGCGCATCGCTGCTATAACTAAAATGCCCATCCCTAAGACGCAATGGGATGTGCAAACCTTTATAGGTATTACTTCGTATTGCCACCACTAGATCCCTAACTTTGCTTTACTAACGAAGCCCTTGCTGTGTCTAACCACTAAAGATGTGCATGAACCCCTGCCTTGGACGCATGACTGTCAGCATGTTTTTGAGCAACTAAAAATAGCGCTTTGCTCTGCACCTGTGCTTGGCACTCCAGACTATCAGAAGCCGTTCGTGTTGTACGTACACAAAATGGCTGGCTGCGCGCTCTCTGTCTTAACACAGGCCTTTGGAGGTAAGCAAAGGCAGTGTGCCTATTTCTCTGCTTTACTTGACAACGTCGCCAGAGCCCTCCCGAGCTGTCTAAGAGCAGTCGCGGCCGTGGCAATTTCTATCCAACAATCGGCAGGGCTCGTCCTTGATACTGATCTCACAGTCATGGTCCCACATGCTGTGGACACACTTTTGAACAGAACAAAGACGCAGCACCTTACCAGTGCACGTCTGACTGGCTATGAGCTGACCTTGTTTGCACCACATGTCACCATTAAAATATGTGCCACCCTGAACCCAGCCACGTTACTACCCCTCCCTTCTGAGAATGAGTGGACGGATGTGCATGATTTAATCTTCCGTACTGAAGAAGAGACGAAGGGACGGGTAGACCTGACTGATGTACCCCTATCTGAACACCAAGGGGAGCTATATGTCGATGGCTCTTGTTTTAAATTACCAGATGGCACAACAACAGCGGCCTATGCTATCACCACCTTACGCATTGTAGTTGAGACATCACAAGTTCCCTATCAATCAGCAATAGCTGCAGAGTTGGTGGCCCTTCTTCGTGCCTGCGAGTTGAGGGAGGGACTGGCTGTCAACATATATACTGACAGCCAGTATGCGTTCGGCGTGGCTCATAATGTTGGGCGGCTCTGGGCGGAGCGGGGGTTCCTAAAGTCCCATGGAATGAGAATGCAGAATGGCCCACTATTACACAGACTTTTGTCAGCCCTGGCACTCCCTAAGAAGTTAGCAATAGTGAAGTGCAGTGCTCACAAGGCAATAACTGATGATGTTGGGAGGGGGGAGGCGTTTGCAGGTCAGATAGCGAAGGAGACAGCACGGACCAAAATGAAAAGGATGTTTGTGGCAGGTCCTGCTAGATGGGTGCCCGAGGGTGCGATGTTTGAGGATACGCTGGAAAACGTCAAGGAGTTTCATAGTGGGGCAACAATTGAGGAGTTAGCAATATGGCAGGTGAGTATGGCCAATTTGGATGAGGATGGGTGCTGAATTGACATGAGTGGAAAGCAGAGGTGGATGCTACAGGATGCATATGTCCTCCCTGTGGTTACCATGGCGCACGGGCCAGCTCACATTAGTGCGAAAGGGATTTGCAAGCTGTTAGACCCCGTATGGCGGAATGACAATATCCCCAAAGTTGCTGCCCACCTGGTTAAGTACTGCATGGTTTGCCTGATGCACAATGGCAGTTTTGCACCACCCTCCTTCCCTTTCAAGGTTCTCCAGATGGATTTCATCGAAATGGAACGAGTAAATAACTTGAAATATGTGTTAGTGGTTGTCTGTGCATTCAGTAATTGGATTGAGGCCTACCCCACTAAAGAGAACACAGCCATGGCGACGGCGAAGGTACTCGTGAAAGAGTTCTTCTCGCGTTTTGGTTTGCCCCGTTTGATTTGGAGTGACAATGGCAGCCACTTCAATGCTAAGGTCATCCAATTTTTGTGCGACGGGTTGCACATTAGGCAAAAGTTTCATGCAGCGAACCACCCCCAATCAGCAGGCTTGGTCGAGAAGTACAACGGAACTCTCAAGCTGAAAATGGCCAAGATCAAAGAGAGCACAGCATTGCAGTGGCCAGATGCTTTACCCCTGGCAGTTATGTCTACGAGAGTGACAGCCCACTCTAGAACAGGACTGTCCCCGTATGAGGTCGTGTTTGGCCGGGCGGCAAACGTTTGGGGTGTCCCGCGACCTCGCAGGTTTTCTGACATAGAATATTCCTTGCTTATAGATTACCTCTATGAATTGACTAAAAATTTGCGTTCTATTCACCAACAGATTGCTGAAACATTGCAGCAAACACCAGAGGGTCCGGGTCATGAGATACGGCCAGGAGACTGGATACTGATTTGCAATTTTCAGCGGAGGAGCGGCTTGGAGCCACGCTGGAAGGGACCCCTGCAGGTCCTTCTAGCCACCAGGACAGCGGTGAAGGTCGACGGTCGGAAGAATTGGATACACAGTACCCATTGTAAGAGGGTACCTCTCCCGCTGCCCTACGACCAGTGGGTCGCGGACGGGATTGGGGATTGTGAGACGGAGCAAGTGCCACGGTTCATTCCCTTCTCGGACGCCCGCCTCACGTGGGCACCAACGGAGGAAGAGAGTCATGCGGTGCTGAATGCGGCGGTGCTGCCTGAAATTAAGGCCATCCAGGAGTCTCAGCCTGTTGGCCCACCTGTGATTGATTCACACCCAGTTGAGCCCCAATCCACCGACCTGTCTGAGACCGACCCTTTGCCACTTGGTCCCCTTGAGCCTGACCCTTTGTTTTCTGACCCCGCTGTGCCTGGAGTGTTGAGGTACAATTTGCGCCCCGTCAGAGGAGTAGTGCACCAAAGGAAAAGTCAGATTAGTAGGGACGGACTGCATTGCTAAGAATAGGGCGAACGTACCATGCCCGTGGTACCAACGATAGCTTAGGGAAAGGGAGATTGGTGCGTTATTCGGACAGTCACCGAACAGGGCAAAAAGAACAGTGTTCCTGAAGGGACGATACTTTGCCCTGCAACGTGGGATCTGGATCCGAGCTAGATGAACAGCTCCGCCGCCGGTGCTCAACAGCGCCTACGCCTAATGAACAATATTTTGTCTTATTCCCTTGCTTTTATTCCAGCTTGGCTCCAAGTGTCAGTCTTTTCCGCTGCTTTAAGAGAATGTATCCCTTTTGCCACCCCATTCAGGAGGAAGAACAGCCTTTTGTAGCTCCGCGGTCTGGGCGGGATGCGCCTGTCTGGTCCTCCTGGTCTGTGAAAAGTAAAGCTGTGTTTGTAGCAATTATTCTGATTTGTTTTATAATAATACTTGGGGTAACGTATTTCCTCGAAGAGAAATATCCTGTGCATACTTTGATTGGTACTACTCCTGTTCCCCCTGAGCATATATTTGTCACTTTGGCCCCTCACAAGGAGAGACATAGACAAACGTATGTCGACAATGTGTTTTTGCAGATGCTCCATCAGGCGCACCATGCCTCTAATGTTATTGATTGCTGGGTTTGTTGCTTGCTTCCTTTTGTGATGCATAAGAATGATTTATTGATGTCCTTGCCTTTCTCTTATTTAGCGAGCTGTGAGGCGTGGTTTCAGCTGTTTACCATGGTGTATATCCATTATCATACTGATGCCACGAACATGACTTATGCTGATTACGAGACTGTGTTGAAATATTTATTTATTTATTTGTAGAGTTTTATATAGCGCTAGCTAGACCTGGAGGTATCAGAGCGCTTTACATAGATGTGGACATGATAGTTACATTAGCTACATATGAGTCGATCAAATAAATAGGAAAGGGTGGCATACCCAACAATAATAAACAGTTAGCCAGTGATGAATAATATATAAAAGAAAGATAGTAATGAAGTGGTAACACAAATGCAGGAAAACGGTGAACAAAAAGGGTGGTGGGGGATGGGGCATTGAGCCTGTTGTAGGAATTAATTCAAGTCCCGCATACCTGCTATTAAAAAAGGTTAATATCAGGGGACCCTTTAAAGTCATGTAGGCAGATCATTAATCCGGTCGGGGTCACAGCATCGCAGCACCAGGGGCCGGCCTCACTCTCCGAGCTGGAGTGATCTGGCTACGGAGAGAACCAGTAGAAGGGGACAAAATGGCTGTCACGTACCGAACCATCCCCACCGATAAGATGTCGGCGAGGATTCCTGATGGGAAAGTCCGCCTTGAGGCGCAAAAATTAGGCTGCCGGACCAAGACAAAGACAAGGCTGCATGCAGTGTTCCCGCACACGATCACCACTGCCGAGATGGAGGACTCCGGTCCCAGTCCCCTAGATCTCCACAATCGAATGGAGGCTTGCAGATCCTGTAGACCCCAGCCAGAAATCAGGGGAGGATGCCAAACTCCGGGTGCTGGTCACATGGAGGGGCAGTCACGGGGGAGAGAGGGTGGTACACGGGAACTCGTTGCTCTCTCCTGCCACGCCATGGAATCACTCGGGGAATACATAGGCGGCAGCAGATTCGGACGTTTTCTCGCTGCCTAGATTGTGGGAAGCGTCTCGGGCACCAAGGCAGCTGCCACAGGAAGTGTAGAGAGAGGCAGTCGCAGCAGGAAGCAGAGCACCCGTGGCCCAGCCCGGAAGGCAGGTGATGGCCGTGGACTACACCGGAGGGGTGAATCCCTTGCCAATCTCCTCTCAGCTGCTACCAGCAGCTCAACCGAGCATTCATTCAGCCATCCTGCTAGGTTTCCACTGGCGACCGTCTCTCCCGATATTGATCGTTGCTGTGGCCGGCATCATCACAGTCGGCGACGGTAGCGGATCGGCACTGGAAAATCACGGAGGTGCAGCCCTCCGATCCCCGGGGGTTGTGGAGGCCAGATGGGGGGCCTTTCCCCGGGATATTTCACCATAAGGTGATCCCTAGCCAGGGAGCTCCCGGCCGGAGCTCCTTACCCGTCGGCCATCTTGGAGTTCAAATATATTAGTGTACACCAGGGGTTACTCCAGGGGAACAAGGAGCCCCTGATACTTTGCACCCTAATGCCTGCATGAATGTCTATGAGTGTTAGACTTGGCATCTTTTGGCGTGTTTCCCCTGACTTTTTGCTTTCTGACCTCCCGGTTTTGACTCTGTTTTTGCTGGTGTGATGATTCTGCGCACTTTCCTCACTGCGGTCCAGTGGGAAAGTGCAAGTGCTCCTGTATAAAATGTGTTATGGATTGGTGTTTCCATGATTGGCCTATTTGGTTTATGTGTCAGTCTCTTGTAAAGTGCACTGCGAGTGCCAGGGCCTATAGACCAAATGCTGTTGGTGGGCTGCAGCACTGGATTGTGCCACCCACGCAAACAGCCCGTAAAGTGTAACTCGGGCCTGCCATCGCAGAGCCTGTGCGCAGCCTGGGGCTGCCATGTCGACTTGGCAAGTGCACACACTTGCAAGTCCCTAAACCTTCCCTTTGCTACATGTTAGTCACCCCTAAGGTAGGCCCAAGGTACCCCTGTAGGGCAGGGTGCGTTGTACGCGAAAGGTAGGACATGCCCTGGTGTGTGCGGCATGTCCTGATAGTGAATTACAGCCTAGTTCGTTTTTCACTATTGCAAGGCTACCTGTTCCCCCTAGGCCAGAACGGGCAGTTTTGATTATTACAGCTTATAATCCTAACTGACCCCGGGAACATGGTAGAAATTCGAGTTTAGTATGCCTGGACTCAGAATGATAAAATGCAGCTTTTAGTAAGGTTGGTTTTAACATTCTGTGTTTGAAAATACCACTTTTAGAAAGTGGGTATTTTCTTGTCTAACCATCCAAGCCTGCCTCTGCGAGATTGTGTATTCCTTGTCTGGAGTGTGAGTGACAGGGGCTGGGGGATGCCGGGAGACAGGGTGAGTCAGCACCGGGCTGAATAGCAAGATCTACATGTAGATGGGTGGGAGGGGTCGCACCTGGGCCCTGAATAGGACAGTGCCTTCCCTCCACAATGCTGGCTCCACCTCCTGTGGTGCGTCTGATGTCCCTGGCCTACTCACTGAAAGAAGGGACGGAGACTTGTCAACAAAGTGCTCCAGAACTGGTTTGGACTAGGCAAAGGCCTCTCTGCCTTCAGAGAACAAAGGAATTTGGGATATAAATATTGGGGCCCTGACCCCATGAATTTAGATCTCGCTGGAATCAAGGAACCTGCCAAGACGAAGAGCTGGAAGAGCTGCCAGGAGGAGTACTGCCCCTTTGCTGTGTTGTTGCTTTGTTGGGTTGGCCTGCAGTTGCTGCTTCTGTCTTGGGCAGTGAAAGGACTGGACTGAACTTTCTCCAAACTTGTGCTGAGTATCTCCAAGGGCCAGAAACCGAGCTGGCCTCCTGTTAAGAAGTCTCAGGGACTGCAAAGACTTCACAAGCCTCTGGGTACCGCTTCTGGAACGCTGTTTCAGTTGCCACAGAGGAAGGGAACCGCAACCGACTCCGTCCACCGAATCCATCCCTGGCCGGTGACCTGTTTGCACCGCAGACCGCATCGCCCCGCTTCGCATCGCAACCCTGGTCTCACCGTGGGCGACGCCCAACGCCGCCAACATCGAGCCGCTGCTTGCACCGTGACCTGTGGGCACCGCAGTTCGCATCGCATCACTTCACTGAACCAACCGGACCCGACCGACGAGGTCGCTGCAACTGGCTCAAGAGTCGTGACCGCACCGCATTTGGGGCACCGCTCGCACGTCTGCGACGCACCGCTCCGACTCGCACCGCTGTCCGACGCCAGCTCCCGCACTCCGGCTAGGTCGCCTGCATCGCAACCTGTCAGCACCGCATCGAGCATCGTCTCACCCTGCATCGCACGCCTTGGACTCACCGACTCCGTCTGCACGACGCTCATCGAGCCGCTGCCTGCACCGCATCGAGGGACACCGCACCTTGCATCGCTCCGTCTTGCACCGCAACCGCGACGAACGCCGACCGGCTCGTACACACCGTACCAGCCACAACGAGAAAAGGTACTGTGACCGAGTCTGTTCATGACTCTGCT
The DNA here is from genome assembly GCA_963921515.1 of Calotriton arnoldi. Lineage (NCBI taxonomy): Eukaryota > Metazoa > Chordata > Amphibia > Caudata > Salamandridae > Calotriton > Calotriton arnoldi. The sequence goes on along the minus strand of CAWUFW010003177.1, from coordinate 1,376,117 downwards.
GACCCGTATCGACGCGGTCGGCTGGAACTGTTAGACTCTGGGGTTTTCAGCATCACGGTAGGCTCGGACGGAGCTACCGACTCGTACGAACTTTGCTTTTGTGCTATTCCTGCAAAGAAGAAGTTACCGTATCAAGTATTCATTCGTAAAGTATAGTATTGTGGATTTTTGTCGTAATTGGTCTTGTCTTGAGTATATAAAATATTGGTTATTTTTCTAAACTGGTGTGGTGTCCGTTTGTAGTGCTTACACTGTATTACTGTTGGTTATGTGCAAATGCTTTACACACTGCCTCTGAATTAAGCCTGACTGCTCGTGCCAAGCTACCACGAGGGTGAGGAGGGGTTACTTCACGAGTGTAACAACCCTTACCCTGACTAGGAAGAAGGGTCCCTACTTGGACAAAGGTGCAAGCCCTTGCCAACTAGAGATCCCATTTCTAACATTGGTTGTCAGCGGTGAGGATAGGACTTGTGTTTGCACTTGACTTACAGTGATTGGTGTGCACTACTACCATATCGCAGACCATTACGTACCACATACTAGTTATTTTTCTTTTGGCCTATTTTTGATCTTGCCAGTTTTCAACTCACGACTTTTGTCATGCCTGAATCAATTGCATCATCCGTTGCATCTCTGGAAGTTATCTTTGAGGAGGACAGGTTGGAATCCTACGCCGTAAAGGAGTTACGAGCGATTTGTAAAAACCTGAAAGTCCAAATTAAAGGCCTCACAAGGAAGGAGGAGCTACAGAAGGCGCTGAGGGCCTGGGTAGCAGCCAGACATGCCAATGGGCAGCCTGGTGATCTCAGTGAGGAGGCGGAGGAGCCTATTTCCAGGGTGGATGTGCTTTTGGGTAGGGGGAACCCGCCAGATCAGGCAGCAGCAGTCTGTCCCCAGAGGAGCTGGAGGACCGGCGGGAGACAAGGCAGTTTGAGCTGCAGAAGCTCAGGCTGGAGAGTGAGCGGGAGGAGAAGAGATTGGCCATAGAGGAGAGGAAGATGCTCTTAGAGCATGAGAGAGAACTGAAGGAGCTAGAACTTAGGAGTAAGTCAGGCTCAGATGGTGGCAGCAATTCGTCCAGAAAGGCAGACAGGATTGTGCACATTCCCAAGAACGTAGGCAAGGAGTTCAAGAAGGGGGATGACATACAAAGGTGGTTTCAGGGTTATGAGGCAGCCATACACATGAATGGGGTCCCTGAGGAGAATTGGGGAGCAGGATTGTGGCCGCTTTTCCCTGAAGAAGCAAGGGATGCTCTGATAGCTTTGGGTAAGGGGTATCACCTCACCTATGCTGACATGAAGGATGCCCTTCTCACGAAGTATGGTCTTACTCCTGAAAAGTACAGGGATCAGTTCAGGTCCAGTAAGAAGTCTGATGCCAACATATGGTTGGAATGTGTGGATGTGTTCTGCAGGTCTCTGGATGGTTGGGTGAAGGGCAGTAGCGTAACAGATTTTCAGGGGCTCTACAACTTGATTGCATGGGAGCACTTGTCTAGTCTATGTTTTGCAGATCTGCGCCAGCACCTAGTTGATAGTAAGCTAACTGACCCCAGGAAGCTTGCTATGGAAGCGGACCGCTGGGTGAGTACCAGGGTCCACAAGAAAGCGTTTGGGGGAGACTCAGCCAAAGGTGGGCAGGGTCCCCAGCAGAAAGGTGGGGGGGACAAGGGTAAAGCACAGGAGTTCTCTAAAGGGCCCCAAACTAGTACCCAGGGTAAAGGTTCCCAGCCCCCGGTGATAAGAAGAAAGGGGTCTCTACAGGGAAGCCTGTTGAGACCGGCCCCCGCAAGTGTTATGCATGTGACCAGGTAGGTCACTTTAAGGGGGACCCCAAGTGCCCGAAGGGGACACAGCCACCCACCGGTGGACAATCCAAAGTGTTGGCTAGTGTAGCGCTTGGGGAGGAGGGGTGCCCACAGGAGGGTGGGGATCCCGCAGAAATGACCCTTGTCTCACTAGGGGACAGTGAGATGGTCCCAGGAAACCAGGTGCCCCCTAACACAAAGAAATATAGCACCTGGGTGACCATTAATGGGAACAGGGTAGAGGCTCTCAGAGATACTGGAGCCAGTGTGACCTCAGTCCGGTGTCACCTGGTGTCTGAGAAGCAAGTAGTCCCAGGAGCATTCCACCAAGTAGTTGCTGTCGACAACTCTGAGCGCCAGTGTATGGTGGCGCAGGTTCCCTTTGAATGGGGGGGGTCTCAGGTCCCTTGAGGGTGGTTGTGAGCCCTACCATGCCTGTAGATTGTCTGCTAGGAAACGACCTGGAGCAGTCCTCATGGAAGGAGGTTGAGCTCAGGTCTCACTTGGAGATGCTTGGGTTGCCAGAGTGGGCATGCGTGTCTACTCGGTCAATGGTGGCCAGAAAGGGTGATCAAGAGGACTTGGAGCCTGAAACAGTGGCCCAAGTCCCTGCCAAGAGAAAGGGCAGGGGCGCGGGAAACCGGCCCCCGAAGTTCCCACGGACCGGGAGGAGGCGGACCTCGAGGGGACGCCCGGTGCCTACAGGGGAGCAGGTAGCCGAACTGGGAGACATCTCTGAGCTGACCCATTGGCAGCAAGAAGGGGGTCCCACCAGGGAGGAGTTCTGCAGGGAGCAGAGCGAGTGCCCTACTCTGGAGGGTCTGCGGCGGCAGGCTGCAGACCAGGCAGCTGGTAATCAGTCCGGGTCACATCTGATCTACTGGGAGAGCGGTCTCCTATACAGTGAGCCTAAGGTTGCTGAGCCTGGGTCAGCCCGTGTGCTGGTGGTACCCCAACGCTTCAGGACCTTCCTACTGGGTCTGGCTCATGACGTGCCTTTGGCAGGACATTTGGGGCAGGACAAGACCTTTGACAGGCTTGTCACCCACTTCTTTGGCCCCAAATGCGAAGGCAGTCCGATGCACACTGTAGGTCTTGCCAAACTTGCCAGGCAAGTGGTAAGAGTGGGGGAAGGTCAAAGCTCCTCTCCAACCTTTTCCGGTTGTTGGAACACCCTTTGAAAGGGTAGGGATGGATATTGTGGGGCCACTGGATCCCAAGACAGCCATGGGCAACAGGTACATCCTGGTCTTGGTGGACCATGCCACCCGGTACCCGGAGGCAATCCCTCTCAGGACAACGACGGCACCAGTGGTGGGCCGGGCGTTAATGGGGATCTTTTCCCGTGTGGGATTCCCCAGAGAGGTGGTTTCCGATAGGGGGACCAATTTCATATCGAAGTATATGACATCCCTGTGGAAGGAGTGTGGTGTAACCTACAAGTTCACCACTCCTTACCACCCACAAGGAAACGGTCTGGTGGAGAGATTCAACCAGACCTTGAAAGGCATGATCAAGGGTCTAACAGAACCCATGAGGCGTAAGTGGGACGTCCTCTTGCCATGCCTACTCTTTGCGTACAGGGAGGTGCCTCAGAAGTCTCTTGGGTACAGCCCCTTTGAGCCTCTGTATGGCCACCCTGTCAGAGGACCTCTGAGTTTGGTGAAGGAAGGCTGGGAGGCGGCTCCCAGGAAAACTCCCCAGGATGTATTTAGCTACATGCTGGCCTTTAGAAACCAAACTGCCCGCTTCAGGAAACTCGCTCAGGCGAACCTAGAAGCAAGCCAGGAAGAAATGAAGAGATGGTATGACCAGAACGCCACTCTGGTCGAATTTCAACCTGGGCAAAAAGTGTGGGTAATGGCCCCAGTGGCACCTTGTGCCTTGCAGGACAAGTGGACTGGGCCATATGAGGTAAAGGAGCGCAAAAGTGACGTCACCTACCTGGTGGATTTGCAGGCTCCAAGGAACCCTTTGAGGGTCCATCACGTGAACCGCCTCAAGCCCCACTTCGAGAGGTCCGAAGTGAGTATGCTCTTGGCGACAGATGATGGGGTGGAAGAGGAGAGTGAGCCTCTCCCTGACCTCCTGTCTACCAAGGAGCATGATGGGTCAGTAGAGGGTGTGATCCTCTCCCCTACTCTGACTCAGGAGCAGCAGGGGGACTGTCGCCAGTTGTTGGGACAGTTCGCCCCACTGTTCTCTCTGACCCCGGTGTTACTCACTGGTGTACCCATGACGTGGACACTGGTGACAGCCATCCTGTGAAGCACAAGATTTACAGGTTGACTGACCGGGTCAGAGCCAGCATCAAGGAGGAGGTCTCTAAGATGTTGGCGTTAGGGGTGATTGAGCCCTCCCACAGCCCTTGGGCCAGCCCAGTGGTCTTGGTCCCAAAGGCTGCTGCGCCCGGTGCCACTCCAGAACTCCGGTTTTGTGTGGACTACCGTGGGCTCAATGCCGTCACCAGGACTGACGCGCACCCCATCCCCAGAGCTGATGAGCTCATTGATCGGTTGGGAGCTGCCCGGTTCCTCAGCACGTTTGATTTAACGTCTGGGTACTGGCAGATTGCCTTAACCGATGGGGCCAAGGAGAGATCAGCATTCTCAACCCCAGAAGGTCATTACCAATTCCGGGTGATGCCCTTTGGGTTGAAGAATGCCCCTGCCACCTTTCAGAGGTTGGTCAATCAGGTGTTGGCCGGGCTGGAGGATTTCAGTGCCGCCTACCTGGATGACATTGCTGTGTTCAGTTCCAGCTGGGAAGAACATTTACAGTACCTTGAGAAAGTGTTGAGGGCTCTGCAAGGTGCAGGCCTCACGATCAAGGCCAGTAAGTGCCAGATCGGGCAGGGTTCTGTGGTGTACTTGGGACACCAGGTAGGAAGCGGCCAGGTGGCGCCCCTACAACCCAAGATTGACACCATTCTGGCTTGGGAGCCCCCAAGACCCAGACAGAGGTGAGAGCCTTCTTAGGTCTCACCGGCTACTACCGGAGATTTGTTAAGGGCTATGGCACCATCGTTGCCCCCTTAACAGAGCTGACCTCTAAGAGGCAGCCCAGGAAAGTGATCTGGACTGAGTCCTGCCAGAAAGCTTTTGATGCCCTGAAGGCAGCCATGTGCACGGCGCCCGTGCTCAAGGCACCTGACTTCTCCAAAGAATTTGTCGTGCAGACTGACGCTTCAGAGCATGGTGTGGGAGCGGTGCTCTCACAACTGAACGAAGAGGGCCTGGATCAGCCTGTAGTCTTCCTTAGCAGGAGACTACTTCCCAGGGAACAGAGGTGGAGTGCCATAGAAAGGGAAGCTTTTGCTGTGGTCTGGGCGCTGAAGAAGTTGAGACCATACCTGTTTGGGACTCACTTCCGGGTTCAGACAGACCACAGGCCCCTCAGATGGTTGATGCAAATGAGGGGTGAGAATCCAAAACTGCTGAGGTGGTCCATCTCCCTACAGGGAATGGACTTTACGGTGGAGCACCGTCCTGGTACAGAACACGCCAACGCAGATGGTCTGTCCAGGTTCTTCCGCCTTAGTGAAGAGAACTCCAATGGGGTTGGGTAGTTCTCCCTACTTTCAGCTGGAGGGGACATGTGTTAGACTTGGCATCTTTTGGCGTGTTTCCCCTGACTTTTTGCTTTCTGACCTCCCGGTTTTGACTCTGTTTTTGCTGGTGTGATGATTCTGCGCACTTTCCTCACTGCGGTCCAGTGGGAAAGTGCAAGTGCTTCTGTATAAAATGTGTTATGGATTGGTGTTTCCATGATTGGCCTATTTGGTTTATGTGTCAGTCCCTTGTAAAGTGCACTGCGAGTGCCAGGGCCTATAGACCAAATGCTGTTGGTGGGCTGCAGCACTGGATTGTGCCACCCACGCAAACAGCCCGTAAAGTGTAACTCGGGCCTGCCATCGCAGAGCCTGTGCGCAGCCTGGGGCTGCCATGTCGACTTGGCAAGTGCACACACTTGCAAGTCCCTAAACCTTCCCTTTGCTACATGTTAGTCACCCCTAAGGTAGGCCCAAGGTACCCCTGTGGGCAGGGTGCGTTGTACGCGAAAGGTAGGACATGCCCTGGTGTGTGCGGCATGTCCTGATAGTGAATTACAGCCTAGTTCGTTTTTCACTATTGCAAGGCTACCTGTTCCCCCTAGGCCAGAACGGGCAGTTTTGATTATTACAGCTTATAATCCTAACTGACCCCGGGAACATGGTAGAAATTCGAGTTTAGTATGCCTGGACTCAGAATGATAAAATGCAGCTTTTAGTAAGGTTGGTTTTAACATTCTGTGTTTGAAAATACCACTTTTAGAAAGTGGGTATTTTCTTGTCTAACCATCCAAGCCTGCCTCTGCGAGATTGTGTATTCCTTGTCTGGAGTGTGAGTGACAGGGGCTGGGGGATGCCGGGAGACAGGGTGAGTCAGCACCGGGCTGAATAGCAAGATCTACATGTAGATGGGTGGGAGGGGTCGCACCTGGGCCCTGAATAGGACAGTGCCTTCCCTCCACAATGCTGGCTCCACCTCCTGTGGTGCGTCTGATGTCCCTGGCCTACTCACTGAAAGAAGGGACGGAGACTTCTCAACAAAGTGCTCCAGAACTGGTTTGGACTAGGCAAAGGCCTCTCTGCCTTCAGAGAACAAAGGAATTTGGGATATAAATATTGGGGCCCTGACCCCATGAATTTAGATCTCGCTGGAATCAAGGAACCTGCCAAGACGAAGAGCTGGAAGAGCTGCCAGGAGGAGTACTGCCCCTTTGCTGTGTTGTTGCTTTGTTGGGTTGGCCTGCAGTTGCTGCTTCTGTCTTGGGCAGTGAAAGGACTGGACTGAACTTTCTCCAAACTTGTGCTGAGTATCTCCAAGGGCCAGAAACCGAGCTGGCCTCCTGTTAAGAAGTCTCAGGGACTGCAAAGACTTCACAAGCCTCAGGGTACCGCTTCTGGAACGCTGTTTCAGTTGCCACAGAGGAAGGGAACCGCAACCGACTCCGTCCACCGAATCCATCCCTGGCCGGTGACCTGTTTGCACCGCAGACCGCATCGCCCCGCTTCGCATCGCAACCCTGGTCTCACCGTGGGCGACGTCCAACGCCGCCAACATCGAGCCGCTGCTTGCACCGTGACCTGTGGGCACCGCAGTTCGCATCGCATCGCTTCACTGAACCAACCGGACCCGACCGACGAGGTCGCTGCAACTGGCTCAAGAGTCGTGACCGCACCGCATTTGGGGCACCGCTCGCACGTCTGCGACGCACCGCTCCGACTCGCACCGCTGTCCGACGCCAGCTCCCGCACTCCGGCTAGGTCGCCTGCATCGCAACCTGTCAGCACCGCATCGAGCATCGTCTCACCCTGCATCGCACGCCTTGGACTCACCGACTCCGTCTGCACGACGCTCATCGAGCCGCTGCCTGCACCGCATCGAGGGACACCGCACCTTGCATCACTCCGTCTTGCACCGCAACCGCGACGAACGCCGACCGGCTCGTACACACCGTACCAGCCACAACGAGAAAAGGTACTGTGACCGAGTCTGTTCATGACTCTGCTGACCCGTATCGACGCGGTCGGCTGGAACTGTTAGACTCTGGGGTTTTCAGCATCACGGTAGGCTCGGACGGAGCTACCGACTCGTACGAACTTTGCTTTTGTGCTATTCCTGCAAAGAAGAAGTTACCGTATCAAGTATTCATTCGTAAAGTATAGTATTGTGGATTTTTGTCGTAATTGGTCTTGTCTTGAGTATATAAAATATTGGTTATTTTTCTAAACTGGTGTGGTGTCCGTTTGTAGTGCTTACACTGTATTACTGTTGGTTATGAGCAAATGCTTTACACACTGCCTCTGAATTAAGCCTGACTGCTCGTGCCAAGCTACCACGAGGGTGAGCAGGGGTTACTTCACGAGTGTAACAACCCTTACCCTGACTAGGAAGAAGGGTCCCTACTTGGACAAAGGTGCAAGCCCTTGCCAACTAGAGATCCCATTTCTAACAATGAGATTAATAAGAATGTAACGTGGCTCCAAAATGAGATGATGGATTTTCAGGGTTTTAATGTCACTGAATATTTCAGAGCATTTCAGATGCGCAATATTACTCAGGATGAAGCAATGCCAGTGCCAATAGTTAACACAACAGCTAGTTTTTGTGTCAAAGGTTTTGGGAGTGTTAAAGTGGGAAAGAGTACTTGCATTTACACCTATGACTTGAACACGACCAATAGTTCACCTTTGCTGCCACCTCATAATGTGTATTTTGTTTGTGGGTCTCGGGCATATGTATGGCTCCCCAGGGGAAGGTCTGGCTTATCCTATGTCTCCTTCCTCCTGCCCCAGTATATATCGCACCATCCAATTATCACAGAGATCACCTATTGCAGAGCAGGGGGGTATACTTGTCCCGGGTTAGAAGGGTTATCAATACAGAAGACATTGATCAAACAGATACTACCTTGCAGCAGTTTACTGATGTGATGAAGGGTATCCTGCCCTTCTGGGGTCCTATGTCCAATAGCCTTAACATTCGTAGACTTACCAGGGTTGTGGAGGGGGTTATTAACACTACTGCAGGAATACTGACCAACATTACAGCAGCGCTCCAGGCTACGAGACTTGTTGCCCTTCAAAACCGGATGGTTTTAGACGTCATCCTTGATGATCGGGGTGGGGCTTGTCGTGTCATCGGCAGTAGCTGTTGTGTGTACATCCCTGACCACGTCCCCACTGTGTATGACGCTATGCAAAAATTGCATACGATAGCCTCAGATATACACCAGGAAAATGGTACATGGTCATTCACGTGATGGTTCTGGGGCCTATTCGCCACTTGGGGGTGGAAGATTCTTATTTTTCTGGTTGCCATAGCGGGTATCATTTTGGCATGCTGTCTGTGCATACACTGCCTCCCTGCCTGTTGTGCCTGCTGTGTATCAATGTTCAAGCCGCGCCCCCAGACCCCGAGGTGTGATTCTAATACAAAGGCCATGATGATGCAGGGTATTCAGGAGTTGATGAGCATTGATGAGGGTATTTTTGAATATTGATTATGTGTGTTTGACATTCATTTCAGTTCACAGTCCATGTGTTAGCACTGATGGTCTATGTGTGTTCGCTTCTTCTTCGCTTTAGAATTGTAAAGACCCTTACCTGATGGCACCAATAAAGCTTAGCATGAATGCTAAAGGGAGGGTCTGTTAGATTTGAAATGTTACTCCTGCAATGCACGAACTTGAAATGTTTCCCTTGCAATACTCATACTTTATTCTGTGTTAAGTCAGCATTCACGGCGCTATCTTTATTGGCGCCATCTTGTTCTGTAACTGAGATCGAGCTTCTGTCCCATAATACTTGCCTCAGCAGAAAGGCTGCTTCTGCGCGTCCAGCTTGTACTTCTCAAGGTTGAAGCTTTGCTGCACTAATGAATGTATTATCTACTGTTGCATACATTTGCTGTTAGATAGACCCGTTCCCACATCTTAGAATGATAGGCACCGGCCGAACGGCCTTGGGGTCGAGATAGCATATACCCAGCCCTGTGCCATGGTTTATCCTTCTTTGCTTCCTTTGTTCACTGTAGCCTGAGCCGGAATTTTCTAGTCTGGGCGTGTTCTTTGAGAATTGGGAATGTATAATATCTGATTTATGTTGGGGGCAGGCAGTCCCTCGACCGTCATCTCAGGAGACTGGTCAGACTGGGCTCCGCTGCAGCGCATTACTAATAAAATTATATGGTTTGTATTCTCTACTGTCTTCCCGACTCTTCATTTCTTGGAAGGCAGAGAGGTGGTCGCGAGTGACCCGGGTGGCCCGATTCGGGTCACTTCCTTCACGCAGCTCGGAGGTCCACGAAGGCAACAAATAGCGACCCCTGGTCAATATCTAGTCGTACATTTATTGGACAAAACCGCACAATCTGGTCAATTGTACTAATATTGGGTCTGAATCCCATCTGTAAATGTGATAACACTTAATCTGAGGAAATTCAATCCCATAGCCTAGTTAAAATTTGCATACTGTAGAATGTTTGCATGTTGTCAATCAGACTTATGGGCCTGTAATTTCCTGGGACAAATTTGTCTCCCCTTTTTAAAATGGGGTTTATTTCTGCCCCTTTCCAGGAGCTTGGAATAGGGGCTCCTGTCATTAAGGCATTCTACAAAGAATTTATATAGGGGCCCCAAATTTGGAGCTCGGAGCGAAATAAGTAAGCACGGATTCTGTCTAAACCAGGGGCTTTCCCAAGTTCCTGGGCCTGAATTGCAGCAATACTTTCCTCCAGTGTGAATGGCCTTGCCTCTTCTCCAGAGGATTCAATGGTGACAGGTGGCAGAGTATCTATTTTGCCTTCACATGGGTTTATATCAACATAGAGAGCTGAGAAATGTTTGATCCAGTCCCCCAGGGCAATGTGACAATCAGGGCGGGCTGGATCTCTGCGACCAGGTGCCAAAAACACTTATTGTCCCTATGTTTTGACACATCCAACAGATCATCCCAAATGCTAGCCTCCCACTGGGATTTACTAATTTTGAGAGCCTTATCATATTTCCCTCTTGCTTGAACAATCTCTGCTCTTTGTTTACTCTTTAGGGCATTTACCAAATCCTTCTTTGTGCTTTTGCAAGCATCATGAAACCATTAGTTCACCCTCATTTTCCGAGGGCACCCACCATTTTTTGTGCAATCTTTCATGAAGATGTTCCCTAACTTAGTAAAGAGGCTTTCATGCCGGATCATGGTATGAAGATGGGTCGGTGTTGGTGCTCAAAAGTTTGCAATTCATCAGATACAATTTTATAGATCTTATGTATAGCCTTTTTTTAGATTTGAAAAGAACCTTCCATTTCACATTGCGTTTATTATTGCTCAACACAATGGGGTTGGACAGTAAAGTTGGACTGGGCTTTCCATATCCCTTATCCGTGCTCTTTCCCAGTCCATAACAGTAGGGAAATGATCACTATCATGGCGATCTACGACCACCATGTCTGCCATTTCATGCCATATCCGCACATCCAAGAGGATGAAATCAAAATGACTTTTACAATTGTCCCTCTCATACGTTGGCTTTGCATCAATATCTGAAGAGAAAGGACCATTACACGGTCTCAAACCATAAGAACAGGGTACGAGTCGGGGTACCACGCGGGTGGACGGCGTCCCCCCACTTGTTTTACAGGGTGGACGCCGTCCACCCTGCCGTGCTCATCCAAAGCTTGATAAAGCGCGCACCAACCTAACCACGTGAGAGAGAGGGCGCCTTCTAAGAGGAATCTGCGCAGACCTGGGTTTAAACCGAGCCAACTATGGTGTGAAAGGTCACACTGACGCCCTACGTATTCCTAACAGCTGTGTATTATCTGGCTAATCCCAGCTGCTCCTTCATCGCGGTTATCTCTCATCGACAGCTGCTGCAGGAGTCTCTCGTCCGATCGATAGTTTTCCTGCCCAGCGGTTTGCAATGAGACAGGCCGGACACGCTCGAGCGGAGGGAGGTTTGTGCCCGCGGCCTCGTGAGTGCCAGCTGCGCCCTGGCTCGGACAGTTTATGGGTGGACATCTGGGATGAGGGGAGGGTCGGCTAAGCCTCGCTACATCCTCGAAGCGCTAGGAGAGAAACGTCAGCAATAGTACGGTGCTAGGGCAAGGTTAAGGAAGCTATCTCTGTTAGAGAGCAGGATGGACATGTTCAGGTACAAAAAACAGGTCTTGGTTCAAGATACTTCCGTTCATATCATATGCATTTATTCCAAGCACAGAATTGCATACGTCACAAGACACAACACCAACGCACACCCAACGCACACGCAGACGTTTAATGCATATACATGCACTGACCTTGCAACACTCACATACCCTCACCATATGCCGTTCAGGATACCACACGTACATTCACCGCAAACTCGTGGTTAGTGCTGTTTATCGCACTCAGCGAATTCAGAACTTCTGGGTATCGGATTTCAATGGTTGCAGAAAAGGGCATTTTATTTGCAGTTTTTCAATACGAGCAATCAAACAACCGGAAAAGAGTGCACGCCATCTCTTCGTGTTACAGCTTTGGAATGTGGGTCTCGCATTATCATGGACACCTATGGTCCCCATACACCCAGGGATGGAGAAAGTGCATCATGTACACCTTATGAAGAGATATCCGATTATGTGCCATTACCAGGGCCACTGGCAGAGGACAACCAAATTATGCAGCAAGAAAATGCAAATTATTCGACCTAATGCAGCACTTTTTGTGATACTAATTCTTAATTCTTTTGTAACTTTTGTACATGTTGACTGCCTGGGCAAAGGTTTTAATCCAAATACAGTAATAAGCAACAGAAAGCCGACCGATCAGCCTTTGCATAGGGCATTCCACTGAGAGGCAACACAGGTCAATTTCAGTTATTTTGGTCAGTTTGAGCTAAAACAAAATTGTTGTTGTTAAATTCTGTGTTCCATGCGGTAGATGATGGATTATGTGGCAAATGCAGAATGCCTATAATAATGTGTAGAATTATGTCACAGAATCGGTTTAATGGCTTAATTCCAGTGGCTCTAGGTATAATACATAGAAACCTGAAGTAGGGCTCCCGGTTTTATGGTATTTATTTTTTTAACATTTCCGTCTGTATTTACCCATATTTATCTTTTGGCCATTTTATCTGTATTTATCCATATTTATTTTGTGCTTTGCGTATAAATGAGGTTGTCAAACTGTACATTCATAATCACTATTGTAGTTTCTAGCATGTGGTTTTCTTTGGGTTTTTTCAACGCACAAACTCTGCTTTTGTTCATGGTGCCATGTTTTAGTGTGCCTCGCTTACAGCACTTAATGGCTTGACTAATGTAGTTGTACGCCAAACTTCATCCACATTTGGGCTGTTAATTCCTCCATACAGGGACCTTAAGTCACAGGCTTAAGTACTGAGCAGCTTCAATTGTTAAATCTTGCAATATGTGCAAATGATAGATCTGCTGCACATGTGATGTCACTTTCCGCCGTGATGTCACTTTCCGCTGTGATGTCACTTCCTGTCGTGATGTCACTTCCTGTGACACCACCTAACTTGGAGAGTCCCCCCACTTCTTTTTTTAGGACTTGTGCCCTGCATAAGAAACCACTATATCAACAATCTGAAGGGCAGCAAACCTCATTCTGGGTGATTTCCTTGGGGTAGAAAAAGAGGGAATCCCCCAACATTCGTATTCTCCCTTAATCAATTCCAAAAGAGGGGCATAGGGTTTAAAGCACGTGTTAAAGTCACCCGCAATTATGATTGCAGCTGAAGTCTGTTAAGATGCCACTCAGAGTTCTTAACGTGTGTGAAGGTTTATTAAAAAGGGTCGGCCTATTATAAATGTTAACCAATAGGTATGGAATTCTGGACTCAGGTGACATGGTGAGAGCTAGAAGATCTGTGGAATCAATATTAATTCTCTTAATGACACACTCAAGAGATACTTTGGACCATATAATACGCCCCACCCAAAGGTCTGCCTGCTGCCGATGGTGTAGCCTCGATACTGTGGGTTATAAAACCCTGCCTATGGACTTGAGCGAGAGCCCAAGGGGCATATCTACAAGGGCTGGCGATAAAATTATCGCCGCTTTAGCGTCCGTTTTCGGACGAAAAGCGGCGATCATTTTATCGCCCTATTAGCAAGGACACGCTAACGCGTGAATCCATGCTACATCGCCCTTTCCCTTATCGCCCAGCTCTGCATCTCTAATGAGATGCAAAGTGGGCGTTCCTCCCCAGGATAACGGGAGAAATGTCGCTAAGCGACATTTCTCCTATTATCAAGCCTCAGGCAAAGAAGCATAGCGACAAGAAAAGTAGCGATAACCTCAGTTATCGCTACTTTCCTAACGCCTGCTTCAAGACTGACTTAGCCATGATATCCTATGGAAGGTGGATATCATGGCTAAGTATGTCTTGCCCTATCAGCAAGCTATCGCCAAAGTTGTGCGATTATCGCTGGATTTCCAGCGATAATCGCACAGTTGGCAGCTTGCGCTCTGAATTTTATCGCTTTGGAGATAAGCGTTGCTGATAGCACGCTATCTCCGCGATAAAATTCAGAGTTGGCCGGCGATAATTATCCTCACGCTAAGAGCGCTGAGCGATAATTATCGCCAGCCCTTGTAGATATGCCCCCAAGTCTCTTGAAAAATGCAGATGTGGAATTTATCTACAAATAAGCCCAGTCCTCATATCCAAGTTTAGAGATCGAATCCCAGCAATGTTCCAAGAAACAAGATGCAGATTGGATACAGGATTTTTAGAAGTCTGATTCATGTTAGAAGAGGTAGTCATTGGCTGCGGAAGATTGTTTATCAAATATAGATTGTTGGAGTCCCTCTTCGTATCTACAAATAGGACGGGTTCCCTCAAACTGGATCCTGAGTGAATGTCCGCCGTTGTTAGAGAAAATGAGTGGGTGTTGTAACAGATGAAGGGACAAATGGCCTCTGCAGTCAGTCGATCGCTGCCAAACCACTCTCCTGGGAACTGTCAGAATTTACCCCATGTTCCTGTCCAGTTTAACTCGTTTTCATGGTGGAATCCCCACATCCACCCTCTTCCTTGAGCACATTCATGTCTGAGGATGGAGGTCTTATTTTAAAATGAATTTCCGAACCATTTGGGCCAGAGGAGCATTGGCCTAGAGAAATCAAGGCCTGCAACAGCTCAGTGGAAATTAAGTTTACTTCAATTTAATCCTAAGGACCAACAGGCACTATAAGGCATTTTACATAGACAATGTCTGTCTAAACGATCGAGTGGCACTGCCTAACATGTCTGATCCAATGATGAGCCTTGTTTTTCAAAGAATCGCTGCCTTCAAGGGAGCTGGGCGGCAGCTTCTGGACTTTTACTATAAAGACTGAATGGCCTGTTTCAGGGAAAGGGCTCCTCTGCGCTCTCCTTGAGAAGGCTAGACTAAAGAAGACAGAAGAATCGTTGTTGTATGACCCATATATAGTACTGCTGGAGCTTCCGAAGGTATGGATGTAGCCTTACGGCTAGAGCGGTCGACCTTGAAGCTGGGGATCCGGGTTCAAGTCTCGGCAACGACGCTCAACATCCTGTGAATCTGGGCAAATCACTTAATCTCCCTGTGCCTAACAAAAATGAATGTGTCCTTCTGTAACGAAACTGGTGCTCATGTAAAGCGCTCTGATACCCGATGTCTCGGGTCTAGTTCGCGCTATATAAAACTCTAAAAAAAATAAAAAATATGGAGGCTAAGCAGAGCTTGGATAATCTCTGGCTCACAAGCTGCAGGTGGAAACGGGGCAGGATGAGTATCAGAGCATCGTCCCAGTCTGCCATTGTGGTTACTCCGAAGACTTTGAGCGAGTGGATGATACGAAGGGACCACTGGTGAGCTCTTCGAAGTCCTTTGTCCTTGCGGAGATTGTAGAGTCTGAAAGCTATAATGCGGGTACAGTGGAGGTTTTGGAGCCCCTGGCAAATTACTGAGAGTTTTAACTACACCCAGTAGAATTCCCTTCAAGTTGGTGACTTCATCTCTTAGAGCAGTAATTAAACCAATGGCTTCACTGAGAGTACAGGGGTCCTGTGTAGGAGAGATAAGTGAGGAAGGTGCTGTAGCAATCTGTGGGTGGGGAGCTGGATTGCAAGTCTCCTGCAATGCAGCATACCTATGTGAACATTCAATATTAATGTAAAGTTGGGAGTCCTCCTTATGGTGGGAAATGGGAGACGATTTTTTGCCTGAGTCCTGTATGGGCAATGACAACGTATTGTGAGGGGGGTCAGTGGTGGGTGTAGTTGAATTTTTCCGTGGTCGGTGTTTCATCTTAAATAAGTCAGGGATCTTCCCCACTTTAGCAACTTTCCCTCCACTTATGTTTTTGTTTTTTAATATACTCTCCACTTATTCTATTAAGGTATCAATCTTGCGTGTTACACAATTCAGGGCCACCTGACTTAAGTGTTTAGGAAGTGTGGGGATTTTGGGTTCAGCAGCCGTACCCACAGGACTGTTTTGGGCCTTTTGTTTCCCTATTTTTAAAACACTGTAAGACAGTGCAGTAGATATATGCAACAGTGCCGTCAGATTCCAAGGACACAGAGGCTATGGGACCCAGGGCCCGGGACCAAGGGGGGGTGGCCCTGCACTGCCTCTTCCTGGCTCTGCACCCCCTACATACAACAACAGTGTTCCTTCGGCGTCCAGCCCAGCGGGCTCAGGTGTGGCGCTTTTTAGCGCTGATGTTTGGATGGCTCCGCCCCTCTCCAAACGTTGGCACGATGACAGCGCAGTGATCTGTGGGACTGGAGGTCCCTTCCAGATAATGCAATTAATGCAGAATTGGGCTTGAGGATCTGCACTCCCACACACAACAACACTGTCCCTTGGTGTCCCGCGCAGCGGGCTCAGGTGCAGCACTTTATAGCGCTGATGATTGGGTGGCCCGCCCCTCTCCAAATGTTGGCGTGATGACATCAAGGTGATCTGTGGGACTGGTTGTCCCTTCCAGATAATCCAGATAATGCAAAATTGGGCTTGGGGCTCTGCACCCCCACACACAATAACAGTTTCCCTCTGCGTCTATTATCACAAATATGTTGCAACGAGCACAGCCGAAAACTCGCACCTGCCCTGGGGGCAGTTCTTTCAGTGAAACACTGAGTGGCTGCTTACAAACCGCTCTGTATTTCAGAAGTGCAGGCAACATCTGTCTGCAATTTAAAGAGGACACAGTGTTCCCCCTGCAGGCAAGTGCAGTGAGTGACTGCACCCGCCTGCAGGGAAATTGTCTGGCTGTCCATGGGACCCCTTCCCTCCTTCAGAAGGCTGCCTTTGGGGCACACATTGGCACTGTACCACATCTTTGTGCAGTGCTGTCAGTGTGCCTCCTAAGTGCCTGTTTGAAACTGCACCCTTGTCCTGTGTGTCAAGAACTCTCTTTACTCGAGTAAAGTACACACTCCTGCGCTGTAATCTATGGTTTCTATGGTAATTGGAAGGTGCAATATACACAGGGGGCAGGAGGAAGGACACATAGCACACCCGAGACCACCCCCTAGGAAGTCATATGTAAGCCTGAGATCCGCAGACGAAGTACACATTGTGAGGCGGAAGCAATGGTGGACTACTGGTGGTGTTCAAATCATAAGTGTAATTGCAGATACTCTCTCCCACCGGGACCTTCACAAACCCTCGGACACAAAAACTGGTGGTGGTGTTAATCACTGGCACTGGCATAGCCTTATCTTTAGTAATATTGCGTAACTGAAAGGACCGAAAATATTCGGTGACATTAAAATCTTGAAAATCGGCCATCTCTTCTAAAAGCCATGTTACATTTTTCTTCCTTTCATACACATTCATGCATGCTGCGGGATGAAGTGTGTCAGCTGCCCCATTCATCCCCGGAGTATATCCTTGGTGTGTTGCTATATAACCCAGTACAGTCTCATAATCATGATACGTCATATTCATTGCATCTGAATGATAATGGATATATACCATAGTGAACAACTGGAACCAGGCTTTGCAGCTGGCTAGAAAAGAGAGGGGCAAAGACAATAACAGATCATTCTTGTGCACTACTGAGGGGAGTAAACCACAAACCCAACAATCAGTGACATTGGTGGTATGATGGGCCTGGTGTAACATCTGGAGGAAAACATTATCTACATACGTCTGTCTGTGTCTTTCCTTATGCGAGGCTAAAGTGACAAAAACGTGTTCAGGGGGAGCTGTAGTTGTTACAATCAGGGTGTGTACAGGATGTCTTTCTTCTAAAAAACATAGGATACCGAACACTGCCACCAAAGCTATGAAAACTATTACTAGGCACCCTATCTTAGTCTTATGGGGCCAGCTCGACCAAGTGGGGCCATGTTGGTCAGGACGACGCCCCTCTAACAGCTGTTCCTCCTCCCTAACTAAACGACCAAAGGTGTACATCTTCACCTAGGAAACTACCAGAGGAGAGTCCGTGCTATGGAGCCAGGTATACAGGGGAAAAGAAAAATAGTCCCTTCATGTCTATTATCGGTGGTGCTAATGAGCACTTCAGGGGAAAAAAGAAAAATAGTCTCTCTGAGTCTTCCAACGGTGGTGCTAACGAGCACGTCGCGGTGGGGCTGCACGATCACAACCCTTGCTGTCTCTCTGCTCAGGATAGGGCGACTTCCCTCCTTGGAAAGCACCCCCCACTTATCCTGTCCAATATCTCAGACAGCGCACCAATTCTCTCAGTCCCTAAACTATTGTCGGTTCTAAAGGCAGAGTACACAAGCCCTATTCTTCATCCAGAAGTCCATCCCTACTAACCTGACTGTCCCTCGGGTGCACTGTCCCTCCGCCGGGGACGCAAATTGTATCGAGCCACTCCTGGCACTGACTCGTCTCCGAAATGGACTTTAAACTCAGGGGAGTCAATAGACTGGGACTCCTGTTCCTGTGGACCAGATGGAGGAGAGACCTGGGCAGCCTTTATTTCCGGAGGCACTGCCTCATTCAAAGCAGCATCATTCTCCTCCTCCATCTGTGCCCAGGTCAGCCGGGCATCAGAAAAGCGGATAAAGCGAGGGACTTTCTCCGTCTCGTAGTCCCCAATCCCCTTGAGTTCCCACTTGTCGTAGGGAAGAAGAAGTGGGACCCGCTTACAGTGAGATGTATGGATCCAGTTCTTCCGTCCCTCCACCTTCACCGCTGTTCTTGTTGCGAGGAGGACCAGCAGGGGTCCCCTCCAACGTGGCTCCAAGCACCCTCGCCTCTGGAAGTTTCGGACCAGCACATACGTTCCAGGCTGGATCCCGTGGCCTGCCCCTCTGGTTTTGGTGGCAGTGCTTTATGGACCTGTTGATGAATAGAATGCAGATTTTTAGTTAGCTCATAAAGGTAATCCACAAGCATCGGGTAGTCAATATCAGAGAAATGACGAGGGCGGGGTACACCCCACACGTTCGCTGGGCGGCCAAAGACCACCTCGTGTGGGGATAACCCCGTTCTGGAATGCGCTGTCACTCTAGTTGATAATAGGGCAAGGGGTAGTGCATCCGACCATTGCAACCCTGTGCTCTCCCTGATCTTAACCATCTTCAACTTGAGAGTACCATTATACTTTTCAACTAAGCCAGCCGACTGGGGGTGGTTTGCTGCATGGAACCTTTTTAAATGCAGGCCGTCGCATACCAGCTGAATAACTTTTGCATTAAAGTGACTTCCGTTGTCACTCCAAATCAAACAGGGCAGGCTGAAGCGCGGGAAAAACTCCTTCAATAGGACTTTCGCCGTCACCAATGCTGTGTTCTCTTTAATGGGGTAAACCTCAATCCATTTACTGAATGCACAAACCACCACCAGCACGTACTTCAAGTTGTTAGCCAGTTCCATTTCGATGTAATCCATCTGGAGACCCTCGAAAGGGAAAGAGGGGTGTGCAAAATTACCAGGAGGTGTAGAGGTGCCTTTCCCTGGATTATGTATCAGGCAAACCATGCAATTCTTCACTAGATGGGCCGCTACCTTAGGGATGTTATCATTTTGCCATACTGTTAGATTTGAAATTTCATTTCTGTGTTGCTTAAGCCTGAAATGCTTTCCCCTTCTACTTATAAGCTGTGTACTTTCTTATATTAGCATCGATGGCGCCATTTTTATTCGTGCCATACTGTACTATGACTGAAGATCGAGCTTTCTGTCTCATGGTGCTTGCCTCAGCGGAGCCGCTGCTCCTGCGCCCCCCTTTTCCGCGTCTAAACTCAATGCTGAAATCTTGCTGCTCTAGTCAAATGTATTATTTGTTTTGCATACCTTTGCTGTTGGATATGTTCGCTCCCACAACTTAGAATGGTAGGCCCCAGCCGAGTGGCCTTGGGGTCGAGATAGCTTGTACCTGGCTCTGTAACATGACTCATCCTTGTGTGCCTCCTTTGTTTATCCTGGCCTGAACTGGAATTTTCCTGCCTAGGCGGACCCTTGAAGGTACAAGTATTGTATAATTGTTAGCCCTGAGTTGGGGGGAGTCAGTCCCTCGGCTGTCCTCCCAGGAGACAGGTCAGACTGGGCTCCGTTGCAACGCTATTGCTAATAAATAAGTGGTTTGTATTCTCCTCTGTCTGACTGACTCTTCATTATTGGGAAGGCATAGAGGTGGTCCCGAGTGACCCGAATGACCCGTTTTTCGGGTCATTTCCTTCATTTGGTGCCCGAACAGGGACTCCATCACCCGGGTGTCCCATTCTCGCCCCTAATCGGGTGTGGAGGGCGAGGGGTGCGACGGCTCGGATAGGCGGATCAGGGATCCCCACACGATCGAGCTTAGTTCTCGCAGCTGCCCCGCCTGCCTGATCGGGCGGTTCCTCGTCCAGTGGTCACCCTGACTGGAGTCCTGAAAGGCGAAACCCTGGGAGCTGACCGTTTGATCCGGAGAGTCGGCAGTGGAGAATAGCTTGGTTTGACCTGTGTGCACCAGGTGAGTTTGTTTTGGTCCTTGGAAAACATGGCGCGCCTGGAGTAATTTGAATATGGTCGAGAGGCCATTTCTTAGTCTGTTTGTGAATTTGGTGGGTCTGCAGACCGTTTTGGGAATACAGAGTGCCTGTTGGCGCCCTGCCAGGCAACTTGGTAATTCGATTTGTTGTTCTTTTGAGACAGCCTGGAGTTTGGTTGGTGTTTCGGACTTGTGGTGCCGAGTCTGACTAGAAGAATTGGGGCGGTCTGTGGACCGGTTGTTCTTTGTTCCTTTTCCCATTTGGGGGGCAAGAGTAGTTGACTTGTTGAATAGAGAAAAAGAAAATGCCGTGCCTTAGTAAAATTTGCTGTTTTGGATGCCGGTGTTGTTCTGCTGATGCTCACCTAGAGGAGAGGCAGCCTGCACCTCCAGAAGGTACTCCTAATTTTGACATGTATCTTAAGCACGGCCTTGGCCCTATTATGTTTAGTACATTATCGCACAAGTATATGAGGGACAATGCCGAGCTGCAGTGGCCCTTGACAGACACTTTTGATGAACAGAAATTGAACTTCCTGCAGGACAAATTGTTTGCGAAAAGAAGTCGACAGTCGATGTTTGATAATCTCCAAATATGGCAGAAAGAAAGTAAGCAAAGGTGGATCAGAGCGGAGAAAGAGGCAAGGAGGGGGAAGACGCAGACAGTCATGCAAAAGGCTACAGCGTACGAGAGAGAAAAGGTAGAGAAGGGTATCGAATGTGCTGATCGAAGGTTCAGGTTGCAATGTGATAAGTCTTATGTCACTCGTGAAGACGGTGACTCATTTGTGAAGGATTTGTTAGATGTACGACCACCACCTCCTTACGCCCCGCAAGGTGCATATGCAGCGGTACCACCTGCCCCCCCGTCCTGCCTCCTCTGTCTTCCCCGCCCCTGGTTCGGTCGCTCCGGACGGAGCAGTTTCGCTTTCCTCTCCGCCCCCACCATTAACGGTTGCAGGGCAAACAGGCCAACTTGGTGGAACAGTTGCCCCTGGTTCCTCCCTGTCCCTCCCCGCTACGCCTATCTCCCAGCCGTTGTTTTCCCCATTCCCCAGCCCCGGGACATCTTCGAGCGCACCCCCCACTCGAATTCCTCCCTCACATCTGCCATACGACGGGACAGCGGCGAGGGGTCCGGTAGGGGGAGATCAGGAGGCGGCTAAGAAAAGAATGGGGAGAGTGTTGATGCGATCTGATGTGAGTGATGTGGAAAAGAAGATGGTGGCTGACCAGGCCTCTCAGTGGGCCCGGAACCCAATTTATAGTGTGGAAGATGTGTGGAGTGTATTGAAGGATTATGAGCCGTTTGTGCAGCAGCATGCCCTTAAACACATGTCGGCCACTTTGATTGGGCTATGGGAGCAGTGTTTTAATGGGGTGGCCCCACAAATTATTTACGACATCCGGGACAGAGTGTACGCAGCTGGAATGGCGCCCAATGAGGTTTTTAGTAATGTTGCTACCCTGATTGGATACCGAGGTAGGTTGGTTCAGCGAAGTCCGATTGCTATTTCCCAGTTCCCCATGAGGGAGGTGCATCCCATTTATCACCCTGACATACCAGAGCTCCGAGACGGGAATGATGTTGTTCGACAGAGAGTGGAGGCCCGTTTCCAGGAGCAATGGGTTTATACTCCTTGGAAAAGTGAAGTTTTGACCCTTAAGACTCAGTTACCCGACCCTAGGAAGAATCCGACGGCATACTAGGAGGAGTTGACTGAGGCAGCGTCTTCAACTGTGATGACCCTGGTCGACCTTGAAATGTTTTTTGGATTACTAGTCCCGGTTGATATCTGGCGGCAGGTGCATATGCAGGACCATGCAGGGGAGCTCGGGGGTACATGGGATCAGATTAGGGCATGGGACAAAGAGCGGAAGCCTGGTGAGAAGCCTAAGGCTGAGATACTGGCCTTACCGGGCAGAATAATAATGTATATGCACTCTTTGATCCCACCAAGGAGGGTGGATTGGGATAAGTTGACGACGTGCCGCCAAAAGAAAGATGAAAGTGTGTCTGATTTTTTTCACAAGGTTCGAAGGGGTGTTTCTGGATTTTAGTGGACAGGACTTATCGGTGGAGGGGGGAATTCGGTTATTTGTGAATAGATTTGTCATGGACCTGCTTCCTGAGATCGCGACTCAGTTGCAGGCTTCGGAGAGCACTTGGACGACTTCCTCTCCGTCGGTCATACTAAGTATGGCTCAGTACTACGAGCACAGGGAGAATGAGGACAAAGAGAAAGTAGAGAAGAAAAACAAAGACCTGAAGACGAAGGTGTTGCTGCAGCAGGCGTCGAGGGGGAACGGAAATGGATGGGACAGAGGAATTGGTCCGGCCCGGCAGTTACCACCTACTAGTGGAAATGCGGAGCCCGTGGGGCTGAATCAATGAGTGCATTGCAAGGAGGAGGGGCATTGGCATAGTGAGTGTCCGGTGCTACTAAAAAGAGTGGAGGCGCCCCGTGGAAGGGGATACAGGGTACGAGGGCGAGCCCAAGGAGGGACGGGCGGAGACAGGCGAGGAGAGGATGAGCGATTGGGTCAGTCTGGCCAGAATTATTTTGATGGCCCGAGGGGGTGACAGTATTACCATGACGACTACGATTTGGACGAGGTGATGGGATTCTCGCACGGCTAGGACAGCCAGGGGCAGGGTACAGGACCAGTCCAGATCCCTGTGGATCAGCAGGGACCATATGTTACCGCTGATCTGCAGGGCTGGATGAAGAAAGTTTTGGTGGATACAGGCGCAATGAATAGCTCTTTTTCTCGTTCACTGGCCCCCGGGGCAGCTCTGTCTGGCCAAAATAATGTCTCGGTAGACTTCTCAGGCATACCAGTTGTGAACCCCATCTCCAAGCCACTGGCTTTGACTATAGGTCCTTTCACAGTGGATTCGCCCTTCTTATTGACCTCTAATTGTGGGGAGAATTTAATGGGTTTGGACTTGTTGAAGAGGTTACACGCCACTATTTCATGCTCCCCGGATGGTGTCTACATGACAATTGGACCCAGAGTAGTGAATTCCAAGCAGTGTTTTTCGAAGGATGAGCCCCTACCTGCGGAGTTTAAGGAGGTGCCTTCAACATTATGGGCCACAGATGACACAGATGTGGGTCTGTTGCAGATTCCCCCAGTCTCTATTAGAGTGAAAAAGAATGCAGTTCTGCCCCGTCTTCCCCAGTATAAAATACCTAAGGCTGGAGAACAGGCGCTGTTGCAGATTATACAGGATTTGATTGAGTCTGGAGTGGTGGAAGAAACGAATGCGAATGTGTGCAACAGCCCTATTCTCCCCATATTGAAGAGGGCACCCTCAGGCTCCCCCGATGTCTATCGTTTTGTTATCGACCTGCGCGAGGTGAATAAGATCGTGGTCCCCCAGTTTCCAGTTGTTCCAGATATCACTGCCCTTTTGACAATGATCCTGCCCTCCGCCACATATTTCTCTGTCACTGATTTAAAGAACGCCTTTTTCAGTATACCCATACACCCCCAAAGCAGGTACCTTTTTGGGTTCTCCCTAGCCAGCAGAAGCTTTAGATTCTGTCGGGCTCCTCAGGGCTATACTGAAAGTCCCAGTATCTACAGTCAAGCTCTGAAGGCACAATTGGACTCCCTGGTCCTTCCCTCAGGGAATGTCCTACTGCAATATGTGGACGATTTGCTAATTGCTTCTGATACGAAAGAGGGCTGCACAGATGCAACGGTTAAATTATTACTGCATTTGGCAAACAAAGGACATAAGGTGTCCCTTTCAAAATTTCAATATTGTCGACAGGAGGTCACCTATTTAGGTCACCTACTGTCGAAGGAGGGAAGGAGACTAACACCTGAGCGCATTGCGGCTATTATTAAGATGACCATCCCTAAGACGCAGAGGGTTGTGCGGGCCTTCATAGGCATCACCTCGTATTGTCGCCACTGGATCCCCAATTTTGCTTTACTAACAAAGCCCCTGCTGTTCTTAACTAATAAAGATGTGCATGAACCCCTCCCTTGGACACATGATTGCCAGCTTGATTTTGAACAGCTAAAGGCAGCTCTTTGCTCTGCACTTGTGCTTGGTACTCCTGATTACCAGAAGCCATTCGTGCTGTACGTACACGAAATGGCTGGTTGCGCGCTATCTGTCTTAACACAGGATTTTGGTGGTAAGCAAAGACCATGTGCGTACTTCTCTGCTTTGCTTGATAATGTCGCCAGAGCTCTCCGGAGCTGCCTGAGAGCTGCTGCGGCCGTGGCCGTCTCTATCAGGCAATCGGCAGGGCTCGTCCTTGATACTGATCTCACAGTTATGGTCCCGCATGCTGTGGACACGCTTCTGAATAGAACCAAGACACAGCACCTTACTAGTGCACGTCTGACCGGCTATGAATTGACCCTGTTTGCACCACACGTCACCATCAAAAGATGTACCACTCTGAACCCAGCCACGTTACTACCCCTCCCTTCAGAAAGCGACGAGGCGGATGTGCATGATTGCGTTTTCCGTATGGAGGAAGAGACGAAGGGACGGGTAGACTTGACTGATGGTCCCTTATCTGAACCCCAAGGGGAACTATATGTCGATGGCTCTTGTTTTAAATTACCGGATGGTACGACAACTGCTGCTTATGCATCACCACCTTACGCACTGTAGTTGAGACGTCACGGGTTCCCTACAAGTCAGCGCAAGCAGCGGAGTTAGTGGCCCTTATCCGGGCCTGTGAGCTGAGTGAGGGACTGGCTGTGAATATCTACACTCGACAGCCAGTATGCCTTTGGAGTGGCTCATAATTTCAGGCGGCTCTGGGCAGAGAGGGGGTTTCTAACATCACACGGTTCAAAGATACAGAATGGCCCATTGATCCACAGACTCTTGTCGTCTCTGGCACTCCCTGGGAAATTGCAAAACACACAAGATGATGGACGGAATGCTGCACATTGGAAAACATTCACCCCCAGTCACAGATCTGGGTTTAATCCATCGTTATTTTGCTTCACCACGCCACCCCAGTTCAGACATAACCATATGCAAATCAGTCTTGACCCTGTGCCTCATGGGAACAGTCCAGACCGAACTGCCAAGCCATGGCTTCCTGGACCGGAATCAAGCATCCTAGGACCGGTTTCAGGCTATCAGCCTTCATCAGCCAGGATAGCTTGACTCCAGTGGCGTAGTGAGCACGGGACCCACGTCTGGGCATACCCTTCCCACTTAGGGCAAAATGCAAAACACACAAGATGATGGACGGAATGCTGCACATTGGCAAACATTCACCCCCAGTCACAGATCTGGGTTTAATCCATCGTTATTTTGCTTCACCACGCCACCCCAGTTCAGACATAGCCATATGCAAATCAGTCTTGACCCTGTGCCTCATGGGAACAGTCCAGACCGAACTGCCAAGCCATGGCTTCCTGGACCGGAATCAAGCATCCTAGGACCGGTTTCAGGCTATCAGCCTTCATCAGCCAGGATAGCTTGACTCCAGTGGCGTAGTGAGCACGGGACCCACGTCTGGGCTTACCCTTCCCACTTAGGGCGAAATGCAAAACACACAAGATGATGGACGGAATGCTGCACATTGGCAAACATTCACCCCCAGTCACAGATCTGGGTTTAATCCATCGTTATTTTGCTTCACCACGCCACCCCAGTTCAGACATAGCCATATGCAAATCAGTCTTGACCCTGTGCCTCATGGGAACAGTCCAGACCGAACTGCCAAGCCATGGCTTCCCTGGACCGGAATCAAGCATCCTAGGACCGGTTTCAGGCTATCAGCCTTCATCAGCCAGGATAGCTTGACTCCAGTGGCGTAGTGAGCACGGGACCCACGTCTGGGCATACCCTTCCCACTTAGGGCGAAATGCAAAACACACAAGATGATGGACGGAATGCTGCACATTGGCAAACATTCACCCCCAGTCACAGATCTGGGTTTAATCCATCGTTATTTTGCTTCACCACGCCACCCCAGTTCAGACATAGCCATATGCAAATCAGTCTTGACCCTGTGCCTCATGGGAACAGTCCAGACCGAACTGCCAAGCCATGGCTTCCCTGGACCGGAATCAAGCATCCTAGGACCGGTTTCAGGCTATCAGCCTTCATCAGCCAGGATAGCTTGACTCCAGTGGCGTAGTGAGCACGGGACCCACGTCTGGGCATACCCGGTCCTAGGATGCTTGATTCCGGTCCAGGGAAGACATGGCGTGGTGAGCAAAATAACGATGGATTAAACCCAGATCTGTGACTGGGGGTGAATGTTTTGCCATTGTGCAACATTCCGTCCATCATCTTGTGTGTTTTGCTGTTCGCCCTATGTGGGAAGGGTATGCCCAGACGTGGGTCCCGTGCTCACTACGCCACTGGAGTCAAGCTATCCTGGCTGATGACGGCTGATAGCCAGAAACCGGTCCTAGGATGCTTGATTCCGATCCAGGGAAGACATGGCTTGGCAGTTCGGGCTGGACTGTTCCCATGAGGCACAGGGTCAAGACTGATTTGCATATGGCCATGTCTGAACTGGGGTGGCGTGGTGAGCAAAATAACGATGGATTAAACCCAGATCTGTGACTGGGGGTGAATGTTTTGCCATTGTGCAACATTCCGTCCATCATCTTGTGTGTTTTACTCCCTGGGAGATTGGCAGTGATAAAGTGTAGTGCACACAGGGCAATAACTGATGATGTTGGGAGGGGAAATGAATTTGCAGATCAGACAGCCAAGGAGACAGGCCGGTCTAAGATGAAGAGAATGTTTGTGGCAGGACCAGCGAGGTGGGTGCCTGACAATGGAATGTTTGAAGACACACTGGACAGTGTGAAAGAGATTCAAAGTGAGGCCATAATGGAGGAGTTGGCAATATGGCAGGAGAGTACGGCACAGTTGGATGAGGATGGATGTTGGACGGATTTGTCTGGCAAAAGGAGATGGATGTTGCCCGATGCGTATGTTCTCCCTGTGGTTACTATGGCACACGGACCCGCACACATTAGTGCGAAAGGGATCTGTAAGTTATTAGATCCTGTGTGGCGGAACAACAACATTCCCAAAGTTGCAGCGCACTTAGTGAAGTATTGCATGGTTTGTTTAATGCACAATCCTGGGAAAGGCACCCCCACTCCTGTTGGCAGTTTCGCACCGCCTTCCTTCCCTTTCGAGGTTCTCCAGATGGATTACATCGAAATGGAACGAGTCAAAAACTTGAAATATGTGCTGGTGGTTGTCTGTGCATTCAGCAAATGGGTTGAGGCTTACTCCACCAAAGAGAATACTGCCCTAGCGACGGCAAAGGTGCTCTTAAAAGAGTTCTTCCTGCGCTTTGGGATGCCCCGCTTGATCTGGAGTGATAACGGCAGTCACTTTAATGCCAAAGTCCTCCAGTTAGTGTGCGATGGGTTGCACATCAGACAAAAGTTTCATGCAGCGAACCACCCTGAGTCAGCCGTGCTAGTCGAGAAATATAATGGAATTCTCAAGTTGAAAATGGCTAAGATTAAAGAGAGTACAAAATTAAAGTGGCCAGATGCTCTGCCCCTAGCATTGATGTCCATCTGAGTCAACGCACACTCTAGAACAATATTGTACCCCTACGAGGTCGTGTTTGGCCACCCAGCGAATGTCTGGGGCGTCCCGCGGCCTCGGAAGTATTCCAAGATCGAATACCCCTTGTTGATTGACTATCTTTATGAGTTGACTAAAAATCTGCGCTCTATCCATCAACAGGTTGCGGAAGTCTTACAGCCCCATCCGGAGGGACCGGGTCATCAGAAACAGCCAGGGACTGGGTTCTCGTTCGGAATTTCTCACGGAAAAGTAGCTTGGAGCCACACTGGAAGGGACCTTAGCAGGTTTTTCTGGCCACCAGGACAGCTGTCAAGGTCGACGGTCGGAAGAACTGGATCCACAGTACCCATACCAAAAGCGTTCCTCTCCCGTTGCCCTATGACCAATGGGTTGCAGACGGGATCGGGGATTGTGAAGGAAAGCAAGTACCTCGGTTCATCCCTTTCTCTGACGCCCGCCTCACCTTTGCACCCCCGGAAGAAGAAAGTCAGGCTGTGCTGAATGAGGCGGTGCCACCTGAAATAAAGGCCATCCAGGAGTCTCCGTTTGTTGGTCCACCGGGGTTGAGCCATGTTCCTTTGAGTCTCAATCCATTGATCACTGTGCATCTGACCCCTTGCCTCTTGATCCCCTTGAACACAACCCTTTGTTTCCCAACCCTGCTGTACCTGGAGCATTGAGGTACAATTTACTCCCCCGCCACAAGACTAATGCACCAGTAGGGACAGTTTAATGAACAGGGATTGATTGTATCTGCTAAAGACCAGGGATGGACTGAATTGCTGAAGACTAGGATGTGCGTACCCTGCCTGTGGTGCGTGAAATAGGTTAGGGGAAAAGAGACTGGTGCAGTTCTCCCTTTCTTTTTCTCTCGGACAGTCACAGATCGGGGCAAACAAACTGTGTCTTCACGAAGAAGATTTTTGCCCTGCTATGTAGGATCAGGATCTGAGCTGGACGAACAGCTCCACTG
This sequence comes from Calotriton arnoldi, assembly GCA_963921515.1. NCBI lineage: Eukaryota > Metazoa > Chordata > Amphibia > Caudata > Salamandridae > Calotriton > Calotriton arnoldi. Next base: position 1,347,289 of record CAWUFW010003177.1, on the reverse strand, counting down.
CCGGTGCTCAACAGCGCCAACGCCCGATGAACATTAGATAGATTTTGGTTTTCTTTTTGTGGCTATTTCAGCTTGGTTCCAAGTGTAAGACTTTTCCATTTCATAATACATGTATCCCTTTGGTCGCCCTATCCACGATGAGGAGCAGCCTTTTGCGGCTCCGCGTCCCGGTCCAGATGGGCCTGTTTGGTCTTCTTGGTCTACTAAGAGTAAGATAGTGTTTGTAGTAATAATTTTGCTTTCCCTGATATTGGTACTTGGGGTGATGTTTTTCCTTGAAGAGAAATACCCTGTGCACGCCTGGATACGTACTACGCTTGCCCCCCCGAGCATATTTTTGTCACCTTAGCATCCCATAAGGAAGAGCACCGAAAGTCTTATAAGGACAATGTTTTTTTCCAGACTTTGCACCAAGCCCATGCTGCCTATAATACGACAAAATGTTGGGTGTGTGGTCTGTTACCCTCTGAAACGCACCGAAGCGAGAACTTGTTGCCTATGCCTTTGTCTTATGTTAATAGTTGTGAGGGGTGGTTCACGTTGCTTAGTATGGTCCGTTCGTTCCCTCAAGTTGGCACCCTGGAACGTAAAAGTACTAGTTTTCGCACCCTGACCATGAATGTACGTTTCCAACATAGAGTCCCATTAGGTGTTTTCCCGGCAGTGAGCAGTTTAGCCGGGTGTTTCCGAGTTCCTGTCTCAGGGCATCAGACCAGGGAAGGAAGGGGAATTGGACAGAGGTGGAAAGGGAAAAGTTCTTGCAGTTCAATGTATCAGAGTATTACCAATCCTTCCAAGCCCGCAATGTCACAGAAGATAAGCCCATACCTCTGGCAGTGGTGGATGTAATGGCCCCTTTTTGTGTCCAGGGGACAGGAGTCATAGAGGTGGGGGAGAGCCGATGTAACACCACTAGTACACTGAGGGTATCCAAAAGTCCGCCCTTGATTCCGCCGCCTAATGTTTAGTTTGTCTGTGGAGCCCGTAGCTATGTGTGGCTCCCTGAGGGTTGGTCTGGGCGATGTTACCTTCAACAGAAAAGGCGAGTCCACAGTGAAAGGGCCAATAGTTAAAGCAAGAGGTTCAGAGATGGGGCTCACAACCGGTATGCCTGAAAACCCTACCGAAACATTGTTATGGCCAGACAGAGCTGCCCCGGGGACCAGTGAACGAGAAACAGAGCTATTCATTGCACCTGTGTCCACCAAAAACTTCTTAGCCGAACCATGAAGATCCGCCGTGACATAAGGACCACGCTGATCTACAGGTATTGAAACTGGTCCCTCACCCTGTCCCTGGCTGTCCTAGTTATAGGACATCCCTGACACTTCTTCCAAATCGTAATCATCGTGACAGTACTGCCTTCCCCGGGGATCATCAAAATAATTCTGGTCAGAGCGACCCCCCAAGGATATCCCACCCTGTGTCTCATCACGACCACCTTCACCACGTCCCCGTCCACCGGCACCCCGACCCCTGGGGGCGGCGACCTTCTGCAACAAGTCCGGGCACTCACTCTGCCAGTGCCCTTCTCTCTTACAATACGCACACTGATTTGGCCCCACGGGACTACTTACTCTACCTGTACCATGTGACCGCTGAGCTGGACCACTACCGCGTCCTCTACCGGACCCTCTGGCTGCCTGCTGTATTAGTACTTTTGTCTTCAACTCCTTATTCTTCTTCTCTACCTTCTCCTTCTCCTCATTCTCCCTATGCTCGTAGTACTGGGCCTTGCTCAATATCACTGAAGGGGAGGAGGTAGTCCAGGTACTTTCAGAGGCCTGCAACCGAGCAGCTATCTCAGGAAGCAAATTTGTTACAAATCGGTTAACAAACAACCTGACGCCGCCCTCCACTGACAAATCCTGTCCACTAAAATCCAAAAACACCCCTTCAAACCGAGTGAAAAAATCTGACACACTTTCATCCTTCTTCTGTCGACAGGGCGCTAACTTGTCCCAGTCTACCCGTCTGGGTGGGATGAGGGAATGCATGTAAGTGATGATACGACCCGGCAAAGTCAATATCTCAGCTCTAGGTCTTTCGCCGGGCTTCCGCTCATAGTCCCATGCCCTAATCGCATTCCAAGTGCCACCTAACTCCGCAGCATGATCCTGCGTGTGTACCTGTCGCCATATATCCACCGGTACCAACAACCCGAAAAACATCTCAACGTCGGCCAGTGTCATCACCGTCGATGAAGCGGCCTCTGTTAATTCTTTATAATATGCTGTGGGATTTTTCCTAGGGTCCGGTAACTGACCTTTAAGGGCAAGTACCTCACTCCTTTTCCATGGAGTGTAATCCCATTGCTCCTGAAAGCGAGCCTCCACCCGCGGCTGAACTACAATATCCTGCGCATTACGCCGTTCTGGAATCTCGGGATGAAAAATAGGATGGACCTCTCTCATGGGGAATTGGGATACCGCCGTAGGCGTTTTCTGGTGCAACCTGCCCCTGTACCCGATCATCGTTGCAACATTGCTGAAGACATCATTAGGGGCCATATCAGCAGCATATACACGATCTCGAATGTCATAGATTATCTGGGGTGCTACACCACCAAAACACTGCTCCCACAACCCTATCAATGTAGCCGACATGTGCTTGAGGGCATGCTGCTGCACAAACGGCTCGAAATCCTTCAACACACCCCACACATCCTCTACACTGTACATCGGATTCCGCGCCCACTGCGCAGCCTGATTGGCGACCATCTGCTCTTCCTCACTCCCCACATCGGATTGAATCAGCACTCGCCCCATCCATTCCCGTGCCGCAGCCCAATTCCCCTCATCCACCCCACGCACCGGTGTCCCAGCTCCTAATGATGCTGGGGATGAGATGTCCGGGAAAGACACAATAGATGAAGAAGCAGGCACCAATGTGAGTAAAGACTGCGTGGAAGGTGTGAGAGAAGGGGGAGAAGCAGATACAGCAGTAGGGCACCCCAGCTACTGCACTCGCAGATTGCGAAACCAAAGGGGAAACAGGCGGGGCTGTAGCAGTAGCAGCTGGATCAGAGGCAGCAGAGCCAGATAGAGAAACAAGAGGAGCAGCAGGCTGAGGTATTGGAACAACAGGGTATATCCTTTGCGGGGCATAGGGAGGCGGGGGCCTAGCATCCAATAGCTCATCCACAAATGCATCCCCCTCCTCTCGGGCAACATAGGACATATCACATTGTAGTCGGAACTTCCTATCAGCACTCTCGATACCCTTTTCTACTTTATCCCTATCATAAGCTACTGCTTTCTGAGTTATTGTTTGCATTTTCACTCTCCGGGCCTCTTTCTCCGCCCGCATACGTTGCTGTCTAGCTTCCTTCTGCCATACCTGAAGAGAATCAAACATTGACTGTCTACTTCTCCTGGCAAATAATTTATCTTGCAGATAATTCAATTTCTGTTCATCAAAAGTACCTGTCGGTGGCCACTGAAGCTCGGCATTGTCCCTCGTATATTTGTGCCACAATGTACTAAGCATAATAGGGCCAAGGCCGTGCTTCACATACATATCAAAATTCGGGGTGCCTTCCGGAGGCGCAGGTTGCCTCTCCTCCATCCGAGCCTCCGCCGAGCAACAGGGACACCCCACACACCACAATTTGCTTAAACAAGGCATCTCAACAACAGACACATACGCCACTCGCGCCAACTGAACGACACACCAAACAAAGGGAACCCAAACAAAGGCAGTCCGAAGACTGTACCAAAACAAGACAGTCCGAAGACTGTACCCAAAACAAGAAGGAAGTCTCTAGCCCCAGGCCTTTTCAAGAGTAAACCAAATTCAGCAGGTGGCCCGGCAGAGCGTTCGCATCACTCTGTACCTCAAGGGTCCACAGACCCACCAAGTTCATACAAGTCAAGAATGGTCCTCTGACCATATTCAAAATACCAAAAGACAAGACAAACTCACATGGTGCACACAGGTCAAGCAAAGTTATTCTCCACTGCTGACTCTTCGGACCAAACGGTCAGATCAAAGGGTTTCGCGGTTTCAGGACCCCAGCCGAGATGATCACTAGACGAGGAGCCGCTCGATCAGACAGGCGGGGCAGCCACGAGAACCAGGCTCGGTCGTGTGGGGATCCCCGATCCGCCCATCCGACCGGAAGCAACCCCGACCCCTACAACCCGACTACGGGTGAGATGGGTCACCTGGTGGAGTCCCTGTTCGTGCGCCAACTGAAGGAAGTGACCCGATTAGGGCCACCCGGGTCACTCACGACCTCCTCTCGGCCTTCCAAGAAATGAAGAGTCGGTAACACAGTAGAGAATACAAACTAAAGTTCTTTATTGCAAATTGCGCTGCAGCGGAGTCCAGTCTGACCAGCCTCCTAAGATGCTACCGAGGGGACAGACCGACAAACATTTGGTAACGTATGATAAACCTTCCAACATATCTCAAAAACCCCGCCCCTCATGGAAAAGTCCTGCTTGGGCACAGAGGCTAACCAAGGAGGCACTGAAAGATGAGCTAACACCTGCAGCATGGGTACATGTTATCAGACTTCCAAGGCCGTCTTACTCGATCTCAGCTCTCTCTAGTGTGGGAGCATAGCTATGTCCGATGATAGGAATGCAGGGCTGAATAAACTATTCTCTTCGTACATCTGGCTTCCGACCTTGGATGAGATATGAGAACCTTTCGGAGCAGCAGCTTCTGCAGTGACTGAGAGAGCGGGGGCACAGAGATGAGGGGATTGTTCACAGCGCAACAAGGCCAGTGTGACTGAGAGAAAATGGCGTCTCAGATGCTAACTTAGGCCTACACTACTCTACAGTAGCCGGGCACATGCACAATGAAAATCACGAATATATGACATAGCTACATGAATGCTAACCTAGCATAGCATATATCATGGAAGACGGGGGGAAAAACAGTTCAATTCTAACACATCCTCTGCTTGATTATATGAAAGGACAGACCTTGTGTACAAAATCCACACAAGGTAGCGATGTTTTGCAGGGTTTTTTGTATAATGCATACTTTTTTCCTCCTGATTACACTGTTTTGTGTAATTTCACTGAGGAGAAAATTACTTAGAAGAAAATGTTTCACCGGTGTACCACCCATTTCTTTCACAGTCCCTGTGAGACATGTTCTGCTCAAACCAGACTCCTGCAGGTGAAATTACATGAATAAGCCTAACTGGAAGGAAAACAAAATGCTTGAAATACACAAAACCCAGCAATCAGGAATTATGCAAGATTTTGCTCATATATTAAACAAAAAACTTCAGCATGGCTGACTGGGCTTCCTACCTTCTGCCAATTAAATTCCAAGGTAGATTATTTAGCGCCCATACCAATAAGGGTGTGCAAAATTCACGTAATTTGCTTTCGTTTAATGAGAAATTTTTGGGGAAATGACTCAAAAGTATGCATACTTATGCAAAAAGTGAATCTTACTGGTAGTGCTATATTTTAGCTCAAAATAAAGTGCCAAAACCAAAAGTGCCATGAACAGCAACTTATGTTCTTATCATTCTCATTGTTCCCACATTCATGTCCTCCTGCTGCATAATTTTGCCTCGAATGTGGAATAGTTATGTGATGTTGCATAATTTTGGGAATTTTACATACCAAGATTAACACAGATTTCCCCAAATTACCTGGGTAATTTACATTTCGCCTAGGCCTCATAGTAACCATCTCAAACAAGCATCTACCATGCTATATTATGGCTTGAGCAGGTTGCATGGAAAGGTATCCTGCATTTATTTTAGATGTTTGATTTAGTGTTTTTGTATAGCACTTTCAATCCCACAAGGTTGCGTCTGAGAGCAGGGGGTGGGGGGAGTAAAGAAAAGAGCATTACACCATGGGCCTTTTGAATGGACACATTTATCCACCATCTCGCCATTATTCCTACACAGCTTCTAGTGTGAGATCTTCCCCTGGATTGTCTCCCTCCTAGGCACTGATACTATGTGCCCCATCATTTTCACATATCCCGCCTTTTGATAAATGGAGTCACATCAAATCAACGCTAATTGAAAGGCTTTGAGGAAATATCAAGGGATCCTCGCTTCCCCGATGCGAATTCCAGTTATGGTGTCCTACCAAAAATATCCTGCGGGAAAACGTGAGGCCGCGTCAGCTGTCCTCCATTTTCAGGTAGCGTAAAGGACAATGTGAAAATAAGGCAGACTTTGAAGTTAGGAAGATACAGTCCTGACAGAAACAGGTGAATAGGCATAAAAATATTGAGTTTCTAAGGGTGACATCATTGTTTGCAGATGTTGTCATGGAATGTCCTTTGGCTGGATCATACCACTGGAGTGTGTTTGTGGGTGTGGGGTGCATACACACTATTGTGACCACCTGCAAATCATGTCACGAGGAGAGTAGGGCTTCTTTGGCACGGAAATAGAATACCCCACTCACAATGTTTGAAAAGTGACAAATAACAAAATCTGGCTTTTCCAAGAAAGGAAAAAGTCTAATGAAGATTAGTCAGCCTAATTAGCAGGTGCAGATCTTTTGAAATCTATGTCAGATTTGATTAGAAGCGAGCTGCTGCTACTTCCACTACTATTGCTGCTACTGATAATAATAATATCGAACATCATCCTCATCTATGCTAGTATCTAACACATCTTACGGTATTTTTTTATCATTTGTTAGGGCTGTAAACAGCAGATATTGTATTTAATGGTTCTCATTTTACCAACCTCGGATGGAAGGGCAGCTAGGCCTCCTTGCCTTGTTCCAGTGTGTGTGATCACCAGAAACCTCCTGGTGTCTGTAGCGTTTATCTCACACAGGGGCATATTACCAAGGATTTGCGATAATTATCGCAAAGCGTGCTGAGCGCTGTTTTTTTTATCGCCGGCTATTGCTGGATTTCATCGCGGAGATAACGCGTTATTATCAATGCTTATCTCCAAGGGGATAAAAAATCCAGCGATAGCGGCGAAACCCAGCAATAGCGCGAGAAATCCAGCGATAAATTCACTGCGCTAATGAAAAGCTTGCTAATAGGCAGGTGAGGACTTAACCTTACAATCCACCTCCCATTGACAAGATGGTTAAGTCAAGTTTTGATCAGGTGTTAAATTCCAGCGATAATCGCGGTTAGCGCAACTTTTTTTATCGCTTCGCGGGCATTGATAATAGGGGGAAGTTGTGTTTGCGACTGTTTGCAGTCGCTTTTAGTTGGGAACGCCTACTTTGCATGTCATTAGCGATAAATATCGCTGACATGCAAAGCGGCACCAAAACGGTCGCTTTCGCCATAAAGCTGTCGCTAACAGCTGTTAGCGACAGCTTGCTAATAGGGCGATAGAAATATCACCGCTTTAGCGGCGATAACGCCCTTGCTAATATGCCCCTGAGTTATGTCGGCACTGCACGGCCACCTGATACCAAGAACTGCTGTCCAAGAGGAATCTCCAAAGCTAGATCAAGGAAGCAAAAGGAGCTGCAGAAAGTGCCCTGAAGCCCTCTGGAAATACTTTACCAGGGATGGTGGAAAGCCATTGCTGCAGAACCACCAACGTGAGCGGTAATTGGTGAACACATACCTCTGCACTAGTAATTGATCACTGGTAAACCATAGGAGACTCTTGCCTCATCCATGGGACTCCCTAAGATTAGTCCGACTTGGCTCCCTGCAAACATTGGACAAGATGCACGGAGCCTGACATGGGATCCCCTTGATTTTGCAGATATTTAGCAATTGTTCGCCCCTCCAGAGCTTGAGAATGCCAGTCAAGCCGTACCTCAGTTGAACTTTGGCCTCTTGAAATGGGATTACAAAATTGTTGCTTTAGGTGTGAGCCAATCCAACCCCCATAGCTGTCAAGACTAAATCCGCTAGTTCTGGCATCACTGACCTCCCAGTGGTTACCGCCGATGTCCTACAAATACCTGAACCTAATAGATAGACCCCCATGTGAGTTTTTCGACCTCGGCCAGAGGTTAAAAAGTTTAACACTTCGGGGCCACGTACCTCATTCTTCAGGCTATCCTGGTATTCTAGTGGCTAAAGTGACCTGGAATTTTTCAAACTCAGTTGGTCAAACTTGCAAAATCATTACCAGTACTCAAATGTACAGTGATGTACTAAACTATGACCGCAACCATAGGGCACCTGGAGGCTGCAACGATGAAGGGAAAGTATAAAATTCTGAACATGGAAAGTAGAAAATCTTAACCAAATCCAACAGAAATTGTGATAACTAATTAAATTGATGGTTACCAGGTCTGAGACTCAGTTAGAGTGAATGGGTAAATAACTAGTGTCCAAGAGTGGGGAGGCACTCTGAGGTGTGACACTCACCCAGTGGGTGAGATTTGCAATATATGTCGGACAACAAGGTTACTTTTCAACTTTTTTAAATGATGCCTTACGAACCTAAGCAAGTCATTGGTCATACCTCACACCAATATATTCCCAAATAGCGGCATATTTGCTTTCCTTCACTGCCAAAGTTTCTTTCCAGTGGCAGCCATTTTGCAACCATGATAATCATGTCTGTAGACACCGACTCTCTGTCCCGACAACTGTCCTCTAAACGTGTGTAGTTATCTCAATTACGATAAATGTGAATCTTCATTTGCCTCCTCCAAGCAATCAGTCACATTCCGAGGCCTTCTCGCAGAATGGCAACAAGCATTCCAGACACACGGAAGTGTAATGCTGTACGGCCGGTCCCGTCGTTCTCTTCCCTGTGGGCTGTCACTTTGTTGTTTGGGTCTTAAACAGATGGGCACAAGCTGTTTCGAATTGTCCCGCCCCCATCACAGACTGTGGGAGAGATACAGCGGGGGTAGGATGCGTGGGTAGCGGATCCTTCAACGCCGCAGCCGAATCCCTTTTCAGAGCACCAGGTAAAAGTTTAACCAGTCTGTCTTTCAGGCGGAGAGGCAAAACACTGCTCTATTCACAGCCATGATGAATTGCTGCTGTCAAAACTACATGACTGCTCATATTGAAAAACAATGCTTCCACCTAATTTCCTCTCCCACCCGGCCCCCACCAGTTTCAGTAGCACAACATCTTTGCTTGTTAGCCACTGCTTAATGCCACTTTAGTCACAGAGCTCTCCACCCCCGCCTGCGCTTCCCAAACCTGTCATACAAATGTTGGATGTAAATAAGGGCACTGCACAGAAGAGGGAGGTGAAGAAGGAGGGAGAGAATAGGAGGGGCGGAAAGAAGGCGGAAGGAAAGGCAATAATGGAAGGTGGAAGAAACGAATTACTGAAGGAAGAAAGGGATTAAATAATTAAATGGAAAAATATAAGAGAAATAAAAATGGTAGGATCAAATCATCAGAAGTTAGGAGAGGAGGAGGAGAAAAAGAAGGAGGCAACAGAGAATGGAGCGAAGAAATGACAAGAAAAGGGAAGGGAATAATATCCAAAAGAAGCAAGAAGAGTGTAAGGGAGTTGGTCAATGAAGTAGGAAAGGGGGGGATTGAGGTAGTGGATGGCAAGGAGAGTGCTAAGTATGAGTAGAAAAACATATAGACGCACCGATAGAAAATTCAGGATCTTAAAGGAAGCAAAGAAAGAAAGGACTGAAAGAATGGCAAAATGAAGGGAGAAAGAAAGAAAGAAAGAAAGAAAGAGAAAGAAAGAAAGAAAAACTACTGAGGGTGCGAGGGATGAAGGCGTAAGAGAAAAAATAATTAATGAAAGATATTTGACAAAAAACAGATAAAAAGTGGAGAATTAAGGAAGAACAACAAAAATTGTGCAGAATGAAATAAAGGATGGCTGAATGGAAGGAGGGGGGGGTTGTAGATGGAGGCAATAAGCAAGAGAAGGATGGAGAAGGAGAGCACGCCATCTTACTTTTTGGGGTGTTTTCTACATTAGCTTAACGTCCTCATTTTTCAAGGTATCAAATAATCTGTTTAGGTTTTGCCTGAGTTCAAGTCACTGAACACCTAAAATGTTGTCATTCATCAAATCTTAAGGCCGAATCTTAAAACATTGACCACAGTGTAAAAAAGAAAATCGATTTATCTAAATGGTTTTTATGCAATGTAATAAAAAAAAGAGCAAATGCTTGTTGCTTCATTGTTATGCTTAGGAGATGGCAGTAAACACCGTCTGATACAGCAAACTAGTTTTTAGAGCACAGAACTAACCACAAGAGCAAACTGCTAAGCGAACCGAGTCAACATCTCACCCTGTAAATTCACAACGAGACATCAGAGCTGAAAGACTGATTCAAAGCCCAGCAGAGTTAGCTTACCATGAGAGCGCAAAGTTGAAGGAGTTGTCTCACATTTGACACAGTAAGTTATGATAAAAGCACTAAGCTGAAGACATGTTCTTACTTTATTGCACTGTAAATAAATAACACAGAACTGGTGAAATTGTTTCAAAGAAGACTCTGTAAATTAACCATGAGAGTGTGTGGTTAAGGACATTGGGCCAGATGTAGGAAGCCAAATTGCGATCGCAAACGCTGGAATTCGCAGAATTTCAGCGTTTGCGATCGCAATTTGGCTGTGTGCAATGTAGGTAGGCAAATACCCTGTCTCAAAATAAGGATTCGCAAAATTTGCGATTCTTTATTGTGAGCAAGCATTTAGAGAATCGCAATTTGCGATTCCCTAAATGCTATGCTAGTAGGCATCGCAAATTGCGATATTGCCTTAAGGAATCGCAAATTACCACCAACTTCAAGTTGGTGGTAATTTGCGATTTCCTTTAAAAAAGCACTTTTTTGCTTTATTCAAAGTGCCATGTGGCACACATACATGCCCTTAGGGCATGTATGTGCGCAACATGTGCACACATGCACATTTCAGGGGTGCAACAGGGTGTCCGTTTGGAACCCTTGAAATTGCGCACGCAATTTGCGAGTACCTCTTGGTTACTCGCAAATTGCGTGCGCAAATCCCATTCATTCCTATGGGCCTCTTGGCCCATAGGAATGAATGGGAAGGTATTCCTTGATTGCGAATCTCAATTTGCGATTCGCAATGAAGGAATATTAAGGAATCGCAATTATTATTGCGATTCCTACATACATTCCATTTTGCGACTCCTTAATAGCGATTCGGTAAAAATCGCTATTAAGGACTCGCAAAACTGACTTTACCTACAGTGGCCCATTGTCTCTAAGTCTTACTGTGTAAGCTAACCCTGAGATCCATAGTTGACAAAAATTGTCTCAAAGAGTCTGCTAATGTAAGATAGCTCCGAGAGAAGAGAGCTAAAGAAGATGTAAGAAACCTTGCACTGTTAGTTAAAGTAATATTAGTGAATGACTTGTTTCTAGGGCTGACACTGCAACCTAAAAAATAGAGTGCCAAATAAACTGGGGTTTTTTCACAGTCGCACAATATAAGCTCTCTCTGAATGTGCAGAACCAAAGGCATTTTCACAGTCTTGCACTATAAGCTAACCACAGTGTAAAAGAGATGAAGGAGTTGTCTGTACGTCTAAAATGTAAGCTGTCCATAAAAGTACTGAGGAAAACAAAAAGGTGATTGGAGGCATGTTTGCTAAAGTGCCTCAGTCTTCCAATGAAACATCATTTTTTAGGCCAAATTCTTAAATTAAGTGCTCCACAATATGGTAGTTTTACACCAGGCCTGAGATTAGGGTGACCACCTCACTCCAGGTCATCACACTTTCTCCAGTCCTGAACCTTTCACCCACAAACAATTATTTTCAAGTCTGCTGGTCTAATTAGTTCAAGGGAATTTAAACAAGACTACAACACCAAGAATGCATCAGGCTATCTCAGAAAACTTCAGGACTTGATACAGTGTCTGTAATGGCCTGGAGGGAAGTAGTCACATTACCTTAGAATGAATGCAGCACTACATGGGTTGCCCTCTACAGTCATGACTGTGAGAATGGATGAGGAGTTAATATGGTAACCTCCACGTCACAAATTGCAAGCTAACTTTGATCTATAGTTGTACCAAACCATGAAAGCATAAATCTGATAGGAAAAAGTCTGTATCACAGCCTGACACAGTGTGATAACCACAAAACTACAAAGCTAAACGGATTTCATCATAGAGAGGCATTGTAAGATCACCGTGACAATGCACTTTTTTTGGCAGAGGAAGATAGCAATGGGAGGTCATATCTGCCAGACTGCATTGTTAGCAGTGAATAACATGCAGAGTTAAAATGGCTGATTTGAAGGAGTGTCATGCTCCAGCAAGACAGATCCCAAATAGTAGTAGTATGTAAATGTAGTGCTGGGCGCAAGTATCTAGAATTGTTCAGCTCACACATTGCTCATCTTTGGTTCTGCTCCACATCCATAGCATTAAGTGGTGCACAGTGGACATATTGTGCACACGTGCAACATGGCACTGTTGTGCATTCTGGTTGAGCATTGCTGTGCTTGCTGCAGCACTCTCCAGTGCTCTACACAACACGTTGTGTGGCGGAGCACATATGGGTTGAGCTTCCATCATACATTCAGTCTGGTGCAGGTGTGACATCAACAAGTGGTTTCAGCCCTGTTAGCATTCAATGGCACCCACCACATCTCAGACAGATGCATTTACCAGACTGTGGGGATGCTTAATGAACAGGGCGTACATAAGCTTCTTGTTGGAACCCTAAAGTTCCACCTGTTGAGCACCTGGCACATTTTCCCACTGGCCATTGATGTTGGTGCATTCTCCTGACAGAGACTGTTTATGATGCATGCAAGTGGATTGGTTAATCTCTGTTCTGCATTGCGCAACTCAGGTAATTTGCAGGGCAGCCCCAGACTGCTGAGTCCACTGCAATTTAGTTCCAAAGGCACTTAGTGTGCTACATAAAACTAAAATAACAACATACCATAACATATAGCTTGGCATTGTACACTAGCCGTGAGTGTGCTGAGCTGAAAAGATTTCATTGTTGTTTAGCAATTGTACATCATCCATGAGAGAGTAGAGCTGTAGGGATTACACTGTAGTTTAGCATTGTACATCAGCCATGAGAGTACTGAGTTGAAAGGATTACATTGTAATTTGGCATTGTACATCAACCATGAGAGTGTAGAGCTGAACGAATTACATTGTAGTTTGTTAATGTACACTAGCCATGACAGTGTAGAGCCGAAAGTATTACACTACAGTTTGGCATTGTACATCAGCCATGAGAGTACTGAGTTGAAAGGAGTACGTTGTAGTTTAGCCCTGTAAACTAGCCGCGAGTCTGCTGAGCTGAAAGGGTTAACATGTAGTTTGTTACTGTAAACTGACCATGACAGTGCAGAGCTGAAAGGGTTAACATGCAGTTTGTTACTGTAAACTGGCTATGACAGTGTAGAGATAAAAGGGTTAACATGTCGTTTGCTACTATAAACTGGCCATGACAGCATAAAGCTGAAAGGATTAAAATGCAGTTTGTTAATGTAAGCTAGCCATGTCACTGCAGAGCTGATGGGGTTAACATGCAGTTTGTTGCTGTAAACTGGCCATGAAAGTGTAGAGCTGAAAGGGTAAATATGTAGTTTGTTACTGTAAACTAGCCATGTCAGCGTAAAGCTGAAAGGGTTACATTGTAGTTTGTTACTGTAAATGAGCCGTGACAGTGTAGAGCTGATAGGGTTACATTGTAGTTTGTTACTGTAAATGAGCCGTGACAGTATAGAGCTGATAGGGTTACATTGTAGTTTGTTACTGTAAATGAGCCGTGACAGTGTAGAGCTGATAGGGTTACATTGTAGTGTGTTACTGTAAATGAGCCGTGACAGTGTAGAGCTGAAAGGGTTACATTGTAGTTTGTTACTGTAAATGAGCCGTGACAGTATAGAGCTGATAGGGTTACATTGTAGTTTGTTACTGTAAATGAGCCGTGACAGTGTAAAGCTGAAAGCGTTACATTGTAGTTTGTTACTGTAAATGAGCCGTGACAGTATAGAGCTGATAGGGTTACATTGTAGTTTGTTACTGTAAATGAGCCGTGACAGTGTAGAGCTGATAGGGTTACATTGTAGTTTGTTACTGTAAATGAGCCGTGACAGTGTAGAGCTGATAGGGTTACATTGTAGTTTGTTACTGTAAATGAGCCTGACAGTGTAGAGCTGAAAGGGTTACATTGTAGTTTGTTACTGTAAATGAGCCGTGACAGTGTAGAGCTGATAGGGTTACATTGTAGTTTATTACTGTAAATGAGCCGTGACAGAATAGAGCTGAAAGGGTTACATTGTAGTTCGGCACTGCGAAGAGCGCAGTGCATGTATAGTCTTAAGGTGTAAAATCGGCATGAGTGTGCAGTAAAGGGCTGTAGTGATGTCCGCCAGTGTAAACTTGTCACCAGTCTGCAGGGTCAGAGATTGCCTTGAAGAGCTCACAAAGATGGCTGAACGCCAACAGGGCATAAGAGTTACTGTGCATAAGATGCATATGAAAAAGACGAACATCCACCTGCCAACAATACCAAATATAGACCCTTCCGAAAGATGCCAAACATCTTCCAAATAATTGAACAAACCCCAAAAAATACCACCTCCTTTAAAACGACTGATGTACATTCTATGCTTCAGTTTTGCAGCTCTCAAGCACACCAAGGGTTAACGAGCAAATAAACATGGATACTTATTCTTGCTCCTATTAATATCACTGCATATATTGACGTGGGGAGCAGTGAACTCACCCCGAGGCCTCATAAAGATGGTGTTGGTGGCAGTATTCATTTTACTAGCTAGCATCGCACGAGGAAAAGAGGCACGCACAAATTTTTACATCTATTTTCTGTCTGTGACAGAGAAACATCAAAGACTTAATCATGTTAGGCCGGCCTGTTCACCACTAATGTGCTTTACTCCACAGTAGAAGCAGATGGACTAACGAAAAATTCGCATTTTTTCTGACAAATCAGGGCGTAGGGAAGCAGAAGTGCATGCATTAGGTAAGTTCGCATTATGTGTTGTCCAGCGCTAAAGGTCTCCCTACCACTAGGCAGTGTGAATTTTTCATTATACAATGCTTGCCGTCTTGGGTGGAGGCTCCCACCGGTGGTACACCACTCTCAGTAGATCATCGGCAAACTACAGTTTATGTATGGGTATTTTTGTAATAGGAAAGTACTGGCGCAAATGTAGCTCGAAACCCTTACGATGCTGGAACCTGGGGGCATATTAGCAAGACCGGCGATAAAATTATCGCCGTTTTAGCGGCAGGAAACTGCCGCTAAAACGGCGATAATGGGCTTGCTAATATGCGTTATAGAATTCCAATAGAAGCCCAGGTTAGATGTCCTGCACATCTAACATGGGCTTCTATTGGAATTCTATAACGCATATTAGCAAGCCCATTATCGCCGTTTTAGCGGCAGTTTCCTGTCGCTAAAACGGCGATAATTTTATCGCCGGTCTTGCTAATATGCCCCAAGTTCTTTATTATTATGTCTTAGCTTTCAGAGCAAACGTTATCTCCTCCGTCTTCCTCGCCACAGTAATAACATGTTGAGCTTTAGTCTCCTACAGAAACTTCCAATAAAAAGTTAGCACACTAGTTCCCAATCTCTCCAACATGGCTGACTTCCTCTTCGTCCGTACACTATAAAAAAGGAAGTAAACCCAGAACTGTTTTTTTGTTTCTACAAGGAAACCTTCAAGATTTCAAGGTTTGCAGGTAAGGGGTTCGAGGTCTTGCGATTGCAGACTCATATATCCCATGAGGTGTAGGTATTTTTATAGCATACTCCGACCTTGTCTTGTTTTAGGGCGGTTGATTATAAAAAAAATTTCATTTTTTACCCCCTTAAATGCACTCCCCATTACCTGTGCCTTAGCGAGGCTGTGGGGAGCGTGATCGTGCAGTCGCTTTGGTCTCTTTGAACAGCCGGATGAGGGGCGCATCACGATGCCAGTATCGCGCTCAGCTTGAGCAAGCACAGCCAGCAGTCTGGCATCATATGGGGGTGTGCGCGAGCAGCGGAGTCAGTGTTTTAATGCTTCTTTGGGCCTTGTAACAGGCTCTGTAATGACTACAAGGCCTTGGATTAAGGAGACCCACAGACACATAGCCACACAGTGTGCAGATCTGGGCCGGAAGCCTCGAACGACCTCCGCCCGTTTATTTATGCTCTCTGGCCACGCCTGGCCAGAGAGTGATACAATGTGTGCAGGTCCTTCCGGGCTACGGATCTCGCTGAGATACCTCTCTCGGCATCTAGACCGCTACATCCCATCACAAGTCAGTGTTCAAACATAACAATAACATTAACACATAAAGTCTGTTAACCGTTGACTTGGTCTTGGATTGGGTCTCAGGTCGTATCTTGGGTGACGATCTGCTCGAGTCACCAGATTGTTGCTCGGTGAAGGAGTGCTGGGGGTCGCATTCGTCTCAACATCTGCTGCCACGGGTGACGGTGGGCTCGCCGCGGCTTGTTCTCCAGCCGGACCAAGTGACAGGTCTTCCGTCATTGTGTCTCCACCTTCTGCCTGGTGGGAGTACGTGTGGCTTGAATCAAAGTCATGTACTTGTTTAAACCAGGATATGTTCCGGGTGATGGTTTCGCCACCCTTTTGAGCCGTGATAGCAGTTACGTTGATCTTCAACACGGTCCACGTCCCAGGCTCATATGCTGTGCGGAACTTCCCTCTGCTCCGTCAGTTTCTCACCAGTACTATGCATCCTGGCACGATGATTCTGGTTTTGGCCCTCCTTTTCTTGTTGGCCCACTCGTTGGTCGTTGCTCTTCGCGCTTGGGTGCTGGTGGGGTCATAAGGTTCTGGAGCCCAGCCGTCGGCGGCGGGTATGGTGTCCCGTCGGGGCCCAGCTAGCATCAGGGACCAGGGAGATCTTTGTGTCGTGCAGTGCGGGGTGCTGCGGTACTCGCGCAGGAACTTGTGCAGCGCCATTTCAGGGTTGGTCTGCTCGGAGACTGCAATTCGCAGGATCTTGTTCAGGGTCCTCATGAAGCGTTCGGCTTCTCCATTGGCTTGGGCCATTGGGGAGTGATGCGGTGGTGATGAACCCCTAGCAGCGCCAACATGTTCTTGAATTCTGTCCCTTGAAATGGGGACCCATTATCGGTCTTGATTTCATGAGGTAGACCGAATAGTGCGAATGTCTTTTCCAGGACTGGTCTCAGGTCAGCAAAGGATGTTGACGCAATTACTTCGACTACAGGATACTTGGTGTGGTTGTCGATCACCACTGCTGTTACTCGACCGTGCGGGAAACTCCCGAAATCCAGGCTTATTCGTGACTATGGGGACGTGGCCGGATCTTCTGTTATCACTGGGCGGGGCATTCTTGGCTGCTTGTGCGCTGGCATGGCCAGCAGTTCCTTACTAATGCGTCGACGGCGGCTTCAAGTCCTGGGAACCACACCTTTTCTCTCATGTGAGACTTCATCCATGTAGTCCCTTGATGTCCTTCATGAGCTAGGGAGGTGGCTCGTTCTTGCAGACTCGTCGGAATGACTAGTCAAGAGCCTCTTAGTATCACTCCATCTGCTGCGGTGCTTAGCTCATCTCGCACCTTCCAGAATTTCCCTAGCGGGTCTTTGTCTGTTCCATTCCATCCATGTGCTCCGTGTAGAAAATCCTCCCAGGATCCCTTTTGGAGTGACTTCAGTAGTCGCATGAGTACCGTATCACTGCTGGTCTCTTGTCTGATCTCATCTAGAGTGAGAGCTCGCAGACAGGCCCACTGAGACACCATGTCGACATATTCTTCTGTCTTGAGTTCTTAGTTGCCACCGTCTCTGGCTGCCTCTGGCGGGTGTCGCGACAAAAAGTCTGCAGGAATTTTCGCTCCAGGGCGGTATACTAGCTCCATGCGGTAGTGCTGCAGCTGTATCGCCCAGCGCTCGATCCGCAGCGGGGGATGTGGTGCGGTCCCTCTGAACAGCGGGACGAGTGGCTGGTGGTCGGTCACTACTCGGAAGGGATGTCCGCTGACGTATAAGTGGAAATGGTTGCAGGCCCACTTGATAGCTAATGCTTCCCTTTCGATTTGGGGATACCGGGCTTCAGTTGGTGTGAGAGCCTTGCTCGCAAACACAAGTGGGGTCCATTTTCCTGGTTCCGTCTCTTGGGTCAGGAGGGCTCCGAGCCCGATTGGACTGCCGTCCAGCAGGAGGTCTGTCATCCGTGCGGTGTTAAAGTACGCCATGGTAGTTTTACCGAGGAGCGCTGCTTTGATCTTTTGGAAGGCGTCTTCCTTTTCTCGGTCCCACTTCCAGGCTGCGTCCTTCTTCGTCAGGGCACGTAGCGGTTCCGCTAGTGTGGCTAGGTTCGGTATGAACTGCCCGCAGTAAGTGGCCATCCCAAGGAAGCTTTGGACTTCTGACGCGGTCGTCGGAGCAGGGGCTTGTTGTATGGCTTGTGACTTCTTCGGGTCTACTCTGACCCTGTCCTGGCTAAACACGTAGCCGAAGAAGTCAATGGATTTCTGGAAGAACGAGCACTTCTCCCGGTGAAGGGTGATTCCGTGTTCAGCCAGGCATTGGAGCGTGGCTCGGAGGTGGCGACGGTGTTCTTCCATTGTTGCCGAATGTATTAGAATGTCATCGGTGACATTTAGCACCCCCTGGAGTCCTGACAGTATTTCCCGGATGGTGTTCTGGAATATTTCTGCCGCTGACGAGATCCCAAAATTCAGTCTTTTGTAGCGGCGCAATCCTATATGGGTTGAGAAGGTTGTGATGTATCGGCTCTCCTCGGCTAGCCTCAGCTGATGGTATCCCGCGTTGAGGTCGAGTTTGGAGAACCAGCGGGACCCATTTAGGTCAGCCAAGATGTCATCGACAGTTGGTGTCAAGTGTCTTTCGCGTTTAATCGCCTGGTTAGGTAGGCGCATGTCGATGCAAAGTCGAATTTTGCCAGGCTGTTTTGGTTTCTCTGCGATTACCATGGGAGACACCCACGATGTTGGCCCGGTGACCTTCTCTATGACCCCTAGTTGTTCGAGGTGTTAGAGTTCTTTCTCAACAAGTGGCCTGAGGTGGAACGGTATCCGCCTGTGTCTTAAGGCTACTGGCTTCACTGCCTTGTCTATGTGTAGTTTGATCGGAGCTTTCTTGATGCATCTGAGTCCCTCAAAGAGTTGTGGAAAGAGTTCTAGTATATCCTCCGTTTGTAGGGCCTTGATTGCATTGGCGAACGTGACCAAACCGAGATCTTCGGCCGTGTGGCTCCCCACCAGGATATCGGCTTCTCGTCAACCACGTGAAACGTGGTCGTGACTACGTGGCCCTCCGCTTTTACCTGGACCACCATCTTGCCCTTGAGCGGTAGTGGCGTTTGACTGCCGTACGTGAGGATTCTTACATACGATGGGGATAACACTGGCCTTGGGTTGAGTCATCTGTACTGCTGGCACCCCATCACGTTAACGGATGCTCCCATGTCAATCAGTGCGGAGACCTGGGACCCGGCGATGTTGAGGGCACAGGTGGGTTGCAGGCGTCTCCTCTGCTTGAGGTCACTGGCAAATGAGATGAGGTAGCACTCGCCTTCCTCATCTATCGATGAGTCTTCTAGATATTGTCTTGGTCGCGCAGGCGTACGTGTTGTCTTTGGGTTCTCAGAGTTCTCAAGCGAGAGGTGTTTTACTGCCCTTGACGGTGGTCATCGTCCTCGGGCTCCTCGGTTTCGCGGGCCTCATCTGCATGCCACCGCAAAATGGTTGGGGGTACCGCACTTGGAACATGTTCGCCCTTGCGCCGGGCACTCTTCCTGTGGGTGTTCTTCTCTACCACAGTATCCGCAACATGACCCTTGCGTGCTTCTCCCTGGCCTCCGCCCATGGGCACCTCTGCTTTGGGTGCGAATGGCATCCGTCCTTTCTGTTTTGATCGTGACTGGTTTCTCCGCCTGTTGGGTCAGGGCGATGTCCATTGCCATTGATCTGGCGTCAGACAGCTCAGGCGACCTGGCTAGAATGAGGATATCTTCTATGGTGATTCCGGGTTGGCGTAGGATAAGTTTCCGAAGGTTCTTGTTACTGCACCCTTGTATTACCTGGGCTCTCACTTCTTTATTCTGGTCGTCGTCCGTACACGTACTCGCTAGCTCGCGCAGCCACGCGTGGAACACGTCCATTGACTCTCCTTCCCTCTGCCGTGCTTGTCGCAGTTTGAACCTCTCGTAGTCTGGGTTCAATTGGGGGTCAAAGTGCGCGTTCAGGGCTGTCACTGCTGCGTTGTAGTCATTTGGCGGGCCGGTATTCGGTAGGTGGGCAAACAACTTGTAAATCTCTTCGCCAGCGAAGTGTAGTAGTAAGGACCTCTTTATTGTGCCATCTGTTTCCCGTGTCGCCGTAAAGTAATTGTCTAGCCTGCTGATCCATAGTGTCCATCTGGGCGATGCTGTGGCCGGGTCGATGAGCTTGCTGAATGGAGGTAGTGCATTAATCTGGGAGTGTTGTGGTGCTGGCTGCACAGCTGGGGGTCCAGGGTGCTGGGCCTGCGGTGCTTGTGGTGGTGCTGCGTGTGCTCCCTGTTCTGTCATCTCCGCACCTTCACCGTGTGCTGTTTCTCTGGTGCGGCGCTGCTGTATGCTTCCCCCTCACTGTGCCTTGTGCTATCCCTCTTCTGGGCCACGGACTTTGCCTTGCCTTTCACTTTGTTATTCCCTTTTAATTTTTCTCTTTTCCTTTATTTCTTCATTAATTGTCCCTTTGTCTTTGGGCTGACTGGCTCTGGGCAGCGGTTCTGACGCAGGCCTCTATCTACTGGGCCGACAGCGGGCCCGAGCCACGTGTTCTCTGCAGCTGGGAGGTAGCAGGTGTCAGTCTGCGCATGCGCGCGTCACTGCGGGTGATGCGGGTGCAGGATCGAGCCTCCTCTGGGATCGCACCGTGCCGTGCAGCCTCCACGCCGATGAGCCGGGCCAGGTAGGGGCAGGCGCTCTCCTGAGTACTATGACGCTGCGTCCGTGTGTACAGTACGAAGCTGGGGCTTCTGCTTTACCCAGGCACGGTGAAGGCCGTCCATTGATCCTCAGAGCCTGATGGTGTCGGCCGGCCGTCCTGCCGCGGCACTTCGCTCATGTGCAACGCTGCGGAGACCTCAGCCGTCGCACCTCCGGGCCGTCGGGCGGGGAACAGGCAAACAGTAGGCAGATCAGGCGGGCACAGCTGCGTGGGGACAAGGGGCGCCCACCCTGTAGTGTAGCTCCTATTTCCCTAATAGGCTCTGCGCATTGGAATAATATCCCCTATAGGTTTGACATAGGACTAAGGTCAGTATGTCCCTATCGAGTATATTAAACGTAATTACTTGTGCCAGCAAGCTCAGAGGCCACTAGAAACTCCTTGTCAAACAAGAAGGGAGTAGTTTCTGGCAGCCGCAAAACATGACAACTTTGTTTCCCTTTAGAATCAGAACGTGTCCCAGAGTCGTGGAAACAATAGATAACTATTTCACTCAGCTCAGTCGTGCATACTTAGTTTTCCTCAAAGTTACACAGAAAGAATAGACGGGCGTTTCAATAAAAGATTTATTGAACAGTCTTGTTTCTGGTGTAAGTTAAATGTGCTGTTACGATCACAAGACAGTATGCAAGATAAATAATGTACAGCGTAAGCAGTAGAAATAAATAATACTGCGCTAGCATGATCTTTAGCAGATATTCATTTACATAAATAACATAGACTAAAAATGCGAGTACTCTTACGATGCGGTTCTAAGTTAATTCTACCCCAATGTACCTAACCTAACCTAGGTGTAGGGAGAGGTATGAAGTAGGTGAAGTATTCCTTACTATAGTATACTAAGAGTATGTTAAGCCTAGTATGCCAAGTATGCCAAGAGTCCCTCTAGGTTCTAGCCAGCTCCATACCTTAAGAATGAGAGAGGTGGGAATCTCTTGCCAGATTCGAACTCCAACACCCCGCGAGGGAAGTTAGATCACTGGAAGCTGGACTCTCTGTGTGCAAGGATGACAGCGTCTTCTCAGTGCGTCAGGCCGGGAAACGGGCTCCTCTGAAGTCGAGGTCTCCTCTCATTTACAGGGGCTAGGGAAGGTATATTTATACCTGAGAGGTACCTCAGAATGTTAGCATTGACGTGAATCGGACAGCGGAAGACGTCATGAATGAACCCCTAAGGTATAACGGTTCATGCATAATATATGAGTCCTTGAAGAAATCAATAGTCCTGTGCTAGGGAAACTCCCGCAGCCTAAGGGTCTGTTCTTCAAGAACTCGTTGTGACGTTAGGGTGGACGGATGTCGGAGACCATGCCTGTATTTGGAGTGCACGGTTTAATGCCTAAATAAGGACTGGGATTTTATGCCTATATAAACTATAGATAGACAGACAGACAGAAAGATAGATAGATAGATAAGAGTGGGTCTAGGCAGGTCAAGAGACTTCCACTAACTGATAGCTCGTGTGATGCCTGCTGTAGTAATGGGAGCCTGCAGTACAGTTTTATATGAAAGGGGCCACGCCTACGCATGCACCACGGATTTATGGGAAACAAGCAGATCCGTGTACGGATCCCAGGAGAGGACAAAACGCCCTCCGCAGCCCCTACCAAGTAGCCAGAAGCATGGTTAGGTTAGGAGGCGGATGTAAAGTCTACCATTTGGTCTGAAGTTATACTTGGATTTGTGGGGGGAAGGGGGAATCCCCGCGGAATTTCCATCCACTGAAATTGTTGCCACAAACCTTACAATGCAATGCATTCGTGTCCTATTTTTCCACTGTGAAGTGCGTACTTTGAACGTCTTAAAATGGCCACTCGGCGAATGACGTCACAGCAGACCTCAAAGCACAACCACGCATCATCACACGAAGGGGCATTCTGGAATGCTTAATGTTAGTGATTGCTGGTGACGGCTTAGACCCCCACACACACACATACACGCACACCCATTTCCCTAGCATATATTTAGTAGGAACATTCTTTTTTCAAATTTTCGGCTCAGCAGGCTGCTGAAAATAATACCCCCCACCCCACGAAGACCTGAAGGGCTGTGTGTATGTATCTCACATTACTTCATACACAGCAGTACCTGCCAGTCCCGACCCGCCTCCTAGCCCCCTGTCCCTTGTTGCCCTTTGACTAAGCACTCCTTCTCCCCTTGTTGGGGAAAGATCCAATATTCATACTCTGGAGTCTCAGTGACCCCTCTGAGAGAGTCCACAGCGTCAAGGGAGCCACGCACAGTTGAGGTATGGTATGGCGCCCCTACCAAAGCACTCCCTCTCCCCTTGTTGGGGAAGGATCCAGTAGGTAGGCCTTGGAGTCTCAGAGACCCTCTGAGAGAGTAACTGTGTAAAGGGAGCCTCACGCAGCGGAGATGTGGGAATGTTACCACTTCCCTGGGATCACAGCTACCGGACCTTGGACGCGGCTTTTACCCGTTTACTGGTTTTGCCCCCTTCACCCTCCCCCTCTTTTTCATGCTCTCTCTCACTCTCCCCACCGCTTTCCCTCTTTCATTCTTTGTCTACCTCCTCTGCTCCTATCCCCTCTCCCCTGAATCTCTCCCCTTGCCTGCTACGCCGCCTAGCCCCCTGTCCCTTGTGCCCTTTAACTAAGCACTCCTTCTCCCGTTGTTGGGGAAAGATCCAATTTTTATACTCTGGAGTCTCAGTGATCCCTCTGAGAGAGTCCACAGTGCCAAGGGAGCCACTCACAGTTGAGGTATGGTATGGCGCCCTTGCCAAAGCACTCCCTCTCCCCTTTTGGGGAAAGATCCAGTAGGTAGGCCTTGGAGTCTCAGAGACCCCTCTGAGAGAGTCCACTGCGTAAAGGGAGCCTCTCGCAACGGAGTTGGGGGAATGATACCACTTCCCCTGGGACCACAGCTTACCGGACTTTGGACGCAGCCATTACTCGCCTACCGGTTTGTGCCCCCGTCACCCTCCCCCTCTTCTTTCATGCTGTATCTCTCACCCTCCCCTCCTCTTTCCCTCCTTCATTCTCTGTCTACTTCCCCTGCTCCTACCCCCTCTCCCCTGAATCTCTCCCCTTGCCTGCTTTTTCCCTTACATATATGTCCTTACTGTTTGTCTCGACCTAACATATAACTATGTAGCTATGCTCTAATAACTGTGCAACCTTTGTAACAATGTAACCTGCAACTATGGTCTGATACTCATGTAAAGCGCTCTGATACCTCCGGGTCTAGCCAGCGCTATATAAAACCTTTCAAAACAAATAAAACAAATAAGGGCAGGGCAAATTGTGCCTATATAAGGACATGATACAGGAAAGCCCGTGTATGGACACCCTAAGAGGAATACAACACCCACTCCACTTTCGTGTGTTTGATAATACTAAAATGCTAAACATTTAAAATGCTAAACATTAAATGGAGTACCGCATATTGCTAAAATATTTCATAAAACCATTTAAAAGGTATTTAAAAACCTATTAGAATGCAAAAGGTACTGTACATTATAAGCATTGCTTTTCATTTCAGGCATATATTTAAAATAAAATGCAATATAAATGAAATAAGCAGTAATATTTACATGTGACAAAAAAAATGATCGATAAGTTTTTCAAAATCAAAGTCATTTCATGTCATGAAAATTAATGAACTGTTTTAGACACACAAAATGACTAAGTGTCCGTGGAAGTACCGCGAAGTCTGTACTATAAGGCTAGTTCTACTTTAAGCAGATTGAAGTGCCATTTTAGTTCGAAAAAATGGGGAAAAGTTAAAATTTGGAAGAGTTCCAAGTTTTTGAAATATGAAGGCCAAATTGTTACTGCATCTCTGGAACACTGTATGCTGAATCAGAGTCAGTTTACGGGTCTGGTGTAAACATGAGATCATCTATTTCTGTAGACAAAATATCGTCCACTGAAGTTGGTGTCAGTTGGAACACCTCGTGTAGTAGATTAATTGCACAGAGATGTGAAGCATCGCTTTCAGCATAGGTTGCCGCAGCAATGTTCGCGTCCGTTGTTACCTGTGTGCCTGTAGATCTTTCTCGTACCTCAGCAGCAGCCGGAAGCGTCTGTGAGATCTCAATGAATGCTGACATCAGGATTGGTAGCCTCTGGGGACAACACAGAGCATGGGCCGTTATCGGGACCAGCAGAGTATCGACATCCGTTGGCGTTGCTGATGGAAATGTCAGACAGGTGTCCAACACGCATTCTTCACCGCATAGCAGGCATCGTAGAACAGGTAAGATGCAATCTTGCCAGATTGGTCTGAATGACAGGAACCACGTGGTATTCAGGTCCCGTAGACGAGTCATGCCCAATAGCTGTACTATTCGCTCACGGCACTTTCGTTCAAGGAGAGCTTTCTCCATTTCGCTCGGAGTGATGTCCGCGAATAGGCTGGCCATAGCACAATAGCAGGAAGAGAAATAGAATTCCGGCAACAAGTGCTAGAATTAATGGTATGCCACCAAACACCGAATGTGCAAAGTTCGGGATTATTCCGAGTATTGCCTGGAAAGCTGCTAACAGACCGGAGCAGATGCTCTTAAATACATGTACAATTCCGGTGGTATCAGACATGTTGAAGATATGTCCTATCATTTCCACGAAATGTATAGGGCAGTTTGTACGTATTAAAGTCTGCATCTCAGCCGAAGTCCTTGCTATTTGTAGATCATAGGTTTCTTTGGCCGAGGTCAAAGGCACTGTTTGCTGTAAAAGCATGGCTTTCATTCTGCTCAAAGTATCAAATCTTATAAAAGAGACGCTCAGCGAAGGCCATAGAGGCGACTCCCTGACTGTGTCTATTGGGGCAAACAATACTTGCATACAGCAAGTGACCCTGGAGTTGACCGTTACTAGATATGGGATGCCTGGCAACATGCCGCAGACACTCTGATCATTCAACATGAGGTAACTCCCATTAGAAAGTTGTCCAAACGTTGGATTAATCACAGCAGCTGGTGTACCCTGTTGATGGCAAGACAAATTTGCCACAGAACCATTACAAGCCCCGTGTAAAGAAATGTCCTGACATATAAGTAAACCGCTCAGTGCACGTTTACAGTGTGTACCGCTCAAAAACCCTTCACGATCCCCACTCCAACATCTATATGTATACGGTAAATCCCAAGATGTCTTAATGTATTCCTTACCCAACCTTTCATATTTGCCTGCTTGCATTTGTCTGAGGCAATACTGAAACTGAAAAGTAGTCACAGGTAATGTGATTTTGCCATGAATGAGCCATTCTGTAGCTGGTTTTTCTGCCACTGTGAATGGTAACTTTTCCAGTTTTTCAATGCTCAGCACTGTATACTTTGCTCCTTTTTGTGCCAGTTCGATCTGTTTATCAGTTAGATTGTATTCTGCAAACAGAGCCGACGTGTTGAGGAAATGCCAAGGCACATAGCCCGCACGCAAAGATTGCAGCGTCCAGCTTAATAACACAATAGAACGTAATTGAGATTGGCCTTGCTGTAACATCGCCAAATCTTGTTCTAGTATGTCGATAGCAGAGGATACAATGCTGTCCAATGAATATATTCTAGAGGACAAAGTAGTTAACCCATTGTCAACCACAGAGAGGGTTTTCTCTAAATTAATACGATCAAGTTCACGTATTCGTTCTGCGGCCTCCATCTGTGACACCTTCCATGCTTCATTATAGGCAGCATAAATGCTGGCATATATGAAACGTTTTTGACGCGGTCTTCTTGGTCCAAGCAAGAAGTCCCTAAGGTCTGCGTCGTCCTTAAGTAAGGATAAGTGTTGTTTCACATCCTGTAGTGTAGATTTCTGAAGCCAATCGAGGCATAATTTTCCTACACTGTATGTTGTTACTACCCCCGGATGCTGTCTTTGGACGTATCTTGGGTCTGGCCTATGAATAGTAAAGCCCTGAGTTGTATTCAGGAATCTTTCCTGACAGTTGTTCGTGTCTGTGGGCCAGATCAACCATTTTCTCCAATCAGGATTAGATCTGTTGAGTTGTAGTATTTGGTCAACTGTCACCACTGCCTGTGTATTATTATCACTGGCAGGTGTTGGTACAGAAGGTGTTTTCATCTCTTTGATCTTGGCTAATCCAAGACAAGATGTTTGTTGGACAGTTTCATTCAAAAACATTATTTGTTCAGGGATAATACAGGCTCTAAATAAAGCTTCTATTCCCTGCACTTGCCAATCTTTAGTACCCCAGACAGTTTTTGTGTCTATTGTGTCTTTCCATAAGTCGAAACCCTGTCTAGACAGTTGGGCAATAAATGCTGCAGAGTAAATCTGTTTTGTATTAGTTAACATAATTTTCAGTCCTGTTTTGTTTACATTTTTATAGTAAAACGTTTCTGGATCAGATGTATTGTAACCTGAAAAATATGGAAACTTGTTCGCAAATGTTTTTGAACTACCTTGTGGTGGTGTAGGACAATGCTCCCATTGGTTAAACATAAACACATTTCTTGGATATGCAGATTTATGCAAATAATGATGACCGTAGTGGTTGTAACAATACATTTGTTCATAGTCTGATGAACACTCTAAATATTCATTTTTAGAAAATGCAGCAGATTTTTCTAGGTCAAACATTATGTCGTTAACAGTCTCAAAGTCCCAATCATCAGAATAGGTACTGGACGAAATTAGATCACTTAGTGAAATTTTAAACAAATGTGGAATGTTCAATTGTTCCGTCGGGCCAAGGATATCAAAATCTGTTTTGTCCCACACTATACCATCCTGTATAGGAACGGCTGTGATGTTCACTGATGACAAGTCTCTTGCTTCACGATGGGAAGATTTATGAGGTTTCAAAAGTACGTTCACGTCTTTTCCTTCAGTATTCACATGGATGTATCTGCCACTTATAAGCACGCTCACAGTCGTAACCAAAGCTAGCCAAAGCAGGAAAACAAAAAGTCCAGATATGATCCAGAGTTCAATCCATGGTGAAACCAGATAAGTCTTTTTCATAAAGTGAAGAAAGTCTTGTAGTTGCTGCTTGAATTTCAAGGATGCTGGCGTCGTTTCAGGTTCGCTTGGATCTTCCGAGAACGTATCAAAGTTAATGAAATAGCCAGAAGCAGTTCTATCAATTGTTGGAATTGCATCAGGATTTGAGGAAATCACTGGAACCAGTTCATCACTTGCTACATTGGTGTAGACAGGTGTATTTGGACGAACTGTTAATTGATTTTCAAGAGGGATGAGTTCCATTGCATTGTTGCTTAGTCCTTCATCTGTTACTGCTGAATTCTCGATTGTTATCAGTCTTTCAGTCTGAACCTCTTGGATAGTAGCGAGAGGAGTGCGTCTGCTACTAGGTCGGAGTCCACGTGGTCTACTATTTAGTATTGGCCACATACTGTGGTTTGATGAGGTTGATGGACACAAATCTTTTCTCCTTTTTTCCAGCAAGGGGCGGCAGAAGTACTGTTCTTGTTCTTTGAACTGCTAGGACAGGTACTGGTTGTCTGTAAGAAGGTCCAAATTCCTTCTTGTCTGCAATTTTTTCTCTGACTAGATCCCCAACTTTTGGAATCCAGACAGGCCTTGCTGGGACCGCCGATTTTTCCCCAGTGGTGGTTGGCTGCAGCAATTCGTTGCTTTGTTTCGTTCTTAACTCATTCAGTTCCTGTAAAACAGCCAAACGATCTTTGATATCAAATGTTTTATTTTCCACCACTGTGCCTACGTTATCGAGATCTGGTACCCACATTCTTGTCCCAAATAGGACCTCATATGGAGTGACCCCCCCTAGAGAACTTCTTGGCAGATTGTTTAATGAGCGCTGGACCCCATTGAGTTGTTTGACCCACCCATCACCCGAACCTAATACCCTAGCTGTTATAGACTGCTTTATGTCCCGGTTTTTCCTTTCCACAACCGAATTTCCCTCAGGATGGAATGGAGAGGAGTACCGCAATGCAACGCCCAGACTGGCCATGGCTTCTTTGTAAGCCCGAGAGCTTAATGCAGGGCCCTGGTCAGAATGTAGCGTGCCTATTGCGTATGTGCCGATAAAGACTCGCAAATCTTTTATAACAGTTCGAGCGTCAGCCGAGCGCTGAGGCCATATCCATAGGAACCTTGATTCAGTATTTGTGGGATTGCACTTGTCCAGTAGGACGCAGGTGCATAGATAGTCTAATGCTGTCTAACAGTGGTGTCTGTACTGGGTTGCCGCATTCGCAGCATGGTGTCCGGTGGCTCTCTCGCTGTAATTTACAGTCTAAACAGTTGTTGATGAATATGTGAATGTCTGTATTCATTCCAGGACACCAGTACATCTCTTTTAACGTCAAAATTGTTTTAGAGATCCATTGATGTGACAGACCCTCCCCCAAATGTGTTTCATAAATCAAGGCTGCTCTACGTTCCGTGTTTGGAATTACCCTATCCCCCACTCCAGGAATTCGAGCAAAAGGAACGTTGTTCGCATCAATTACATAAGAGTACTTGAGTGGAAACTTTTTTGGTAACGCTGAACTGCTGCCCTTGCTTGAAGCATTGACAGCCAACATTATCTCACCGTCTATTTTTGTTTTTGAACGAGTGATCGCAGCTACGGAAGCCGTCTGAACAGCCCCCTTTGCGGCTTCATCAGCCAATGAATTCCCTGCAACGTGAACGCCATCACGCTGATGACTCAGTGTGTGGATCACGTGAGCCTTTGGTAGTTCGTTTTTCAACAGAACTACTTGTTCCCAAAGCATTTTGTGCTTTATTGTGCCACCTTTCGCATCTTTGAAACCATTTTCAAGCCAGTTTTGTATATATTCATTATACGACTGAACACAGTAAAGGAATCGCACACTATTAGTGTGGGAATTCTCGATCTGTACTTTCAAGTGCCAGTTTGAATGCTTGTAGTTCAGCTCGCTGAGCTGTACAATCTCCTAGAGATTGAGTTTTTGTGACCATAGGTCTGAAGACGATTGCACATGCTGCACTGTAAGCTTGCTTACTCCCTGTTGCGGGCTGTGCGGATCCGTCAGTGTAAATTATGAATTCGTACTGATCGAGAGGCAGAATCTCAGTGGGCAGAGGACATTATTGTTCATATTGCAGGAATGCTTGTGTTTTTAAATCGGGATCAAAAACATATTCAACATCTGTTGCAGCAAGAGAATTAACCCATTGTATCCATCTTGAATGTAATGCTTTAGCATTTGGAATGCTCGCTTTTGTGACCGCTTCTAAAGCTGGTACTGGGGTTACAACAATAATGCGTTTCCCTTGGGCTAAGGCTCTTTCTTTTGCTACAGCGGTTTGAACTGCTGTCAGAATTTTTTCAGTTGAACTGAAGCGCATTTCCGCTTGTGTGTACAAGTGCGATTTGTATGCGATTGGTATTTTTTCACCCTCATTGAATGTTAAGTAGGTGAATCCGCATTGACCCGAAATTATTCGGATCACCAAATTGCGTTGACTTACGCGTGTTTGTAAGTGATTTGTTGCTAACATGTTAGCCTGGAGTGAACGCAAAATTTCTGTGTGTTCCTGTGTCCAGTTTTTGATTGAAAAATCAGGTTTGATTAATGCGTAGAGAGGTTTAACCCTTTCTGCGTAATTTAGAATGTATGTTCTTCCAAAATTTAGGAAACCCAGGATGGATTGTAAGTTTTTTAGCGTTTTTGGAGGTTGGAGCAGCGCACATTTCTCTAGAAAGTTAGCTGCCAAGCTCTTGCCTTCACTTGAAAGCTCATATCCTAGAAATAGGACATTGAGATGGGCAATTCGGGACTTTTTAAAGTTGAACTTGTAGCCCTCAGAGGCGAAGCCCAGTATAATGGTGCTTACCCTGTTCAAGTGTTTTTCCAGGTCATCGTCTGTCAGATAGATGTCATCGACATAGGACAATGCCTCATTGTCATAAATTTGTAGTAACTCCGTTACCCTCACAGAGAATAAACCTGGGCTGTTCTTGAACCCTTGTGGGAGTCGACAAAAGTGACGCTGGGTCCCCATTATGGAGAATGCTGTTAAGTACCTGCTTTCAGGTGCTATGTTTTGACAAAAGAAACCATTTGAGATGTCTAATGTTGTTTTGTATTTTTTACGCACAATGTTATTCATTAATGCTGTGCTATGTGCATTTTGCACTGCAAAAGTTTTAGAACAAGTGTTTAGGTGTCTGTAATCCAAAACTAGACGATATGTATTGTCTGGTTTGGAGACAGGAAACAAAGGATTGTTCATTGAGGAGGTGCATGTTTCAATCACCCCTTGGTATTCAAGTTGATCTAAGATCTCCCTGACCTGTTTTTTAGCTTCTTGCTTTATTGGGTACTGCCTCTGTGCAGTTGGTTCATGTTTCAGATGTATTTTATGGTGAGGTGAGTCCTCATCCCATCCTACATGATTTTTATATAATGCTGGGGCCTGGGCCACTGCCCATTTCCTGGCATATGTATATTTTAGGTGTATTGGAATATGGTTGGAGAAGGCAGGCATAATAATGTCCTCGCCGTGTGGGCACTCCCTGACAAATTGTGGTGGCCAGTCTTTTTCTGCTAGAAGTATGTCATAGCCCCTTGATAGTCTTTCCCAAAAAAGTGCTTTCACCTGTCTAGGTATGTCTCCCTCCATCCGGAGTGTTATTTCATATAACTTTTGTGGAGTACTAACCCTGGTGTCTACAGTCTCTACTGTAATGTACTCATTCAAGTCCACTATCTCCAGAAGTTCCTTCAGGTTCTGGCGAGCTATTGTGACTTCTGCTGCACTGTCCAGCATTGTCTGAGCCCATTCTCCGTTCTTGAGTTGTGTTCTCAGTATTCTCGGCATGTCTGATCTTCAGACCTGCTACTTTCTTTTTGGAGAATTGAGGTTTTGTTTTATTTTTTGAAGCGTGTTTGTCGTCTTTCGATTTCACGCGTTCTTCTCTATGTTCTGACCGTCCTCTTCTTTCCGAAGTCTGTGATGAGATCTGAAAGGGACGAGAGGAACGTGTATCAGTATCTTGATACCTGTCAGATATTTTCAAATTATCCCTATTCCTGAGGTTATACCTCCTTTCAGAGGGCTCCTTTTGAGGAGACCTACCTCGGGATTGAGAACGTTTCTCGTTTGAATTTTATTTGTTAGTCTCCCACTTCTTTTTAGAAGATGTAGGAGGTTGTTTAATAGAGTCCTTCTCAGGACTTTCAGATAGTTTTGGCTTCACTGGTCTTCCACCCAAACTATCTCTGCCTAATTCTGCATAAGATTGTTCTATAATTCTGGGTAGCTCTGTTTGATGTTCTGTAACATCGAATTCCCTTAACTTTTGGCAGATCGCCACTGCTGCTGCCTCCCCTTTAATATTAGATAATATTATTGTTGAGACCTGGTCGAAATTTTTCAGTAATTTCATACCTAAATTTAGAGCAGGCTCTGCCCCGTATTCGTTTTGAATTTGTTTCAGGACGTCTGGTATTACCGCAATTGACGGGATGCCATGTGTTTTAGTATAGATGGCAGCAAAGACTGAGCCCCAAGTGGTGCAGTCTTCCAGTTGTGGTGTGATCCCCATCGGTAAACTGATTGTTAGTATTCTGTGTTTCTCATACGGGCTAGTATTTGGAAATACTGCTTCGATTTGAGTAATTTTTTGAGCTATCCAAAATGAAACCTGCTCACGTTTTGTGGGCATTTTACCCATGACTGCGTATAGAGTCTGTGGTGTAATTTTTAGTGTATTCTCCTGTTGAGGAGTTTGATTTGGAAGTGTCAATGGTGGTTGGACTGTGAAAGTCCGCATGACATATTGGACCAATTGTCTGTAGATTTTTATTAACTCTGTAAGTTGAGTAAGTAGTTCCTCATCTGACATTATATCAAGTTCAGAATGAGGTGTGTAGCCGGCTAGAATCGGCCATGTTGCTCCTGGTCTACCTAGTGGACCGAGCCTGGTAATGTTTCTGTGATGTTTTAGGGCACCTTTAAACCAGAGCTGATGCTCCTGGTATGTTAATGGGATTTCTATATCCTCGAAAGGAATGTATTCCTCTGGTGGATCATCTTCTTTGTAGAAGTGAAACATTTTTGTAACTGGATTGGATTCAGGAAATATTACCCATGAATAGAATACCTCTGTCTGAAAGGATTCGTGTGCCTCTATCACGAAAACTGCTCTACCGCCTCTTGGTGGTAGACCATGTTTTATAAGTTTTAGAGTGATGGCTCTTCTTAAGTTTGGATGGATGTCTATAACACCCTCCTCGGTTTCATTTAAACCTGTAATGTTAAAAACTGCTGCTTAGGCTGGGTCAGCCGCAGCTCCACCGTTTCTGGTGGCATCGTCCCCATTTAAGGACATTTTGTTATTTTTGAAAAATGTAGAACAAGTTTCAAGGAGACAAAGATAAGGTGCACAATATTTTGGAACAGTGTATCCTTCAACGTTGATCAAACCAAACAGCTAATTTATAGGGTGCTTCCCTATGTAGCCGTGGCGGATACTTAACCCTGCCCACTTCAGACGTCTTTTGGAGTATATGGGTAGGGGTCTCTGAGAGAAAAAAGCACGGCTGAGTTACTCAGTATCTAGCGTTAAATTACCGCCTTACCAAATGTTGGGCGCCATGTAGTGTAGCTCCTATTTCCCTAATAGGCTCTGCGCATTGGAATAATATCCCCTATAGGTTTGACATAGGACTAAGGTCAGTATGTCCCTTTTTTTTTTTAAATTCTTTTTATTTTTTAAAAAAGATCAGCACAAAAGCATAAACAGAGTAAACAATGAGGCATAAACCAATATCACAACAATCTGTCAAAAAATTATAATAAGTACAAAAAGAAACAAATCCATATCGGTCCACAGCACATCAAATCATATTATAATAAATATCATCGCCAATTAAAAGCAAAAAAAAAAAACCAATATATTTCACCAGATAAATCATTTTATCATAAATCTAATTAGGATTCCTTCCACCGTACCAGGGGTGACCATATGCTGAGCCCCAACCCTCTAGCCCTTTTCCCCTTTCTCTCGTAGATAGCTCTTTCAATGATAAATAATGAGAGTAACCGTGATAACCATTGTTGAAATGTGGGGGTTGAGTATCAAGCCAGGCCGAGGCAATACTTAACCGCAGAACCGCCATTGCCACAAAAAGGAATTGATATGCCGGGTTTTGCTGCTCACCACAGCTAACTCCCAATAAGATCAAAGCGGGGGTAAGCTTAACTTTCAGCCCTAATGATAAATCTAAAAATTTCATAATGGACTCTAACAGGTTTTCCAGACGTGGACAGGCCGCGAACATATGTACCAGGTCAGCTGCTAATAAGCCACACCGTGAACATGTAATACCAACTGATCCACCCCATTGTGAAATCCTTGCTGGGGTATAATACAGAGCAAAGATAGTCTTGTAATGTTGCGTTTGTAACCCAGCAGAGCAAAAGGATACCTGACCTAGTTCCAGGGATTCAAAGAACCGCTCTGATTCTACCCCCACCCGTACCTGCCATTTTCCTGCATGCTTGCCCAAATCATCCAATTTTGTTATAATTAATTCAGTATACAGGACTCCAATAAATCCCTTCGGTTTGCTCCTTATGGTATCTATAACTTTGTTCCTAGAGAAACCCTTGAGCCCCCCTTTTTTATAGAAAAAACTACGTAGCTGCAAAAATTTAAAAAAATTATTGCTATCCAGTCCAAACTCCAGCTGTAAATCCGTAAATTGGCGGAAGCCATCGTTCTGAATTAGATCCCCGGCCATCCGGATCCCTTTCTCTGACCATTCTGCCATTGTCGGATCTGAAAAGACTTCTGGAAACATAGGGTTTTTATATAACTGGGTATAATAATTAAGCCTACCTAAACCAAACTTTTTTTCAAGGCTACCCAGATTTTAAAAGCAGCCATCAGCGTCTTAAATTTTGTCTTTTTGTAATAACTGGGCTCGCTAAATTTCATAAAACAATTCTCGGCATGATCCCCTAACAATAACTTATATACATCGGGAGTCCTATTTCATCAGGATCCCCCGGAGATGTACCAAACAATATACTCATGTATTGAAGGGCAGCCGACCAATAATAAAGGCTAAAATCCGGAACAGCAAACGCCCCTCGCTCCCGAGGTAATGACATAAATCTAAGAGCCCTCCTTGTTTTCCCCTGTGCCCATATAAAACGATTAACAATATTTTCCAAGGTTATAAACCAATGTCTATCAAACTCCAAAGGTATTGCCCTGAACAGATAAAGGATTTTCGGTAAAAACATCATCTTCACCACATTACAACGACCAACTAACGATAAATGCAGATTGTTAATTCTATCAAAGTCAGATCTAGCTTTGTTTATAATTGGATGAATATTTCTCCCTACAATTTTCCCCAGATCTGCCATTATCGTAATTCCCAAATAAACTGCAGATTCTGCAACTCGAGGGTCGTCTATATTAACATGCCTATTTTTAAGAATTTGGGTTTTAGATCTATTCAATGCATACCCAGAGAGTTTGCCGAATTCTTGTGAAACTTGCTCTACAGCCCTTAGTGCAGTAAGGGGATTTGCCGCAATGATAGCCACGTCATCCGCATAAGCGAAGACTTTAGTTTCCAGGCCATGACAGACAATGGGGAGAATTTCATTATTAGCCTCAAATAAACGTATTAATGGGTCAATATATATGGCAAAAAGCAGAGGTGAGCATGGACACCCCTGTCGGGTCCCTCTCTCGGTAGACAAAAAGGACGTGTATCCGCCATTCACCCTTATTCGGGCTGTAGGTGCCGTGTATAATGTCTGTATGGCTTTAACAAAACCACACCCCAGGCCAAACCATTTCAGCGTCTCCCATAAGAAATCCCAGGAGACCCTATCAAAGGCTTCTTCTGCATCGAGCAGCAGAGCAGCCATAGGGTCCCCTGAAACCTCTGTGGCATCAAAAAGTGTAATTACTCAACGCACATGCTGCGTCGTTCCGCGGCCTACTATAAACCCATGTTGGCCAGGATGTATAGTTTTATAGAGAATATTATTTAACCTTGTGGCCATTGCCTTAGAAAAGATCTTAACATCGCTATTAATAAGCGTGATAGGCCGATAAGAACCTGGCTCTCTCGGTGGTTTACCCTTTTTCAGAAATATTATAATATCTGCACCCGCCCATGACTCTGGTATTGATCCTCCCCGTTGGGCTAACCTTATAATCTCGACCAGATCCAATATAATTATATCAATAAAAGTTTTATAAAACTCAAGAGGGATCTGGTCGGGGCCCGCAGCCTTATTA
Source organism: Calotriton arnoldi (assembly GCA_963921515.1). Classification (NCBI taxonomy): domain Eukaryota; kingdom Metazoa; phylum Chordata; class Amphibia; order Caudata; family Salamandridae; genus Calotriton; species Calotriton arnoldi. The sequence goes on along the minus strand of CAWUFW010003177.1, from coordinate 1,311,238 downwards.
GATGGCAAATTTTGCAAAGAGGTCAATATTTCCTCTTGTGTTAGAATTTCCTCAAGGGCCTCCATGTCTAAAGACTCAACCCGCTGATTAGGTATCTTCTCTAAATATTCTCGCATTATCATCGGTGTCTCTGATAATTCTTTACTATAAAGCTGTTGATAGAATTGATGGAACGACTCCCGTATCCCAGAACCATCGGTGATTAATCTCCGATCGGCATCATATATTTCTGAAATCTCTCCTAAAGAGGTCTTTTGTCTTAACCTAACGGCTAGGGTACGCCCCACCCGTTCACTAAACTCATGACAGTGCTGTTTTTTTGCCAAATAAGTTTCCGCTGCCTTCACAGCAATACGCTCCCCTGCTTCAGCCTTTTTTATGGCCAGCTGGAATATAATTTCTTCTGTAGAACTACCTGTATTAACAGCCATAGCAAGTGCCTCTTCTAGTTTCAGTAGGCTGTCTCTTACCACCTCTTCTTGTTGAACCTCCTTCTTTTGCCGAAACTTACTATAACTAGCTGTTTCCACTCTAACCCCGGCTTTAAAAGCATCCCAAACAAACCCTAAACTTGTGCTCCCTCGATTAAAATCCCAAAATACCCGAATCCAACCCTTCATATGAGAAACATATTCTGGATCATATAAGAGCCTCCGTTCGAAAGTCCATACATGGGTTTGCCTGGCCCCCCCTATAAAGCTAGCTGTTAGAACTAGGGGGTTATGATCTGAAAGTATCCTGGGTAACTTCTCAATCCTGGAATTCACTATACCCTGATGTGATACTAAAAAATAATCAAGTCGAGAAATGACCTTATGTGGTGCTGAAAAGTAGGTGCTGCCCAAATCATTAGGTTTCAGATAAGACCAGACATCCAAAAGGCCATTATTTATAATCAGGTTAGTCAAGGCCGATCCGACCCTTTTTTTCCTACCAACATATCTGCTTCCTAAGAGCCCCCAGTGTACCCCCAACCCATTAATATTAAAATCCCCGCATACAATTATAGGAGTTGACCATGTTGCAAGATCAGTGTCCAAAAATTCAAAGACTTCGGGGTCGTCCCCCGTTGATCCATAAATAGAGCATATAGTCATATTTTCCTCAGCAACTGAGCACTCAACAATCGCCCATCGTCCCCATTGATCTGCAGCTTTTTTAATAACCTTTATGTCATTTCTGCGAGTCATAATAGCAACCCCTCTTGTTCGAGTGCCCTGAGACGTATTAACCATAAGATTATATCCTAACTGCTCCATAATACGGCTTCTATTACCTTCAATGTGAGTCTCTTGGAGACAAAGAATATCAATACTCAAGGATTTAAACAAAATTGCTGCCCGCTGCCTCTTATTTGGGTCATTTAATCCACTGATATTAATTGTGCCTATTCGTAAACTCATATTATTGTGTTTCCAAGCTTCCTACCTAAAACCCCAGCCCTACCACTTCTTAGTATCTCCAAACTACATATAGATCTTACTAACCTTTTGTTAGATATTTTATAACTCCACGTACCAACCTCATCAACATGCCTCAAAAAATATATATACCTGCTTTGTGCTGAAACCGTGCCCCCCCAAACCCACAAGCGACCCCCGCCCCCACCCCCCTTACACCCCTTACAGGCAGAAAGGTCAGACATGACCTAAATATGGCTGCTGAGCTCTCGGCTCAGACCGTACCAACCCCCTCCCCGCGACCCCTCTCTATTAAATCATAGCTTTCCCAAATTTATCCAACCATATTAATAAATCAGTGACTTATAACATCTTAATACTTCTTATGAACCCAACTGTCAATCATCTGTCAGTCAAAAGAAAATTTAACATACATATACAAAAAATCCCGTCAAACCTTAATCAGCAGCGGTGGTGGCACCACCTTTTTGCAAGAGAGAGGATACCCCCCTCTGCCCTTTGGTTTCTTTTAATTCAGTGAGGTACTCTTGAGCCTTAATCTCAGAAAAAAACATCCTAACTCTCCCTTTAGTAATAACTTTTAGCCGTGCAGGAAATAGCAAAAATGCTTCACTACCCTCCCCCTGAAACAGAGATATCATCTGTCGTAAGCGCCACCTTCGTTCTACAGTCATGTGGCAAAAATCAGGCCGAGCGAAGAAGGTGTGCCCCCCAAAAGACCTCTTTGAATCGGGTCTGGCTCTATCTATTATTGCCTGTCTTAGTAAAAAGTAGGCTGAGCTTTTCTGAACATTGGGAAGCGATGAGCCCGTTGAATTTCCATCTCCCAGTTCCAGTGGGCAAGATCAGGAAAGGCACCCTTCAGCAGCGTAGTAACGAAGGCCATGATGTTCTCCCCTTCAACACTTTCCTCCAAGCCAAGCAGCCGCACATTATTGCGACGCTGTCGATTTTCAAATTCTTCAAGCTTCCAACATACGTCCATGGACTGTTTTTCCTGAGACTCCTGGAAAGCCTGTAGTTTATCAACCTGTGTCTCTACATTAGCCGTTCTTTCCTCTACTTGAGTGACTCGTGCGGTCGTATCAGCACATATTTTGTTCATCTTGCGGATTGCCCCCTGTAAATTTTTAGTTGCCTGTGAAGCTCTTCTGCTCTCCTGTCTTGCTTCCCCCTGCATCTGCTTGAGAGTCGTGTACAACAGCTCTAGGGTGGGGGAGGGAGCAACTGCTTCAGGATTTGGGGGAGCATCATTGCCACGTTGTAGTTCAGTTCCTGTCTCTGGGCCATGGGTAATACCAAAAGACACTGTTGCAGCCGAGTAGTCCCATTCAAGTTTGCGAGTAGTTAGATCCATTGATTTAGATTTTAATTTGGGCTTAGCCCGACGTTTTGAATTATTAGACCTACTGCGTTGTGTCATCTGGGTCGCTGAAGATTCATCTGAATCAGTTTCCTCTGAGGTTATCAACACGCTAGGCACAGAAGATTCAGAGTCATCATTTAGCGAAAAGAACTTATCACCTTCTGGGGATAGCAGAGGAGCACTTAGCCACGATGGATCTTGGTTTTTCCGACCCCGTAATGTGCTGCTGAAGTTACTCCCTTGAGTCTCCACCACTGCCACCTGCACCAGAGACTGTGGCATTTCAGATATGACAGGATGAGAATCTAGCTGAGAGTCCTTCTGTACAGGGCACGTAAAAAGTGGGGACTCCACCATCACCATCACGATTATCCTTGTCTGTGGCATTATCTTTGCCAATAAAACTAGCAGACTTCGTAGCCAGCCCGGTATCAATAGGCAAAGCAGACTCCGATTCCGATCCTGTGGCCGCCTCTGCCTGAGTGTTAGAAGTATGAATATCAGCTGGCAGCGAGTCCCCCTCATTAGGCCGAGTGTTGACTAATTGCCCGCCACCACATGAAGCAATTGCGTCCCCAGACTGTTTGGCTCATTGCCCTTATCCTGGCCATGAACCCCGGACACGTCGTTCAGCACTTCATTCATAACTGGCCCCAGAGAAAAATCAACTAATTGTAGCAGGGGACTACATTGCCCAGAATCCATCTCACTGGCAACAACCAAGCTCGAGCTGGCCACATCCACAGTTGCATCGGCGCCCCTCTGAGCCTTCTGCCGCCCCGCAACACTCGGGATATCCAGGGCAGTTTGTGCGGTCATGGCTCCAGAGTCAGCAGAGATTAAGGCTGTTGTTGCCCGGAACGCCTCAGCAACTGTCTGCTGCCGCATACTTCCATCTCCCCCAGCGGCCAGATGGAAGCGAGTACCGGATTCCTTCGACTTCAAGTCCTTAGCCACATTGTTCGATTTCGGGGCCATATTGCACCGCAGCTGCAAGCCGACTCCGATGAGGAGCCGCGGGAGCCGCCGAAAAACCGCGCCGATCCGCGACCTCCAAGCCGTCAGCCGGCGATCCGCTAAGCTCCCCACACGAGCCTCGAGCCCCAATGCAAGCAGAAGGTATGTCCAACTATCCATCAAGAGAGAGGTAGGGGAAGAGAGAGCCGGCACAGGCCCTCACAGCGGTCACTCAGCGGCCATCTTGCCCTCAAGGTCAGTATGTCCCTATCGAGTATATTAAACTTAATTACTTGTGCCAGCTAGCTCAGAGGCCACTAGAAACTCCTTGTCAAACAAGAAGGGAGTAGTTTCTGGCAGCCGCAAAACATGACAACTTTGTTTCCCTTTAGAATCAGAACGTGTCCCAGAGTCGTGGAAACAATAGATAACTATTTCACTCAGCTCAGTCGTGCATACTTAGTTTTCCTCAAAGTTACACAGAAAGAATAGACGGGCGTTTCAATAAAAGATTTATTGAACAGTCTTGTTTCTGGTGTAAGTTAAATGTGCTGTTACGATCACAAGACAGTATGCAAGATAAATAATGTACAGCGTAAGCAGTAGAAATAAATAATACTGTGCTAGCATGATCGTTAGCAGATATTCATTTACATAAATAACATAGACTAAAAATGCGAGTACTCATACGATGTGGTTCTAAGTTAATTCTACCCCAATGTACCTAACCTAACCTAGGTGTAGGGAGAGGTATGAAGTAGGTGAAGTATTCCTTACTATATTATACTAAGAGTATGTTAAGCCTAGTATGCCAAGAGTCCCTCTAGGTTCTAGTCAGCTCCATACCTTAAGAATGAGAGAGGTGGGAATCTCTTGCCAGATTCGAACTCCAACACCCCGCGAGGGAAGTTAGATCACTGGAAGCTGGACTCTGTGCGTGCAGGGATGACAGCGTCTTCTCAGTGCGTCAGGCCGGGAAACGGGCTCCTCTGAAGTCGAGGTCTCCTCTGATTTACAGGGGCTAGGGAAGGTATATTTATACCTGAGAGGTACCTCAGAATGTTAGCATTGACGTGAATCGGACAGCGGAAGACGTCATGAATGAACCCCTAAGGTATAACGGTTCATGCATAATATGTGAGTCCTTGAAGAAATCAATAGTCCTGTGCTAGGGAAACTCCCGCAGCCTAAGGGTCTGTTCTTCAAGAACTCGTTGTGACGTTAGGGTGGACGGATGTCGGAGACCATGCCTGTATTTGGAGTGCACGGTTTAATGCCTAAATAAGGACTGGGATTTTATGCCTATATAAGGGCAGGGCAAATTGTGCCTATATAAGGACATGATACAGGAAAGCCCGTGTATGGACACCCTAAGAGGAATACAACAACCCGTCGTCGCCAGTGTAACGGGCTCTGTAATGACTACAAGGTCTCGGATTAAGGAGACCCACAGACACACAGCCACACAGTGTGCAGATCTGGGCCGGAAGCCTCGAGCGACCTCCGCCCGTTTATTTATGCTCTCTGGCCACGCCTGGCCAGAGAGTGATACAATGTGTGCATACCCTTCCGGGCTACGGATCTCGCCGAGATACCTCTCTCGGCATCTAGACCGCTACAGCCCTTATTGAAGTTGTGGCAGTTGTCGTGTTGCAGTATGGGGCGGGTGCTTGGCAACAATGTCGCTTTTGAGAGTGTCATTGCTGGGTTGCCAGGCAGCTATTTAGTACAGTTTTTTTCCTGTGGTTGCCATTGATTGTTGGTTTCATGATGGAGTCTGTGAAAAGACCCACCATATGGAGGAACCTAGGGTTTCTGAGGAGATCCCTTACATATCTGCTGTCCAGCAGATGATTCAGGCGACAGTGGCTGCTGCTTTTAAGGAAAGGGATGATGTTCCTGCTGCAAAGAAGCCTCGTTTGGAGACTGGGGCTGCTCTAGATTCTGACTCAGAGGAAGAGGCTGAGTTGAAAGGGCATGATGTGCATGGTACTGAGTTGAAAGAAGTCCTTCAGCACATTCACCAGAATTTGGTATTTCCGGATGCAGTATTGCCTGAAGAGAGTGAAGATTTCTTCGCTCAGTATCAGCGTAAGGAACCTGAGTCCTTTCTGCTCCATTCTTCTCTGAAAAAGGTATTGGAAAATGAATGGTAGGATGTGGATAAACATGGTTTTCCACGGTTTTTGGCCAAACAGTAACCATTGCAAGAATTTGCAGACAAGTTTCCAGCATCCATAAAAGTAGATTCCTTGATGGCTTCGTTGGCGTCACAGGGTACAATCATATCTGAAGACACTTCACCAACAGACCCTGTAGATAAGAGGGATGATGTAGCAGTTAAGCATGCTTTTGCCGCGTCTAATTCTGCAATTAGGGCTCCGATTCATTGTTCCTATGTGTTTCAATCACTCCTCAAAGACTTCCAATCTCTGGCAGAGCTGATGGGTCAGGGGGAAGACATATCTGCTACTCTGACGATAATGGAACAACAGGTCAGACTGTTGTCAGAAATTTCTTTTGACTCCCTAGGTGAAGCAGCATCTCCTGTGGGGTCTTCCATTGCAGCTAGCGCCAGATGTGGCTGAGGATATGGAAGACTGAAGCTGCTCAAAAAGGGTTGCTGATGAAAATACCTTTTTCTGGGGTGAAATTGTTTGGCCCTCCTTTGGAGCCCATGATAAAGAAATATGCGGAAGATCACAAACTGTTGGCTCCTGAATAGACAGCCCATCCTAAATTCTTGGGGAACAAGAGAGCATTTGTTCCAGGCCGTCAGGGTAAATTGAATCAGCCCTTTTGCGTAAGGGGGCATGGCCGGGGTGCCCCTTCCAATGACAGAGCCCTGTTCCAGCAGCCACTTTCCTTTGCACTAGCCACACCTAAACCCTGACTATATGACAGTGTTAGACGATCAGGTGTGGAGTTGCATCTCTCTGTTTTCCAAGGTTTGGGAGAACCCTGTGACAGACCAGTGGGTGCATCAGATGGTTAAGGAGGGGTTCAGAATTCGTTTTGTGGATAACCCACCAGATGTTTTTCATGCCATTCCTTGTCCGCTGGGGGGGTTGAAATGCCAAACTCTCCTAGACGGAGTTCTGAGCCTCCTTACAAAAGGAGCCATTATTCCGGTGCTTTCTTTCCAGGAAGGGCACAACTTTATTCTGTTCTCTTTTTGGTGGAAAAGCATTTCAGACGAACTCAGGCCTGTGCTGAATCTGAAATAGCTGAACCAGTTCATCCACAATGTCAAGTTCAAGTTGATGTCTCTTCAACTGCTTCTGCCCTTCATAGATCAGGGGGACTTCTTTACATTCCTAGACTTACAGGAGGCTTATCTGCATGTGCCGGTCCATCTGACATCACAGAGGTTTCCCCCGTTTTGTGTTCTGGGTCACTATTACCAATTCAAGGTATTGCATTTTGATCTGTGTGTTTCTCCTAGAGTGTTTACTAAGGTTTTGGCTTCCCTGATTGATGCTATACATGGTATGGGGATTAGAATGTTCCCATATTTAGATGATTTACTGATATTTGGTTCTTCTTTCTCCAAGGCGGAACAGCATGTTGGGAAAGTCTGCACAGTGTTGCAGGATCATGGATTTTAAGTGAACCACAGAAAATCGTGTCTGATCCCAACACAGGAGCTGACTTACATTGGGGCTCAGTTCAAGACTTCAGTGGGAAAAGTCTTCCTTCCTGTGGACAGGAAGGTGACTTTGTGAAGGAAATTCAGGGGTTGTTATCACAAGAATGTCCCCCAGTTAGCCACTGGTTGAGAATTCAGAGGCTTATGTCTGCTTCTCTGATAGTGTTGCCTTGGGCTCGTTTACATATGTATCCGGTGATCAATCAGATGTTGTCCCACTGGTTGCCAGGTTGCCAGAATTACCAGCTGAGGGTACCTGTAACTCCATCTGTCTGGGAGATTTTGAGCTGGTGGTTGAGCGATGTGACTCTGTCTCAAGGACTTTGTTTTCATGTGGTGCCCACAAAATTGTGACCATGGACACCTGAATATTGGGCTGGGATGCAACTCCGGAGTATCTTTCTGTTCAGGGGAAATGCTCAAAGGTTCAGGTGGCTTGTTCTTCCAACTACCAAGAGTTGAAAGCTGTTCCTATGGGTCTATTGGCTTTTGCTCCACATTTGGCAATGCATCATGTGCAGGTTCGGAAAGACAACAAGGTTGTCATGGGTTATCTGAATCACCAGAGTGAAAACCCTTAGCTGTCTGAGTCAGGTGATTTGCAGCTTGGCATGGTAGTCTCTGATGTACCTGTCAGCGATTTACTTGCCTGGCAAGTAGAATGTGGTGGGGAACAGACTGAGCCTGGTGTTTCCATCCATGGGTTCCCTCTCTCTGGCGCGGCCTGTGTTCCTGAGTTTGCAGAGAAGGTTTGGGTCTCCAACGATTGATTTGTTTGCCTCTCTGGAGACTGCCCAGATCCCTTGTTTCTGCATGATTGTTCCTTGTCAAGAGGCATAGAGGGTGAACGTGATGTCCTTTCTGTGGCCTCGGGGGCCGTTGTATGCATTTCCCCCAGTTCCCTTGATTCCTATTGTGTTGAGGAAGATCAGGTTGGACAAGGCATTGGTGATTCTGGTGGTTCCTGGGTGGGGGACGCGCCCATGGTTTCCGCTCTTGTTGGAATTTGCGGTTCAGAAGTTCTGGGTGATTTTCTGTCATCCCTATCTGTTGAAGGGTCCTCAGCTCCCTCTCGAGATGTTGCAATCAATGAACCTTCAGGGTTGGTTATTTAACAGAGGAGTCTGATGAGTAGGGGGTATTCCCCAGTGGTGGCCGATTGGATTCAGCAATATCGGTGCCCGTCTACTTTGCGTTCTTATCCCAAGCATTGGTCTAATTTTTCTGCTTGGCGTTTGCGAAAGGGTTTTAGTAGTGATGACGCTGAGCCCATTAAGGTGTTGGATTTTTTATCCAATTGCTTTGAGTTGGGTTTGGCCCACTCTATGCTGCAGGCTCAATGGGCTGCCCTTAGGGCCTTTAAAAGTCCTCTTTTATATCTGGTGGATCCTTTCGTGTCTAGGTTGTTGAAGTCCTTAGCACTGAAATGTCCGAAACCGATGTTGTCTGCCCCTCCGTTTGACCAGCTCTTGGTTTTGCGGGCCTTGCAGGGGCGTCCCTTTGAGTCTCTTGAATCGGCGGAATTGAAGTTCCTGCCATTTAAGGTTGTGTTTTTGGTGTCCATTGCTTCAGCCAGGGTGGATTGGTGAATTAGGGTCTTTTTTTGAGATCAGCTTTTTTTTTGAGGTTCCTCGACGATAAGGTGATTTTGAGGGCTCACTCTACTCTTGTTCCTAAAGTTGCTTTGTTTTTCCACAGGTCAGCGGAAGTGGTGCTACCTGTGTTTTTTCCTGATCCTCAATCTGAAGTAGAGTCCCTGTTGCACCTTTTGGATTTGAACAAGGCATTGTTGGCTTACTTGGCTAGGATTGAGCCTTTCTGTAAAGTCAACAATCTTTTTGTCTTGTTTGGGCCTGTCCGCAATGGTTTGAAGCCTTCCAATTCTACCCTTAGTCGCTGGATAAAGCAGACTATTTTGTTGGCCTATGACTCTTAGGACAGTGTGACGGATAACCATGTTTAGGGCAGTTTTATGAGATCTGTGGCTGCTTTCTGGGCTTCCTTTAAGGGTGTATCCATGGAGGATATTTGCAGGGCAACCACACGGGCTACTCCTCATACCTTTATGGAAACTTACAGGCTTGAGGTTGGGGGAAGTGCATCCGTTTCTTTTGCTACTTCTGTTCTGCATTCCAGTGGGGATTAGTGTACATGTTTGAGTACATATGTTCCTGTTTTTTTTATTTTTATTAAACAGGGTGTTGCAATTTCATATGTAGTTGTATGTATTAAGTTCATGTTTTCATGACTCTGATGCTTGTTTTGGTATCAGCTCATCATGTTATTACTGTGGCGAGGAAGGCAGATGAGGAGGTAATGCCCCAGTTATTCCGAGTCCTAGTCTTCCTCACCACAGTATAGTTTCCCATCCCTCCGTACCCTATTGTGTATGGCTTCATTCTGTTGTTTGCTTTGTTTACAGGTTGAGTTCTGGGTGTACTTCCTTTTTATAGTGTACAGAGGAAGAGGAAGTTGGCCATGTTGGAGAGATGGAGAACTAGTGTGCTAACTTTTTATTGGAAGTTTCTGTAGGGAGACTAAAGCTCATGATGTTATTACTGTGGCGAGGAAGACTAGGACTCGAAGTAATGAAGATTACTGGTAAGTAATCAGGGCATTGTCCACAATTACACCATCATTTTCGTGGTCTAAATATGGCCAATGGTTGCTGGGGCACTGGCAGGTGTCAGGGAGGCCAGCTGGCTTGTGTGGGATTCCAAGGGACTGCATCCAGTGTTAGGAAGGAGGCCACAGAGGTCACTCCTGGAGAAGAGGACACCACTCAGCTCAGTAATGCACAAATGTCAGGAATCTGAAGGGGACTGGAGGTTCGAGGACAGAGGCATTTCCCTTTAAGAATATGGCTGACTGGCCTCTTGAGGGTGTGGTGCAATGAAAACCAGGCCCGCTCACGTCATGGGGCAGGACTTGTATGTCACGACAGGGAGCAGCACTAATTAAACATGGTGAAAGTAAAGGAAGCCTGCTGCAACTTTCCATGTATTATTGCAGTGTGCTGAGTTTTGTTCAGTGTTCCCTTTCCTCACATTTGTTATTTTCTCCCTCTACGATTCCCTCAGATATTTGCCTGTTAGACTGCTATTTGGACATTGCTTTGGCTTTGCCATATTGCTGTGTCCTTTCCGTGTTCCCTTCACCTTGCAGTGGATGTCGGGATAATCGCTTTATTGCTGACTTACCAGATTCGGTCCAGCTTGGCTTAGGTCCGCTGTCAGTGGCGGGCGGGTTAAAGGGCACAGATCGCAATCAAAAAAATAAAATAAATAAAAATTAACACTTATCTTGCCACCGGGTCCCGCATCTCTGCTCCTGCTCTCCTGCATCCGACTCCAGGAACAGGAAGCACAGTCAGGCTCCCCTGACCAATCACAACGCTGCAATGCAGCGTTGTGATTGGTCTGAGCGCGATGACACATCGCTCAGCCAGGGGCTGGAGGGTTGCGCATGTTCTCCAAACAGGCTGTATTGCAGCCTGCATGGAGAACAGGGAACGTGCGCATGACTGTTTTGGGTGGCCCGAGAGGGCCGGCCAAACAGTCATTGTGCACTTAGGAGGGTTCAACCGCTCCTCTCCTGCTCTGCAGCCCTGCCTGCCCCATCACGCAAAGCTGCCGTAGCAGGACAAAATAACAAAATAAAATGATAATAACATTACGTTATTATCATTTTATTTTTTCCTTTCTTTTACTGCTGCAGAGTAGTGGGGCAACGCTCCTCCGCCTTAGCGGAGGAGCCGCCACTGTTCGCTGTGGCCCACCCCCCCATCTCAAAGCAGGTCAGTATACTCTGTTGTTATGACATCACTGCAAGCTTCTCATGATTACAACTGATACTAAAGTCCTGAATGTTCTCTTCCTGCTTAGTGAATCACTCCGTTACTGGAGAATTCTCGATTATCACCTTGCTGTGATACAAGAAGTAATACCCCTGAGAGTGATGCTGAAGCAGATCTTTGCGTGTTCGTTGTTTCTCTCTCTCTCGCAGTCCCACACCCCAAGTCCTCTGGTATTTGTGTCTGCCTGGAATTTTCTCATTTGTACAAACAGAGCTACATTCTGTGGAGTGCGGTGGATTTTCACCAGAACCTTTAGGTCAATAACCGCAAATCTTGACACCAGCAGAAGGATTTCTCACCGGCAGGCCAGTGGGCAACAGTGCTAAAATCACTGGACACTATACTTATTTATTCATGAAACAATGGCAGATAAAAGATTGAGGTTGTTCCATTTTTTTCTGCATTTGGATTTCGGGCCATGCTCTGAATGCGAGGGCAAGTGCTGATCATTGCCTTTTCTATGTGTTTATTGGATGTTTGTGCTTAGGGTAAAGGGGAATATACCTGTTGCCGCCTCCGAGGGTCCTATGTGGCTCTCTTCATTGGTTTACTTACATTGCAAAGATAGACCAAATAAGAAATGAGTAAGGGGTGAGTGAGCACGCCTTAAAAAAACAAGCATTGGCAAAGCGAACGAGTTAGACCTTGGCAAGTTGGTGTCGTGATAATTGTTTTTTTTTTTTTCATTACAAGCATTTGCCAAAAACTAAAAAGAAATGTAAAAAAAACAGAAAGAGGAAAGCATTGCAAACCAAAGTTTTGACCCACTAGCTCTTGGCACTGAAGTGCACTTCTACGGGGATGCGCACATGTAATTAAGAAGAATACAATCATTCACAGTTTAGGAGAACCAACAGCTGAAGTGGGCTGGCCCATTTCCCAGTCGATGTATACTGTAGTGGAGGGTACCAAATCTGACTTGCAGAAGAACGTCAATGGATGAAGCAGGCTAACCCAAGCCCCTCTATGTATGTATATATGTATGTATGTTTAATGTATAAATACATGAGGCTGATGAGACGACTGACGGTGTCTCTAGGCCAGGCCTAAAAGTTAGACCCAAACTCACCTACCCTCATTAGCACTCATTAATGTTTTCATGCAGCACCATCATGTAGCCACTTGGCCATACAGGCTATGCAAATTCGAGTTCATTTTCCTGGGATCCGTTTGTTAAATTGTTCTTTTATCCTGTCCTTGGTGTGCCAATTAACCCACATTTGTTTATGAAAGAGTGCAGTGAAATATGGTAATAGTTCCTGGAATTGTGGGTATAATTCGAACCAAGCGAATTCACTGAATTAAACAGCTTTTTTTTCTTGCTTGCAGTGTTCTCCTGTGTTCGTCAATTAAGTCCATGCGTCCAATGGTTAGTGAGCAGTGGAGTGAGCGCTGAAGCTCTGGACTGTGTGTATTGTGTTCAGTAACGTACATTGTATGCGTGACGTCGTACTTGTGAAAAAAAGCTCTGCATTGCAACAGTGCCCACTTTTGTTTTAAGGAAACGGTAAACGCATTTAGGAATATGTTTTTTATAAAAGGTGCAGGCAGCCACAACTGCCTAGTGTAGAAGAAACACTGATGCGAGAAATATACATCAAATATCCTTGCAAACTGCGGTGCAACAGGGAGAGGAAGCGGTAGAATGCGCCAGGCCCTCTGGATAAGTGTTTGACTGCATGCTCAGAAAAACAGCAGAGGGATTTTGCGTTTCTTTCTTCGCATTTCTACTTAAGATTGATTTAAGCAAGAACATTTTCACTGTTCCCTCCACCAACACATGTAGAGGAAAGTCCATTACAATCGTGTTTTTAATTGTGAAGCTCCACATATATAAACAAACTAAAACAAAATAAGATGTAACAATGATGAATTGATGTCGATGGAATTTTGATGTTTTTAGTTTTAATATGATTTTTTTCAGGTAAATCATATTGCAACCAATTTATTGTGAATACATGTGAGCTGTTTGTGTTCCAGTTCCGAGTTACAGTATGAGGGTCCTCACAAAGCCACCCAAATACCTGGTCCTGTGCAAATCACTACATCTGTTTGTACCTCAGTTTTCATATCTGCACAAATTAGGGTTGCTTCAAAGGGTCGACATGTGTATTAAAACCAAACACAAAAAAATGATTTTACCTTTACATTGGAGGTCAACCATTTCCCTTGTAACCTAAAATGGTGAAGCAACTTGAGATGCCTAGCAATCTCTTTAGTGCTCACCCAGACAGCGCATACGCAGTCTCTTAGAGACCTCTTGTTTTCTACCAGTAGGCTTAGAGATCACCCATTGCTCACGATTGGTTGGCTTCATTGTCGCTCTCATTTGCTTGCTTCCTATTGATCAGCTGCTGCAGGTTCCTTTCCTCTTCCTGTTTTTGTCCTTCCCATAGAGCACGGATGCATTACTTGTGGCCTATCACTGCTCATTAGGTGCTACTTTTTTCTTAACGTTTAAGCACTTTACCAGAGTGTGCTTCTTCCCCCTCTGTGTTACTCCCCTAGCCATGCTGGTGTGCTACCACCGGCCCTCCCTCTCTCCCGCTGTCCATGCTAGCCTGCCACACCCTTCCTCCTGTTGTACATGCTGCCTTTCTCCCACCCTCTCTCTCCCCTTGTCCCTCACGCAGGTGTACAGCATGGCAAACTAACATTGGCAAAGCCAATACCTCACTTAGACAAGGCCTATTGGCTTTGCCAATGTTTGCTTCAATTATGTGTCCTCTTGACCTAGTAGATCCTTCAGGTGGCCTGCTGTTTAATTGTGTCTGCAGGATGCTTTTTTCAAATATGATTTTTGTGACTTTACTTCTGAACGTTTTGCATATAAGTCACAAAATAAGTGAAGGAAATGATACCCGTTCCATAAAAACACCAAGTAAAGTCTAAAGACATCATTAAATACCAACAAAGAATAAGGAGTGGTATGAGAAACCAACTGAATTTTATTGTCCCTTTCCGTAAAATAGCAGCTGAGCCACTTAGGCCCTTATTACGATGAGTATCGGAAAGCCTCCTCAGGTCGGATGCTTTCTGAGCTTCATCGTCGGTTTCACTTCCGACGGCCTAATTACAATCTAGGCGGTTGAAACTGAAACTGGCTGGATTCCTACGGGCTCAAGGAGCTCGTCGGCCAGTTGGAGACAGGCCTGTAATCTCTATGGACAGCGTTTCCGCCGTAGGGATTACGATGCTCGGCTTCCGACAGCCTTTCCATGCCGGGCTTTCCGACATGGAAAGCCTGTCAGAAACCAAGTTTGGGGGCCCCTAGCAGGGCCCCTTCTCGTGGCGGCCTCCGTTTGGGGGCCAAGGGGGCACATTTCGTGCCCCAATGTTAAACCCTGCACCGTGTGGCGGCACCTTGAGGTGCCTGCCACACGGTGCAGGGATTAACAGAATCTCCCATAGAGAAACGGGAGTAACTTTGAGTTATTATCATTTTATGTTTCCTTTGCGGGTTGGCGGGGCTGCTCTGCTCTCGGAGCAGGGCAGCGGAGGAGTGGGTTGGCCCACTCCTAAGTGTGCAATGACTGTTTGGTCGGCACTCTCGGGCCACCCTAAACAGTCATGCGCACTTTGCCTGTTCTCCATGTAGGCTGCATTTCAGCCTTCGTGGAGAACATGCCCAGGCCTCCATTCCCTGATTGAGCGTCAAACCAGGACGCTCAAAACCAAACAGAACACTGCATTGCAGCTTTGTGATTGGTCAGGGGAGCCTGGCTGTTCTTCCTAGTTTCCTGTTCCATAAGTCCCACGAGGAGAGCAGGAGCAGAGACGCGGGACCCAGCGGCAAGGTAAGTATATATACATATTTTTTTGCAATGCGCACCCCCGTGCCCATCCACCGCCCACGTCGCCCCGCCACCCGCGAGTCCTGCCGGCTGCCACTGCTAAAGCCTATAGAAATCTGTGGGATATGGGAGTCTAGGGGGCCCCTCATCACATTATACGTGGAGTCCTCTTCATTTTCCGTTATGCCACTGTCCTGGAAACCCTAGGCTACCATCTCACTCTCATAGACACCCTGGAGCCTCAAATGTGATTTGCCAGTGATGTCCTTGAATCTTTTTTCTCCTACCTTTCTAAGCAACACTAGTTTATTCACAAGGGCATCTCCAGGTCGCCAAAAGTTCCCTATCACCTGCGGAGACCCCCAGGGTTCCATACTGTCCCGTCATCTTCAACCTCTACGTAAAGCCTCTTGGTGCTATTCTCATAGATAAAAACATCAGAAATCACCAATATGCTGATGATACACTGCTCTACCTGAAAGCATCCTCTGCTTCAGACATTCAACACTGCCCGCTTATCATACAGACCTGGCTGTTCAGTGCCTACCTGAAGCTCAACCGAACCAAGATAGAATTCTTGTTGTTTGCCAAGAACAAACAAGAAACAGTACAAACCTGGATTAATAACATGAACCTTGATAGCTTTAAACCCTGTCACTTAATGCCTAGTCACTTGGGTTCACCACGGACCCCAACCTCACCCTCAAAGAAAATTGGCTTGAAAACAAATATGCGATTTTCAAAAGGAGACCTAGACCTTCGATACCGCACCTACCACAATGTGGGAATAATAACAAGGAGTGGTGCTTGGATCAAGGGGAACAGCCTCCTAATCCCCCATAAATGGAAATTATCCACAAACTTATACACTAGAAAGATCCACACTCACAATCATTGGTTTTCTCTGTTTATATATCTTAGCTAATGCAGTATTCACAGATGCCGATTTGTGCCTTCCACACAGAGGAGGCGGACTTAACCCACTGGACACCTCCTCTTTTTAGAAGCCTCAGCCCTTCTTAAAGGGGTTTTCGTCCTGCCTCTTGTTGGCCACAACTTTGCAGCTTGGAAAGGATTAAAGGGATTGTTTATCCTTTTTAGGGAGTCGGCAGCGCGCGCGATCCAAGATGGCCGCCGCGCCTTGAGCTCCGTGATTACCTGCATCGCCAACGAGTCTCTACCGACAATAGGGGCATAATTAGGCTTTGTTTTTTGCCCCCAGCTGCTCTGTTGTGGTTCCTGCAGTGCCAGGTCCGTTTTCAGAGGTCTGGTGCCTCCCAGGGAAGTGCGGTAGGCGTTTTTCGTTTCTCCTCATAGAGGGCTCCTGCTCTCCCCAGCATTCTCCAGCTTTCCACACAGAGGAGGCGGACTTAACCCACTGGACACCTCCTCTTTTTAGAAGCCTCAGCCCTTCTTAAAGGGGTTTTCGTCCTGCCTCTTGTTGGCCACAACTTTGCAGCTTGGAAAGGATTAAAGGGATTTTTTTATCCTTTTTTCTCTGTACTACAGCCTATTGTTCCTGTATATTAAGTCATTTTGGAGCTGATTTTTTCTGTCTACTGTCTGTTTTTTAATACCCTGCCAAGGCTCCTTATTACACTGCAGGCTTTTGTTATTTGTGGTGTAATTAATTTTTTTTTTCCAATTGTTTGCTCCATGTTTACCAGTATGGAGTCTAAAATGGGTCCACATAAACGCAAACAAGCTGTCTCACCTCCTCCTGCTAAAGCCAAAGCTATTGACTCCCAAGAGGATTCATTAGCAAAAATTTTAGAGGAAATTCAAGCTATTCATACCAATACGGACATAATTTCCTCAGATATCAAAAATATTCACAGAGATATGGCTTCCTTATCGATGAGAGTTGCTGACAATGAGATTAGGATTTGTGATAATACTGCAGACATTACAGCTATGGCTCCCATTCCTACTCAGGTTGCTTCTTGCCAACGTTCCCTACTTGATTTGGAAAACAGAAATAGACAGTATAATCTACGCATATTTAATGTTCCTGAAGGAGTCGAAGGCCAGAGTTGTTGTCTTTTCCTGGAAAATCTTCTCCCTAAGCTATTAAATATTAACTTTCCAGAGCGCTTTGAGATTGATAAAGCCCACAGAATACCTTCAATTCGTAAACCCCATCAAGTCAAACCCCGAAAATCATTTTTAAAGTTCTGAGGCATCATCATCGTCTTCTTATAACCAAGGCTGTCCGAGAGATCCCTTCTCTCCTAATTGAAGGAAACAAAGTCTTTATTCACCAGGACTTTGCAAAAGAGACTGCTCGAATACGACGCCAATTTTCAGATTTACGTCCTCGTTTGCGAGAAGCTGGCTACAAATATGGTCTTTTTGACCCTGCGGTCATGCGCATCTGGAAAAATGACATTTCTAAGTCTTTCTCAGCTCCTGCAGATTTAATAAGATTCTTGGATCAACATCATCCTGTTCTCATGGACTCTCAACCTTCTGGTTCTGCGGGCTGATAACAATAATAATAATATTTTTTCTACCCCCTTACTGTAGGTTGTTATTCACTTTCTTTGCAGGTGCCTATTAATGGTGGTTTTCTTGCTTCGTACCTCCGTCTCCAATGTTCTATTGGTATGAGGTCTTGGTGACTGACCTCGTTTCATGTTGTTTGTCTTGTTTTGTCTTTTTTATATGGGCTACTGTCTTTCTCTCTTTTTTCTCACCTGTTATTTTTCTTCCCTTTAAGAAAATATGTCTAGGCCGCAAAAGTTAATTGTTGCTTCATTAAATGTGAAGGGTCTCAGAAACCCAGTTAAGCGACGTAAAATTTTAGAATATTTACACAAGTCTAAGGTTGATATTTGTTTTGTTCAAGAAACTCATGTTAATGATAAAATATTGCATACTATGTCTAAAGGTTGGGTAGGGCTTATAGTTTCATCTCCTGCTGCAAAACGTAAAAATGGAGTAGCTATTTTTTTCTCACACAAAGCTCGTGTACAAATTTTGTCACATCATCATGATGCAGATGGTAGATTTGTTGCTGCCCAAGTTCTTATTGACAAACTTACTTTAAATCTGGTTAATATTTATGCCCCTACCTCTGATGACCCTGTCTTTTGGTCCTATGTCTCTGCTGAAACACACAAAATTGGCAATGCGTCCCTTATAATGGGTGGCGATTTTAATCTTATCAGGGATCCTTTGTTGGACCGGTCTTCTGTTTTTAAGTTCCGGCCTAGCAAGGCGTTCTTTGCTTTGAAATCCTTTCTTTCTGTTACCAAATTGGTAGATTTTTGGAGATTGGAACACCCTACAGACAAAGATTTTACTTTTTATTCTAATGCTCATTCTTCTTTTTCTAGAATTTATTATTTATTATCCTCACGTAATTTATGTCACATGATTAGTGAATCAGTTATTCACCCTATTACGGTTCCAGACCATGCTTTAATCTCTTTTTCCTTATCTATTTCCGATCCTCAAATTCATAATAAAAGATGGAGAATGAACTCAAAAATAGTTCTTAAGCCCACCAATTCTAAAAAAATGGCCTCAGTTATTACTGATTATTTTTTGAATAATAAGTCTTGTGACACCTCCAAAATCATACATTGCGATGCTTTTAAAGCTTATATCCTTGGAGTTTCAATTTCTATTATGGCACACGAAAACAAATCTTTTTATTCCCACCTCAATGAATTGGAGACACAGACTGCTGCAGTGGAACGACTTTTTATTACATCTAGAGATCCACAATATAAATCCCAACTTCAGAAATACCGCTACGAATATAATTGTATGCTTAGTAAACGAGCAGGCTTACTTATCTCAAAAGAAAAGTCAAATTTTAATTTTAATTCTAATAAATCGGGTCGCTTGCTAGCTAATTATCTGCGTCTCAAACGTGAAAAAGTTCAAATTCCAGCCATCAAGTCCAATAAAGGTACATTGGTGATGGAGGTTGAGGACATACTGAAAGAGTTTCTTTCATTCTACTCTTCTTTATATCATGAACCTCTTACACCTAATAACAGTGTTATTAGAGATTTTCTTAATTCCTGTCGATTGCTTCAGATTTCTGATAATGATAGAGCTACCCTAGAGAACCCTATTGACATTAAAGACATTTTTACAGTAATTAATGCTTTAAATTCCAAAAAAACTCCTGGCCCGGACGGAATTCTGGCCGAATTCTATAAATGCTTCCAGGACCAATTATCCCCTTTTTTACTTTCCCTTTTTATGGAGTTTCAGTATACTTCCATGATGGGGGGATCTTTTAATGAAGCCACTATAATTGTTCTTCCCAAGCCTAATAAAGATCATACTTTAGTCTCAAATTTTCAGCCCATATCTTTAATCAATCAGGACTGTAAAAAATATGCAAAAGTTTTAGCAAATAGACTATCACCCCTACTATCCAATATTATACAATCTGATCAAACTGGCTTTATGAAAGGTAGATTTTCCGCTCACAATACCCGGTTGCTCTGTCATACCCTATCTCTCGCCAAAGAAACAAGTGGATCTATTGGTGTAATGGCCTTAGATGCAGAAAAGGCATTTGATAAGGTTAATTGGCAATTTTTATTTAAAACCTTAGAAGCTTTCCGTTTTGGTCCTATTTTTATCAATATGACTAAGGCTTTGTATTCAGCCCCTCGGCCTCTATTTTAGTCAATGGTTTGTGCTCCACTTCATTTCGGTTATATAGAGGCACTCGGCAGGGATGTCCTCTCTCTTCTTTACTTTTTCTTATTGCTATAGAACCCCTCCTAGGCTCCCTTCGTAATAGTGATACTTATACAGGTGTTGTTTTGAAAGATACTACCATTAAACTTTCTGCCTACGCTGATGATGTGTTATTATATGTTACTGACCCTTCCACCTCTATATCTATTATTCTTGATATTATTCATAAATATGCTGAGGTTTCTGGTTACTCCCTGAATACTAATAAGACAGAATTTTTTCCATTAAATGCCTTTTGTAATTCTACAATGTTAGAGAATACTGATATAATTTGGTCTCCAAAAAAACTCAAATACTTAGGGATAATTTTTACTGGTTCGATCAAAGATACAGTTGATACCAATTGCTCAGTTATTCTAACAAATACCAAAGAGAAACTTGATCGATGGTCTAATCTACATCTAAATTGGTGGGGACGCATTGCAGCAATTAAAATGTCTATAACTCCACAAATTTTATATCTATTGTCTATGCTACCCTTCTCCTTCCCGTCCACTTTTTATACTAAACTATATAAATTATTTACTAAATTCCTTTGGTGTAATAAACCCGCACGCATTAGTCTTAAGACTTTACAATTGCCCAAATGTGAAGGTGGGGTTGGTCTTCCCGATTTAAAAAAATATCATTTTGCATTCCTTGTGGCAAATGTTCTTTATGGTTCCACACTGTCCCCCTCTCTAATGCACCTAAATGGCTTATCCTGGAAAAAAATATTTTGGCTCCATACCCTTTAACTGCTTTTCTCACCATGTTCAATGGCTCTTTTGGTAAGTGTTCCCCTATTCTTGCCAACTCTAAAGTTGCCCTTTTGTCATTTGATAGTAGTTTTTCTATTACTTTGTCTTCCACTAAAAAAGTTTCTCTTTGGTTCAATCCTAAACTCCAATATCATAAACATATTTCTTTTTGGAAACTATGGATTACTGCTGGTATTTTCTTTGTTGCAGATATTTGCCAATATGATATGTTTTACACATTTGATGTTATTCAAGCCACTTATAAGCTGCCATTGTTTGAGCTGCCTAAATATACATTGTTATGTAATACGATTCTTAATGCTTATCCCCAACTACTTTCTATGTCTCAGTCCTCTGGTATTGAATTTTGTATTTCTGTGTTCAGCCGTTCAGGACATACAGCATCTAAAGTATATAAAAAACTTACCACTTCAAATTCCTCTTTTTCACAGTTGAATCAAAAATGGTCACCACACTTACATCTTCATTCACTTAGTATATCCTGGAAGGACATCTGGAATTCCAACATGGCTAATTATCTTCCGGCCACCCTTATACAAACTAATATTTACCTACTTTATCAATGCTTCTGGACTCCTGACAAATTATTTAAAGCTAAACTTCTAGATACTCCAAATTGTTGGCACTGTCAATCTGTAACTGGTGACCTACAACACTTATTTTTCAATTGTTCTATCATACATCAGTTTTTATTAGAAATATGGCATCTTATTACCCAGATCCTTAAGATCCAAACAGCTTTATCATTTCAGGTTCTAATTCTCAAATCCTCACTCTTTAAATCCATTTTATCCCCTATGGATTGTAAATTGTTGGATTTCCTTATTTCTACTGCAATCAAATCTATTACCTGTAATTGGAAAGACGCTACTTCACTTTCGGTTAATGCATGGTGGGAATGGATTATTTTTCTTAGACACGGGCAATGATTTTATCCACATTCTCATAAAGACCACTATTCCTCTAGGTCTAGTATGTGGTCTAGTTTAGATTCCTACATCAGTACATGTTCTACAATTTAGGAAACTTATTTCAATTTGTAATAATTAATCTTTGCTTACTGTAGCCCTTTTATGTTTATTTTATTATTTATATCATATTTGTACTATTCTGTAATGTTGATATAGGTATTCTATTTTTTTCTTATATATTGTAGTATATTTCGATACTTCATGATTCGGTATTATTTTTTGTATTGTGTTTCATATCTATGAAAATTTCTTCAATAAAACATTTTGAACATAAAAAAAACAAAAAAACAGATGCCGATTTGTATACAACGCTGTTTGTTCAAAGTATTTCATGTCCACATCACACCAGTTCCAATTAAATGTATAGAGACGCGTTGTAAGCCAAATAATTAAGGCTCATACTATTCTTGTGAATCTGTATACCTATAAGTGACATGTGAATATAAGTACGCTAGGACTAAGCCCTAAAGGAGTCTTGTGAAAGGGACGAAACGTGTTGGCTACATTGGCATGAACAATTTTTGAATAAAGAATTTTGCAACTGACAACGCGCCTCTATAAATTTAATTGGAACTGGTGTGATGTGGACATGAACTACTTTGAGCAAACAGCGTTGTATACAAATCGGTATCTGTGAATACTGTCTTCGCTAAGATATATAACCAGAGAAAACCAATGATTGTGAGTGCTGATCTTTCTAGTGTATAAGAAAACAAAGATGGCCTAGCACCAGCTCTATCTTCTACAGAAAGTGAAACAGCTTTCTGAAAGTGTCTTCAGAATAGCTGTTCAATCCTGGTACTCCCTCATCTGCATGATGAAAACACCCTACTGCATGACCTCCAAGATTCCAAACTGGCACCCATTTAGGGCATCCCACAAGATGCAGCACATCTTATCCAGAGCTGGAAGAAATATAATCACCTCGCCCCCATCCTGATGGAGCTCCATTGGCTTCCTTTGCCAGCCCTCGTCATTTACAAAGCCATCGTGACCAGCACCCCCGTTTATCTTGCAGACAAGCTCACCATCTCTGGTGTTTCCTAGCACACCTGCAGCCAGGATGCCATCAAACTGCATGCTAAGAAGTGTAAAAAAATAAAACAATGCAGCAGACCTTCTCTAATTGCGCACCCAGCAACTGGAACAACATCCCTATATTCATCAGGACCCCACAACCAGTCATGGCTGGCACGGATCGGGGGTGGCGGGGCAGTGTTACAAGGCCCTTAGAGTCATTGTCGACATTGCTAAGTTAGCATGAGCTTTGCTGCCATGATGCTGCTTTTGCGCACGTTACTACATGACTTTATTTTTGCAAGACGCTGTCTGTGCCTTTCACATGAGAACTGTCTGCTTTTCGCGTTCTTTGCAGAAGATCCTGGAGTTTAGTCTGAACACGATGTGCAAGGTCGATAAACAATGCCCCTTGTTATTCTGTTCTGGTCAGTCCCTAGCACCTAGACAGAGCATGCTAAACACAGCTGCAATGCTGGAGACTCGTGCTTTGATATTACGGGGATGCATGTTGTTTCTACACACACTTGGAGAGAGCCTTTTCCATGGAGAAGAGCTACGCTGTTCCTATGATGTAAATCTTGCATCTAGGCTTTAAGGTATGGGGTCTGCTGTCAAAGCCCAGAGATCTTCCTTTTTCTAATAAACATCTTCCAGTCAAGGGGAGGGTGGTTAGGTCTTATAGCCCTTTTTCCACTGTCTTTATAAAATGACTTCCCCCTTTGTGCTATTTGGAATTGTAACAATGCTAATTGTTTTGAGTTTATGCATTTTGCTGCTGGTAGTGGCTCGTATACTGTATTGTAGAGCACGATAGTTAAAATAAATATTTTGAACTATTACAGTGACTCTGCCTAATCTTGTTGTGGACAAGTACGAGTGAGCGAACGAAAGAGTATGTCTTGCTACCGCGATTCCTGAGAGAGTCAGGAGTGTTGTGTTCTGGGTTGTCTAATCATTTGTAGCTCTGTGAGTTTTGGAGGAGAACGAATGAGACACTATAGCTAGTCGGTTTGGGGATTTTGGGCACTAAGGTGGTAGGTTGGTACACCCCTATACACCGAGGTCCCGTTTTACTGCGCATAGTTCGGTGTAGGTGCAGAATCCCCGCAACATGGCGCCGCCAACGTTTGGTCTGGTTCTTATCTGCAAGACTCTTGAGTAGTGCTTGTGCTTGTCCACAATCCCCTCACTTCTGTTTCCGGAGACAGCTGTGACGGTGTAACCTCCTATATTGATGTTTTATATGTTTCAAGCTTGAAGTTTTAAAAGGTTTTCTTTATTATTAACTCGTAATTGCTCTGTCCCACTTTAGGTTGTCGTTCTTTCTTATAAATTATGGCGGTTAACATTGCACCGCCTAATCGGGCTGCAGTCACAGCTTATTTGACTCAAAATGGAGTCCCTAATGCTGGTGTTGCGCTAATTTTTGTTGTAGAAGCGGATGCAGCTTACCGCTTCGAGGTGTTTTATTCTTGGGTCACCTTTCCGGCGGTGGATGGAACAGATAATTTGTTTCATGAATATACTGCCACGGCCCTTCCTCAAGTTTATCAGCCTTATAGGGCTCTCGAAGTTCTGCTAACGGCTTGGCAACACCAAATATGGTTTAATGGTGCCCTTCCTCACCGATAACGCTGGTCCGTCTAGGCCCTTTGTCGATAGACGGGGCCACTTGGCCGGTTTTGGCTGGGTATACCCCTCTCCCCCGTTACGCTACAACTGCGACACTTGCTGAGCTTCGCCTGTTGCATACTTCTTTGATACATGTACATCGAGCTGTTATTCAGTTCATGTCGCGCAAGTACCAGGTGGGACCACCTGGCATTGCTGCGCAACCTGCGGGTCCTGGTGGTGTGACCATCAGTCCCCTTATGGTTAATTCAGTAATAGGCAAGTGTCCACAGAATAAGGATGAATTCCCTTATTGGCTTGCTGAAAAATCTGGACAACTAGAGGCTGTTTTTCCAAATACCACTCCTGTGGAGAAACACAGGATCTTAACTATAAGTTTGCCTAAAGACTTACTTCCCGAATTGGCTTATTGTGACACCTAGGGCAAGGTGTTCGCGGCGGTATATTCGAAGTGTTTCGGCACTCCCTCTATGACCGTGCTCCCCTCCATGATAAAACGCGTTCAAGATGAACACGGGCCGAAGCGGCTGTAGAGTTGGGCATGAGACTGGTAGGGGTGTTCGACGTGGTTGCTGATATGATTCTTGCTAATGTCACGGGTGATGCGGGGAGCTTCCAAGTGGCAAACCGCTTGGAGGCTGTGCCAGATGCAGATAAGCCACGCGAATTACCGAAGATTATTGCAAAGGCTTATAAAACAATTGGCCGCAATAGTCTGGGAGTTAAGCCTTTTACTCAGTTCGCACTTCTGTTGTTCCGCTGTCCGGCTGCCCGGAGCTCGGAGCTTGGATTCTCGCAGTTGGGTGCGCTGAAGGGGGCCGAGGCCGAGACATCGAGACATTGAGAGGCGCCGAGAGGGAGCGCTACGGCCAGCCCTGTGCTTCGGCAACCAGCAACCCGCTTTGCACTGCTGCACCTCCGCTCCACTGCCCTCCTTCAGCGGCCCGGTAAGTCTTAGCAACTCACACTGGGTGCGGCTAGTGGCTGTGGGCGCTGTGAGGCCCACGCTGTGAGGCCGGATTTCCTAGAGAGCCCGTGGAGAAACCGCAGCCAGAGCCGCTGCAGCCTGCAGGGGCTCCTCGCTCTCTGCCGCACCGCCTGCCCGCCTGCCCGCCAGCCCGCCAGAGTCAGCGCCAGAGCCAAAAGTCATACCAAAGTCAAACGCCCCGACACCGTGGAAGCAAGTGGTGTCTCGCGGTTGTGTCCATTGTGTCCATGCTTTAATTACCTTCCACGAGAGCCTGAGAGAGGCTGAGAGCATACAGCCTACAGCCAGTGGCGTTGAAGCTGCAGAGAAGGAGCAGCGAAGTTTCTTTCCTGACTTTCCCGTCACCTCAAACTTAACTCGCCGGGTGAGCAGGGGGAGTAGGGGAGCGAGGGGGGCCATCACTCTCCTTGCTCCCGGTTCCTGACGCGACCACAGAAACTTACGGGTGCGGGTGTTTACTGCAAGACGCTGGAGGTCGGCGGTTGACTCAAAGTTAAATTACGGAGGTTCACAGTGTCTCTGACACAGCAGGAGCAGAGTGTAACGTACAGAGCACGGTGAGCGTGAAGGGAAGAACGGAGAGCGGCTGGCTTAGAGGAAGGTCTGGAGAGGCAAGGAGGCGAGGAGATAAGGGGCCACAGAGCTCAAACCGATCTTCAACCACCTGGTGTTAGGTTACCTCCGCATCTTCGAATATCTCTAGTTCCCTCTGGTCCCAATAAAACCTTGAAGGATTAACATATTTTGTAATGCCATCCAGGTGCTTGCGCTCAAACGCACCAGTAGATTCAGCCACAGGACTGTCAGGACCACCCGCAAGTTCAGCAAGTCGCTGCACGGATCACCGTAGTCCCCTAAAACTCCCAAAAACTATCAGGCGAAGGAGAAATAGGGAGCACCTTTCACATTTGAAAACCTATCCATGGGTGATGTCAATGCTCACGAAGGGTGTAAGGAGCTCCAAACGGGGTAAGGTGGCAAAGGAAGGGGAAAAGGAGGTCCAGGAAGACCATGAGATAGACACCCATGTAAAACCGGAGAATGAGGAAGGTGTTCAGTCCGCTCTTCCAGAGTTTAAAGCGCCTCCTTATCCCACCTTAATTATTCACCAGCAGAACACAGGCGTAAAACTTCAGTCGTCCTCATTTACACAGCCTCTTGGTGGAAATGCTTTACAAGCAGGAGTGGAGGACAGCGAGATGGAAATGGATCTAGCTGAGGGCAAAGCAGAAGTTTTTCCGGTTGAGAGCTTGGACAGAGGGGAATTGTCATTATTATCACCATTGACAGGGTTGGTATCCTTGTTTGATAAACCCCAAACCACCCCCAGAAGAATCATTGAGTGTAATTCTGGTCCTTCCCCACCGAACGTGTGTGAGCAGGCGTCACAGGTGCCACAGCTTATAGATTGTAGCCCTGTACTGGTGAAATTGGAGGACTATACCCTACCGGACATCGCTATACCACTGGATAAAAACAAAGACCTGATGGCGCATTTGAGAAAAATAAATACCATGGAACCGGACCTGGAATCGAGACTGTCTCCGGTATTATTAGCTGGTTGCTCCCATATGCCCGCCCTGTACAGTAGTACCCCCACTAGTTTTTCTCATGTTCATTCACTAGAATTGTCCGATGTGGGGACATCAGAAGTATTTCTGGATAAGGGGGCACATGACAATCTGAACTCAGTCGAGAATGTACGGGGGGTACCTTAGAGATTTATTATGCATTGGAGAGAATTCTCTCTTCAATTTTATCCTTGTTGGAGAAAACTACGGTAAATTCTGATCATATATTGGAGGTTCTCTCTCCTATTTTAATGGGGATCCAAGAACTTAACTCGGTCAATCAAGTAAAAAAAAAATTAGCAAAGGCCCCTGATATAGATTGCCGCTCATGCCAGACATGTAACGGGGTGTCCATAAGGGGAATTAAGTTATAGGAGCAGGAAGTTAAGGAGGATTCTATAGTCGTACCGCCCAGTGGTAGTCCCCTGGTAAGTTTATCCCCAGTTAAACATCATAGCGAGAGTACCCAGTCCACTAGTCTTGGGGGAAATTTAAATGTAACTCCAGTTACGTCCCCATTGCAGGAATACCCCATTTTTAGAAAATGTATCTTAAACAACTCGCGCATGGCAGGTCCCTCGATTAAACCACAGTTTATTGAAGAGACTGCTAATATTTTAGTCACTGCGCCCTTAGGGGAGGTTGCCCCACCGAGAGAAAGTAACACCCGACAAAGTCGGAGGGGGAAGAAGAAGAACAGGATTCGACGTATCCCCAAACGGAAACAGAAAAAACTGCAGTTCCCTACCGTAATTGAGGAGTTAAATAGTACAAAATCACCATCAAGTAGGAAGGTCCCTGGGCCCTTGGGGCAATCTATATTGAATATTAGTCATAACGCAGGGCTTGATAGTGGTAATCAGCCGACCTGCACGGACTCGGTGCCGAATAAGCCACGGAACCATGAGGGTCAGGAAGAAAGAGGGTCTCCTAAAGTCAACATGGGTGACATTGAGATTCAGAGTTTTCCCTGCAACACTATTTTAGCTCATCAAGGAACAAGTAGAGACCCTACACTAGGAAATGTACTGACAAATTCATATGTCTCTGTGTTAGAACAGGGTTTAGTTAGCGGAGGTGCCCCTCTTCCTCCTTTTGGACGGTATACTTTCCCAGTACGGTTTGATCCCGACCAGGGGAGAGTTGGGGAGGGGGACTTAATCACAGTTTGTAGCAGTAAGAGGGTTAGGTTAGAGAGGGGATCAGTCTTGGGGCCAACTGGTAAGAGGCACATAGGGCACACAGGGCCGGGTGTCGGGCAGGCGAACAGGACCTTGCTCTTTGTTTCCCTGTTCGACACTGACTCAATGCTACTGAATAGAAGCGCCCTTCTACAGATGTTATCAGAAATGGAGGACTTGAGTTGGTCTATTTAGACCTGAGGAGTGACCCTCCAAGCACTAGAGTCACATTCACGTCAGGGGTTGTTTCAATGCTAGTACTAGCCAATGTAGACTACTTTAGGAAAAGAGGAATAGACGTGCTCTCTTGTGTGAATCCTTGGCCTGTCCCGTCTGAATCCTCAGGGAAGACCCATCAGGTGCCAGGTAGCGGGTTCCCTACTTCCATGGGCGTTATAAACCCTATAAATCTTAAAGACATTGAAATAACAGTAGGGAGAAACCTAGGAAATAGAGAAATTAACATTATAAGTCCCCAAGTTCAAAGGCCCAATATTCCCATTGTGGAGGATGAGATGGCCCAGTGGAGCTGGGTGGCCGGTACCCTGAATGGCTCAAAAGAAACTACAAAACTGCCCTTGTTGCGGAGGTAGCCAACTGGGAAGAATTCTATCTTGGAATCTAGCGGGGGTAGGAAAAACTAATTGTAAGCTTAAATCGTTATTAGAATATGACCCTAAAATAATTTGCCTCCAGGAAACCTGGAATGGTGGGGATTTTCACTTTGAGAATTTCTATGTATACTGTTGTGCAGCAAAATCTTCTGTAAAAGGGCATGCTAGCGGTGGTTTAGCTATTTTACTTAGCTGTACCATAAGCTGGGATCCTGTGATTTACGTTCATCCCTCAAAGTGTTGTATGGGAGTGAAGTTGAGGATGGGTGAAGATAAATCAGGGCAAGCTGTTTTTCTTTTTCTGGTAAACGTGTATATTCCCCCAGGGAGAGCATCCAACTCACTGGTTGATTCAATCTGTACTTATGTGCAAAGGATAAGTAGCACTGAAGAATGCTCGCGGATTATGATTGTGGGTGATTTTAATGCTAAAATATCCAACGGTGCTGTCATGTCTTTTCAAATCTTGAGTTGGAGGAAGTATGGTCCATTCCGGATTCTTTACTGCCCGATCATTTAAGATCAGATAAACGAGGCCTGTTACTTTTGCATAATTTGAGAATGTTCGACCTAGTAATGTTAAATGGCAGATTCCCAGAGGATTCCCCAGCCTCCTATACTTACCGGGGCCCATATGGTCACTCATTAATTTATTACATGGTGGTATCTTACCAACTTTTTGGTGTATGTACACAATTTAAGGTATTTCCAACAAGCATGAGTGATCATAGAATTTTGGCTGTTAATGTTGACATAGAAATCGATAAGACTGAACTTTGGAATCATAGGGACGAAAAGGTTTCATATAATCGCAGTAATGGGCGCACTTGTTGGTCAAATAATTTGCTCCCTAGTTTTAAGAAAGTCTTTGAAAATATGGCCTTTATTTGCATTCAAGAAACCCCTATTGACAGGTTTGAGAGAATTCTGGCTTCAATTAGATCATTCGGAAGTAAAAAGCAAGTTGCCAGTTCTGCACCACCAGTGACTAAATCATGGGAAATCAAAAAATTAAATCATGAAATTAATGCCTTAATTAGAGAACAATTTAGGCTGTCCACAATACCAAGGCAAAGGGAAATCAACAGACTAAAACAGGTACGGAAAAGGAAAATGGTATCAGAGCGCAGAAGGGTCGAAGACTTAAATTGGGTTAAACTTCGAGAAGTCGCTCAAACAGGTGACACTAGGAAATATTGGACGCTGATAGCAAAATTTTGCGATGTGAGAGAGAAGTCAAAGCCCATTTTGATTTCAGATGCAGAATGGTCTGCGTATATTTCCCAGCTGTATGTTTTAAATTCCACAGTTGGACGGAATCACGATGTTGGCTTTGCCCCTTCTGTGGGGAGCGTATATGGAGCACCTCGTGCATTGAAATAGAGGGTTATATTAAAGGGCAAGATACTCTAGTGCGATGGGCCCAGATGATGTACCAATAGCTATAATCAAACAGGATGGCGAAGCTTGGGTGGAATTTTACATCCACTGTTTGTCCACTGTTATACCCATGGTGACATTCCACAATCCTGGAAGGGAAGTATATTTGTTCCATTATATAAAAAGGGTCCAAAAAATTCCCCTGCCAGTTTTAGACAGATCTCTCTCCTGGATGTGACTGGTAAATTATTTGCGAAGAGCATTCTTACCCATCTGCAAGATTGGGCATTCGGAAACGGTCTCATCCCCGTAGAGCAAACAGGATTTCGCAAAAACAGTGGTACCCTGGATAACATCACCGCTTTGCAAACTTTAACAGAAAAATATCCAGTGAGCCGGGGAATGCCATTATATGCGGCTTTTATAGATTTCTCTACGGCATTTGACCGGGTAGATCGGGGGATGTTGTGGAAAAAACTGGTCACCATGGGGATACCAGGGAATCTATTACGATTGGTTATTGCACTGCACTCCTCTACTTGGATGCAGGTTTTATTGGGGGGAACACAGGGTCTTTCAAGAAAAATACAAACTAATAATGGGTTGAAGCAAGGGTGTCTTCTGGCTCCTCTTCTTTTTTCTATTTACATTAATGATTTGCCAAGAAGAGTGGGGCTCAGCAAAGGGGATTCCCCTAAACTAGGAAACTTAAAGTTGAGTTGCTTGCTATATGCAGATGATGCCATAGTAATGGATTTAACTCCAATTGGACTTCAAAGACGCCTTGCTGAGTTGATTAGGTATACAGAAGAATACTACTTAAAAATAAATATTTTAAAGAGTAAAGTTATGGTTTTTAGTTATCGGGGATGTAGAGTCAGAAAGAACTTGCATTGGTTCTTGGGAAATGAGAACCTGGAAGTAGCAAAGTTTTATCCTTATTTAGGAAAAATCTTTACAAACAGGTGTTCCGGTAGCAATCACATGGATCAATGTAAAGGCAAGGCAATTTCACAGGCCTTTGCAATTAATCGATTGTATACACACTGTGGGAAAAGACACTTCGCACATATTTTATCAGTTTATAAAATAAAGATACCACCAGCACTGAGCTATGCCTGTGAAACAGTAGATGCACAAGAGTGGGACAAATTCGAGAAAGTAGAGGGACGGATCTGGCGCCAAATATGCAATTTGAATCGCGCTGCTCCCATCACAGCGATTCGGCTAGAATTCGGTTTACTCTCCACTTACGTGCTATCTATGGCTGCATGCTTAAGATGGAGCAACGCACTAGTAAACAGCTCTGAGAATGCCTTACGGGTAGCACTACGTGAGGAAATCTTTGTCAGCATGAAAGAAAAGAGTGCTCTTTTTAGGAATCATCAAAAAGCCATGAAACTGTTCGGCTTAGAGATGGATAGTGTGGCAGTACTCAGTAAACGTGTCTTGAAAATCAGAATTAAAAGAGCAATCTACGGGGTATCTTGCGAAAGAGATATTATATTGTGTGCAGAGAATAGCAATAATGATTGTATTGCGGGGAGTAGTATCTACAAAAAACCCCAACCATATGTTTTATGGAATCTTAAACATGGAGTACGTAGAGTTATTCTGTTGCTTAGGCTGAATTTACTCCCTTTAAGAATCGTAACAGGAGCTTGGGAGGGCATTGCCAGACAGGAAAGACTTTGTCACTTATGTAACTCCTGTATACAAGATTTAAATCATGTCCTATTCGTTTGCCCCACATTACAACCATTACGTCGCAGATACCTAAGGAATTGTTTTTTAAAGTACAATATCACCACAGCAGAAGAGGCCCGTAACTGTCTGCTGGCACCTCCATCTGAATTAGTTTGTTTTAAATTTTTTTGCTTTTTTAAATAATTCTTAAATATATTTTAGAACAGTATTGGTTTATTATGTATGTTTCTGAGCACTTGCACTTTTTTCTCCCTTTTTTGCTGCTAGTTATTGAGTACTGTATGCTGAAATTGAATATCTCTGCCTTACTATGAGCTTTTAAATTTTTACGCATATTTTATAACTGCCAGTTATCGCGTATTTTCCCTTGAATTGTATTACTCTGGTTTTTTTGCGAAGTTTTAAAATATTCTTGCTCTGTCATTATGTTGCTGGTTATTTCGTACTGTATTGTGAATTGACAAATCCCCGCTTTTTACTACATGGTTTTAATTTTGAAAGTTTCTATTATAGCATTAGATTGTAATCTTCGTAAAAGTCCTCTAAGTATTCAATGATGGTAATCTGATTTATTATGGATCAATCTTCTTGACATTTGAAAGGTTTCTTGAATGGTTTCTGTATATATGCTTTTCTCTGTTTTTATATGATATGATGAATTTAGTACCGTACAAATTTAGAAAATTCCTCTTTTAATGGAGTGTTATGTTGCTTTTTGGATGTATTTTCTTCAGTATTATGTGGAACTCTTCGGAGTCCCAAATCATAATAAATAAACTTGTAACTTGTAAGCCTTTTACTCAAACGCAAACGCAATCTCAAACTCAACAAAAAGCCCAGACTGATAAAGACGGGCGTCCGTTCTTTCCTAAAAAGAACTGGAAAACTAAGAAACAGGGGCAGCAACAACAGAAGCAAGGTTCGCGTGCTGGTTCACCGACACCTGAGTCTTCTGAGCGTACTTATGACTGAAGTTACCATAGTGCGGGAGGCACTGCGTCCCTGTCTAGAGGCGACAGCAACTGATACCTTCATAACTGTGGAAACAGCAGATACCCGGGTTGCCCACCCCGGATAGACTGTCTGACATTATTTTTCAAATTGAAGGTGATGTACAACGTCCAATCAAGGCGGTTTTCTGCGAAAATCTAACCTCCTCATACGACATTTTGTTGGCAGAGGCAGATTGGCCTCCACCATTTGTGTTAGCCGCTTCTCGAGGGGAGGACGTGATACTTCCGAGTTTTTCGCATTACGTCCCTGTTGAGCATGCAAAAGCTTTAGCGGCTTTGGCCCTAGCCCCTGCTGCGTATCGTAACTAGGTGGACTGGGATATCGATTCACCGGCGCATGAGATACCTTTACGGTCTACGCCACAGCCACAACCGCAATATCCAATCAAGCGCGAAGCTAAGGCTCACGTTTGTGACATTCTGACGCAGTTAGAGTATCAGGGTGTGATTGAATCCTGTACATCACAGATGAATAATCCTCTCTTTACGGTATCAAAACCTGACGGTTCATATCGGATTGTATTGGATTACCGAAATTTGAATAGTCATTGCCGCACTTTTGCCATGCAGAACACACACAGCTCTGCGCTTGTGAGAAACCTAGTTCGTAAAAAATACAAAACTACCTTGGACATATCCAATGGTTTCTACAGTCACAATCTGGCTCCTGAGAGCCGTGACTTGACAGCATTCACTGCCGTCGGAAATCAGAAAAGATTTACACGATTGTCCATGGGGTATAAGAATAGCCCCGGGGCATTTGCTGCGCGTATTGTGTCTTTGTTACACGACATAGATCCAGATGCGTTCTCATACGTGGATGATATCTATCTCACGGATGATGAGCTTATGCCGCATCTTGTCCGAGTCGACCGCATAATTTCTGCGTTCGCCGACTATGGATATAAATTCAACTTTGCAAAGTCACACATCGCTCATTTGGTGGTGCTCTTTTTGGGCTATGAGCTCAATAATGAAGAAAAGGGGTTAGCCCCCCACTTCCTGGAGAAATGTGCACATTTGCAACCCCCTTCTACTCTGAAAAAACTTCAGTCCTTGCTGGGATTTTTAAATTTCGGGAGGACTTGCATTCCCGATTATGCCCAGCGTATCAAGCCGCTTTATGCGTTGATACAACCGACATATTCTTCTGCCAGCTGGCTTCCGGAACATACCTCTATTCTCCAATCTCTGCAATCTGACATGCTTGTAACCAACTTCTTGTTGATGCGTGATAACACCACGAACCTAGTGATACGTATCGTACCTGGGAAGGTGGGTTTCACTTACTTGACATTCAATGAGGGGGACACAGTACCTATTGCATACAAATCACATTTGTACACTGTAGCTGAAATGCGTTTTTCCAATGTTGAAAAAGTTTTGACCGCGGTCCAGATGGCGATTCTGAAGGAACGCTCATTGGCGCAAGGTAAATGCATTCTTGTGGTCCCGCCCTACCCTGCTTTGGAGGCCGTGACTAAGGAGAGTGTACCTAACTCTAAAGCATTACATACCTGTTGGATACAATGGGCTACCTCTTTGACATCATCTGATGTCACATTTATCTTTGACCCTGCGCTTCAGACACAGGAGTTTTCACAGTACGAACATGTTCATCCTCCTCCGTTGTCTTTGCTTCCTTTGCATGAATACAAATGTGTTATTTACACTGATGGCTCGGCTCAACCGGCCACAGGTTCCAGACATGCTTATTCAGCTGCTTGCGCAATTGTGGCTGGCTCCATTGTCAATGGAGAATTTATGTCCTCCATCGTGCATACTCAAGCACTTGGGGACTGTACGGCGCATTTGGCGGAGCTGCACGCTCTTATTCTTGCTCTCGAGTTTTCTGATCCTAATGTGAATACTCTTATTGTATGCGATTCTTACTACTGTGCTCAATCTTTCAATGACAACTTATTTTTTTGGACTCGAAATGACTATCGAGACTCTAAAGGCAGCGCAATTAAGCATAAAAGGCTTTGGGTTCGACTGGCAGAGCTTAAACAGCTTCTGTCCCTCACACATGTTATCCATACTCTTGGCCATCAGCATGTGGGAGCACATGCTCTTGTTAATACTTTGGCTGACGAAGCGGCCAAATCTGCAGTAGCCACGTGTTCTGTAGCAGCTGTTACAAGGTCCATGACTAAAATAGATAATGATATTTTGGCAGCAGTGGCTGCTACGAGGGAGGGAACCGGTTATCCTCAGGGTTTCCCTTCGAAATACTCTTATCATGTATCTCCCGAACAAGTTCCTTACGCTTCTATTCCATCTGTTGGGGATAGGCTGATTCCCAACATGGACCGCAGACCTGCTTTGATCAGAGCCACACACGAGGGCATGGCTTCTGCACATGCTGGGGTGTCTGTGACAGTCTCAATTTTGCAGCAACGTTATTAGTGGCATGGTTTATATAAACAGACCTGTACTTATGTGCTTTCTTGCGACATTTGTCAGCAAATCAAACCATCTATGGTGTCACGCCCACCACAAACACAGCTATTTATTTCTAATAAACCATTTGGCTGTATATATCTTGATCACTGCGGTCCGTTCTCTTCTGATACTGCATATAAATATATTTTAGTTGCTGTTGATTCGTGCACACGATTCCTTTGGGTTTGGCCACAACGCAGTGCTGACGCTCGAAATGTCATCAGGGATTTGCGTGTCTTTGTCGGGATGTTTGCCTGTGGCACCTTCCATTCAGACGAAGGTCTGGCGTTCTCCTCTAAGGCGTTCAAGGATGCAATGAAGTCTATGGGGGTGCTGGTGCAGTTTTTGTCTCCATACAGGCCTGAGGGCAATTCGATTGTGGAACGAATGAACCGTGACTTAAAGCAATCCTCAACAGCTAGAGTCTTAGGTACTGGCAGGAACTGACTGGCTCATTTGTATGGTGTTCAACGTGCACTCAATAATCTCCCTAGAAGATCTCTGGGTGGGCGGACCCCATACGAAATGCTCTTTGGCATCAAAACGTTTGTGCCAGACCTTGATGGTCTAGACGTTGTGGCGGCTGCCGCAACCTTTGACGTAGATAATCATTCTACTGTGTTACAGGATCTACAAAAGACCCGTGACAGCTAAGCAAATGAACATTTACCCTCTTCCGATGATGCAGCACTGCTGATTCCGGTTGCCGGATGGCTTCCAAAAGTTGGAGATCTGGTATGGGAGAAGTTGGAGAACAAGAAAGAATTTGGTCCCTCTTATCGTGCACCGGTTCCGGTACTTGGATTGAAGGGTACTCGAACAGTCATTCTACCACCTTTACCTGGTCGTAAAGACAACATATACATCTCAGTAGACAATGTCAAGCTACACCGTCTGGCCGATTCTGAATAGTGTCACACCTGCAGTTTCGTGCAACGCTATTTCTTTGAATCCGGTCCCCTCAACGTCCACGATTAAAAACAGTGTCAGTGAGGTTGAGATGGAAACTGCTGTTGACAGTTCATCCGTCCGGCCTCTATCTTCCAATGCAGAAGTCGAGTGCACTTATCCTACAGATGAGTCCATTCGTGAAGTGCCGATCAGTCCTCGACAACATCAAGCTGACCCAGCACTACCAACGCTCATTAACAGAACTGCAAGCGGTTAATTTGGAGATCATGCCAGCTTCTCTTCTGACTCATCCTCCTCAACTTCGAGTTTGGCAGTCCCACCAACCAAATTAAGTGTTTTTTTCTCTTGGTTCAAAAAGACATACTTGGTCCCTCCATGGACCTACATCTGGTTGGTGCTTATCCTAATTTTCCTCTTCATGTCGATTGGATTTGTAACAGTGTTCTTTTTACTCATCAATGGTCATTATTTGCCAGAACGCTCTGCTGTGAACTTGGTCGATGGTACTCTGGCCCCACACACATCGTCCCACATCATGAAACGCGATCAGACTCATGTAACATTTCGGTATTCCCGGTTGCAGATGGCATCGTTTGGGATAAAGTAGCCTTCAAAGTCCACGGCCCGACGGAGGTGCTCAGGGTGCCATATGTGTTTTGCGTCTCATTAGGAGATGTGGTCACACAGGACATACATTCTGATGATTGGGATGTGCAAGCAGTACATTCATTATTTTCTGATTTGAAGTATTATGCTGCTTTTGATGCTGAAGATTTGTATTTAAATTCTGCCAATTATGCTGATCTCTTTTGTTGTCAACACTATGGGCATCATTTTTTACATAAAACAAATACTTTGAGGCCGGTTTATAATTACACTCAATTGGAACACTGTCCTACTCCCAACAAAGGGAGTTCAAAAATTCTTCGTAATAAGTTTACATATTTTACAGATTATAACACGTCCAATCCGGAATCTTATTTCTTTAAATTACAATTGTCTTCTCAATCCAAATTTATACTAACCCACACTAAATTGATTTAATCCAACTCATTCAGGAATCAATTAGCCACACAGGGTTATGATCACTGGAAAGAGACCATTGATTTAAAATCAATCTGGGGTACAAAACACTGGCAGGTTCGAGGCACTGAGGCACTACATCGTGCCTGTCTAATCCCGGTTCAAATATTATTTTTAAATGATGCTGTTTATTAAACAACGTGCTTTGGTATGGCTACGGTAAAAAATTTAAATATCCCTTCCATTCCGTCTTTAGCGGAATATGACAATTGGCGTGCTCGCACGAGTTATGCCATCGATGCATTACCCGCTTTGTTCCAAAATGACACCTTTAATGTCTCAGGAATTAATTCATCCGGTTGGTTGGTGTGGCAAACCAATTCAAATGCATGTCAATTGCGTTTTTATAATGTAACATCTGGTTTCACCCAAACTAGACCGGACCCACGTTATCCACTTTCACATTCGGTTACCACATACTCGGTAGGTAAATTATGCCAACAATGGTTGGAACATTCCACACTGTCATCAGTAAAGCA
Source organism: Calotriton arnoldi (assembly GCA_963921515.1). NCBI lineage: Eukaryota > Metazoa > Chordata > Amphibia > Caudata > Salamandridae > Calotriton > Calotriton arnoldi. The sequence goes on along the minus strand of CAWUFW010003177.1, from coordinate 1,273,710 downwards.
ACACCTGTCGCTCTTGTCAAATGACATTAATTTGGCTGATTTTCTCCTGGGACCCAGGGCTCCCAGAACTAAAATATTTATGTATGCAGCTTACAATGAAATTTGGAAACTTTCGCAGATGGAAGCAGCCTTTCATCTACGTCAAATTGATCAGGCTAATTTAGAAAAGGTTCTAGCCGTGGTCGACAATAGCATCAATACGCTTTCATCACGATTTATACATTGGATAACATTGTTTCTTCCGTTATTGATATTGTTCAGAATGATGTGGCTGTATTGTATCATGGTCAAAATCAATTACAATCTATTATGCAGTTTGCATGGACGTTACAGACCCTTAAAACGGGAAAAGTCCCTTGGGATTATTTGAATGCTTCTGCTCTGTTTTTACCATTTAATCTGACTGATAAACAACGTTTTATGTCAATGAAAGATGCTACATACATGCTATTACACATTGAACAATTGGAACCCTTGCCATTTTCTGTGGCGGAAACGGATTCTGCTGTTTGGATAATTCATGGAGTTATCTCCCTCCCATTCTCACTGTTTCAATTTAAATCATGCATGCAACATTTTCCAATTGGCCGCTTCGAACCTCTGGGTAGTGCCTTTATGCATGAATTATGGTCCTTACCTTTCACTTACAGATGTCAACGGGAAGATAAGGAGGTCTTCCTAACAGGGGAGGACTGCGATTCCACAGTAGGACATTCCCTAGTTTGTAAACACGTTAAATTGCACGTCGCTTGTAATGTGTCAGTGCCTAATCTTGCATGTTTTTTGAAAGGGACTCCAGTGCCATCAATAATTCAATAATTCCCGCTTTTACCCTGCTTACTAACGGTAGCTATCTTATTTTGAACAACCAGGATTGCTGTGGGTTACGGGCAGGTGTCCCATATTTGGTGACTGTTTCACAATGCGTTACTTGTTGTAGCAATGTGCTTTTTCCGCCCCGCATGGGAGTGTAGATAGTTCTATTTGGCCTTCCATTCCTACTTTGAAAACAGATTTCAACAAACTATGCAGGCTAAGGGCCCTTTTGTTCCAACAAGAAGTGGCTCTCACTTCAGCCCGAGAGACCTTCGAGTTACAGGTGGCTAGACCATCTAGTGAGATTCAGTCACTTCTGAATACTAACCTCCCACTACACTTTGGGGAGCTTATACATCAAATATTTAATGCGTCTGACACTAAAGGCCTTGCACATTTTTTTTAAACAAGTGGGAGCAGGCCTTGTGACTTTTTTTCAGACGATATTTGGTGTAATACCGGCTTTTATTCAATCTATTTTTCCTGCGTCTTCGGTGGATTCCCCTTAATACTAGCGTTAGCTGGTGGGATCCTGCTTCTACTGCTCCTGCTGCGCAATGGCTGCTCAGCTTGTGGTCCTGCACAGACCAGGCCAATTGCAACTGTACCGTGATCGGATGCAACAAGTTTTTGGATGCCTGCCGTTAGCTACGCGTAGCGTGAGTTATGGATTGACTTTTTGCTTTGCCTACTTTACTTGCGTGCAACCAGTCTTCTACTGCCGACGATGCCCCTTCTATTGGGCTGTGGATTTATGTCTCTCCAATACGTCATGTCCAGTCCCGGATTTTGTCCAGTTGATGGGCCCCTTAGAGGCTCATGACCGGGCTTGTTCTGGGGATGGCTGTTTGGCGCATGCAGCAGCACTTGGAGTAGTGGCTGAATGGGATATCTGTGCGGCTGCGCAGAACCTCCTACATCAGAGTTTCATCGAATATCACGCAAGTTGCCCGATGATGCTTTTGGAAGCATCAGATTATGAGGAGCACGTTTGTTCCTTCGATCTACTTGATTGTACTAACGATAGAGATGCTCTTCTGGAGGGAATTGCATTCTTAAGTTCACGTACATTGATGGACTTACCACCTTCTTGATCATAACATTTTCCCGGAGGCCGTGAAAATTGATGACAAAACTTTTTGGGGGAATTTTTTCCAATTTGGTTTTTTTCTCATAAGTTTTTGGTCTGCTTGGCTTTTTGAACTCTGTTTCCGTCCTTTCTCTATGTCCTATGGCCTTACCAGGGGGAGGGTGTTATATGGCCCTTAGAGTCATTGTCGACATTGCTAAGTTAGCATGAGCTTTGCTGCCATGATGCTGTTTTTGCGTACGTTACTACATGACTTTATTTTTGCAAGACGCTATCTGTGCCTTTCACATGAGAACTGTCTGCTTTTCACGTTCTTTGCTGAAGTTCCTGGAGTTTAGTCTGAACACGATGTGCAAGGTCGATAAACAATGCCCCTTGTTATTCTGTTCTGGTCAGTCCCTAGCACCTAGACATAACATGCTAAACACAGCTGCAATGCTGGAGACTCGTGCTTTGATATTACGGGGATGCATGTTGTTTTAACACACACTTGGAGAGAGCCTTTTCCATGGAGAAGAGCTACACTGTTCCTATGATGTAAATCTTGCATCTAGGCTTTAAGGTATGGGGTCTGCTGTCAAAGCCCAGAGATCTTCCTTTTTCTAATAAACATCTTCCAGTCAAGGGGAGGGTGGTTAGGTCTTATAGCCCTTTTTCCACTGTCTTTATAAAATGACTTCCCCTTTGTGCTATTTGGAATTGTAACAATGCTAATTGTTTTGAGTTTATGCATTTTGCTGCTGGTAGTGGCTCGTATAATGTATTGTAGAGCACGATGGTTAAAACAAACATTTTGAACTATTACAGTGACTCTGCCTAATCTTGTTGTGGACAAGTACGAGTGAGCGAACGAAAGAGTATGTCTTGCTACTGCGATTCCTGAGAGAGTCGGGAGTGTTGTGTTCTGGGTTGTCTAATCATTTGTAGCTCTGTGATTTTTGGAGGAGAACGAATGAGACACTATAGCTAGTCGGTTTTGGGATTTTGGGCACTAAGGTGGTAGGTTGGTACACCCCTATACACCGAGGTCCCGTTTTCCTGCGCATAGTTCTGTGTAGGTGCAGAATCCCCTCAACAGCGGGGGGGCAGAAAAAAAAAAGCACTTATCTCTTCTGCCGGCCGCGTCTCTCCCCCTCTTCCCTTCCAACGAGCCTGGAATGGAAGCAGGAAGTACATAGGTTTCCCATAGCCAATCACAACGCTGCTAATAGCAGCGTTGTGATTGGTCTGAGTGCTGTGGTTCGGCGCTCATACGGGGAATATGAGCCTGTGCATGTTCTCCACCCAGGCTGCAATGCAGCCTGGGTGGAGAACATGCAAAGTGCGCATGACGGTTTGGCCGGCCCGAGACGGACGGTCAAATCATCATGCACACGTAAGTGCTCACCACTCCTCCCCCTGTGAGATGAGCAGCCAAGCCCCAACCTGCCCCGCAAAACTGCCTCATTTTTCGTTTTTTGCACTGCTGAAAGCAGTGGGGGGACGATCCTCCGCCTTAGCGGAGGAGCCGCCATTGCCCACAACTTAGGAAGGATCTGAAGACGCACCTCTTTAAAGATCACTACATTACAGTGTGTTTACAGTCCACAAAGCAGCTACCTCTCCTATAACCCGTTAAGGTTATGCTAGTCTTTGACTCTATACAGCTCTCCACTGCCTTTTGACTATTGAAATATCACATACATACATACATTCATCCACCATGACAAGGAAAAAAGGAAATATAACCCTGCTTCATTTTCTGGTGGTCATTAGCCTCAATCGCTGGACTAGGACTCCTAAAAGACCACTGGGGCATCACAAAATCCTGATTGTGACGATCAAGATTCGAGATACAGGGCACACTTCGTTCCTGATGACGATCCACAAAGAGGATCCGGGGACATCGTGAAATTCTGACCATTTTCATCCTCAGTTGACCCTAAACGTGAAATTTCCAAACTCGTAGGCTCTGTGAGCGTCAAAAAAACTCGACCAGAAAAAAAACGAGTAAACAAACTTATTTTTAAAGAATTTGTGCGGTGCAATTTTGAGATGGAAAGAAAACCATGGAAATGGGAAAAACTTGTTCACCAGGGGTTCGACAGTAGAGGAGACATATTCACCACTGTCCCTCTCCATCGACTTCCTTTGTAACCAACTTTAGGACCAAGGACAGCTCTTTTTGATCAGATCGCCTTTGGTTTACATAGATCTTCGAAATGTTGTGACCTCCTGAAGCTAACTGATTCATGTCGGAAAGTTTTGGAGTTACAGAAAAATAACATGTGGACTAACTGTGTTTTTTCAGTCGTCTTCATTAATGCTAACCTCTTTATTGGAACGGTTTCCCCTTCCCCCTGCAGCCTCCCCCCACGCCTCCAGGTGTGACTCTCACAAGCTTTGCACATGCCTATCATAGTAGAAAGGCCCCATTCTTGTATAACAAGTTAATCCTTCATGCTAGAAACATCCAGATTAGGCTGTCGCTCATCATTTTACTTGCAAGTGTGTTTTAAAACCTCACTATTTTCTTAAGCAACGCCTCTGACTTCTCGTTTATTTTTCTTTGTAGTACCTCAATATTATATCAGAGAGACAACTAGTAAGATAAGCATGCCACAGAGACCTGGCTAACTATTGAAATCTTGGGGCCTCCTTCCAGGGTCGCTGGAATTTTTACCTGGTAACCAGGGCTGGCTTTAGCACTGGTGGCGCCCGGTGCGACAATCATTTTTGGCCCCCCCCCCCATGACCACCTCCTCAAATTCCCTCACAACCACCGGGTCAAAGTGCCCCTCATCTCTCCATAGCCCCTCTCTCTCTCACATACATTTCATTTGTTTTAAACACTGGTAAAGCAGTTGCGGCCCGTGTAGGTAAGAGCAGTGGGGTGGTGGGGCAGGGTTGGGGGGATGCGACAGACGACCATGAGGGAAATTTAAATAAATAATTAATTTTCCCTCGTCGACATCTGTCGAAACGCCCCCCACCCGGCCCCACCGCCCCATCGCCCTTACCTGCACGTGCCGCAGCTGAGGTAAAGGCTGGCTTTACTAATAAGAAGGTATATTTAAACAAACAAACCCTTTTCAGCAACATTAGGAAGAAGATAATAAAACACTGGGGAAAAAACACAGAACGTCCTAACCTATTTAATGAAGTTTGCATGCAGCTCTTTGATGACAGCTCATAACAGTCACTGCTCCATATTAGGGCTGTATCTTATGAACTGCGGTAACAAAAGGATCTCTGTGACAAAAGCAGTTATCCACTCAGCTATCCACATAAAATACAGATCTTTGATCTGCACGGTATGTGTTCTTTGCAGCAGACATATTAACCCTCTGCCCTACTTTATGGCGAGTCAAAACTGGCACTGGACAAAACTCTGATCTCTCTCTCTCTCTAGCATGACCATTAATCACAAGAGTTAACTTGACATTTTTAATGCTGCCTGAAAACTGAACACAAGGAACTCTGTTGCAGGTGTTTTTAAATTGTAAGTTATTGCTAAACACAGCACCTCCTCTCTGAGGTCAGCGCCCCCTCCCCAGGTCAGTGCCCAGTGCGGCTGCACCAGTTGCACTGCGCTAAAGCCAGCCCTGCTGGTAACTCCACCCTGGAGTTATTCTTACCAAAGGCAACCGTAGCCCTGGAGAGCAGGGCGACCAGGTATTATGTGTATCCTGAGAAATAAGGAGTGACTTAGGGAACTGGTAATTCTGGTCCCAATTGTGTCTCATTTCCTCCCTCCGCTGGTGTTTCCCTCACATACCGGAAGTCTCCAGTTGAAAGACACCAGGGCCCAGATTTGTGAAACTTTCATGTTATGCAGGAAGGAAACATACTGTGCTGTGTTACGTGAAAGGGAGAGAGCAGAAATGCACCATATTTACTAAGATAATGGCGCACTTCTGCTCTTTTCTTGCACAGGTGCACTTATGGCAGCCTAACACCAATAAAGGTGCCTTCGCGTCATGGCAAAAGTGTGCCTATGTTGTGGTCAGGATAGCTTTTGTGCAGGAAGGGGTTCCTTCATGCAGAAAAACTATTCTTAGAGGTGAACGGGTAGGTGCACCATTTGGCCAACCCCCAGTTTCCTCAATTTAGTAAATCTGAGTTTGCTTCAAAATACATGGGTGGATGCAGTGGAACACCTATGTTCCACCCATGGAACTCCTCCCCAACGCAGGTCAGTGCAAGGCAGCGCAAGGCACTCCCTGGCATTATTTTGTGGGTGAAAAGTGATGCATGACTATGCAAATATGCATTTGCATGGCTTTGTAAATGTCACTTAAGCACTTGCATTGTCCTGCGTCAACTTGTGTGAACAAGGAAAATGCAAATACTTAGTAAATCTAGCCCCAGGTCTGAGCAGTTACCATGGATATCATAATACTGACAGAGTCAGTAGCTCCTGTTGCCATCCCTCATCTGAATTACCTGGGACCAAGTCAAAAAAATCATGGGCCATTAGGGAGAAGAGGCACTGTCACCTTTGAGATAGCGAAATGCTCCGTGGAACTTGTGATGTCTGGATAAAAGCAAGACAGTTATCATGCGCACTCCCAGACGAACCCACGGACGCCAAGAGCAACTTCCACAATGGGATGAAGGCAGTCACCACCTGGATGAAGGGCAGCTGCCTCAAGCTTAACTCAGACAAGACTGAAGGCCTCATCCTGGGCTCCTCCCCCCCTCCCCCCACCTGGGACGACTCGTGATGGCCCGCAGAGCTCAGAACCCCGCCCACACCCAGGGACCACGCACAAAACCTCAGCATCATCCTTGGACTCCTAGCTCTTAATGAACCGCCAAATCAACGGCGTCTCATCCTCCTGCTTCCACATGCTATGCCTGCTTCATAAGATCTTCAAGTGGATCCCCACCGGGTCCAGGAAAATGGTCACCCATGCGCTCGCCAGCAGCAGACTCAACTACTGCAACGCACTCTATGCCAGCGCCATCCAGAAACTCCAGAAAAAACTGCAGAATGTCCAAAACTCCTCTGCCAGACTCATCCTGAACATCCCACGCCACAACCACATCACCGGCCACCTGAGAGACCTACACTGGCTACCTGTCAACAAAAGAGTCACCTTCAAGCTCCTCATGCATGCCTACAAAGCCCTCCACAACGCCATACCTGCATACCTCAACCACCGCCTCTCCTTCTACACTTCCACCAGACATCTCCGCTCCGCACAACTGACCCTTGCCACCATCCCACAGACCCACAAGACCATGACTGGAGGAAGATCCTTCTCCTACCTCGCTGCAAAGACCTGGAACTCCCTGCCTCTGCACCTCAGACAATCACCATTGCTGCCGCAATTCAGGAAGGACCTCAAGACCTGGCTCTTTGACTGAACCGCAGACCCACCCCCACCCCCACCCCCACCCACGTAGAGCCTTGAGACCCTCACGGGGAGTAGTTGCGCTATATAAAATGACTGGTTGATTGATGATCAACATTGTCATCTTTTGAGATGTGCTCTTACTAGCAGTATATATCGAAGTGGCAAAACGTCATTTCCTCCAGGGCTAAAAAATCCTTGGTGCTGCCCTTTACTCTCCAGCATTCACATCTTCTCTAAGCTCAGGTGTCATTTGCGATGGGTGATGGACATGTTATTATAATGGAACAGGGCAGTGATGCTTTTCTTACTACTTGGGTAATACCAGTCTAATTGGCAATGTACAATGATTTGTCTCATCTTCAGTGAGGCTGCTTATTTCACAATAAATGTAACAAAATGGTAATATTTCTTAGTTTTCTATTACAACGAATGTTAGATGCAAATATTTCTCTAGCACCCTTGAGCAAGGTAGACGTGTATTAATATTTTTCTACATTACCTTATAAACTTGTACAGATATGCTGTTGACTGTGAATGTCACTTACAGTGATGTGATGGCACATTTAAGGAAGAAGCCTCTTTAACAATGTCACGACTCACTAAATGTGTGGAATCGTTTGCTATGTACAGTGATCTCCGTAATAAACACATTTATTTAGCTATCCATGCCTTTCGTGTTACATAAAATGAGGAATACTGAAGAGTGTGCGTAAGACGCGTTCTGGACTGGTCAAGGTGGAGGCCATTTTGTAATTGAGTCAGGCTGCATGGAGTTCAGTTCGAAACCAGATTGAAAGCTAAAGTTCGAGAGCCGCTCATGACAGTTGGGGCAGGGAATCTGCAGAGGAAAAGGGGTTATGAGCAGCCACGATCCATGCAGGTAAGTGCGGTGGGGCCGGGTGTGGGGATATTGACAGATGACGATGAGAGAAAAATATATAAATAATTTTCCCTCGTCGTCTTTCAAAAGTCCCCCCACCTGGCCCCACCGCTCTTACCTGCACAGGCTGAGGCTGGTTATGAGAGTGCACTGTTTGTCAGACTACTACCAGCAGTCTGCAGCACAACTCTTGAGCCCCAATCTGATTGTTAGCATATAGTCACTGATATGTCTTAAGCAGACTAGCTGTAGGGTGGATGTTAACTTGGGTAGTGCCAGTGTATATTGGGAAGTGCACATGGCACTATCTGAATTCCTGCACCAGTATATGCGTGTGGATATTGGACTACAGGGGGAAAGGGAGGAACCGTGGGGCACTCCTTAAGGCACCCTGCATGATGACTATATCACAGACGCAATACACATTTTTGGACTTTGCTTGGAGTGGAATGGCACTCATTCCAAAGCCATTACAAACATTGGTTCTTTGGAAGAGTATGTCATAGTTCACAAGTGTTGCTTAGCACCTCGAAATTGACGAGCATTGACCTTCCTCAAGGTTTTTGAGAAGCTCTTTCATGAGACTGATACTGGTAACTATGAAGCAGGACACGTTGTCCCACGTGGGCTTGCTTTTGCCTATTCACACTGCTTTTCATGAATTTTCAGGGTCAATATAGTTTGGAGATTAATATCCCAATATTGGTGAGACTGCAGTCTGTTTCTTCGGAAGGGGCTTGATGAAAGTGTGGTTCAATTGGCTGCAGGCAATGCCCTTTCTGTTGAACATACCAGTGGTATCCTTTGTCATTGCTAGGTGGGATCCCTTCATGCATGATGCTGGGCGTGGTTTTACTGGTAAGTTGGATGCCTTGAGGTTTTTTGAGTCCGGGTTCGCACATCTTCTTCTTCTATGGGTTTGGAGGTAGCCAGTACAATCTGCTGAAGGAAAGGGAGGGTAAGGTAGGGTGCGTAGGTTGTAAAGACAAATATGTGTATTTTTGCACTTTTTGAACTGAAAAACAATATTAGGTCATCACAGAGTTTAGTTGGGGTGTTTTTAATGGTGTCCAGGTTGAATTGCTCTTTGAAAATGTCAGAGTCAAATTATTCTAGTTTAGTGACTAACCTTAGCATTTAGTAGAGTAGGTTTTTTGCTCCCTTGTAGGCTTTGTGGTATCCTCTTCTGTTTCTTGTGCTGTAGATCTTGTCAGCTTCAGTTTACAATCTTCACCATTGTTGTTGCATGGTTGCAAATTGTTGTTTCCAGGTCGGTCATTGTACTACTTGATGAATTACATTTTTTTTCGGATTATAAGATTTATCAAGTGAGCTTGCCTGACCTTTATGTCCCTTGTGTTAAGCGCATGCACTCGCTATGGCTTGTATGTGTGTCAAACTCTTAGTTATAATTGTGTTGAAATATCAAACTGGAATGTCATATTTTCCGCGCTGGTTATGCAGAGGTAAAGATGGGACAGTATTCTAGTATGACATATGCCACCGTGCACGGACTGGTGGGCAGAGCAATGGGTTTGACAAATATATGGTGATGGTGCGTAGTACGAACTAATAAAGGAAATAACATCTTTGTATCTGAGTTTCTTTCCCATTTTCCCCAAGCACATTAAACAACTTCTTAGAGGATGAAAATTGGAACCAGTAGCAAGCAAACACGAGAGAAATGAGGATATGCCATGCTTTATGAAAATAATATTAGTGTCCGTGTGTTATGGCAATAATCGATCAATGAAACATGGAGAAGTAATCATTCAATAAGTGTTAGATGAGAAACACAGTGAAAAAATGCAGAGAGAAAAACTATTGAATATTAATATGAGCTAATATTACAATTCTTTTGTGAAAAAAAGTGACATGGGGAAAAAGTACTTCTCTAAGGCTTTAAGGTTTGGTAGTCCTTGGAAAAACAATAGTCTACATTTTTATGTGTGGTTTAGGATGGCAGTGTGGTGAAATCTTTAGATTGAAAGAATTCAATTCATTTGTACTGCTGAGGGAGCAGGATTTATGGATCAGTGACAAAATATCGGAAACACAAATATTGTGTGGACAGAATATTGTGTCAAAAATATTGAGAACAAGAATAATTTACAGTATAATTAAGGTTATTGTGGGAAAACCTTTCCTGCCAACCACCTTCATCTGCTATCCTCATGAGGTATAGGCTACCCTATGTGTACGTAAAAATATAGATTTAGAATTCTGTCTTTTAAGGACTATCAAGTCTTCATCCTCTTTCCAAAAATCTCATGAAAGGATTACTTTGTCCTGCTACAAATCTGCACAAAACATATTTGTTCGAATTGCAGATAGAATAAGACTTGTTGGTGGATGAGCAAAGCCCGACCACTGTTAATATAAGATCCAGCTGAAGATCATGTTGCTGATTCGACAAGCCCCACTCCATCTGGTCAAACAAAACTATTATGCTGATAAAACCAGATTCGGCTAAGCAAGGCTAGGCTGCTGAGAGAACTAGAGCCAAATTAAAAAACACAAGGCTTCAAAATGGGCGAGACCAATGATTGAGCAAAACTTGGTGGCATTTAGACTACAGTAGTCCAGAGGTTTTTTTTTTACACAAGTATAGGTTTGCAAAGTTCCCAGTTACCGGGGTACTCTTAGTTTACATAGGGGCTGACCTACCCACTTCACATACTCCTATAGTTTTCTCTTCAGATTGTTAGATGGTTCCACTAACGTGCGAACACTAGGTAAACAAGTGTCTGCCTTATTTGGCTTTGTCTCACAAGTTCTCGTATAGGATGTCATGCCAGTACGTCGCAAGCACTTTGTACATAAGTGCAGCCCTCGCTTAGGTTTTCCTTGCAAGTGAATCAACATAATTTACTGTTTTGTAGAAATAGTCGTGAAATTTCTGATTTACACACAAAGGTCCAGCTGGCATTCAGCTTCTTTACCTTTACTTATTTTTTATCCATTTCTGAGGAATTCCCTGAAGTTTGCGAGAAAGGATATTGCAGCTTGGCACATCAGTATTTGAGACTTAATGCTCCTGTCCATTGAGTGCAAAGGTGAACTCCAGTCTTTGTCTTGGGGAAGAACTGCAGAGGGTGACCAATGCTAAGTGAGATAGAAGTTCCATGTCAATTTTACCTCTGTGCGACAAAGATTGTATCTATTTCCATTAGCTACTTACATGCAAGCATGCATGCTCCCACCAGACTTCAACTCTTTACTATCTTAAAGTCTGTGAAACAGAAATAAGCTCAAACAGGTCTGGGTTGCTTGCGTTCCCATTTAGAAGGATCTGGCTTGCCAGTTAAGGCTGGTATTCCTATTGGAGCAGGACCAGATCTAGTTGGCAGAAGTGGCATAGTGGGTGAAAAACAGTAGACTTGAGTGTAGCCCTGGGTAGTGAATTCCAGTTTCTGAGAGTTTCGGGAGCAACCCCTACCACAACAGAAAAAGAAAGAGCGCACAGCATGTCAGATTGTGGCTAGGTTTGAAGTCTCCTGACAAGGGGTACTTCACAGGCAGGTAATAGGCACTGCCAGTACTTTAAATGGGTAAGGACTGTCCGGTACGGAGTACCTGCACTTCTTTAATTTGAAAGGGAGAGTACCAGTACTTCTCAGCACTTCTGCAATACAATTAATGGGAGAGTACGGGCACTTCTCGGGCGCAAACAGCTGCTCTAAATAGTGAGTATCTGCACTTCTATATTTCCATTTAAAGCACTGGGCTCTGCCAAGGGTCACATAGAGCGTCAGGGACGGGAAGAGGTATCAGAACTGAATGTTAGCCATATACTTGCGCTCCTCACATTGCCACACATGCAGAGATATCCTTCCCCGCACCATCCGCGCGGTATCCCCAGAGCTACATCGCAATTACAGCACAAATTCCGAGGACATGAAAGGGCCGTACATCTAAGCCGCCAGAGTGCCATGAAATATTAATGAATGGACATGAACTGTGGTAATAATCTGTGATAGATGCAGTCTCCTCGCTGCGCCTGTTTAAAATATAAAAATAATGGCGAGAGTAGGCAGTTGGGAAGCGGGCAGACTGAACTGTGCTTAATTTGTGAAAAAATAAATGCAGTGGCCCAAAGTTTTTCTTAGGAGCCCAGCGCCGTGGCTGCTGCATGCCGGAGGTTGCCAAATACCAAAGCAGTCTAATCTTGATTCAACCTCAGGCTTCTTGCCTCCTTTACCCTACTGTTCCTTTTCTCCCTATCTTACTCTTGTGGGCTCTTTTCCATCTCTGCTTTCTCTCTGTGTCAGTGTTTTCATATCTTGCTCTTCCTCCTTATTTCTCCCTTTTCTGTCTTTCTCTCTCTTACTCTGGGTCAAAATCTCATGGTGAATAATATGTCCTGGTCCTCAAAAATGGATGCCTGCGCACATTACATGCAGCCATCGACAAAAACCAAGCGTGGTGTACAGCGGCAGCTCCTCTGCAATGGCAGAGGAGCGTTGCCCCACTGCCTGGTCAGAGCCAGCAAATGTAAAATAAAATGATGTTTTTGCATCGTTTTGTTTTGCAGTTGCCGTCTCTTAGCCAGCGGTGTTGGGAGGGGCGGGGCCGAGGCGTAGGAGGGGGAGGGAGGAGTGCTACATGCACATGCTCATGTGTGTTTGGCCGACCATCTCAGGCCGACCAAAACACACATGTGCACTTAGGTTTCTCCAGCCCGGCTGCATTGAGCAGCCAGGCTGGAGAAACCCCCACAGACTCCCTGGCCTGAGCGGAGCGTCCCTCTAGCCGGCTCAGGCCAATTTCCCCGCTGCTCTGCAGCACGGGGATTGGATGGGAGTCTGTCCCATGGGTTGCTGGGACCCAGGAAGAGGAGAGGTGGTGCGACGCTGGAGGCGGCCGGCGGTTGAAGGTAAATTAAAAAAAAAAGTCTATTATTTCTAACACCCTTCCATGTGATCCCCTCCCTAGCACTCCCTCCACCCGCCCCACCACCCATTATTTGTGGCGGACGCCACTGGTGGTGTAGGCAGTGACTTTTGAGAGATTTACAGACATGCCTTTGTCTCTGAAAAGCAAAAAGGGCTGCAAAAGAGTCCGAAAATGTTATGGTTTTCAGGCGGGTTGAGAAATCTCCAAAACTGGTGCAGGAACATCAGCCCACTCATGATCACGCAGAGCGGAATTCAATACAGTAATTCTGCTACACTTGACTCATAATCCAGGATCATTGTTGGCGTTATCATGAAATGCAAAACATTTTACAAAGCGAAAAAGTATGAGTAAGAATGTTACTGCACATCTTCCTGCTACTGAATGGGCCTAAACTCCTACGTGGATATAATATGTGCCCATTACTTGACCCTAGAGTGTAGTAACCTACTTGGTATGGACTCCATAACATGGTACCTTTGACTCACATTACTGCGGACGGACAAGTGTGGTGGGTGGGAAGGTGAAAAGTGCATAGAGAGCAGTGTGCTTTCATCCGAAGTGGATTGGAGCTGTGGTGAGGAGAGACATAATGGTCAGGCTAGCTCACTCGACCAGTATGATATTCAGAAAAAAAATGAAATTCAACAAAGTGTCTTCAAAGGCCAGGCTGGAAAGGATAGGCTGCAATGGTAAGTTTGTAAAGTGAAGGTGACAAACAGGGGCGGCTCCTCCTCAGGAGCAAAGGAGCGTCGCCCAGCCTGCTGTGAGCCCAGCAGGCAAACACAAATAAATAAAATGTAATTTCAATGCCATTTTATTTATTTGCCACCTCACCGGCTCTCGCTGTGTATAGAGCATGGGTGGGGGCAGGGCTGAATCCTGCAAATGCAGGATTACAGCACTGATCTATATTGCGCATGACGGATTGACTGGCTGTCCACAGCCGTCCTATCCAACATGTGCAGTGTAGATCCACCAATCCAAAGGCTGTGAAACAGCCTGGGGATTGCTGGCACAAGCCCCCAGCCTCAAATGAGCGCTGGGTGAGCCTGCTCCCACCAATCCTGGAGCTGCTTTCACAGCATGAAAGCAGCTCCAGGATTGGTTGGAGTTCCATTCCCCAAGCAGGAAGGAAGTCCTTCCTTTTCTTGCTCACGGAAGGGAGAAGTGCTGCAGTGATCATGCTCCAGCTCCGACTTTATGGTGAGTAGCGCCTTCGCACGCCACCATTTTTAGGTCGAGCCTGTGCAGCGCATGTGCTGGTCTGAGAGGCATGCTGTACTGGAGTATGGACTTGAAGCCCCGCCCACTCTCCGCCCATATTTGTCATTGGCTTGTGTCATCGTCCTTCATAAATGCTGGCTTCTGATTCGTTAATAGGCTTGTTAGTCTCTCCTTAGTACCGCCTTGTCTTCATTTGCAACCTCTCATGCGGACTGGCTCTTTTACTTCGGTTGATACATGGTACGTCTTATTTAGCCTGAAAGCACTATTTTCTTTAATGCGTTTCTCCTACTGCAGGTACTACATGCTTTCCTGCAACTTTCAGTGCATTCAGCGTGCTATGCGTGCTTTCATGGGGTGTTTTTACAAAAAAAGCATTTGTTTGTCAAGTTGACAAACAAATGTTTTTTTTGGTAAAAGCGCCCCCATACCGCGCTTTCACTTTAATAGCGGCTGCGGACCTTTCTTTAGACATCTCATCTAAAGAATACATAATAGGGAAAGCAAAGTGAAACGCTGTTACCGGACCTCTGTGTTGTCGCTGTCGGGGGCCATTACGTGGAGGGGCTCGTTGTCCCAGAAGGCTGACAGAGGAGGCGGACCCTCCCGCGCTGTGCGCTGAAAAGCGCAGTTGTCCTCCCGCGGCACAGGAAAGCGAAGTGAAACGCTGTTACCGGACCTCTGTGTTGTCGCTGTTGGGGGCCATTACGTGGAGGGACTCATTGTCCCAGAAGGCTGAGCGAGGAGGCGGACCCTCCCGCGCCGCATGCTGAAAGCGAAGTTGTCCTCCCGTGGACATGCACTGGCCGCGCCCGGGTCAGGGCGGGGCATGTCCGTGCCCGTCAGAGACCGGAGGAGGCTGGGCTGGACCCACCCTCTTGGTTCTCCTCCTAACCATTACCAGTACTTCGTTATAAAAGCTTCTTCGGCTCATCGCTCAGTGGAGCACTACAACAGGATCTTTATTTCATCCTTGGTGGCAGAGGAGCAGGTAGGGAGGGCAGTGTTTCCTCACATTACATTATTGGCACTTGTAAAACCTCTACTTGCAGCTGGTTATAGGGTTACAGCGCCCAGGTGACCTATGGACTTCGTGTTTTGGTTCCAAGGTTTGTGTGGCCTCCATTCCTTGTGAATGTGCTAGTAGTCCCCCGCGGGAGTTCCTCATCGAGCAGAAGCACAAGCCTTGGTACATCTGTGGTCACTGTTGAAGTGCGCCAAGATTGTATTGGTCCGGGTGTGCCATGGGGAAACGCAAGGTGATTATGGATCCGGGGAGGGCCGCAACAGGCTCAGTAGTGACTATGGACTCTTTCCTACAGAGGGCGCTGGAGTGCTTGATAAAGAGATAGAGCTGGTGGTACTGCGCCTCTCCTGGTCCCCTGTCAACCGCCCCCTCCTAATCCAGCCAGGTTACATACGATCACGGATAGTGCTGATGGTTTACCAAACAGTCCTGGGGCGCAAGAATCAGATGGCCTGGATAGCTGCACGGCGGGCCAGCATTTACCTCTCACACCCACTATCGTGGTCAACAACCCCAGGGGAGATGATGTACCCCCAACCCTGAGGT
Organism: Calotriton arnoldi; assembly: GCA_963921515.1. Taxonomy (NCBI): domain Eukaryota; kingdom Metazoa; phylum Chordata; class Amphibia; order Caudata; family Salamandridae; genus Calotriton; species Calotriton arnoldi. The sequence goes on along the minus strand of CAWUFW010003177.1, from coordinate 1,257,886 downwards.
GGGTGGTGGGCACCCCTGTCAAGCAGTTGACAACTTCTGGATTTGCCACATGAGGGAGACCGGGAGGAGTAGAGACGGTCAGTCAAGGTACAGGCACGAAAAGAAAGGGCCAAATATCTGGGGGAAAGGCCAAAAGACCGAGAGCAGAGGTGACAACTCAGAAGTTACAATCTGATCAAGTAATCACAAAGGCAGACATGGCGAGTATACTAGAGACCTTTCAGGACTGTTTAAAGGTTATGTTGGATTCTAAATTGATTTAATTCCTTCAACGTCTGTCCTTAATTGAAAAGAGACTCTCTGACCTTAAATGTTGTATGCCCTTGAGGGGGAGGCTGTAAATATGGAACCAAGGACCCTAATGGGTCCCTTGGCAACCGAAGGACCCTATCTGGCAGCCTCATAGGTAAACACCAGGGAGTATCCATCTTCCCCTTTAAAGCGACCCAGGGTCTTGCACAGAACCAATGATCCCCGTCCTCTTCACAGAATCACACAGTTTTTCCTGGTTCAAATATGGGACCTGTGGAAAGATTGCCCACACGGGATCAAACCATTCCTGAGAGTAATAGAGCTGGAGAGTCATCTCGGGGGGGGGGGTCTTGTTCAGAATCTTGTTGATATACATCTCCCACCGAAATCAACGCTGTATGTTGTGATCCTGGGGAACGTACCTTCTCTCTCCCAGGGCATCAAGGAAGACTACTCTCAATTGAAGAACAAAGTCCTACACTGGCTATCATGTAATACTGCCTTAGGCACAAGGGTGGAGAAAAACATTAACATGGTGCGAAGGGTCAATTGGGTAGGTAGTTCTCACAAGTCCTGCAAGGGAGACTGTGTTATTATCAATTTTAACAGACTTCACATCGTAGAAAGGATTCTGGCCACTGCTTCGTCCGACGCCCCTTTTGGCCCCCGGTCTTCCATTATGGCCCTTCCTCTAGGATTCTTCTATAAACCAGAGTCATTTGGGTGGAATAATATGCCTCACAACGGTAGGGCCTCATTTGACAAGCAGAAGCCCTTCTACCCTCCCCCCAGGCTCACAAATTTAAATCTAAATCCGAACCATATGCATTGGCCATCACAAGGCGGGCAGCAGCCAGTTCTACCTCTTATGGAGTTATCAAATCGCTTTGCACCCTTGGGCGCCCTGGACACTTGTGATTGACTTAGTGGGGCCGTTACCGTGGATCCGGGGCCACCAATTACTCAGCTGGCAAAACCTCGGCAAAACAATGGGACCTTGGGCGAAATTAACTGCAACTTTATATCATAGAACATAGCCGGCTTAGCTAACAAGTTTCTTGAACCCCTATTTATAAAACAGTTTAGTGTGATTTGCCTGCAAGAAACGTGGTTGCCCAGGAACAGTTTCCCACTGGAGGGCTATAAGTCGTTGTTTGCTCCGGCTACCCCCTCATCTTCAGGAAGATCGAGAGGCGGTCTTGTAATCTATGTTTCTTTGGCAACAGAGTGTAAGATATCTGTGTTGCCAACGGAGAGCCCATTTATACAGTCCTTGCTATTGTGTAAGGGGTCCTGCAAATTGGGTATCATTAACTTTTATAACTCAATGTCCTGTGCTAATGGAGCGTGTAATATTTCTATGTTGGGATCTTTTCTAAGGAAACAGCTTAATGCTCGATTGCAGGGGATTTTAATATTCACCTATGTGAAGATCCCAGGACCTCAAGTCTGATTGATCTGGGCTGCCCACGAGTGAAGGGAATTCATTTTGAACACTCTCCACAAGGTGATATACTGAACGTTTTTTTACATGAATTTGATCTATCATCCCCTATGTGCACAATAGGTTCCCTTAGCAAGGCCCTTACACCGTCCTTCGATGGGAGAGGAGGCGGATCATTTATTGATTTCATACTAGTATCATCGCCTCTTCTTGAACTGTTCACAGGAATCACTATTCAGGCCAGTGTACACAGTGACCATAACCCTTTGTGTGTTTATTTTATTGGGCCCCTATTGGCACATAGAGGGGGGGCCGGGCAGAGTGGGGTGGTGAGACCAACGGATGGTGGAAGAAGGTTAAAATGGGCCCAGATATCCCCAGAAGTATTTTACGATTCAATAACCAACACGTCTGCTAACGAGTTAGCATTGTGCACCACCCCACTAACTGCCCCGGGAGAGGTCATCAGTGCTTTTAAGTCCATTTCCGCTAAAATAAGTGATCTTTTAAGTGCCCCGGCACAGCGACCCGTCACTCAGGTCCCTAGATGGTTTGATTCCCATTGCTCCCGGGCGGCGAGGAAGTTGAGGGAACCTTTAAATAAGAGCCCAAGAGACCCCACATTAGTTAGAACATGTCGCAGGGAGTATAAGACAGAATGGCAAGACGTAGGTCAGTGCTAAAGGAGGAAGCTTGGAGGGAGTTAATTGAGGTCAGTACCCTAAGGAACAGTTCCAGGTTTTGGAGCATAATAAATAGTCCTTTCTTGAATCAAGAGGAAGGAAAGGTGGTGGGTGCCCATATTACTGAGGAGGAGTGGGTGCTTCACTTTGAAGCTATGTTCCAGTGTCCCCCTGACCTAAATAGTTCCTCTGGTCATGAGGCAGTAATTTCTGGTCTGGTTTTTAATATAGAAGAGGTTAAGAAGGGTATTGTTGGGTTGTCAAGCAATAAAGCCCCAGGTCCTGACGGCATCCCGTCGGATCTTTATAAATCTGACCCAATATTTTGGGCACCTGTCCTTACAGCAGTTATGAATGCGTCGGTGAAAACTTGTTGTCCGGAGTCATGGGCCACTTCCACTATAGTGCCTGTTTTTAAAAAGGGCAACCGAGATAGCACTCATTGCTACAGACCAATATCACTGCTGGACTCTGTGGTTAAGGTGATCGGTCGAGTTCTTTTAGACAGGCTGACCAGCTGGGCAGAGGAACACAACATTTTATCGGACGTTAAGTACGTGTTCCGCCCTGGGCTGTCCACCATAGCCCAGTGCCTTAACCTATTTATGATTCTTAACAAATATACAGTCGCCCGCCCCGGTACTATCTATCTGGCCTTCATGGATCTGTCATCCGCGTTTGATCGCGTGAATAGAGCTAAACCTTGGCAGACCATGTTGGCTATCGGGGTGGATGGCTATTTTGTTTACTTCCTGGAAGACCTCCACCAAGCAACAAAGGCTCAGGTCAGATTCTCTCAAGATCTAAGGGTTTCCCGCCACTTTTCAATAAAAAGAGGAGTACGTCAAGGATGTATTTTAGCCCCCTTTTTGTTTAATTTGTATATTAATAATTTGATTTTTTTGTAATGAAGACTAAAGTAGATTACCCCCAGGTAGGTCGGCGTGGCCTGCCTGTTTCATTATATGCGGACGACGCAGTCCTTATGTCTCGGACCACTAAAGGGTTACAAACATTGCTTAATTCCTTTTCCTCTTTTATGGTGGATTTGGACTTGTCAATTAATTACTCCAAATCCTACGTGATACAGGTGGGACCGCGTCCTAAAAAGTCCTATCAATTTATGGTTGGGTCCGCTCAGGTTCCCCGTACAGACACCTTCTCGTATTTAGGGGTCCTAATAGATGAGAAAATGAAATGGGGACCACTAAAACAGAGAATGAGGGGAGACCTTGTGCGTGCAAACACGGCCGTTTTTAATTTTACTTCCAGAATGGGTAGGAGACCGACTGCGGCACTCTTACAGATATATCAGGCTAAATGTGTCGCTAAAGCCTCCTACGGTAGCGAAATATGGGGTCATGTCACCATGGACGAACTACAAGTGGCTGAGAATACCTTTTTGAAACATCTGTTAGGTGTCCCCCAGGGAATGTCTAATATGGTGGTACATGAAGAACTGGGGGTGTCCTATCTCTCTGACTCGTTGGCCCTCCGCCCTCTAACGTTTTGGCTGAAAATATGGTTCAACGAAGGATCATCCGTGAGCCGATTGATCCTGAAGGAGTGTATGGCTCTTGATTACGCCCAGCACATACCATGGCTTAGATACATAAAGAGTAGCTTTGAAAGATTGAGAAGAGTTGAATTATTCACAAATCCAGAATCAGCGACCAAGAAGGATCTGGGGTGGGTTAAGGAGTCTTTTTGTGGCCTGAGGAGATCAGAGAGGGAAGAGTTGGAACTAAGGAAACCCAGTGTTCGTAAATTTCTAATTTTGAAAACAATGCAATCTATAGAGCCATACCTCCTGGGGCCTTTTAGCACATATGAACGCTTCTTACTGTCCAGGTTCCGTTTGGATCTTTTTTACTTCCTGTTGGCACAGCCACGGGGTGTAGTAGAGGCCAGATTTTAGAACCCTGTGGCTGCGACGGTGAGTCTCCACAGGACATGCTTCACTTTTTAATATTTTGTAAGCATTATGCGACGCCCCGGAAAACTTTTATTATCCCTATTTTAAGGAGGTTGGAGTTTCAGCAGGTGCGTCCAGCCCTTATTTATTTACAACTGCTGTACGGAGATTCTATTTTATTTGTTCTTAGCTTTTTGAAATCTGCAGTGAAGCTTAGAGCCTGTTGCGATTAACTGTTAGTGACTCTAAAGGCATACACTAGTCACTCCGATGACTTATATAGTCTAGATAAGGACCTTGGGCTCATTTTACTTCCAATGATTTATGGTATATGCACTTTATAATATATTTGATGCAATGTATGAGATTTTTAGGGAAGAAGTTGTTTTTCTTGTGATGCTTGTATAAATATTTTGTACCAGTCCTCTTTTATATCATGTACGGTTTTTAGAACACTTTTATGGTTTTATGTGGAAAACAAATAAAGTAGTTTTGATTGATTGATTTATAGTAATACATACTCACTCACCTATACAGTTAGTGACAGAAGCACGCATTCATCCATATAGCCACTCTCATATTCGCTCACTCTCGCATACAGTCACTCATATACCCTGTCACTCACCTATACTACCTTTCACATACCCAGTTACTCACCCACACTGACACATGCCCTCAATCACCAACACAGCCATACAGACACTCACTCACCCATACAGCTTCTGAGACACGCACACAGTACCCCATATAGCCACTGACTCACCCACTCACTCATCCACACAGGCAGTCACACACCTCCTCACCCACACACACACAGACACCCAGACAACCATAGAGGTAGTCAGACAACCAATCAATCACCCATATAGCCATTCATGTACCCACTAACACACTCATGCACCCACATAGACATCAACTGACAGTCAAATGCACTCATTTACACAACCAGTCATGCACCTATACATTCACTGAGACACCTAATCACTCACTTATACAGTCAGTCGTGCACCCACTGAGTCATCCAGACAGACACTCATACTCCCACTTATTCACTAGTACACCTTGGTATATATATTTAACACCCATAAACTTTTTAAAAACACTCACAATCACTTGATGATGTCATCAGTGATGTCATTTGAGATGTCATCAGTGATGTCATCAGTGATGTCACTGACCATGTCATGAGTGATATAATGTGTGAGGTCATACGCAGTGCATTGCTGGGCGCAACTTATAGTTAACTCAGGTAACTATAATGGCTGAATTTCTCTGGTTTTGTACAAGTGAAATGTCAGCCTAACTATGACATCCCTGTAACTTTTGATTTTTTTTGTGTGAATTTCTAAGGTTTTTCAAATTCTATTTGCTAACTATAACGTCCCTGTAACCTTTGTCTTTTTAGTGAATATATATATATATATATATATACACACACACACATATACACCATCAATAACAATACATGAATATGAACATTTGAAAACAAAAGATGTATTGTGTGACAATGTTGTAAGATGCTCAGAATTTACACATTACATTAAAATAATTCAGTTTGAAAACAGAAATTCAAATTTTAAAAAGATCACTCTATGTGGTGTCCTATTCCTTGCCTGAAAAAGAAAGTCACGGAGGGTTGATGCCTGTACATAAAATATTCCACTTTCTATGGTTTTACGATTTTTGATTGAAGACCTGGAGGCTGAGCTGTTCACATCAGTAGCTCTTTGTGGGAGTACTACCAGATTACTACAACTAAGACTAAAAGTAGAATAAGTTGTACCTGCAAAATTTATTTTAAAGTCGTCATATCCTGAGGTAGATGTTATTTGTACCTCAAAACCTAACTAATTCTCAATCTTCTCAAATTCTACAACATAGATAAAGAAGTAGGGTGGAATTTCTAATGTTAAAGGCAGGCAAAATGGAGTTTGCTAATCATGTTTGTTCAGTATGTCTTATTTTAATGTGCATGCATGCACTTTGTGTACTTATTTCCAGTGGTGGCTGCTATTAGCGAAAAGTGGTGTGGCAGCCTGTGGGACAATAATAAAAATATTAAAAGATCACTTACCTGCTGCCCGCTGCCTCGCTGCCTCTGTGCTCTTCTGCTCCTGGTGCAGAGGCTCCCAGACTCCCCTGCACCAATTCAGACGCTGCTCTCATGTTGGTTAAAATATTTCCAGCATGAGAGAAGTGCCAGGATTGGTCTGAGCGAGCTGGTATTGCGCTCCCCCAGGTACTGAGAGCCTGTGCCTCCTGTTCTCCACCCAGCTGTGCAACACAGCTCAGGTTGGAGTCTGGAGAACTTCTAAGTGTGCCAGTCGCGGCCGGCATGACTCGCAAGTGGGGGGGCGGGGGTCATGTGGGGAGGGGGTCGCTCGGGGAGAGGGGGTTAATTTAATAAAATTTAAAAAAATAAAACGTACCTTTGTCTCCGGTCCCGCGTCGTGTCTCCAGCTCTCACTCTGCTCACAGGAAGCAGAAGCAGACAGCCTCCCTCTCCTCCCCTATGTCAATCACAATGCTGCAATGGCAGCGTTGTGATTGGCTAGGACACCGTCCGTTGAGGCGTCTATGGGGAGGCCGTTTTCTCCATGCAGGCTGCATGCAGCCTACATGGAGAAAACAGGAGAGTGCTCATGACTGGTTTGGTCGGCCCTGGGGCCAACCAAACAGTCAGCACCCATAACATTGAACTAGCCACTCCTCCCCGACCCGCCCACCTGCCCGCCCCCAACCAAACCCTTCTTCTGCTTTCTCGCAGTGGGAGAAGCAGAAACATAAAATGGTATTTATACCATTTTATGTTTCTGCTTCTCGCACTGGGAGAAAGCAGTGGGGCGACGCTCCTCCGCCCACGTGGAGGAGCCGCCCCTGAAGTGTGCATGTCGATTCGGCCATCCTAAGACAGCCTGCCAAACCGACATGCGCACTTATAGTGCCCACCACACCTCCTTTATGCTTGCTGCTGTGAAAGGATAGCTCCGCCCCAAAGACTCGTCTCCGGCTCTGTAATTAAAAATACATTGATAATAAACATTTTTATTATCATTTTATTTTTAATGTTTTCATCTGCTAGCTCCAACAGTTGGCGACACTCCTCTGCCATAAAGGAGGAGCGGCCGCTGCTTATTTCACTGCATTGGTTGGGCACATAATGCTCAGTTTTTTCTGTTTGATGAATATTCAGCAACAATACATCTGGCATCAATGGGCAGGGAGAATGTTTTCTTACATTAGGTCATGACGACTCGGTTCTTAGGCACAGATTGTGTCCATTTGGTTAGTAGATCCTCTGCATCCCCACATCTCCATGTGCCGAAGATTTTAAATAGATGACGCATTGTATGTACCCCCTTTCAAGACAACCCATCACTGCTCCAATTCTCAATAGATTTGCCTGTGGGCTTGGGGGCAAGGTTGAATTCAAGGTGCTAGTAAAATATTCCCCCATTAGAAGTGGACTTTAACCTGGAAAACACAGAAACAGGAAAACAAAATATTGAACAGCCCGAATCAAAAGCCATAAGTATTTGGGGACAAGGTACTAATAAAAAAATGATCAAACATAGATTCCACATACAGGGTTTTATAATGGCCATCATATGGTAAACCCTGAGTAGAATGTCTTTAATGAGTGTAGTGACATAAAGTCTCAGGCCAAATTCACAAAGGAAACGAATTAAAAGTTAGAAATTTCCATGAATACTCCTATGGCACAAAACTTCACAGTACTTCTGGAATTCTATGTCTGTCGTAAATTTCCTAGAGTACTAACGTGTGTAAAACGTATACATGCAGATTTTCACCAGGGGTAAAATTCTGCCACAAAATTAAGCAGTCAGTGGATTTTCTCCTAGGCAGTTTATTGGGAACGACGTCCATGTCGGTTGAAGAAACAATGCCATGAGAGCAATTCCAAAAGAAGGTAGAGCCGTACTAGATGAAGGCTATTCTATTTCCTACTTGACCGTAGGAACAAATACACAGACCACGCATGTAACACAAAAGCATATCTGACCTAAGAGCCCGTCTCAGTGGTTGTTCAGATTGCTTGAGCTACTTAAAAGTAATAGAGATACAGGTGGAATAAGTGTAAGACTAACATGCAGTTCCACATTGCAATTTTCTTTTTGTTTGGCCAGAGTAGAAAATATTTTTTCCAAGGAAGATATTTTCCGACTAAATAAAATAGTTTCATTTTACCCCATTAAAAAGGCTGGTGTTTTTATCCCATTGCCACCTGTAAATTTCACTTACAATTGACTATGAGAGAAAATCTGCTTGTATTCAATGGTGGCAAACTACCTGCAAGTGATATGTGAATAAACACAAACCTACTACTTAGTGGGTGTTCTACTACTTCTCCAGGAAGGCAATCTCAGAAACTCCTACAATCCCTCCACTAACTCTAAATTTACCACTGTGGAAACGTCACTAAACTCACATAATGTTGGACAAAAATCCACCAGTTCTGATTCTGTAAATCTGTATTGTGATTTTCCCCTCAAGAATGTTTCATTTATTGACCTAAAATCAAATTAATTGCACAAAATTATTTGGAAATTGAACTCCTCATCCAAAGACTTTACCATATCGGCATCTACGGCAACGCCCTCAAGCTACTATCCTCTCTTCTCACAGGATGCACTCAGAGAATCTGCCTCCCGCCATAAACCTTCGACCCCAAGAGCATCATCTGCGGCATACCCCAAGGCTCCTCACTCAGCCCCACATTGTTCAACGGCTACATTACTCCGTTGCACCCATCACTCACAGCCACAGTCTCAACATCATCTCCTACTCCAATGACACCCAGCTCATACTCTTCCTCACGGGAGACACGGACACCACCAGAGCAAACTTTGAGAAAACACGACCGACATCGCCGACCGGATGGGAGCCAACTGCCTCAAACTTAACACCGACAAAACCGAAGTTCTCCTCTTCGGAAAATCCCCCTCATTGTGGGATGACTCCTGGTGGCCCTCCTCCCTCGGACCAGCTCCAACCCCCACCACCCACCACCCACGCCCACACCTCGGAATCATCCTCGACAGCGAGCTCTCTATGAGACGTCAGATCAACTCGGTTGCCTACACCTGATTCAACACCATGAGAATGCTCCGGAAAGTCTTCAGATGGATCCCAACTGACACCAGAAGAACTGTCACCCAAGCCCTCATCACCAGTCGACTTGACTAGGGGAACACCGTCTACACCAGAACTACCACCCCCTCCCCCCTCAAGCGCCTCCAAATAATCCAGAACGCAGCAGCAAGAATCATCTTGGACCTGCCCAGACGAGTCCACATCACTCCCCACCTCTGTAGCTTGCACTAGCTCCTCGTCAAGAAGAGATGCTACTTCAACCTACTCAAGCACGCCTACAAAGCCCTCCACAACACGCTGTGGCGACTGCCACCAAGTAGCAAAGGTAGGCCAGGGGGGATAGAAAAATAAATAAATTACTTACCTTGCTGCCGGGCCGCCGCCTTGCCTCGCATCATCCTCTTGTGTTCCTGATTGATTGCAATGCAGCGTTGTGATTGGTCTGAGCGCTGTGGTTCGGCACTCAGACAGGCAGTGGGAGCCTATGCATGTTCCTCACCAGGCCGTGTATTACAGCCTGGTGGGGAACAAGCAAAGTACGCATGACTGTTTGGCTGGCCCAAGACGGCCGGCCAAACCATTATGCACACTGAAGTGCCCACCACTCCTCCCCTTGCTGGCTGTAATGACAGCCAAGCCCTGCCCCGCAAACCTGCCCGACAACAGAAAAATAAAATGATAATAAAATAGTGTTATTATCATTTTATTTTTCCTTTTTTCACTGCGCAAAATGCAGTGGGACGCCACTCCTCCGGCTTAGCGGAGAAGCCGCCGCTCACAACACAGGACTAGAATACCTGAACAACGGCCTGACCTTCCACCAGCCCACCAGACACCTGCGGTCTGCCACCCTGGCCCCCACCACCATCCCCCGCATCCTTCCTAGCCAAACCGGAGGACGCTCCTTTTCCCACCTTGCAGCCAAAGCCTGGAACGACCTCCCCATCCACCTCCAAACATCTACCTCCCTCACTACTTTCAGGAGCAGACTCAAGACCTGGCTGTTTGAGTAGCCCCACCTCACGCTAGTGCCTGGGTATCCCTCAGGGTTATTAGTGTGCTCTACAAATCTTGATTGATTGATTGATTGAATATGCCACAGGTGGGCTGAAATAGGTCCATATTCGGGGACAGGCAAGCACAGACACTGAGAAATGCTGGTTGCTAGAATTGGTGAGAAATGGGAAATTAGGTGAGTTATGGTGGTCATTTTACCTGCACTTTTGTGAATCTATGAGTTTGCAGCCGATGATTGAGGGCCTCTCTTAGCCCACGAGGGGTGTACCACCTAGCGGCAAGGGCCGCCTGAAGGTGTTGGTGATGGCAGAGCCGACTGAGTATCTGCAAACAGAAGCACACAGGTTCCCTCGCATCTAACTGAGCTGTGGGAATCAAGTGTAGGAACTTTCATCATTTTTTTTCAGTTGCCCCGTTGCTGACCAACTCTATATAAGGCCATGAATGTTTACATTAGAGAGATTACTACATAGGGCACAAGTGCCATGAGAAACAGAGGAAGTCCCAATTTAAAAATTAAACCTTTAATTTCCAACTTATATATGTAAACCAAAATGCTATACTGAAGAGGTTTGGAAAACGAAAGGACTCACCTCACTTTTTCTTCAATGCCTGTTACAATAAAGGCAAGAGTGTGCACACCTTCCCCAATGAAAGTTTTGTCCTTCCATTTTTTGACGCACATAGAAAAAGACCCCTCTTGCCAGCACCTAAGATGCGAAAGAAAGCAACACTTTGCGTATGTGGTTTTCACCGCTTTTATTAAGTACGCGGTAAACAGCTTTCACAAAATGCAATACGTCTTCAAATCTAATTTGGATGTTTGGATTAAAAGGTTCACAGTTGTTTTAACATGTTTTAATTGTTTGCTGGAAGCTGCCCAGGAGTTTTCACAATTAGATCCAGTGCCATTGAACTGTGCGAATTGTCTTTAACAAATTATATATCTGGTAGCTCTTGCACTGAGAGGCCTCGTAGTTTTCAATAAATAGTGTAAGGAGGCACCGTGGGAGCATTAGTTTGCTGACATTTAGTGGGAGCCAATGGCAGGAGACGAAAGAACAACACAATTGCTCGATAAAGTTTGGGTAACTGCGGGGGTCTGATATTGACTGGAGCTAAACACGCTCCATCCATTTATAATAACTCAACTATGAGTACCGTGATCTGATTGGTTAGGCCAATTGTATTGACTGAATCCTAATTTCTATTAAAAAACAAGTACAGGGTGATCATTAGAAAGTGGTATCAGATCAACACTACTGCCAAAAAGAAACCACACCTTCAAACTTTTGACATTGCATCAAAATGTATTATGTTAGGAAGGCTGTTAAAGTAAACCCAGCACTTGTGGAGTGGATGTTACTAAAGATCCCATTTAAACTCCTAACCAGTAAAAACAACACCTGTCGATCACCTTACAGTAGTATGGGGGCTTGTTGCACACTGCAGGATCTTGAAAATCAAGATAAATGGACAAACAAGACTACCCCTAGGACAAATGCGAGACTAACATGCATTTCCACATAGAGAATTTAATTTTGTTTGTTCACAGGCGAAACTATTTCATCCCATGGAAAATACTTTTCCCACTGGAGAAAACACTTTCATTACAGCCCCGTCCCCCTCAATTAAATACACGGGGTCCTTATCCCATTGCCACCTGTAACTTGCACTCATTATTGACTATGATAGGAGACAATTTGCATTTGTTTCCACTGTGGCAAGCTAACTGCAAAGGATATATGAATAAGTGGGCATCAGTGGAATAATCTTTGGGAAAATGCCACTGCTGAAAACACATTTAAAATCTGTCTGAGCTTGGCATGAAATTTCGGCCTTTGGAGCTTGATGAAAATTTCTGATAGATCCTTTGTTATTAAAAGTAGATTTAGAAATATGTTTGCCTGAAACATGCAAAGGGGTATGAATCATTCAATACTTAATTGAAAGAATTCCAAATTTGATGTATAAAAACAACCTCTGATTTTAAATTTGTGTAATATGAAGTTATATTTAATATAGCTAATGTAAAGAACTGTGGCTATACATTTTGTGTGATTGTGCTAATGACTGGAGACATAAAAGAAGTTGTGTAGTTGTCAAAGTTTCATAAGAAGTTCAGAGAACAAATAATAAAAAACATAATTTGCTGCATTACTTTTTCATATTTCTGTATATTTGTGTGGTTATAAATACCATCATCAGATTCAATTAATTATTATTACTATTATCCAGATCTATATCGCAAGGATTATTTATGTGCTCGGTTGCGCGAATGCATCAAGAACTAGCCAGCAATAGTCTCAGGTTGATAAACATCTTAACTTAATCCCTCTACAATGGATCAAGAGTAGTTAATTCATTGTACAAGTGGGTGCTTTTAGACAAGTAAAGCTTTGGACACAGAGACTGCAATCTATGAATCCACTGGATTCAAAAATCGTATTTATCCAAACGCTAAACAGCAAACTAGTTCTAGAACATTCAGTGATCTTGTGCCATAAACAAAAAACGTAGAAAACCTAGCACCACATTACTCAGCATTCAGAAACTTCCGCTCATAACCTAGTCCACCAATGGTCATTCAAGAGGCTGAAACATGAAACTAAATCCCTTGAAGTAAGAGATCAAAGACATGGATTGCCCTTAGACATTGATGCTTTCTGAATGCTCACCTCCAAGACTCTTGGGCTGCAATCCAAAAACAGCAGCTAACGGCACCTACCGGACCAGATGGCATTTTTTCACCGCTGCATCATCAGTGAGGACACTTAACCAATGCTTTTCCACTCTGGAGTAACTGGAAGATTACATCTAGTGTAATATCAAACTCCAAAATGAATATCTAAATAAATAAATGAAATTGATATTTTTGGATAATAGCAAATGTTGACTGCTATGATAAGCTAGTACCTCATTTAAGCTAACCATCAGGATCACATTCCAAACTACAGTCACTGATCAATCAAATAGAAATACAGTGGGTAGAGGAACTACGCCTTTCCTGAGAGTGATAAAAAAAGTCCTTTGAGTCATGCAATAGCAAAGGGAAAAAGAACCACTCCTACTAATGAGTAATCCCTTTGCCTCATACAGCCAAACTCAAAATAGGCAGGATGCAGAATTGATATGGTAGCTATTTAATGGACGTGGCAAGAGTTATCAATCGACCAAACTCACACCAATTTTGAATTCCTCATATGTCTGTCTTTAGTTGCGAACAACTCACACACTTATGATATTCATGGTACTGAGTATTTGAAGCACAATTGAGTGTTTATTACAATAGGGGAGGTTATGCCTGTCGTTCCAGAGTGATTCAGTCTATGAATGGCGTCCTCAAAATCTCCTTCTGTAGTGAAGTCATATCTTTGCCTTTGGTCTGTTCTCTTCCTCTTCCACTTCTGAGTGACTACATCCATCCTCAAAGTCCCATCTTCGTAATCACTTGTTCTCTCAGCTGCAAATGTGCTGCTCTTTCTAGCCCTTCAAGTAGTGGGTGACCATTGCATCTTTCTCAGAGTTTGCCAACAGCCCAAGCTGCACTACCAATAAAATGGCTGCTGTCAAATCCAAACTACGAATGAAGATTGTCATAAGTGCGGTTGCCAAACTTTCTTGTGGGATTCCTTACTACTTCTCCTAGACAAGCACATTTAATACTAGCAGCTTGGAGCACTGTGGGACTCTGTTTTCCCCCAAACGGGGAGGTACCTGTTTCTGTGAACTCTTTCCCTCCTCAAAAATGTATCAATGCTCTCCAATTGAATTGATCCTTTCGGCTGTTTTTTATGTGGATTCCGTCAAGTCATTGCATTGTTGATTTATAAGAACTCACTTCCTTTGAGGACTTTCATCTGTTTCTACCTTTTGCCCCAATTTGAGTTCTCAGTCACCTTTCTCATTAATATCTGTGCTTATGCACGACCCACTTGCTTGGCATATCAAATTGAGTGGCATCCACATATATTCTACTATTCTTGGGTTGATGGTTAATCCTTGGCATGCAGAAGGTTAACCCCAACCCACCAGCACTTGGCAGCTTTAAAGCAGCTGGTCTTAAAGTCAGTATCTAAGTTTTTTTTATGTAAATCTTACTACGATTCTCACATAAAACGGCCCTTTAATCTTTGTTTTTTTCATTGAATTTCTTTTTTTTTCTTTTTATGGAGGCTAAAGTATTTCTAACTTCCTCACGTATAGCTTCACTTTAGCCTTAGTTTTGTTTTTCAGTGAATACATATAAATATATGTACACACACACAGTTTTCAATATCACCTACTGTAGGCGGCCCAACCAGTTATCTGTGGCCTCTAGTGAACCTCCCCCTAAAAATCACGATTTGCGATGCACTGCTGGCTTACATCCCATCCGCCTCCTCCCCCCCCCCAACTCCTCCTCTTCACATTCCACCCAACACCCACAGACCTCTCCCTTCACCCTGTGCTTAAAGCCCTGAGCCACCTTCGGGACTCTCCGTAGACGCAGCTCACACTTCTACATCTTATCGTCTCTGCACATCACGAGGAAGAGGAATGTCTTGTCCCGCCAGCTAGGAAGGGGTTAATGTCTGCTCCTGGGCTGTCAACGTGCTCCGGTCCTGCAGGTGTGACGATGATAAATGGAGACGCATTTGGTGCTGAGTGGATCTCCGGGGAAAACGGCGAGTCATTGAGTCTGGGACTTCCGCACCTATTGAGATAAACGGAAGTAATGAATGCGACTTTCCGTTTTTATGCTTCTTTGCAGGTTCAGTAGCTCCCCCTGACATACTTTGGCGGCTAGTTCATCAAGGGACGCTCCATATTTTGCGATGATATAGTCCTAGGCTGCCGTCACAGAGCTCGAGACCCAGGGACAGCGTTACATCACTGACTGAGGGGAAAAGAGGGAGGGAGATTTATTTCCTGTGAGCACCGTCTATGAGGTTCCTGCCGTATTGGGACATAGTCATTCTTACTTGGGGCGCTCTTTGACCCCTTGGAGACGGGTTTGTCAGGTTTTTTTTTTTGGGGGGGGGGGGGAGTTGTGAGCGATTATTTATGTACTTTACGAGTTATTCCGAAGGGAATGTTGTCCTCTGCTTGTTGGGGGACTTTAAATATTTAAAAAAATAAAGAAACAGCCGGATCTGGTGGCTTAGTCGACAAATACCTCAGCTGTAGGGGCCTGTGTTCGACCTCATGGTGGCAGGTTCAAATTATGGGGGGTCAACTCAGCCTTTCATTCTTCTGAGGCCAATAAAATGAGTACTATTGAGTTGGGTGACAATAAACATCTGTTATTCAGCACCAAGATACCCTTCTGGGTGAACGTCTGCTTTACAAATACACGTTATGTTAAATAAAAAAAGGTCTGTCTGGCGTAAGTGAATTCTACCCACCCAGCCATACACAAATTATTCGACACAGAGGAGCTGAGTAGAGTAAATCATACATTAGTAAGTGTCTGAGGTCGGACTTACTCTGCCTTGCCACACAGGCCTCTCTTAGGGCCTTATTTTGACTTTGGTGGTGTGGGAGTGGGGCTGCCATGCCAACGCCCCGCTCCCACACCACCAAAGCCAAACAAGCATTGGCATAGCCAATAGGTCTCGCCTTTGGGACCTTATAAGTGTTTAGCCATGCAACAGTTGATGTTGTTGCACCAAGGATATTGTGCTGCATAACTAAATACTTATAAGGTCCCAAAAGCGAGACCTATTAGCTATGCCAATGCTTCGTTTAAAGTCTCTACTGGTTTTGTTAACTTTTGGCCAATCACTGTCCAAGAAAGCATTTCGGCAGTCCGGCACCCGCTGTTCCCTCCCTCCTCTCTTGTCTTGGCCCCCACTGTCTGTTGCTGCTGCACCCCCCGCCTCTTTTATGCTGTATATCCTTAAACCTTCACAAGATCAAATGGCGAGAAGGGTTGTTTGAATACCAGCGCAATGTCAAGCAGTTATTTTGCTTCCACTGGGCCATAGACGATCAAGTCCTCAGTGCTGTTTTATTACCAAGAAAGAAAGTGGCAGTAATTTAAAAGAAACCAAGTTCTCATTTCCATGTAGGTTATTCTTGCGGTGCCCATTGCAAAAAAGGAACTCCATAATGACTGCTATATGGAGCACTCCTCTGGTGGTGGACTCCAGCACATGTGCCAGGAAGTCAGGGAAGCCAAATAAAACAAGAACCAGCAATAGCTATAGGATCTAGCAAAAGCTGAAAGTGCATCTTTAGTCACTAGTGAAATTAGGCCATCAATAAACACATCATAGATTACCTCATTTTCCCTTGCACTAATGCGCCATTCTTTGATAAACAGATTCATTGTTGCATTCATCTATCCACAAAAAACTCACAAACAAATACAAGCATATGCATGATAGATTAAAACAAGGTATAAAAAAGAAAAACATGTCACCCCTAAATGTAGCAGGAATAGATTTGCAATTAGAAATGTAATAAATTAAACATAGCAGTGGGCAGTTACCGTGGGAAGGTATTGTGCAGTGTTTATTATTGTTGTACTGATAGACGATGACAGACGTGTTCACTGTAAATGTGGTGGCAACCTTGGAACAGTAAAACAATGATTTATTCTGGAGAATACTATTACAATGCGGATGCCCTGATTAGAAGCAGTCACCGTGTAGGATGAGCCACACTGTAGATCACCAACCAGTAGCTCGTGAGCTACTGTAGCTCTCTAGCTACCTCTGAGTAGTTTACCTGTGTGCAGCCAGTTTATTAAATTCGAAAGCTTTTGATTGGTTGAATTAATATACATATAAAAAAATTGAGATAGTACAACACTCATAATATTAGTAGCTCTCAGTACAGGTTGGAGACCCCTGCTGTAGATCAAAAAAACGGCAACTGAGCAGCCCAGTGGCGCTGTCGAGGGAGCTTCAAGGTGCTTTAAATGAATGCGAAGCAAATAAATCAAAGGGTACTTGAAAAAGACAAAACTGAAAGTAAAAGAGTGACCAACCAACCCTAGCAGTGAAGCACACTTATTTTGAGACAGGCATGTAAATGTGATGAGGCAAAATGCTGTGATTCAGAGTGCTGACTTATTACCCCATGCTAAATGCTCTCATGGTGGATACAGAATGTAAATGACACTCAAACAGACCAATGGCTGAAGAGGGCTAACCTGAATCCTGTCTATGCACGGCTATGTATTTTTTATGATTGTTTTTATTACTGAACCTGGCAGACAGTTAAAGTATTCAAGCGAGACCTATAAAGTACTTCAGTGCACCCACAGTTAAATACTAAGATACAGTTAGAAAAACAGTATACAACACCTCAAATGAGGGGCTAGCAACGATTATCACAGGGTATATCTCCTGCACACAGAGTTTGTTGGAGGGAGCAAATAACACCAAAACCTTTGCCTACTTGGGTAAACTGTGGGAGTCCTTGCAACACAATAACTCTTTATAGGCCTTACTACAATCCAATACAATTCACACCTATAAGCATATTAACTTATCATATATATTTCACCATAAATAAGAAAAAAAGTAAGTGTAAAGGTAGACAAAAATAAAATGAAATTATGCAAAGGAAAAAGGGGGCAACTGAGATAAAATTGAGAAGTGTTAAACATGAAGTAAAGACTAATTTAATGAAACACATGGGCTAAAATAACTGAAATGATACTATTTAGAAGTAAAAAAAAATAGACAAAACAAGGTACAACCCTACTTGTATGGGTGGTAATTATGGCAGGCCCAGAGGTAGACTTCCAAACAGGCGGATGCCTCTGAAAGGTCAGCCGAGCAGTGGCAGATGTGGTCACATTTCAGGCTCCCTGTAAGAGGACATTAGGAATTAGGAAAAACAGGCCTTCTCTTTAGGAACAGATAAGGCTGGGACTGAGTCAGTCCCATGTCAGGGGCGCCTCTCACAGGCTGATAGAGCTTGGAAGAGTCTGTCACGAAAGAACTGTGTAAGAATGTACAGTAGGGCTGGGAAGAGTGAGCTGGGTACCACCCTGCTCTGAAATAACAAGAAGACTAAGACTTGCCGTACTGTCCTGCACTGGAGTGCCTGATAGATACTGCTGTAGTGAAGGTTCCAGGGCTCCAATGCAAGCCCGCTGTTGCATGTTGGGAAGTAAAGGGTAACCGGACATGGTGTACAGTGGCCCCTCGCGCTCCTGGTAGGCAGGCTACAGACTGTTGCTTTAATAATAAAACTCAATATGTTATTTAATGAACGCTGACCCAGCACCGGGTCTTCATGCAGCTACAATGACAAAGCTTGCAGTAAAAGCCCACCTTCTACAGCTCACTGGACAACACCCCAGGCACAGAGCTGGTCAGTCTATACTCCTTGCTCCAAAGGATATCCTGACAAAATTGTATCTGTAAAAAGGGCCGTGTGAGGGGTTGCAGGAATGCGGGGAAAAGCACATGGAGGAATACAGAGGGGGTGGAGGGAGAGAGGCAAGCGGCCAGAAGAGAGCATTAGGGGGCGCGGTAGAGAGGACAAAAACACACATACAAAAGAGTAACATGGCGTGCAGGGGTGCACAGAAGCACTCAGTGCTTATAAGCAACAGGAGCGCAGGGAGAGAAGCATCCGAGGGACACCACTGTAAAATAAATGCTTGCTTATAGAGTGTTCCACTGGAAAAAAAAACAAGAACCAGAAGCAAGGCAGCATTAAGTGCCAGCCTCAGGACTATCACTGTCCCAGTCTATGGCTTGGACCACTCTCAGATGCCAGCCTCAGAAGCAGGCCACTGCCGGTTTCAGTTGCCGACCTAAGGAGCAGGAAAGCTTTACGAGCAGAAAAAAGTACAAAAGTTACAGCGTAACTGAAACTGAAATATTCGTTTTTAAGAAATAATAAAATATCAGTGCAATAAACATTAAAATAAAACACAATTCACAGTCCTTACCTATCATTTGTAATAGCAGCCTGTTTGAACAAGAACACACACACTGCTGCAAGACTCGAAAAATGAAAAAGAAAATGACATTTGTTTTTTCTGTGTCCACATCCGTACCCCGTCTGCTCAATCAAGGAGCTGAAATGTACCCTGCCCAGGCATTCTTTTGAACTGATGAACCTGGGCAGCATGGCGCTCTTACTAAAACTGCTCTCTGTGAAGATATCAGAGCTGTATAGACTGCCACAGCAAACAAGTGACGCGCGGCCGTGAAAGTGACACGGCCCCGAGAAGCGCTCTGTGGTGGGGGAGGGGGAGGAGCAAGTAACATCAAAGGCAGATGGCCTGGAGCATGCGAGGAATGCACGTTACTGTGCGCGTACTCGCATGCTCTAGGCCAGCCAAAAGTTGTGGTCGCATTTCTAAAAGCCCACACTACAAAATGCCTCGCCCAGAGCCAGCGCTCAAGCGCAGGCTTTCAGGGCGAGACCTAAAAAGACCACCATCCAGATTACTATGTTTTTTGTATCTGGCGGGCGGTTCTTTGGCGGTCCCACTGCAGTGCCTATGAAAAAGGCACCGCAATGGGAGCGTCAAAGGCAGTTCCTGAAGGTCATGACCTGTCAAGTTCATGCCCTGCAGGAACTAGGGCGCATGCATACAGGGGATCACAACATGTGCCCCCCTGTATGCTCCCCTTGGCCTGAGTCAACAGGGGGCCCTGTAGGGCCCTCTTTGTTTCCTCACCGCCACTCTTTTCATGGTGGGCTCACCACCATGAAAAGTGTGGCGGTGAGGAAACTCGTAATATGCTTGGCCGTGCCGCAGCCACTCCCGCCAGCATATTACTAACCTCACACTGCTGCGAGACCATCAGGGATCGCGGATCCCTGGTGACAGCTGTGGTTCTGTGGCGGTCCGACCGCCATAGTCAGAATAAGGCAGGTGGTGCTCGAGTCTTGCGGTGCACGGGCTGCCACCACGACTACGGTGGTCCAATGGACTGCAGTAGTCGTAATAAGGCCCTTAGGCACCACTTGTCAAGAAAACTCTCATTCTCAACTAGGCCTGAATAGCAGGCCTCCTTTGCCACTTAAATATTGTATTACATAATGTTAACAGTCCAACGTACACTTTCAAGAAAATAGAAATATAGTTCCAAACAAACCGGATGCCCATTCTTTCATGAGTAGAGCAACATTCAATACAGAAAGAGATATACTAGTCATAACATGAAAATATTTTCCACATTTTCTTTAAAGTGAATATTTAAATTTCTTGCCGAGAACGCGACGTACTCCATGGTAACGAGCTTTTTGAATTTATTAACTCGTTCATTATTAATCATGGGATACATACATCGTGACATGGGGTGAAGATACAGAAAAAAAATAAAACTATGCTAGGGGGAGGTGCCTTCTAGTGTGAATTCTAAAGTAGAATTGTTGGATGAACCGGGCCAATTGCATGAGATTCTTTCGTTACACCAAGGTCTCTATTTGCTGGCATTTTCATTACTTAACACGTGCAAGATCCAAACTTCGATGCAGTGTTGCTGAAATAATTTTCGAGGTGAATGGGCTGCTGTAATTTGATGTCTACATTTTTTCTCGCTCTCAGGTGCTTTCTCTCAGGCAGAACTTTTTAGCCCTTCCCATAGAAATATTTACTGTCCTTTTATATATCTCGGAAAAAATCTTATTTTACATTTTACTCATCCATGCTTTTGATTCTACAGTACTCTAACTCGAGTATGTTTGTATTTTATAAAACTGCAAAATAAAATAGATACATAAAAATGGCAGCTCTCAAAGATTATTGCTGTACCCAGCAATCTGGCCAGGCTGCAGCCTTCCCTGCCTGGCTGTGTCTTCCTATTGTTTTCAGTGTGGACTGATAGACTTTAAGAAGGTGTATTTAGGGTCCCAGCGGCTGAACCTTGTCAAGGTGAAGAGAGTCTCCCACATACAGATGAAAACCTATTGATCCATTCGGTGTCAGAGGTGTTCGAATATCCTTACAATTAAGGGGCCGATTCCGATCTCGGCCGGTAGGGCTCCGAATCGGATTCGGCTTAACCGGATCCGATTCGGAGCCCTATTTCCCGACCGAGTCGTACGCGCGTCCGGGCGAGCGAGTACGATGCGAAATTGCCGACTGACTCGTCCGGGCGTCCCGACCGCTCCGACCGACTCGTTCCCGGGTCTAACCGCACCGACCGACTCGTTCGGACTCGACTCGCACCGCGCAATGGAGACGTTCCCGGCCGGGTAAGTACGATGCGCGCCGCGAGCAGTCCGACCGAGCCGCGCACTCCCGGCTCGAAAGAGCAGTCGTAGCCGTACTTTGGGGGTCCGTGGCGGACCCCCCTGTACGCGTAGCCGCGCGAGTCGCACACAGGGGGGACACATGGGTCCCCGCAACACATGCATGTACAGCGCGACCCGCATCGACGCGCACACGCTGTAGGGGGCGCCCTTGTTCGCGTCGTGCCCATTGAGTCAATGGGAGACAGTGTACGCGTCGTACGACTGGCTCCCATTGACTTCAATGGGAGTCTGACCGAATCGAGTCCGATAGCATACGTGCGCATCGTACTCGTTCGGTCGGACTGCTAGAGTCCGATTCGGTCGGAAATCTCTCCGGGTCCGGCTCGGTCGGAGAGATTTCCGGCCCGAATCGGAATCGGCCCCTAAGTTGCAGTTCGTTGCTGGATACCATGATGAAGAGTACAATAATGCCACTCAAGAGTTGTAACTTGACAGTTAAATAATGGTACTCACATTATAAAAATAGGGTTCAACCATAGGGCTTCCAGGTAACGTATAGATGGTGCTTAATTTGTCACAAATAAGTGAGGAGGCCTACAGTATTTCTTAGGAGTCCAACGGAGGTGCTACTGAATGCCGGGTTGGCGAATAACAAGGTTGCGTAGTTTTCGTTACTCATCATGCCTTTTTCTTTCACCACCCTACATTCCCTGTATTTTTATTTCATTCATGCAGGTTCTTTCTCATCTGTCCTTTCTTCCTTTGTCTCTGTGTTCCAATCGTTTCCTCCCTCTTTCTCCCTTTTCTGTTTTCCCTCTCTTGCTCAGGATCAAAGTTTAATGATGAGAAACAAGCCCCAGGCCCCAAAAATGAGTGCTTATGCAACTAAAACACAAACCAAGCACCTTACAAACATATGTGCAAAAGGTTCTGAACACACTCTACTATCTAGCGCAACAGATCATGTCCTCCTGTAGAGTCATCTAATAACCGTACACTGCGAGCAAACTGTAGGGTCCAGGTAAAAGATCCTCGGTTACGGTTAAGACTTGGACTTTAGTGTTCAAGCCTTCGGCTCTGCAGAGAAAGGAGGCATGCAAAACGAACAATTGATGGACAGAATGCTGAACAATGTCATGCATTCACCCCAGTGCAGAGATCTGGGCCTAAATCCATCGTTTTTTTCTCCCCATGCCATTCCAGTTTAGACCCAGCCATATGTAAATCAGTCTTGCCACTGTTCCCCATGGGAACAGTCCACCCCGAACTGCCAGGCCAGGTCCTCTCTGGACTGGAAACAAGCATCCAGGATCGGTTTTGGGGTTTCACCGCTCATCCAAAACATATGCAACACACATTGAGAGAAGTGCAATGTAATATGATGTACAAATTGCACTACACAAGATGGAACATTTATCTTATTCGTTAGCACAAAAATCAATGCCAGTTTCAAGTTGAAAGTATCCAACAAATATATCCATAGAACTTTACCCTGTGTCTAAAACCGCTTTTTAAAAGCTATGACATAAATTGTCATAACGATGCACTTGCACTTTTGTTAAATATGGAATTGTTTGATGTGGCATGCGCACTGGCAATTTAAAAAAAAATATGTCTGGATTAGTGATGCAATGGGCTCAGGTGTCAGGGGAATGGAGATTATTTGCACTAAATGACGGTGCATTTGGTGTTAACATGGTTTACAAGCAGGGAAGAGAGGTAGGGAGTCTTTCCTTTTCTTTTCTTCTTCCCCTTTTAAAACAAGATCTTATCTGGTTTTAAAATGTATGTTTTTAAACAGTAGCGGCCAGTGGTGGTAGTGCTGCCGGGCGGTGATGTGGGGCAGGGGAGGGGCAGGGTGGGCGGTAGTAAACTACGGAATACGGCCGAATAGAGGTATGTAAACATAAAAATAAATAAAACGAATTCCGTTGCGCGCGCTGCATCTCATTTGGCGATGCAGCACGCACAACGAAATTCGTTTTATTTATTTTTATGTTTACTTACCTCTATTCGGTCGTATTCTGTAGTTTACTACCACCCTGCCCCTCCCCCGCCCCACGTCACCGCCCGGCAGCACTCCCACCACGGGCCGCTACTGGTTTTAAAGACAATGTCTAAGCATTAATAAAGTATGAACTGAACTTTGTCTACTGCAAGTACTGTACCATATCCCAATTCAATAGTCACAATACTTGATGAGGTGTAATGCATATGTGCTCACACTGAGCAGGAATCAAGGTCAAACAAACACACCTACACTAACACATTTAGAAAAACAAATGTTCAACATCAATTAAATGGTGCAAGTGGCCCTTACTAGGATGAAAGCCTTCACCTACATCAATGGCCATCACATACTATGTTAACCAGTGTATGACCCTAAACAACTACACATTAACTAATCTTGCAAGAGTAGATGCCACCATGGTAAAGAAAAATAAGTACTTCAAATTTTAATTAGAAACATTGCTAGGACTCAAACAATTGTAGTCAAGTCAAGTATACTTTTATTTGATTTCATTAAAAAAATCATAAAAGGGTGGAAAAACCACCATTGGTAAGGAATACATAAAATATATATTTTAAAAACTTTAAAAATGTTGAAAAGCACGAGGAAGACAGTCGGAAGACGAGTGGCGGTGGTTTAAATAAAAAATATTAAAACATACGGGCAGTGCAATAGAGAAGTTTCGAAGCTGATTGTTCTAAAACTACTTGGGTTGGTTGGCAGTTTCTGTTTTGTCCAGTTCTTTTGCAGCGATTTTCAAAAAGTTTATGGCACTACAGGACAATTGAATTGATGAACCTCCGAGACATTGGATAACTGCTGCTCTGCAAGTTCTTGTTTGTTCCTTCCTAAATGCTTCCCGAAGGACCGTTTTTCGAGTTACTGCTAGGAAGAAGCAGATACATATTAGATGCAGTAAAGACTCGTCCCCTGCTCCGCATAGGCGGCATTCCTTTGTTTGCCAGGGTTATTTCCATTTCGGGGTCAGGTCCTTTGATGGGAATGACCCAAGCCTCAGTAGCGTGAAGAAGTGTTTTTTCTGGTGAGGAAAGTGGTCTAAAAAATAAGGTTGAGGTTGCAGCCTCTGGTATGCCTGTATCATTGCCCAGGCGTGAGATTTTTTTGCAAGGGCTGTTTTGTCCATTGATAAGGAAGTCCGTGTAATAGCTTTGTTGACCACAGATTTAAAGCCAGAGTAGGTAGGGACAGTGAGCCAGGCCTCCTCTAGCTGCAGTGCCGAGAGGGAGGCCTTCAAAACTTTGAAGATTGAATTGTTTAGCCTGGCTTGGTTTTCGATCTCTACCCAGCAATAATGTGCGAGGGTGTTGTCCTCTGCATCCCTCATCCTCCAATAGTACTTGACTAGTGCACCTTGTCTATCGAGGATCTGATTTCTTAGGCCGTATTCTAGTCGAATTTGGGCTTGTTGAATATAGCGGGGGATTGCAAACAGGTTCTTGAAGAGAATTGATTGTACTAGATTTAGAACTGTAGCATCTTTGACGTTCAAGATTTCTGTGCCATATGAGATGGAGGGAAGGAATTTTGCTGCGATAACTTTTAGCAAATGTCCGGTGGAGCAGCCTGTGAGCTTGTTTTTTAAGATTTTGACAGCGAACTGCAGCTGTTTGGCTTTCGTGCGACATTGGTCCAGATGTATCTTGAAGTTGAGGTTGCGGTCTATTTGAAATCCTAGGTATTTATACGAGTCCACTTGGGTCAGGGGTTGCTTGTCCAAAGTCCAGATGAATTTACGATCTTTCGCTGCATTAGGTTGTTTGGCAAAGCGCATCACCGTCGTTTTTTGGTGGTTGATGGTTAATTGAGCCGAGGTGATATAAGCTCCTAATTTGGTGATTAGTCGTTGCAAGCCTACTGGTGTTTGCGCTAATAGAACGATATCGTCCGCATATTGAAGGCTAGGTGTAGGTATTTTGCCAAGTTTTAGAGGATCGGATTGGATTGACCGAAGGTGCTTGTCCAGGTCAGCGATGTAAATGTTGAAAAGGCAGGGCGCCAGCACACCCCCTTGTTTTAACCCGTTAAGAGTTGTGATCTTGTTAGTTATGCTGTGCCCGTCTCCTTTCCTGATCTGGACCCACGTCTGAGAGTACAAGTTTATTATGGCCTCCAGCAGCTTAGCCGGAACCCCCCAATTGTGCATTTTTGTCCATAGCGTGACTCGCGAGACTTTGTCAAAGGCCGCTTTAAGGTCGATGAAACATGCATACAGTGTCCTTGATTTTGCGACGGCTTGGTTGGCTAGGAGGGTTACTGCAGAGATGTTCGTAAAAGTGCCCATCCCAGCCCTGAATCCAGTTTGTGTGTGGGGAATAAGATTTGTTCGGGCAGCCAAGTCCTCTAAGTCTGCCAGCAGGTTCGATGCGTATATTTTTGCCTCCACATCGATTAACGCAATCAACCTGTAGTTTGAGGGGTCAGAACGAGCACCCGACTTATATATTGGGCTTAAGATACTTCCCCTCCAGGAGTCGGGGATAGTGTTGGAGGCTAAAACGTCGGAGAAGAGTGGGGTCAGATGGCTAGCCCACAATGGAGGATCATACTGGAACAATGCGTTTGGAAGACCGTTGGGCCCTGTGGCGCCCTCGGATCTTAAGTTTTTTTATTGTTTTTAAGACTTGCTCATTAAGGATCCGCGGGGAGAAGTCAAGTAATTCGGAGGTGGAATCGTCTTTTACTAGACCTCCGGCAGCGACTTCGTTCCTTATTTGAAAGCCAAAGTCAGCAGTGCCTGGGGTTGGAATTTCGTTGTATAGGGATTCAATGTGAGTTCTCCATGTTTCCTCCATTATATCCGAGTTGTGGTGTCGGTTCCTGCCATTGGTTAGCTGGTTGATAATTTCCCAAAAGCGCTTGGAGTCTCTTTGTTTACAGGTGTAATGGAGATTCGCCCAGAGATGTTCATGAAACGCTTTCTTGGCCGCCTTTATGTCTCTTTTAAGGTCTTTTCTGGCTTTCGAAATTAAAAGCAGGAGGTCTTGAGAGGAAGCTGAGCCCCGGGTTCTTAGTTGTCGTACATATTTGTTCAAATGTTGTTTTTGAGTCCTGAGACTTTTAGTAAACCACGCTGCCCCTGAAGGTTTTCCTACTTTACTGCCAGTGGCCTGATTTGAACATTTATGATTTAGTTCTCTAATAAATGACTCCCAGGCCTGAATGCTTTATAGTTCTGTTTTGGATTTCTCCAGGAGACTAGAGCATGCGCCCATGATGTCGCGTATGTTGTCCTTTTTCCATATGAGACGTTTGAGGTTGTAGCAACGCAGTTGTTGTGACGTCGCGTTGGCAAGGACTGGGTTTGCGATATTTCTTAAGAGCGTGAAAGATTGCGGTTGATGGTCGCTCTCTGCTCTGTCCATAATTTGAAAGTTTGTGATGTAAGGAGCAAGGTCGTGATCCGTGAAAGTATAGTCAATGATTGAAGCTGACTTTTGAGTAATCCTTGTGTATGCTGCTGGGCAGTCTGTCGGGCTTTGACCGTTAATCACGCTCATTGAAAGGTCGTGCATGCGAGCTGCGCATCTCTTGCAAAGAGTGTCGCGTCGAATTGGGGCCTGGGTGCATCCCTTAGTGCCTTTCGTCTCTTGCAATAGGGTCATATTAAAGTCCCCTGACAGAATGATGTTGGCGTCAGGGTAGGCGAGTTTTAATGTGGCAAGTGAGGCTAGTAAGTGTTCGATTCTTGCCCGTTTTTGTTTGAGCGCTGGGTGGATGTAAATGTTAAGGATCAGCAGACTGTTAAGAGGCGGGGCATCAAGTTTGACGCATTGCAACCAGGAGGAGTCGAGGTCTATGGCAGAGGCGAGTCACGAAATATCAGTCGATATGAAGGTGGAGAGACCCCCTTTTGCTCTCCCTTGGTTGGTGTCCCTCTTAGCCGCTTTCAGGAATTCCTTTTAGCCGACTAAGGGTGTAGAGTTTGTCAGCCATGTTTCCTGGAAAAGGAGTATGTTGTACTGTGTGATAAACTCCATAAAGTCCGGGTCTTCTAGTTTCGTGCTGAGGCCAAACACGTTCCAGGAGCAGATGTTGTGGCCCTGGGGTGGTTTTGTGGCTACGTGCGGATTTTTTCATGTTGTAGCTAGAGATGTTCCGTCCGTGTTTAAGTGCTGAGATCCTGGTGATTTGCTGGCTTCTGGATGAGCAAAGGTGATGGTAATTGTCCTGGCCTTAAGGTCAGTGCCCATTAGAGGGCTGCGGTTGTCCGGGCCTTTGGCACCTTTTAACAGGCCCGCTGAATGTGTTGGCGGGTGAAGAGGGCTAGGATAGCACGGAGGGTCGATCTTTTCTAACTTGATGCCCCACTTTTCGAGAGGGTCCCTCTGCTGCCAGATTTGCTCGATAAAGAGGGAGTCAACAAACGTGGCTGTAGTTGTTTCTTGAAATTCCGTGGAATTCGGGTTCTGTTTGAACTCTATACTGTCAATGTCACTGGTGTTAATGTGGCTCAAGGGAGGGAGAGCTTTGAAGAGTTTTAGCAGAACACTTCTGTTGAGAATGTCGTGGTTTCCCCTTGCAACGTATTGGGGAATAAAGTCCAATTTGTTCTTGTGTAAAAAGGGGTCATGCTGCGGCACGTAGTCAGCACCCCTTTCCATTGCTTTGGCGGCCCCTGTGGGCTCTGAGTACATCAAAAGCGGATTCGAGGAAACGTTAGTATTATTTTGAATATGTATTTCATTGGCCCTTACGTTGGTAGCGTCATTACTTCCCGGGCTAGGGTTGTGGGTCATGACAAGGTTGCAGCAATCTTTCCTAGCGTTGTCCTTGACCATGTTGACCTCTTGAGGACAGATTATGCTTGTTTCTTTCGTATCACTCCTTGATGGGGGTACGAGTTTTGCAATTTGTGTGGCCGAGGTTTTAGAATGTTGTTTCTCTTTCCTGGTCAAGGGTTTAAATAAACTGTATAATTTTTCTGGCGACGGTTGTTCCCTTTTGGTGTAGTTGGGGCTACTAAGTATAGTGGGTGGGTTGGATGGGGCAGTCGAAAGTTCCTTGTTTCTTATTACTTCCGGAGCGTTTGAGACCTCATCTTTTTCGCTTTGTTTCCTTCCCCGTTCGGGTTTGGCGGGGGTTGCGTTAATTGACTGTCTTGATTGTTTACTTTTTCTCGCTTTTCTAAGGCGTTTTCTCTCCCGCTTGGTTAGAGGCTTGGTTTCTTTAGTCGGCCTTCCTGGTGGCTGCTCGCTGTGATCAAAGGATTGGGAGGCCAAAGTGATTGAATTGTCGCAGGCGCTTACAGCAGTGGGTGCAGGTGAATTTGCGTGTATTGGCGCTGGGGAGGTGCCCGTGCCGCCTATAGTTTGTCCCTCCATGGTGCTGGGGCATGCCGTTTCCTTTTCCCTTGGTGCCTCGTGAACTTTCCCAGCTTGAGGAACGGTATTTAATAAGGCATCCTTGGTTGTACCCAGGAGATCTGTCAGTAATGTTGGAACAGAGGCTAGTTTGTCAATAATTTGAGTACAATGGCAGTGGCAGGATAGGTATGTGGTGTCCCGGTCTCGCTGCACCTTCGTAATCATCTCGTTGAAGCTGTGCAGTTTCTGTTTGACCCCCTGGACGTGGATTGCTAGAATGTTTAAGAGGTCTACTTGGGTATCTAGCTTGTCAGCATGGAAAGTCATGGCTTTGCCAATTGTGTCCATGGTTTTTAGCAGAAGTGGCCAAACAAAGGATGTTGGAGAACGGCTGGATTCTGCTGGGGATGCCTGAGCGTGGTGTTCCCTGTTGCTTTGGGATGCTGGAAGAGGGTCTCTCGGGCAGCCTGGGGTCCAGCTGGGTGGGTCCTTTTTTCTTGAATCCTTTTTTTGAAAGGGGGGCGTTGAGGGGGTAGTTCTATGTGTTTCGAACAGGAAGAACGACTCCTCCAGTAATTCGGCCTGGCTGAAGATCTGGCCTTTATGTTGTTCTGCTTCCAACAGATGTGGTGATTGTTCAGGCTTGTCACTGCTATTTGAATTAGTTTTGACGGACTTTTGCGCTTCAAGGTGTTGGGCTCCTGATGGCATGATCAAATTGCTGAATGGACTCATGATGTTTGTAGTCGACTGGTGGGTAGGGACACCATCCTTGGGTCCTTTGAGACCTTGGGAGCCAGGTGAGGGTGAAAGTAGTGTCTGCGGGCAGGAAAGAACTGGGAAAGGCTGATGATGATGAATTTGTGCCTCAATGACTAGGGGCTTTGGCCTTTGATGCAGGTCCAGAGAGTGGAGAGCTTTTGATGATAAAGTTTGAAGGCTTGGGACTGCGCTAGTTGCTTTGGGCGTAGCTTCCCAGCCCTTGGCCTGGGGAACCAGGGGTCCACTCCTTTCGCTCTTGCAACTTGTGGTTCTGTCACTTAAGGGACTCGTGGGAGCCTCGCTTACAGAAACTGTGGTGGTATTAGTTAAGTTACTTGCTTTCAGGGTCTTGGAGTCATTGCGGTATCGGTTTTCCGTGGTAGACTTGATGGCGACTTTTAAAAAGTCGGTAATCAGGGCCAGTTTACTGCTGTTTAGACCTGAGTAGGGCCTGGTTGAGGCCATGAGTGAGGCTGTGGTGCTGCCTTGCCACTTAGCGTCCGGGGTCGACGCTGTAGGTTTTTTTGGGGTTGCTATTGGCTCGGCATTTGCCGGAGGTTGGGTTACGTCTTTTGAGTCTGTTGAGGCTACCGGCTCACGCAGCAATTCCAGTTCTTCTCTGCTTGGTGAGCCGGGTCCTGAGGGGAGCTTGCTGGGAGGGACTGTGGTAGTGAGGGTGTCAGGTGCCATAAGTTCTTCCTTAATCTTGTGCTTTTCTTTTGATGTGGCCGCTCCTCTGGTTTTCCCTGAACACATTCCCGGGTGCCGCTGCCCCACCGGGGGTGAAAAATGGAGGGAAATGGGGCGGTTTGGGGAACGCCCGGTGAGGGCCTGCTGACTGCAAGAGGTAGGGCCACAGGGTGGTTACCCCCCGCTTAAGCACTTGGTCGCTCGGTCGCTAGGCTTCGTGACTTCGTGGCTTGGCGTGTTTGGCCGGTTCCGTGGGGTTTAAGGGAGCTCGTGCCCAGTGAGCAGCGGGCGGGTGGGTAACCAAGAGGCCGGGAGGCCCCTGTGGACGCCCCCGGGCCAAAGGTGACCGAGATGGCCGAGATGGCCGAGGTGGCAGTTGCGCAGTTCAAGTTGAAGTTAAGTTAGATGTAGCAGTTGGGGAACAATTGAACAGTGTCTGAATGGAGGTGACTTGATAACCTAGAGGATGGGGGAAAGAAGTGGGGCGACCTGAGCAAGGCTGAAAGGAGGCTGAAAGGAGGCGGTGTTGCGGGCTGTGTTAGATGGAACGAGCCCGGGTTGCAGGGACTGGAGGCAGGGGGTGCAGGGGGTGCGAGAGCAGGGCTCACTGGGGGTGCCGCAAGCCGCACCCAACCTTGTTGGGCCGCTTCTGCGGACACTCCCGGGCACAACACTCTGCGGCCGCCGCTAGCGGAGGTCGCGCTCTCACACACTTGGAAACCCTGCGGGGGAACCTCGTAGCACGCTTGCCTGCTTGCCTACACTTGCCTGCCACTCGTCTGGATCTCCGGACCTCCGGACGTCCTCCCGTCCTCCCGTCCAGCCGAGGGCTGTCCGAGAGCCGTGGGAGGGGTGGTGGAACTCTCCCGGGGACTCTCCGGCTCCACACGTCTGCCTTGCCTTGCTCCGAGCTCCGCTCCAAACCCCGCCTCCTGCTGCGTGCTCGTGCTCTGAGGGTTGAAGTTAACAATTGTAAATTAACATTATTGACATGACAAACTTGGTGAAAATAAAGCAATATTTTTGTTTTCAATGATGACATGATTCTCTCAAAAATGATTTGGCAAACTGGCAGTCCAAATAAGTAAAACGTCTCTTGCACTCCTGTGTACTGGCACAACAACTAGCCTCCTAAGAGACTGCTATGGGTACCTCCTCAGGAAGGGGCATCTATGTGGCAGAGCAGGTACTTCTAGTCTAGATCTTACATGGGAGGGGTTGTGTGGGGTCGGTGGTGGGGTGTTGGGCTTAGGAGTGGATGGGGGTTGGGGTTTGGCAGGGGAGCCTTTTGTCTTTTTATATCTGAATGTTTGAACTTGGGAGGGGAGGGGGATTTTGGCAGGGGAGCTTTTTGCCTTTTTTTTATCCAAGCCTTTGGGCTTGGGGGCTGAAGGGGAGCATTGGGTTTTGGCAGGAGAGCGTAGTGCCTTTTTTATATCTGAACCTTTAGGTTTGGGATGGGGAGGGGTGGGGTGGGTTAGATTTTCTGAAGGGAGGCTTTCTGTTTTATAGGGGTTGTCTCGGGAGGGGGAGGCTTTCTTTTTGATTTGGGCGGAGTGGTTTGGGACTTGGACGGCATTAAGGCAAGGGTAAATATGACATCCTCTCGGTGTTCAGGAGGGGTTGAGGTTTGGGAGAGAGGGAGTGTATATGTCTGTTGTGTGTGTTGAGGGTGCAGGTGCCTGTTGGTCTGGTGCAAGTGCTGAGTGTTTTGTGGTCTTTTGTCTGCTATGTGCGTGTTGTGTGGGTGAGTGTTGGTGTTTGTGTTAGTGAGGTGTGCTTCCTAATCTGTGTGTGGATGTGTGTGGTGTAGCGGTGAAGGGTGTTGGTGTGGTGCATGTAGAGGGGGTGATGCATGTGTGTGTGTGTTGGTTGTTGTGGTGTCTGTCAGTGTGATGGTGGTGGGTGAAGGATGTGTTTATGGTGGTGTGTGCACTGTCAGTGGGTGTGTCAGTGGAGGGGGTGGTGAGTGTGTCTGTGGTGGTGTGTGTTCAGTTAGTGGGTGGGTCAATGGAGGGAGTTGTGAGTGTGTCTGTGGTAGTGTGAGCGCTGTCAGTGGGTGTGTCAGTAGAGGGGGTGGTGAGTGCATCTGTGGTGGTGGTGTGTGTTGTCATTGAGTGTGTCGGTGGAGAGGGTGGTGAGTGTGTCTATGGTGGTGTGTGTGTGTTGTCAGTGGGTGTGTCAGTGAAGGGGGTGGTGAGTGTGTCTGTGGTGGTGTGTGTGCTGTCAGTGGGTGTGTCAGTGGAGGGGTGGTGAGTTTGTCTGTGGTGGTGGGTGTGGATGAAGCATGTTTGTCAGTGTGCCTCTGTTTCTTTTGTTTCTTCCTCTGTGTGTGAGCTGGTTGGGTCTGTTGAGGTGTCTGCATGCAAATGTTTGTTTGTGCTTTGGACAGGGCTGGGCATGAGGAATGAGGATGGGGTAGGGGTGGGAGCTGGGGCAGGAGGTTGGGCAGGTTGCAAGGCTGTGCTCAGGGAGGTCAGAGCCTGAAATGACCACTGTAGGGCAGACATACCACTGTGAATGCCTTGCAGGAAAACTGACACGTGCTGCATCTGGGAGTTAAGCCCCTGGATGGCATTCAGCAGGGCAGTCTGCCCTACAGCGATCGTGCATAGGAGTCCAATAGCCTCCTCACTGAGCGCAGCCAAGGCGACAGGGGCAGGGGGTGAGGTGCCTGGGGCAAAGGAGACCGCACTCTTAATAGGAATATGGGGGGTGGCCAGATTGGGGGAGCAGCATGGAGGATGGGATGGGAGTTGGGATGGCAGACAAGGATACAGGTGTAACACTTCCTGGCTGGTCCACCACCACTTGGGAAGGTTCACTGGTGGAGGCCTCCCAAGGAGATGTATTAGAGCTGGAGACCACCAAAGCACGCCCTTCACGCTCCATGAGACTGGGTCCCTCACTGTCGCTGGTGTTGGCAGCACCGGAACTGCAGGAGCTAGCTGCTTCCCCGCCTTGTTGGTGACGCTCTCCTTCGCCTTCTTCCGAAGATGCTGTGAAGACATATACAATAGATCATTGTATCTGTGTAAATGGAACTGATCATGAACTCAGATCACAATACATTTTACAAGATTTCACATTACACCTTCAGGCTCTCCAACTTTGTTTAGACATTTTCATATTCACATGCATGTCGGCAACATTTCCTGAAACTATTTAGTCACAAGTTGGTTATTACACATGATAGCTCCTATATCATGAATGATCTTGTCTCTCACCTATCCATTACATTTCTACAGGAAGGAACCGTTGAACATCTCAGAGTGTTTGGCCTTTGTTGCATAGAATAATTAATTTTGTTCAGCATAAGGATATCAACCTAAAATACCTTTGAACAGTGTATTGACAAGCCCAATAAAACTGCATCTTTTGCATTCTCAAAAAGGGTATACATGTATCAATGTGTGTCAACAAATATGCAATGTTGTACCAAAAATTGTATGCACTGAAAGCCTGTTTGCTTTGTGTGGGCCTTTCACAATGCTAGTCCAAGTATATGTCACATTTCTAAATGACTATATGCATCCTGTACTGAAACAGCTAGTCAATGTCTGACGCACTATGTTGATACCTATACTGTTAAAGTTTTATTTGTAACACACTGTAGACTGGATTGTCCTTTAACCTCCATGGCATAAGTAAATACATAGGCCTTGATACACTGCTAATAAACTCCAGTATACAACATAACCATTTTCACATTTTACTCATGAATCTCTCTAGTCATGAGTGGAAAAAATTGTACTAGTGTAAAAACTGTGGTCCCAAAACTATGGTGGCTTACACTTTAGGTGGAAATTGGTACAACATCTCAGTCAATAGCAAAGACACTGACACATATATCATGATCACTTCTAAGAGACAGAGGTAACACAATATGCAGCATATTACACCTTGATAGATTTCTACTTTTGACTAATGTGTCCTAACTTGGGCCTGATTCTGTGTTTCCAAGATGGGAAATCGCTATATACATGTGATGGAACATTCCATCACCAAAGGCCTTGTAAGTATTCCCTTGGACTCCATCATTGATTTAGCTTATGGACACAAGAAATGACAATGATTAATGGTTTTGTTTATCTGTTACCGTGTCACCAATGTGTACACATTGCTGTCTGTGTAGTTCTTAAATGTGTATGCCTCTCACAGATTTTCCTGAGAAACAAGACTGGACTACATCCACACTTGTGAAGGAGTAACACATCATGCAAAACTGTCACATGTAATACGAATTAACATATATGTATGATTCTCAGCACATTTTGGATATGTATAGAACCTAAAATCTAGCCATTGAATCAGATGGAATTAGAAAATCTAGCTCACTCTTGGTGTGTGTATGAAACCAACTTACCAAGGTAACATCTAGAACATCTACTGTATCATGATTGCATTGTATGCTATGCCAACTTTATTATGGTTAAGCCTAGATCATTCACGATAGGAAATGATCATCACACCTGACACATGAAGAACAAGTGGCCTGTTATGTACAACTGTCCCTCTTACAACCAAACATATACTCATTAGTAACTGTTGTTTAGGCAGGCATGCGTCTGCTAAAACCAGTCCATTGGTAGTGGACACAAAGCAGGTGGTATCCTTTTCCACAAATTCATGTACTAAACACTTCATCAGACACCCTGTGCCAAACTTACACCTTCAAAAACTCTTCTGTATTGGACGTGTGTCAACCTTCATGTAGATGTCAAAAATAGTTGCTGTAACAAAAAATAGTTAATATGTTTAACTCACGCTACAACTTACCCCCTTGCTGCTGCTGTTGGGCTCTCAACTGCCCATCAAGCGCAGGATAGGCCACCGCAAGCATGCAGGCCATTATGGGGGTCAGTGGGTGGCGCACTCGCTTCCCACGTTGGGTGGGCTGGCCGAGCTGGACTTCAGCTGACTTTCGGGCCCAGCATCGTAGGTCCTTTCACCTCTTCCTGCAGTGAATGCTGCACTGCTTGTAGACCTTCAGGGTTGCACCTTCCTGGCGATGGCCTTCCAGATGTCCCACTTCTGATGCGCATTGACCTGTATGGGTACAAGAAAAGAAAGTAAAAAGAATGGGTTTGTGAGTTTTTGTTTGTCTACAGTGATGTCACACAATTTCTCTACAGCATCCCACGCACAATTTATAAGTTAACATACCACATGTGCATCTTCACATGCTAACCAAAACAAATATCTAAATGCACACTTTTGAAATGACCTGCTGACTACCCTCATCCCTTGGCATGTCCTGCACTCACAAATCCAGCACAGTGACATCATTTAGGCCGGAGTCACCTAGATTTTCAGTGATGTGAGCTACTTCAGATCACTGCAATACTTTGTCATCTACTCACAGGCAAGCAACTTGCACTATGAAAGGTCTGCCATGAGAGTCAGTGAGAATATGCTCTTTGTAGATGTATGAGCATGTGTATCTATGATTGTGCTAACATTGTATGGATGACACAGTCTGTGAAGTAAAATCTTGTGGCGCAGGACACTCTTTTTTCACATTTGCGGTACTGTTTCATGGATGACACAAACATATATTTGTATGTCTATTTGTTTTGGGGGAATATGAAGGTACAGGATATGGTTCTATGTTAAGAAGTGTTTGATATAATTTCCTCTTCACCATAAATTTCCCCTAATCAAATGGACATACAATTGATAGTTTGTGTCAATCATAAAACAGTACCGCATATGGGAAAAATGTGTACTGTGCCACAAGATTTTACCACACAGACTCACTGTCTGCACTGTTCTGCACTGTCTGATTGCAGCCCACTTCCTCCCAGTGGCCAATATTCACTGTGCCATCAGTACTAATGCAAGACACAGTCCTTTTTTAGATGTGACATGTTTGAAAGTGCATAAAAATGTTCCATGATAACAAGTGTTTGGCAGAACATTTCTCTGCAGTTCAAAAATATCCCATCTAACAAAGAGCTATGTCTTGCATTAATACATATGACACATTGAATACTAGCCACTGGGAGTAAGGGGCATGCATTTTGTAAAGAAAACACTTCTGAACGGGAGTCTACTTGAAATGAAGTGTTTCTTCAAGAAGTGAGGTAACTCTCCATTTCAAATGTCCTCCAGATTTTATCATACAGGGGCATTTTTTCACACACATTTCCAAACTTCTGCTGTCAAGGAACCAATTTTAATGACATCAATACCTCAGTGCTTCAGTGCTTTGCATTTGTGACTCAACCAGAGCCTGGCCCAGATTCAGATTCAGATTCAGACTGAGCACTGCTCATTGTCAGGGCATCATTTCTGTAGCATGCTGATCATAATGTCACATGAACACAGCCTTCACTTTACTTTCACATGGAAAACGGACCTTGTGCCCATCTAATGACTTACAACAAGGCCATGTGCTACTCTTGAGGGGTCTGAGAGCTACTGGTAGCTCCCAAACTGCTGTTTTGAGACCCCTGATCTAGACTGCTGGTCTTGTGGCACTATACACATAGCAAACATCGATTTAATTTGGTAGCTACAGAAAACATATACATGTGCAGTAGTAATTACATTACAATGTATTTTCAGATGTACGTTATGTGACATTAATGCATTTCACTTGTATTTAAAAGTATACATGGATATATCTCCACATGTACAGCCAAATATTTTACTTGGGCTTTGAACACAACACATAATACTTAATGGGGCATTTTTAATTTTATGGGAAAGTGCTTAAAAATCCCCAAGATCCTTGTCCTATGTGAGGAACTGACTGTATGCCACTTTACATAATTCAGTACACTTCAGTCAGGAACTCAAAGGAACATTGCAGCCTGTGTTTCAGGACAAATTAAAAAGTTAGACAGATTTACATACACATTTCAAATATGTACCTGTTCCTCTGGTGGGCCATAGAGTTGTAGGGCAACCTCCTCGCACTCTAACCTAGTCAGAGTGCTGGCCACAACCCCCTCTCTGAGAGGGAGGAGCTCAAGGACGTTTTAATTTGCTTTGAAAGAGGTATACTAAATACACTATGTTGGACCGGTGTGGTGACGGATAGAAAAAGTGAATGTGAATTTAAAACTAGTTAAGAGGTATGCACATTATTTATTCGGGCATCCTCCAACCAGGATTAATACCTACAAAGACAGAGTGGAATTAAATCTGTCAGAGTGCATGGGTGATGATCGGTCGACATATTTCAGCCTAATGCCCTCATAGGAGGTGCAGCGGCCTTCTTCAGGACCTTATGATAGTTACTAACAGTGTAGATAACCTAGATCAGCATACTCTGCGCCGCGGTAGTAATTCCTACTGCGGCGCACAGTATGCCGCTCAACACCTTTCCTAGAAGGACTCTGGGTGTCCTTGAGTTTTGTGCCAAGGTATACATGGGATTACTGGCCTGAACACAGCAGGCAGTACCAACCAGTGGATTGCTGATTGAAGAGTCTGAAACCTTCAATCACTGGTTTTGTATATTCGCTTTTTTTCTTTATGATCTAGGTTATCTACACTGACACTAAAGTAATCAACAGAATGCACCACTCAAGAAATATTTCTACTCTAGCATACACTCAAAATGAAACCTCGATCTGTGAGGAATCACCCTAATCAGCACGATTTCCCTCTGTGCGAAAGGTTCACAGCACTGAGCCTCTCTCACTTTCACACATAGAAATAAAGTCCCTATCTCAATTGGGCTGTCCACGACGGCTCGCGAAAACCCCACAACACCGTAGCAGACAAATTACAATACAGTGTCTTCTATACTATTAATGGTGCACAGTCAAAATATCGAGTTTTAAATATCGACCTACATTAATATCGAGTTTTAAATATCGTAGGGACAGAATATCGACATCAAGAATATCGGTGACCAGAATATCGACCTGAAGGTAAGAAATATTGTTTTTGTTAATATCGAAGTTATTAATATCGATAGTAAAAATATCGATGTTAATAATATCGATGTTTATGTTAGTGTTATGTATTTTAGTATGTTTTTATATGTATGTGTTCCATATGTTTTGTTATGTTTTGTATTATTTTTTTAAATATATGTATAAATTGTTTAGAAGTTAGTCATTTTTTTTAAAGTACATTTTGCGTTTTTGTACTGTAGCGGGTTGTGGGTTTAAAGGGGAATAGGGTGGGAAGTAATTTAATGAATGTAAATTAAGTCATAATTTTTAGAAATTATTAATTATTTTTAATTAAATTTTGCATTTTAGTTCTGTAGCGGGTTGTGGGTTTATAGGGGAATAGGGTGGGAAGTAATTTAATTGTAATTAAGTAATTATACATTTTTAGTTATTGTTATTGATACTTAATTTATTGCTAATTAATTATTAATTGGTAATTAATTTTTATTAATTGATAATTATATTAATTGTATACATTTTTTATTGGAGCGGGTTGTGTGTTTATAGGGGAATAGGGTGGGAAGTAATTTATTATAATTAAGTAATTTATTAATATTTATTGGTATTGATAATTAATTTATTGTTAATTAATTATTAATTGTTAATAATTTTTATTAATTGATTAATTGATAATTATATTAATTGTGTTACATTTTATGTGCAGTGGGTTTTGTGTTTATTGGGGAATAGGGTGGGAAGTAATTTAATGTTATTAATGTAATTATTAATTTTTATTTATTGGTATTTATAATTAATTTATTGTTAATTTATTAATAAATCATTATTTAATTAAAACAATTATTTAATTGATAAGTATGTTATTTTTAACCCCTACGCTATCCAACACTTTCCCTACTGTTGCACTCTCTGGAGTGGGAATAGTAATTTTTACCCCTACGCTCTCCAACACTTTCCCTACTGTTGCACTCTCTGGAGTTGGAATAGTAATTTTTACCCCTACTCTATCCAACACTTTCTCTAATGTTGACCTTTCTGGAGTTAGAATAGCAATTATAACCCCTACGCTATCCAACACTTTCCCTACTGTTGCACTCTATGGAGTGGGAATTGTAATTTTTACCTCTATGCTATCCAACACTTTCCGTACTGTTGCACTCACTGGAGTGGGAATAGTAATTTTCACCCCTACGCTATCCAACACTTTCCCTACTGTTGCACTTACTGGAGTGGGAATAGTAATTTTAACCCTTTCGCTATCCAACACTTTCCCTACTGTTGCACTCTCTAGAGTGGGAATAGTAATTTTTACCCCTACGCTATCCAACACTTTCCCTACTGTTGCACTCACTGGAGTGGGAATAGTAATTTTTACCCTTATGCTATCCAACACTTTCCCTACTGTTGCACTCACTGGAGTTGGAATAGTAATTTTAATCCTTTCGCTATCCAACACTTTCCCTACTGTTGCACTCTCTGGAGTGGGAATAGTAATTTTTACCCCTACGCTATCCAACACTTTCCCTACTGTTGCACTCTCTGGAGTGGGAATAGCAATTTTTACCCCTACGCTATCCAACACTTTCCCTACTGTTGCACTCTCTGGAGTTGGAATAGTAATTTTGACCCCTACGCTATCCAATACTTTCCCTACTGTTGCACTCTTTGGAGTGGGAATAGTAATTTTTACCCCTACGCTATCCAACACTTTCCCTACTGTTGCACTCTTTGGAGTGAGAATAGTAATTTTTTCCCTCCGCTATCCAATATATTTCTGTATTGTTTTATTTAATGTGTATAATTTATTTTACAAAAATAACAATATTGAATTTTTTTAATTTGTTAAATATATTTTTAAATTTTTAATAATACTATTTTTGTATGTGTATGTCTGTATTTATAATTTATAAAATATTTTTTAACAATTTATAAGTTATTAAAATAATTATTTATCAATATTATTAAGTAAGTATATATATAATATTTTATATGTATGTTTAATTTATTTTAACATTATATGTATCAGTTTTTAATTTTAAACATTTTAAAATAATTTTAACTATGTTTCTTTTAACTATATGTATTATTTACTTTATTTTACATTATTTATTTAACATTTTTAAAAAACGATATTTTTTACAACAATATTTTTGACATCGATATTTTTTTCCAATATTTTTGTACTTACCATGATGTAGATAGGATGTCGATATTCTTGACTTCGATATTTTTGTCACGATATTTTTGTACCTCGATATTTGTGAGGTCGATATTTTGTCAGTGATTCACTATTAATATCATCACAAGATCTTAGCTCATGTTGGACCCGATAATAACTTCGACTTAACACCACACTTGCACAACACTCAACTCTGTTAATACTCACTCCTCCGCTGCTACCACCACTCTCTTCTGAACCGCCGGAACTTTGCCTCGAGACATTGACTCTAGGGCTAGGATTTAGGTTTAAACTAGCCTGAGGTAACTTTTCTACCTCCCTCTACTTTAAGAAATAATCATCCTCGCTACGCTACCATCTGAGGATGCTTTAAACCTGTTGATTTTCACTCCTTGGTTGGTGGACCTTTATTAG
Organism: Calotriton arnoldi; assembly: GCA_963921515.1. Taxonomy (NCBI): domain Eukaryota; kingdom Metazoa; phylum Chordata; class Amphibia; order Caudata; family Salamandridae; genus Calotriton; species Calotriton arnoldi. The sequence continues at coordinate 1,217,049 of CAWUFW010003177.1, read as the reverse complement.
TTGCATGAGAGGTAAGAGGGAGCAAGCATAAGTTGCAAATCCAATAACAGTGTAACAAATTAGTCACACAATAAGGTTAAGACCACTAAAGAAAGTTAAATGATTTTATTTCTGAATAAAAAAATTGATATAAATGAGTCTCAAAAGCATATTATATAAATATAGTATCACAAGAATGAATCCGAACCTCCTATTAAAATTCATTCTAAACAATAAGAAACACACCATAAACTCGGTGGCTGCAATACAAAAGATGAGGAACAAAATCTGGAGGTTTATTTGGAGAATTCGATCCTACTGCCTAGACATTAGTATTTCTGATCAATTCTAAAATTATCCTACTCTATACTAACTTCAAGAAATCCTAGTAAGGTATGGGAAGCAAAGACGTTCGTAAAAGTACTCCAGGTCTAAAGAGTATAGCATGAACCTACACAGTGAGAGGACTCACATAAGAGGTCGGTACCTCGTGAAATCCTAAAAGTCTCTGCCCTCTAACTAACAATACATCTATGAACACGCAAAGCATTCAAGGTAACCTACGTGATCCCATTCCAGTACTTTTCCATTGTCCTAGGTAAACATTTGCAACATCCAGCTCTTCACCCACACCTTCAATAGGCACATTCAATTGTCCTTGAGCTTCCCTTCTCTGCCATGAGAACTCATCTCCCACCTTGTTAACGTGTCTTCTCCTTGTCATGTAGTTCCTCCCATACCTTACTATCGCTACAAACAAACAATGCCTTGCTCTAACTAAAGAAATCTTGTGTCTGCACTTGCAGAGGAGAGAACATTCAAGCAAAACAATTCTCATGTGAAATTTAAACATTAATATTCAGAAGCTTAGGGCCTTTGGTTACGTAAAGTTAGCACAACAGTTAGAGTGCACTTTGACGTTTGCATATATGTGCACGCAGATTCAAAAATAATACATGTATTAAATATCACGCAGAATAAATCATGGGTACATATAATTGTGTGTTACATTTAAATCATTCGTACAATTATGAGTAAGAGCTAGATTTCTAGTAAAATCTTCAACATTAATATGCACTCAAATCATTCTATTAAGGTTTATCATGAAGCATTTCGGAAATGCATTCGAAATCCCTCTTGTTTATTAAAAAGTTAAAAGACACGAAATAAAAGAAATGCTAATCTATATAAAACAACGTGAAGAAGTAACGTGTAAGGGAGGAACCAAATTAAGCTTCACCAGTACTAAAGTGCATCCGGCTCTGTACTAGGCCTCACTCTGGGTGACGGTATTAAAGCCACTGTACTAGACCTCACTCTGGGTGGTGGTACTAAAGTGCACCTGGCTCTGTACTAGGCCTCACTCTGGGTGGTGGTATTAGAGTGCACCTGGCTCTGTACTAGGCCTCACTCTGGGTGACGGTATTAAAGCCACTGTACTAGACCTCACTCTGGGTGGTGGTGCTAAAGTGCACCTGGCTCTGTACTAGGCCTCACTCTGGGTGGTGGTACTAAAGTGCACCTGGCTCTGTACTAGGCCTCACTCTGGATGACGGTATTAAAGCCACTGTACTAGGCCTCACTCTGGGTGGTGGTACTAAAGTGCACCTGGCTCTGTACTAGGCCTCACTCTGGGTGGTGGTACTAAAGTGCACCTGGCTCTGTACTAGGCCTCACTCTGGGTGACAGAACCAAAGTGTGCATCCGGCTCTGTACTAGACCTCACGCTGGGTGACAGAACTACAGCGTGCATCCAGCTCTGCACCAGGTCTGATGCAACATGTGTACAATAGGCCTGAATGCCAATGCATACATACATATACATATACATTAAACTCAGAGTTCCCTTTCTTGTCGATTATTCATAGTTTGATGGTACTCACCATTTTTTTAAAAATGACAAAACTGTATCAACAATTTAAAAAAATTGAACAGCAGTAACCGAGACACAATACTAGCTTGCTTCGGATATTTAATTGATTAAGGGTGTTTCAGCAGAAAAATAAAAATACATTTTTCAGCGTATCTACTTGGAGTGTTCACTGAAATCAGGAAACAAGGGAAGAACACCTGCTACAATGAAAAGGAGGAACATCTGTTTGTGTCACCAGTAATGATAATAATATAATGGTAATGTGTTCATTGAGGTTCATACCGCACTTCTGCTGTTTCTAAGCGCTGTAATTAACTATTATCAAAATGTAATGATACTCAATTTATCAAGATTGGAAGGCTGCTTTGCATTAGTGAGAGTCAGACTTGCAACCTGCCAGTCATTGCATTTTGCTCTACTGAGGATTTCGTTAACTGAGATGTCACTCTGGCTACTAGACAGCATCAATGGTTGGAAAGTGAATGTAGATCTAACTCCTCAACAGCCATCCAGTGATGTAGCTCAATGGGATCGGCGCACAATGCAGAGATTAGCCTGTAAATGTAACCTGCAGGGGCGGCTCCTCCGCTGTGGCGGAGGAACATCGCCCCACTGGTCAGAGCCATCAGCAAAAAAATAAAATGATATTTCACTATCGTTTTATTTTTAAGCAGCTGGCTCAGCCAGCATGTGCAGGGAGGGGTGGGGCCAGGGCATGAGAGGGGAAAAGAGAAGTGCGATGTGCACTCTCTAAGTGAGCATGTGTGTTTGGCCGGCCTTCTCAGGCTGACCAAAACACACATGTTCACTTAGGTTTCTCTAGCCCGGCTGCATTGAACAGATGGGCTGGAGAAACCCTCACAGACTCCCTGAGCGCAGCATCTTTTCAGGCCGCTCAGGCCAATCCCCTGCTGCTCTCCTAGCAGAAGAGCAGCGTGGGGATTGGAAGGGAGTCTGTGACGTGTACCAGGAAGAACCAGCACAGAGTCGTGACACGGGAGGCGGCTGGCAGCAGGTAAGTTGAACTTCTTAATTTTTAAACTCCCTCCACCTGCGCTCCCCCACGCACCCTCCCCCACCCCACCACTTTATTTATGTGGCGGCTGCTGCTGGTAACCTGCGGTCAGCCATTCATCATTGAGTAGCTTTATGATGTTCTGTAGCTGCAGCATTTACTGCATGCACTACATCTGGAACATAATGTGTAGATTTCACAAAAAAAAATTCTAGCTCAAATGGATGAAAATGATACCGACAGAAAACGAGGCACCTAATTTGCACTTTTTGCCTCCATGTAGTATTATTGTAGTAGCGTTAAATCAAAGGGGGGGGGGGCAAAAGAGCTAATTATTTAGAGAGGTCCTGCTCCTATGCTCCTTCAAGTACACATCTAAATCACAGAAAGGAGTCCGTTCCTCTGACAATGGTATAATTCTGAAGAGCAGTTTGGGTGCAGCCATTATGATGATGAAATCCACATTTCACAGGGAACTATGCAAATAAAAAACTTCATGCAGTGGAAATAAGCAAAGTTGTTCAATACATAAGATCTTATCAAATATTTTTTGTTGCATGGATGGCCAGTGTGAGATCTGCAAATAATCAGGAAAGGGATCAAATGTCTTGATGTCGGCACTGCAAGCATGCAGAATGATTTTAAATGAACTGAATCACATTGACCATGTATTTTGGTACTCTAGTAAAGGGCACTGTCATCTTCTAAGTGAGACGCAGTACAGTAGCAGGGGTGTGCAGAATCAGGGACATCTCTGACTCTTCCCAACACCCAAGTGCCAATTCGTTTCTGGATTTAATACTAGTCTTGATGACCGCCAACCCACATCTTGCTGTCTTAAATACATGGTCACTAGAGTAGAACCAACTCTACCCACCACCTCAACACCAACCTCAAAATAGGGCGTTCACCCTCACATTGTTGCAGACTGAGGGGCAGATTTACAAGCCCCTTGCGACACATTTGCGCCGCCGTTGCGTCACTTCTGTGACGCAGCAGCATCGTAAACAATGCGCCACGTTGCGACATATTTACAACGTGACGCATCTAGGGAGATGCGTCACGTTGTAAAGCCCTGCGCTACATTATACCTGCGTCAGGTATAATTTATGCAGGGTGGGCGTTCCGTCGCAAGAAAGCCTCGTAAAAGTGACGCAGTGAAATCTACAAGATTTTACGGAGTCACTTTTACCACCTTGCTGCGTCAAAACCTTACGCCTGCTTGTAGCAGGCGTAAGGAGTGACGCAGCACAGCAAGTATAGGCCGCCCCTGAGCAGTGCTGGAGTTGCGTCGCGCTTGCGACATGACTCCAGCACTGCGTCACCGTTTCACCGACAGATGCGTCACGCATCTGTCTAACCTTGCGCCACGGTGCACCGTGTTAAGATAACCGTTAACACCAACAAAACAGAAGTACTCATCATGGGCCCAAACCCCGATGCCTGGAGCGACACCTGGTGGCCCCCGCCCTCGGAAACCCTCCAACCCCCACGGACCACGCACGCAACCTGGGAATCATCCTGGACTCCGAGCTCAAAATGGACCGCCAGATCAACTCTGTCTCGTCTTCCTGCTTCCACACCCTCCGCCTCCTTCGTAAGACCTTCAAATGGATCCCCCTCGAACACCGAAAGACCGTCACTCACGCCCTGGTCACCAGCAGACTCGACTACGGCAACGCGCTCTACGCCGGAATAAACAAAAACCTCACCCGCAAGCTACAGAACATCCAGAATGCCGCCGCAAGACTGGTCCTCAACCTGCCAAAACACTGCCACATCTCCCAGCACCTGCGCACACTCCACTGGCTCCCTGTCGAGGCGAGAATCACCTTCAAGATGCTCATCCACGCACACAAGGCCCTCCACGGCACCGGACCAGCATACCTGAACAGCCGACTCAAATTCCACGCACCCCAAAGGACCCTACGATCAGCCCAGCTCTCCTACGCCGTCGTCCCCCGCACCAGAAAGACCAGATCGGGAGGCCGCTCCTTCTCCTTCCTCGCGGCCAAAGCATGGAACGCCCTTCCGCTCCACCTCAGACAGACAACATCGCTCCCCATCTTCGCAAGAAACCTCAAAACCTTGCACTTCGACAGTCCCCCTCCGTGATGGTTGGAACCTGCACCCCCCCCCCACCCATAGCGCCTTGAGACCCTTACGGGTGAGTAGTCGCGCTTAACAAACCCCTGATTGATTGATTGATTGTAGATGCGGCGCAACCATGGTGGCGCAAAGCTATTTTTCCATCACGCACAATAACTGGCGCATCCCTGCTAATATGCAGGGATGCGCCAGTTATTGTAAATCTGCCCCATAGTATTTTTGAAGAATGTAGAATTAGCAGCCCCCGTTATCTTCTAAGTATGGAAATAGTCTTCTTGATTCAACTGGGTTTACAAAAGTGAGACTATGATGCCCGCACCCTCTAAAATCCATCAAACCAGAAGTATCAAAGAAGGAAGCATGTTCCTAGATCAGGTACCCAAGCTTGGACGTCCTTTTTATATTGCCTCCAGTACACATGATGAACGAAACCACCATGAATTCAGATATTTGTACAAAATGGAGCAAAACTATAACATTGCAGACTGGTGACCCATGGAATGCCTCCTAAAGAAACTAAGGCAAAGAAAATGGCGGAGATGTAAAAGTGACACAGACACCGAGGGGCCCATTCACAGAACTAATCTGAGATAAAATCTTAAACTTACTACTTTTGAAATTCACAGAAGGCATTTAGTAGTAGTAAAGTTAGGACTCCTAACTTTACTACTACTAAACTGAGACAAAATCCTAACTTTACGACTTTCGGTATTCACAAAAGGCATTTAGTAGTAGTAAAGTTAGGAGTCCTAACATTACCACTACTAAATGCCTTCTGTGAATACCAAAAGTAGTAAGTTTAGGATTTTACCTCAGTTTAGTAGTAGTAAAGTTAGGAGTCCTAACTTTACTACTACTAAATGCCTTCTGTGAATACCAAAAGTAGTAAGTTTAGGATTTTATCTCAGATTAGTTCTGTGAATCGGCCCCCAAGTTATGAAAATGGGTATTACCCTGATATCTCGGGCTTTATTGTTATCAATGACTCTATAATTACTCCGTAGATCACTTCAATGCTCGGATTTACCCAAACAAATATTGTTCATGAGGTAAATTGAGTTATTCCACCTCTGAGCTCCTTCCCGGCCCCAGAGCAGGAGCACTTAACCTTTGATTGGATAGAAGATTAGCGACTCCCTCTGGAAGAAACAGATCAATAGGGGTGCCACAGGGGACACTGCCACTGATAAATGTCCTAAAGAAAACCAAGTTCAAATAGAAGGGCAGCAGCGCAGGCCCTTAGGATGCTGAAGGAAGCCTGCCCTGCAGCAGGCTGGGCTTTCACCGAACACCCATATTATCTCCAGCTATGCATAAACACTGATAAAGCCAATAGATATGGATTATATAAAGTGTATGCACATAGAGGCATACAACAGCACACATGCAGAAAGAGCAAGACAGTTTTAAGTTTCTATGAACTCTGAGAACAACAGACAGGCAAGTATATAGGTAAACAACATGCATACAGGCACCCAGGCAGCGCATTGTAGCTGCAGATATAAGCAGCTATACACAACAAACATACAGGCACAGATGAACATCTACATAGCTGGCAAGTGTCCGCCTTCCCATGTCATCTGTGATAACTTCAGCCAGTCTTCAGATTTTGGCCACAAAAATGTTGCATATGATATTGATAATCTCGTGTATAGATTAGAAAAAGTAAAACGACAAGCCTTGCAATGAATAGCAACCCATAAATGTCTGAAGGTGTTATACTAGACATGGTCATCTTGGAAGCTAGGCCAATGAACGACGGGCAAATAAAAGAAAAACATACATTTAGTCTCACGATGTTGACTACTGTTTTTTTTCTACTTTTAAGGGATGTAATATATTTCCTGTTCTGTAAAAGAAGTTGTGAAATGATTTTTTTCTTCACGTTTGCAGTGCCTTATATTTCGAACAAAATATGTGTCTAAGAATTACACGCATGCGCCTACGAAATGACGCACCCAGGCATCCACATCATGGTGGTTTTTTTTTTTTAAATGTTAATGGGGTCTGCTAGCAACTGCCCTACTGCTGGTCTTATTATTTCGTAGGCGCATGCATGTTTAAAGCATGCACGTGCCTACAAAATGACACAGCCCAGCGGCCGCATCATCATGCTTATTTTTTTATTTCTATTTAAAAAAAATCTTTTCTTCGCTAAGGCAAGACCTATTGGCTTTTTCAGTATTTGTTTTTATATCTGCAAAGGCTTTGGCATGAATGTATAATATTCACAAGTCATTATATAAATTCAAAGCAAGAGGTTTGTAGACTAGTTTGTTTAGACTATCTCTCTTGCTCTCTCCATCTCTAAATTCTTCTAAGAAAGGTGTATCCAGTTCCACCATGGGCATAGCCCTCCCTTTTTATTGGAACTCGAGGGGGTTTATTTCCCAGATGGAGAGAGACGGGTACAGAGAGTGCAAGTAACCAACAAATAACACTGGATGTCGGTGCAAAGTACTGTAACGGTGAGGGTCAGGGCTTTAAGTGGAATGTAAAAACCGGGGGGGTCACTCAGAGGGGCATGGCCGATGTAATTAAGGGCGACGCTTAAAACACCTAAGCTAAAATTCTGTGCTGAGCATAGTGTGCCGCCCGTCTGGTATTTTGCTGCTTCTGTCATTGCATCCAGATATCCATATACAACAAGTAACATTACACATACAACAAGCCAGGACTATTGGCTTTGCCAATGGTTGTTAGTTGCATAAGATAAAATTAACAACAACTATGGCTTCGTTGTATATAATATTGAAAATGATTCAGTTCTGAATTGATGAGACTGTGAAAGAACTTTAACGAGTCTCTTAGAAGTTATATCAAAGGCAATGAAGGGTGGCACTGCTGCTGAGGTAATATTATTTTTTTCACCCTGAGAGTGAGGGCAAAAATGGAGAGCCCGATAGGGACCCGTCTCAGCACCTATTTTTTAGACCTGCCGGTGCTGAACACCGGCAGGAGCCGGCCCACTTAAAGCCCTGGTCAGGGTTATGACAGGCACGGCAGAAACCGAACACAAGAGATTGCAAAGCTGCACCACCTTTCACAAAAGAATACTTGACTATTATAAAATTGTCAAGAAGGTGAATTGGAAGCACAAGAGAATGAGCATTTTCACCAGTGGAAGAGGCTACATGGTGAATTTTAAATGCTTTCACAAGATGATGTGTTGGGGAGGCCTTCTGAATCCCCAGATATGTTGTTTGAGGCATACAAGTGCCCCATCTCATTATCTAAACATTTAGGGGCTCATTACGATGGCGGGCGGACATGAGTCCGCCCGCCATCGTTGCGGTGCTGGGACCGCCCGCCAGTAATGTGGCGGTCCCACCACACATATTAGGATGCGCCCGCCAGTATGGCGGGCGCATCCCAGGCCTCTAACATTGCGGATGGTGCTGCAGGCTGCAGCACCGTTCGCAACGTGAAAACGGCATGCACTGCATTTCCCTGCACTGCGTGGCAGGCACCACGCGGTGCCTGCCACGCAGTGCATGGAAATGCAGGGGGGTACCATGGGTATCCCCTCAGTGTAGCAACACCTCCCCCTACAACAAGGGGGTCCCTTTCCGCCTGTCCTTTCGCGGTGGGATGACCGCCGCGAAAAGACAGGCGGAAAGGGATATCCTAATCCCAATGCTGCCCTATCTTTTGGTTCCGCAAGGCGGGCGGAAACGGACCGCCTTGCGGAACCGTGGCGGACGGTCTTTGCGTCCGCCACGCTTCCCTGAGGTTTCCCCCCGCCATCATAATCTGGCGGGGGGAAAACTGTTGTCAGATGGCGGAAGGACCGCCACCGACGGCCCAGCGGTGGTGGTCCTCCCGCCATCCTAATCGGCCCCTTAGTTCGGAGGGTCAGCGGCTGAAAGCACCGCCAAGGATTCCCAAAAGAGGAAACAAGGACTTTGGGATCCTTTCTGGACTGGAAAACCAAGGGAGCATGACTATTTCAGGAGCTCTAAGGGAGCCTGCACAACTTTTACCTCATTTCCAGCATGGAACCCTTTCACCAGGCACCTGTATTTATAATAAAAATATAAGTGGTTTTGATACACAGTGTAATTCTCTCCTACTGTTGGTCTTATTATTACCAGCTACACTTACCTTGTTAGAATGGAAGTAGAGAGAGGTGGGCTAAAGTGGTGACTCCTCCTGTGAAGTGTCTGTCTAGCCTGCTGTGCAAGGTGTGGCGGCCAGAGCTGTTGCTGCTGTGTAGGCGGCGGAGCTCTCATATCCAGGTGCCCTGCCAACAACAGTTTCCCACATGGATGGCACCCATCAGGTGGTGGATGCAAGAGAAGGCTGAGTCCCTCTCCACATGTTGTGTCGTTCCCCACTCTGGCATCTACGACTTGCTGTGGTTTCTGTGGCCCACAGCATGCACACCCATAGTCCTGTCATCTGCCACTTTAAGAGGAGGCACGAGCAAGAGTCCAGAGCTGTTCATGTAGTAGGTAGGTTCTTTAGTCTACGGCCCTTAGGTTACAGTCGCAGAAGGTAAGTCCTGTTAGGTCACCAATCTCCCTACAACTTCCTCGACTCCCAGACTCCACTCAGCACACAGACACCAGCATTCCATTCATTATCACATTCTCACAGCATCCACATTCTAGAGCACACCCGCTCAGCCCATGAAGCACAGACACATTACGTCATTGCATCATTCCTTTCCCTTACACATCTACCTGCTGTGACTGGCACCTAAGTGCGTAGCATGGTATAAATAATTTACCCCCTGCCTGAGTGGTTCCAGAAATTGACCTCCAGCGACAACATACTAGGACAAAGTGTGTCTTTGGGGCCCAACATTTTTTTTGTTTACTTTGAAAAAGGCCTGGCAGGTTCCCCAACAATACATTTTTACAGAACAAAACAAGCATTGATAAAGCCAAAATGTAAACAGCCAACTCCAGGCCTATTGGCTTTGCCAGTGCTTGGTTTTTGTTGTTTGTGTTAATTATGCTCATGAACCAGCTTTTATCTCTTTCTGGAATGTCCAAATTAGTGACTCTGTACCTCTGTTGTCATGGTTGATATTTAAGTTGCACTGGGTTACTAGCGCCACCATAGACAAGCACAGCAAGGTGCGGACAACCTTTTGCAGAGGCAGTGAATGCCCCTGCTCAGCCAGACCTAACTGAAGTCGATGTTGCAAGAACCTCAGGGGAAGCCCCGGCAGGCACTCTGAATGCCATCCTTCTTGCTATTAAGGACTTCAGGGAGGCCATGGAGGTCAAAATGGATGCTGTGGTAGCAGACATTGGAATCCTGAGTGATAATCAATGCAAGATGTCCAAGAAGGTCATACTAATGTGCAGGCTATCACAGACTTGGGACCTGCTACTGGTGCACTGAAGGATCACATATTGGAGATTGAAGAGCACCTGTGCCAGCTGGAATACCGGGTTGAAGATGCGAAGGGAAGGGCCCGCAGAACAATATTCACTTGGTGGGGTTACCAGAACGTGCTGAAGGCTCAGACATGGTGGCTTTCTTGGAGCACTGGATATGTGACAAAGTTTTTCCGGAGGGTCTTGCTTCATTTTTTCGCTCTGGAGAGAGTGCATAGAGTGTCTGCATAACAACCACCTCCAGGGGCACCGCCTAGGCAGGTTGTAGCCAGACTGCTGCACTTTCAAGATCGAGATCTCATTCTCAAACAGGCACATATCACAGGGGACCTCCGCGTTGACAACCACAGGGTGATGCTGTTCCTGAATTTAGCTCTGGCTGTACAGATACAATGGTATCCTTCCTGGAGGTCAAACAATGTCTTTGCCAACTGGAAATCAAGTAAGCCATGTTGTTACCAGCGAAACTCTGAATTGCCACCACTGTGGGAACTCAGTTCTTTGTGCAACCGCAGGATGTATGGGATTGGCTCGACCAACAATTGATAGACAAGGCAGTTCCAACCTCCAGATGACAGGAGGCATGAACACAGCGACAAAACATGCAGCAACTGACCTGGAGGAGGATTCCTTCTAAGGCCCAGTGAAAACAGGATTAACAGCATGCAGCGGCTGTGGCTGCGACCATAGCTGGCACTGGAAGTGACCATGAGCAGCTGGGACCTATGGATGCACGACGTTCCTTTCTGCGAGGTCTGGAACACCTCCTATGACAGAATCCAAATCTGAACAGAAACCCGCACGCGTTACCCCATGGTCAGCAGATGTCATTAATTGGCACTACCTGCTCAGAGCTTAAAGGTGCTGTTACACTCTATGTGGTGGGGGTGGTACACGTTACAAGGGATATTTATTCCTTAGAGAGGGAGCAGAACAACGATATCCTCTCTTTCTGATCGATGCTTGCTTCTGCCAGATGGTGAGTAGTGAGGACTGGAGGAGCTGGGGAGGGCAGACCACACTACCCCCACTCTTGGACTCCTGTGGGTGCATTTACCACAATTGTGTTCTAATGTTTTTCTTCTTTAGTTTGGTGGGGGGATGTTGCCTTTCTGTCCTGGGGGGTACTGTTGAGTGTTGTGTTGATGGTGGGTTGGCCTGAGGTGAGATTGCTGTATTGATATATTACGGAGAGATGCAGAAACCATATTGCTCTTGGGTCTACTCATGCTGTGCATGCAGTGATTTTCATTTTTTGGTATGGCGTGGGATAATGTGCATGATAAGTTTCTCCTGGAATGTGCGGTGCCTTAATTGCATGGCTAAACTGTACAAGGTGCAAGCCTACCTGAAACGCAGAGGGGTACTTGTGGCACTACTAAAGGAAATTCACTTGACCAGTGCAGAGGGGGCAGCCCACCACAGGAGATGGGGCAGACAATACTACACGACATACTCCACTTTTACGAGGGGGGTGCTTGTGTGGGTGCCTCCGGGGGTCCCCTTTGAGGTCTTGCAACACTCAATTGACCCAGCTGGATGCGTAATCTTTTTCATGGGGTGCCTAGGAGGGAGAGGCATTGCCCTGATTAATGTATATGCCCCCAACTGTGGCCAGGTGCACTTCCTGGAAGAGATATCACAAGTAATTGCATTACATATGCCCTGCGCACTGATCGTGGGAGGGGATTTTAATGGGGTATCTGACTTACATCTGGATAGCTCTCACCCACCGCTGCCAGGTGCGCCATCTGAGCGATTGGGAAAGAAGTTTGGAGATTGTCAGAAACAATGTGGGTTGGTGGACAAATTACAGGTGTCCTACCCACACACACTCGATTATTCCTATTTCTCGGCACTACGCAAGCTTCATGTTAGAATTGACACCTTCCTTTGCACACTAGATGTGCACACAGCAGTTATCCATTCTGAATATCTGGCCAGAAACAATTTCGGTTCATAACCCTATAGAACTTTCACTACCATGGGTCAGATCTCGCACCTCCATCCCTAGTTGGCGACTGATGATTGAAGCCCTAGAAGACCAGGTGTGCTGAAGTACAATAGGTGAAGGGATTCAGAATTATTTCCAGGATAATGCTGGCTCAGCATGTTCCGTATTGCAGGAGTGGGATGACTTCAAGTCAATGATCAGGGGGCAATATATTGCAACAGTGGTGGGGATGCACCACACACTGGTGACCGAAGTCAATAACCAAGAGGAGGCAGTAAAGTGGTCAAGAGGCCCGGATCTACAGTGTGCGCTGCTTGCAGAGAAAGTAGATCACCTTCGCTGTTTTGATTACCACTGCCGACACTCACACAGGAAGAGTGGAGACTTAGGGGCGACATTATTCCCCAAGAAATCGTGACCACGGTTAAAGGTATGGCCAGGGGGCAGTTCCGGGAAGGGACGAACTCATCTGTGGAGTTCTATTCTACATATATAGAGATCCAGGCACCTCGGATTGCTGAAGTTCACAGAGCAGCAAAACAAGGCAGTTCCCTACCACTTTCAGAAAGCAAACCATTGATAGTACCACTGTAGAAGCCGGGGTGGGATAGACAAGATGTCAAGGCGTACAGACCTCTGTAAAATGTTGAATGTGGACTACAAGGTACTGAATAGAGTTTTAGTGACTTGTTTATTGCCATATATGCCTCACTTCATCCACGTGGACCAGGCCGGTTTTATACCAGGCTGCAATACTGCACTAAACATATGACAACTAGTAGCAATATTGCTGGATGCCCGTAAACATCAACATGGAAGCAATGGTGATGTCTGTGAATGTAGAGAAGGCTTTTGACAGTTTGGACTGGTCATATCTCTACACTGCGATGGAGAAGATGGGTCTGGGCTGGGGATTTATAGAGTGGATTTGATTACTATACTCCCGCCCCACAGCATGGGTCAAATCAGGGGGAGTGATATGCGATGCATACATAGTAGAGCGGGCACCCAACAGGGTGACCATTGTCCCTGTTACTGTTCAACTGTTCGCCATAGCGGTGGAAGACTTAGAAAGTGAGGCAAAGTCAGGCAGTCCCTGTACGGGAGTAAATAGCAGCAATAAGGTACATCATATTGCCTTATATGCAGACAACATGCTACTTTTTCTCCAAGATGGGAGGGCAGATACGGCCAAGACCATAAAGCTTCTCGATGACTTTGGATGCCTCTCAGGCCTCAGAGTTAACTGGCAGAAGACCAGCTTGTTTTCAGTCCACCCGAACCGGGAGGACCCCCCCCCCAAGTTCTCAGGGAGTGACGTGGGAGCCCACCAAGTTTAAATTCCTGGGAACGGAATATACAGGACAGTGGCGGAGCTACTGGAAGGTAAAATAGGGTTGGCTGTGTCAGTGCTTCGAGCAATGGTGGGTTTCTGGAAAACTCTCCCGTTATCAGTAACTGGTAGAGTAGTGATTGCTAAAATGGTGACTATATCTGTTTGGTGCCCTCCCCAATGTTATAACTCGAAAGATATTTCGGGATCTAGACTCCCTCATTATGGATCTTATTTGGACTGCAAGCAGTCATAGGGCAGCACTTGCTAAATTACAACGCCAGGTAACAGAGTGGGAACTAGCGGCCCCAGATATACAATCCTACTATCTAGCAGCCCAGATCCAGTGGGAGGCACACTTGGCTCAGGCAGTGGTTGATGTTGTGAACCAGTGCATCGATGGGGGACCCCAATTGAAATGGCTGGCCCAGCTGCTACTAGAGCCCACACAGGCAACAGTACTGTTGGTTGATATACAGGGATTGGCCAAGTACTGCTGGACTTGCTGGCTACAAAAAATTAAATTGCACAGTCTGTATTCACCAGATATTCCATTGCGATGGCTATCCACGCTTATACCTCTGAATCACTGGAATAACTTGGCCACATGGGCGGAGTGAGATGTCAGTCGGGTGAACGACTTATACAGAGCTGGGGTATTGCTAACTTTCCCCGAACTACAGATTGAATTTACCACACCACCGGGCCCCTTTCTCTTATATAGAGCTCTATTGGTGGCACTAAAGTGGTGTTGGCCAGGTGAGCTGGTCGAACCTAAGATGCATTGGGCTGCCATTTGCGTTACAATTACTCAGGAGAGAATAAACTGGTATCGAGCTTATACTGGGCTCTTAGGACTGATCTTGAGGCCCACCTACTAGCTTTGAAAGATTTGTGGGTGACCGATATAGCGACTCCCATTGTTGAAGAGGCTTCAGTGAAGGTTTTGGAAAATACACCTAAAGTCTCCAGAAATGCACATTTTAAACTGATTAAATATTATATCCTACATAGAGCCTACCTCACACCAGAGCGCATTAACAGGTTCTTCTCAACGGCCCACGCTACTTGTCCAAGGTGGAGTACATTGCAGGCGGGATTTGTGCATATGATTAGGAGCTGCCCACACCTTTTGCCCTATTGAGGTGCCATCCTTAATTGAGTCACAGACTGCAATGTCTCCCTGTTGCCTTTGCTGTGTGTCCTTGGGCTCTTCCTCCCCCGTCTAAACAGAAGATCACATCCAGGTTCCTGAACTTGGGCCTGATCCTTGCTAAGTGGCAGATTACCCGTAACTGGAAGGTGACACAGGGCCCTAAGCTCCGGTGGTGAGGGCCTAGGAGGGTCTTATGTAAGAACTTGGAAAAGAAAAAGATACCTCAGATGAACAATCTGTGCAGAGCAGGGAGGAAGACGAGGTTGCACTTCGGCCACAGACGGGGTATTGTCTACTGAGGTAATAGTGTCCAGCTTGCTAGAATCTTAGTGCAGACCAAATGGTGGCCCTTCCCTTACATAGGGGAGAACTTAACCCCTGTCAAGGGACCCATAGGGCAATCAGTTAAGATGAGAACTTGGGAAGCTCTGAATTTACCCTCTCACGAATACTATTGCTATTGTTTAAACAGTCACCACCTCGGCTGACCAGATTTGGAGGGGATGGGGAGCATTTTCTTGGTGGGAGGGAAGGGTACTTTGCTAAGATGTGCAGATCATCTGGCTCCTCTGAGATCAATGTGGTAAAGAAGGATGATGTCTATCCTATGTAAGACATTTTTAGGTATCGCATAGGCAGCGCATGCGCAGTCTTTTCGAAACACGCATAATCTACTCTGTTAGCTTCATGCATATCCATCGTTTTTCATTGATTCGTTGTAGTGCCCCTCGTACAATCTTGCTTTTCTATGGTCCTTCGCTTGTCTTTGTCCTGCCTTTTGGTTTTTGGTTCCCTCCCATGGAGCCTGCCCCAGGTACATTGCATCTTATGTGTTTGTTTATTTATGGTTTGTCTGATGCACAATTTTTTTTCCGCCATATTCATCATTGCTGTCGCACCTCCAACTCTGTTGCTTGCTGCTCCCCTCCCCGTCCCTCATCCCACTGCCACTTTAGCACTGTCTCAGACCTTGTCATGTGACGCTTGTAATAAAGGCTTTACGTAAACACTACTTTGCTCCCGGGCCGCCGCACTTCATCTTTCATCATTGCGGCTGCAGCTCCTGCACCATCTCTTGTTGCCCCATCCCTTACCGCCGTGCTTCATCTTTCATCATTACGGCCGTACCTCCCGCTCCGTTGCTTGTTGCCCCCGTCCCCGCCCACTGCGCTTAATCTTTCATTATTGCAGCTGCACCTCTCGCTCCGTTGCTTGTTGCCCCTGTCCCTTTCCCCTCCCACCACCCCGTCCACCACGTCACTTGTTTAAGAAAGGTGACAACCCTAACAGGCTAAGTGGATTTGTTGCCATGTATTGTATGCAATACAGGTTTCCTGTGCATTATGGACCCTGTGCATGCAAAGTGTTACGACACATGCAGAGTATATCAGCAACAGCAGAAGTATGCCGCTAAATAATAATTTTGAAAGTAGGCATCCATAAAACAGAAAGAAGGAGTGGGCAGCTGAACTATTGTGAATTAGGCAGACCACTTTCCAGTTTTAAGATGGCCGCCATACCATGACCATTAGCTCACAAACAATTTGAAAATATGCAATTAGAAAATCTTACGGTGTTTCCCATAGTTACGTCTTAGACTACTAATTCCTGAGCTGTGCCTTCAATTTGCCAATGTACAAAGTTTTAGCATTCTAAATAAATTCAAAGGTGTTTTTCTGTAGCATCTTTGTCACATATTATGATAGTTAAGGTGAAAATATGATTTTAGGTTTGCTACAACACTTACATCAAATAATGGAAAATCCAAAATAGTTTTATTTGCCTCCACGTTATTTTACATGGCAGTGCAAGGGGGTTCATAGCCTTTGTTAACTGGCTGCTGTGTGTGTCCGTATTTTCCAAAATGGGGGTTTGGGGGGCAGCTGAGCGAAGGGAGGTCTGCCCCCGAGCAGTTTGGGAGGGGTGAGGGAGGCCCAAGGGGCTGCCATTTTGTATTCCTTTGGGCTACGCAGTGTGTAGCCCAATATATAAATCCTGGCAAGAGGGGTTCCCAGCCACCATTTTAGGTTTGGTGACCTGGTGGCTGGGAGCGTAGTTAGCTTTTAGAATCTTTTTCTAGTGTGCGGTTTCGCTTTTAGACGTTAGGAGGTTAATTAAATAAAGAATTATCCTACCTGATCATGGAGGATTATCGAGTGTTAGAAGCACTGCGGCTTCTTAGCGAGGCGGGACGGCTGGACCTCGTGGTCTCTGAGGCCGCAACCTTTTCGCGCCCGACAACACAGGCATCGGCGGGCGTGGCAGCGGCGATCGCGGCA